>CM061043.1:3646771-4346771 GCA_030762985.1 Adelphocoris suturalis | reverse complement strand
TTGAATTGGAATGCAATACCTTTACAATCCATAATCTACCATTTAGACGCTCTCCTAAATTATAGAGTGACATGGTTTTTCGGGGAGATTTCTTCTCAGATTCACACCATGCCCAAATTTATTTGTAAAATGTTGAAACCTTTTCGGAAGGTGTCGAAACCTATTAGGAAGATGTCCATTTCTATTCGGAAAAATTTCGAAATCTATTTAGACTTGATTAAGTTCGATGGAAGAATATCGAAATCTATTTGGACAACAATGTCGAATTCAATTTGGATTTGCTATAGGTACCTATGTATTATATTTTTTCTCGCGTTCTATGTATTATACTTTTCATATCGCTAAACCCTAAGATCCGTTTCAGAATGCCTCAAAATTAAGAAAATTTTCGAAAATGATTGGAAGCAATGGCAATTGCTTCATTTTTTACGAAAATCCGCTGAAATCTCACAGCAATAGTAATTAGTGTCATTTAAAAACTATAAATAATTGCAAGAATCCAACAATTTATTTTTAGAGCTGAATATTATTTAGAAATTTTTTTGCCGAGAAACGTATAGATAGTTAACCATCACATGCATGCGTGTGTTAACGATCACATTGCATAAAAAGTGCTCAAATCGGTAATTAATTCAACCTAAATGTAATTCAAAAAAAAAAAAAAAAAGAGAAAAAAAAGGCTCATACGATCATGTTCATGATGATTGGAACTTTTTTTTGTATCACAACTTGCGGATCAATTTTGGTTCCCTGCCCATACCAATTTCGGCTTTAGTCCGATTTTGATGAAATATTTGAGGGTTGTGAAGGTTAGTCCCTTAGCTTAATTTTTGCAGTTTCCAACAGAGTTTGATAAGGTTTTCAGGAAATGTACCGGTTAGACGGCGGATGGTCCCCTTAGTTTTGTTGCTCATTAATCAATACTTCACTCTGTGCAGCGTATACATCCATCAAACATGAGATGGTCTATTCATCCGATCACTTTCATATTCTGAGGGTTGCTGGGAAACGACGGTTTGATTGCCCTACTAAAGTTCCATTACAATCGTATCATTATTACTGCTGATACTAAATTAGTTGTAACAAACATGACTTCTACAGATGCTGTAGATGGTATCTAATGGACTTAACAGTCCCCAATTCACTGATGGTTCTGTGCATGTGCAAACGTAAAGTCTATCAAACATTGCCTCGTTGCATATCACCAATTTTGCTTAAATCTGGATGCTAGTAAGTACGGAAGAGGCGATTTGACCGCCCAGATGAATTTAATCATGACTGTATGTCTGTGTAGTTTCAATCATACGATTTCTACGAATGCGTAAGTTTAGAGAACAAATAGGTAGGTACTCTATGAGGTTCACATTTTACATTCCGTTTTACATTCCACCCAACCCTAGGAATCCACCACAGTATCTCTTGAGGTTTTCTAAAACATTTCAATGATCTATACAATCATGTTATGGAGATGATTGACGTGTCACTCCCACCAACTCGACAGACGTAATGGGCAGTTCCAAGTATTTTATTTTAATCCATTAGAAGATTATGCCGATATTTTATTAAAAAGGAAGATCCAGGGGGGGGGGGGGGATCTGGAAGGTATTGGAAGATGGGAAGTGGCCTAAAATATATATATAAAGAGAACTTAATGACGTCATAGGGGAACGACTACGACCTCACCCCGCATCCGACTGAGGGGGAACCTCAATGCAATTCTTTTTTTTTTTTTTTTTTTTTAATTCCTATCGGCTTCTTGTCCAATCCATTTGGCAACCATCTGGGAGCTTACCCGCACAATCCCCTTATGGACAGGGCTCTTCGTAAGCACATAAATGATAGGGTTTGGTTAATTTTACATACTTCAGCTTTTCATACAAAAAACTTATTGGTAAGTAATGCAAGCATTACAGGGACGTCCCTACGAATGGGTTGTACATGGTTCTGCGAATGAAATACATGAAATAGCGAATAGATCGTGATTATTACTGGACATCAATATGTTACGAGCAGAACTGTTTGTACAAATTGGTTGAAAGTATCACGGTGTATCGGTGATTTCCCCTCCCCAACACTGCAATTTAATTACTGAGAAAAGTTTCTCAGAAAATTCAATTCTTCGCCCAGACTAGTAAAATAATCGAACAAAACGAGAATCATCAAAATCGGTTAAGAATCGCGTAAATAGTAGGTACCATCACGCGCCATCACAAAAACTCGTCATCAAAAAGAAAAGATATCCCATCAAAAGTTTAGTACATCTATACCAAAAGATAAAAAATAATGATTATAGATAATAATAAACATAAATAATATAATGCAATTAAATTTAAAAAGATGACTAAAACCAATATGTGTCAGAATGGCCTACTCCTTTTAACCCCACCTATATTAAATCTGCAACTTCCATGGATACTTTTTACCCATGCCATATGCAAAAGGTGGTTCACTATTCCCTCCACAACTTGCGGGAGCTAATGGACTCGGACGGGAGAGTTATTGGATGGGAATCTTTCGCAGAGCTGCTGCAGCTACGGGAAAATGGAAGGACTGAACTTAGGGAACAAAATTAAAAAACAACATGTCAACTTTAAAACCAGAAAATGAAAGTAAATTTATCACACCAATTACTGAGCAGAAATGTGGCAGACGACATAAAATATTGTAAGGTAAAGCAGATTTCGGGCTTTGAGGAGTGTGAGGGTACTGTTGATTTCAACAAAATCATCAATGATTTCATTGATGTTTTAAACTCTAGAAGCATCAAAGAAAATAATTCAAAACAAGCCATCAATGAAAATAATGTGGGTGACATTTTTTGCAAGCTTGAGAAGGCAGAGAATTACATCAGATCCTTGAGAGAAAAAAGTGGGAAACTGGCGCAGAAGGAATCCCAGAAAACTGGTTTCATTGGTTTCCTGATTTCCATCAGCAGTGAGAACTTAGTGCGATAGATTGGTAAAACATGAGAAAGTTTTAAATTACACACCCAGGCATAATGTTAGCCGGGACCATCTGTAGAGATTTTTTGGTTACATGAGAAGGAGAGGAGGAAAAAATGATAGTCCGAGTGCCTATGAATTTTGCCATTTTTTTTAGAAAATTAATTATTCACAAACAATTACATGAAAGTGATGCCTACAGAGGAAATGCCGTTACCACTGAACAAAATTGATTTGCTTAAGATTATATTAAAGAAAGTTATATGAAAAAATTATATAAAAGAAAGTATCAATTTATCTACTCCTAAATCGAGTATGGTGGATTCCAGAGTTTTACGAGAAGAATACGGCAATGACGACTGTCCCGAGTTACAAGAAACAGTTTTTCCGATTTGGTGTTGGAAATAGTTGAGTATGTTGCTGGATATTTAGTGCGAGCTCTAGGACGGACAATCAAATGTTAAGAATGTTTATCCACAGGTTCAAACGAGAACTGGCCTTTGAATCCAACTGTCAATTTTATTTCAATAAAAAACGGAGGAGAATTGATTCAGCGGTCATCATAAATATGTCAATCGAATATGTAACATCTGCGAAACAATCTTCAAGACTAACATCGTTTTAAAAAACAAAATCAAATGCAAGATCGACCACTACACTTACAAATTCGTTCCCCACTGCTCATTTATGAATATCTTCATTGAATCATCCCACTTTGCGGAGAAGAAAATCGTAGGATGTGGTTAATTGAGAGCACGGGAAAAGTTTATTTCACTATCAGGATCAAAAAATACATCACAGATTGTCCAGGAGCCAGGGCCGAAAATAGGTAGTAATTTGAGGAGAAGGTTTGAGATAAGATTTTGAAAGTTTGGTCCGTTCTGAGTGAGAAAACTTTGTCTGCCATCTCAAAATTGGTGGAATACAAAATGGCGGCCTCATAAAGATTGGTTAATTTGCCCATTTTAAAGTTTTTTCTCTAATAATAACTGAACCATACATCCTACAGAAATTTTTTATACTTAGAAAAGTTATAGAGCATAAAAAAAAAAGATTTTATCCCAAAACTCTGAATTATCTTTCAAAATAAGCGAATTATAAACAATTGAAAATCGGGCTAGTTTTGGGCTAGTCCTCTTCTCCCCCCCGTCGAGACTTTTTCCCTTCAAAATCACTTAGTGGCATTAATATTGGTCTGATTTCATTCTTCTAAAGCTCATTCTGCTGAAGATTAAATACTTTCCAAGGTTTGCATCGAGCATAGTTTAGCTGAGACCTTTCCCTATGGACTTACAGTCGAACTATTGAATTTTGTGCCATTTTACACATAAAGTTAGCAAAAACGGCATTTTACTTTGTACTTCAATGAGAAACGGTCTGAGCAAAAACTTTTTGAAGCGAACTTTGGAAAGTATTTAATCTTGAGTAGAATGAGCTTTGGCAGACAGAAATAAGACCAATATTAACGCCACTAAGTGATATTGAAGGGCAAAAGTCTAGACGGAGGGCGGAGAGGACTGGCCCCAAATTAGCCCAAGTTTCACTTGTTTGTAATTCGCTTATTTTAAGAGGTAATTCAGAGTTTTGGGATCGAATCGTTTTGTTTTTTTATTCTCTACAACTTTGCTACGTATAAAAGTTTCTGTAGGATGTACGGTTTAGTTATTATTAGAGAAAAACTTTTAAATGGGCAAATTAAGCCATCTTAATGAAGCCGCCATTTCGTATACCACCAATTTTGAGATGGCAGACAAAGATTTTCTCACTCAGAACGGACTAAATTTTCAAAATCTAATATCAAACCTTCTCCTCAAATTACTACATATTTTCGGCCCTGGCTCCAGGACACCAGGGAATCGAAGAACAAAAATTACGACAGAGGCTCAAAAACATTATTCAATTTAAAGTTGAATTTCTTCTTCTTCTAATTCTCATGAATTTTTTTCTAATCCGCATGAGTTGAAGTTAGTTTTAAACTAATTGCTTGCAACATTCTATTTTTTCTGCACTTTTTAATCATTTGAAATAAACTATTTTAGTGGTAACAGATTCTTATGCTCATTTTATTTCACATGGTGGAAAATTTTTTTTTTTAAATTTGGAAAACTGTAGTACTAAGGAAGTGTTTCCCGTCAGTAGCATGTACAATTTAGAAACAATTTTCGAGCGAGCACAGTGAATTGTCGCCGATTTCTGAAACTCGCGAAATTCCAATTTTTCTGGCACGGTTTCAAGCAACTCACAAATTTTTTAAATTGTTTATGCCGAAATGGAATTGCATATGCTTTCCAATAATGACCATCTATTTGATTTTTTTTATGAATAAAAATTGGTTTTCTAGCCAATTTTAGAAGGAGGAACATAATTTATGAAAGTAAAAAATTCCAGTCATGCAGCATCATCGTATGAGCAAATTTTCTCTAATTACCTACTATTAAATGTTAAATTGTATTGAAATTTGAGCAATTTCAATAGAAAGAAATCGTTAAAACTCGGCCCTTCGGGCCTCGCCAGAGGACAAGCCCCCTGGACCCCCGGATGGTTACTGCGTAGATCCTTCGGCTAAAATTCAAGAAACATGGAACATGCTTTAGCCGTGTTTTATCTGTATGCTGTTTGCTTTTACTATGAATTTGTTGTCTGTTGTTTTAATTTAGCTCTTTACGGGCCTGCTTTTCGAATTGCTCGTCATTTCATTCACCTCTTGATGTCCCAAAGGTATTCTTATTATTAAGAAATCGAAAACATCTGAAACGTCGAAGAACACATCGCAACTAAAAGCCTAGGTTACTAAGATCCTTTGGTTACTTTTTGGTAAAAACGATGATTTTAGTTATAACCTAGCACTTTCCAAGTTGAAAAATTAATGGCCTTTTTTTGTAGTAGAGTTCTCGGAATTGACAGTTGGACTAAATTTTTTAATGAGCCGGGTAGGTACTAACAAGTTACTTAAAAAAACTTGAACTCAGAACTGCCCTTTTCAGTGAGAATGACCCATATATAAATTTCTCCCATGAGGGGAAAAACGATAGATCATGGACATGTCAAAGTTGTAGACATTACTTTACACTCTGTTGGGATGATGGAAAAGTGAAAATGGACATTACTTTCCACTCTGTTGGGATATTAAAAGTGGACAGTACTTTCCACTTTGTTGGGATGTTGGGAACGTAAAAATGGACATTACTTTCCACTCTGTTGGGATGTTGGGAACGTATAAAATGGACATTACTTTCCACTCTATTGGGATGTTGGGAACGTAATAATGGACATTACTTTCCACTCTGTTGGGATGTTGGGAAAGTAAAAATGGACATTACTTTCCACTCTGTTGGGATGTTGGGAACGTAAAAATGGACATTACTTTACACTCTATTGGGATGCTGAGAAAGTAAAAGTGGACATTACTTTCCACTCTGTTGGGATGTTGGGAAAGTAAAACAGAAGTCTAGGAAGGTTAGTCGGTTGTTGAGGAAGGCGGAATTAGGCTGTACTTCATTTTTTTACTCCAGTTCTACAAAAAATCACCCTGTTGCCATGGTGATGCTAACCTAATGGGAGCAGTTAGGGGGGGAGGGAGACGATCGAGGGGGCGGTCGCCCGGCCTTCGGGAGCAGAGTGGGGGATAGGCTTTCCCCGCCACGTCCTAGCAGTTTGAGATAAATCCGCTAGGGGCGCAGTTTGCAGCTCCAGTTTTACCTATTTTCCAAACTCGTAAATTGACCGTTTTCTTTTGTGGAGCGGACAGAGGATGGAAAATAGACTCCAGCGTGATTTAAATCATGCAAATCGGTCCACAAATGCCTGAGAAAGTGTTAAAAAACCATGAAATCTTGACTATTTTCATACAATTTAAATTCAGTTTAAAATTTTCTTTCCTCGAGGAATAACTACAAACGAAATTGAACTAATCAAGCTTTGGAGTGTGAAAATTGATCAACTACTTAAAATGTTATGATAATAAAACCTCCTGAAGGAGGGTTTGAACAGCCTTAACGGACTATGTCTATTGAATGTACACAGAAAGTTGGTCCTCGAGAAGAAAAACAATTTGTTGATGAAGTGTTGAAACTTTTTTGTGAAAACCTCAGGAGTTTGATGTTGCGGTAATAATAATTTTCAGTTGTTCTCAATTGTATTGCAGTGGCTTGTGGATATCAGCGAGTGCTACTCAGATTAACAAAATCCAAGTGCTACAAAATCGTATACTGAGAATAATTGTGAACGCTCCCTGGTATATACGTAACGATGAACTACACAAAGACCTGAACATTCCCACTGTAAACGATTCCCTCATTGCAGCCTACGACTCAATGCACCAAAGAAGCTCATCCCATCCCAACGACCTCATCAACATGATACCGAATCAACCTACACTCCCTCGCCTCGAATGTCGTTTGAAGAGAAAACACCATGGTGACTTTGCGAATGGTTTCAACTAAATATCAACAACTCAACATCTAAACAGTTCCGATCCACGTACTTTCATAACATTAACATTCTCATAGTTCCTTAACACTTCATTTCCACTATTCCAAAATTCAGACTTTACTAGGATAAGACATTGGTCTTATACCTAGGTTCCTGACTACATGTGAATCACGCTCAGCGTGCTATTAGACCTATTGATTTTCACACAATGAGAGTGCTTAGCACAATGTTGTTCCCTTAATAAACGTCATTAAAAAAAAAAAAAAAAAAAAAAATTATAACTTTGCAGTTACCCTCATTTTGTTCATGATTGTTTTTACCTACATCGGTCTTGTAAAATTACCGTTGGCCCCAGTAGAGCTAAAAGCTGCGTACGCCCTTGCGACCTATAGAGGTACATAGACCTATAAATATATTGAACATTTGCATATATTCTGTAAATACATTTTGTTAAAGACTTCCATAACTTATTCTTAGTTGTAAGTAGTAATAAAAATAGAATATGCTGATATGGGCCTAATTGCACCAATCACTATTGCAGAATTTCAAAACTAAGGTAGGTAAGAATTCTATTTAAAATCAATAATATTAAATATTTTGTACATTGTATTTTACTAATATTCTGTAAGTGTTCTAAGAATTCTGTACTTTATAAGTAGGCTAGAATCAATAACAATGTTATAAAGATCTAATTTTGGTTTATTATTTCCAATAATAAGCCTATGTGATCGTGTAGCAAAAAATTTTTATAACCCCCCTCAAACTTTGTCACTTTACGTTTCAAGGTGCGTAGAATCCAAATTTGAAATGTCCGTCTGCCGTTCGCCGTCCAGGCCATAAAAGGCCTAAGAATTGACTAAAAAACCCGTTCTTTCGCACATAGACTCCATTTGGGGTCTAGTTGGTCCTAACGTTTAACCATCCCGATCGCTTTACTCGCATAGATGCTATGGGCCAAAAACGGGCGAAAATTGTCTTTTTCGAGGGTTTGAGTGTTAGACTTACGCACGCACGCACGCCTGGCGCGCTTGGCAGGCGGTCACGGTTGGTGGTGATGGGGGGTGAGCGGGGGGTGGATTGAGAGGAGGCGCCGCGGCACCTTGTGGTGTCTGGGGTGACCAGGGGCGTAGCAGAGGGGTGTAGGAGAATGGATATTTATTGGATATTTATTACTTTTACGTATTATACCCATATAATACACCGCGGCACCATGAGGTGGGTACGGCGTTCCTTCGAGGCATGAATATTATGTGTTTTTCTAGGTCATATTTGTGTGTTAATACCAATGCTTTTCCTACGCATATTTAATAGCATATCCTCTCGACTTTTCGTACGTACTTAGGTAATGCTATTATTAAGGGAATAACTATTTGAATAGATAGGAGCTCAAATCGAGAAATATAAACATGCGTATATAATTATAGAAGTATAGGTTGTGGCAGCTGGAAATAGGACACCCCGAGGAGTCTGGACGGGCCTTATGACGTACGCAAGCCAACTAAAACTACGATCATACTCAATTGAAAAAATAATAAACCTTTGTGAAATAATTTGCAGCATTTTTCCTTTTCTAACTAACCCAAAATGACCATGGCACTGATACTATACAAATTCCATTTGACGGTATTCCATCTGTCAGTACACAAACCGTCATGATTCCCTGATAATATCCTGCCCCTCATTCTTTTTCATGATGGGGTTGGGGGTCACCGGACACTTTCCATACAATAATTGTACACATGAACACAGAGACCACATTACATAAATCTTGAACAACCACGTGAACACATATATTTATGTGTTACTAAACGCAAAAAAAAGCAAAACGTCATGTCCATCATCAGTCCTGGGAGACCCACAGATATTGGTAAATTCATTGTGTAATATTGTACACTCGCTGGAAGGCCCTAATATTATAACACCAAAACTGAACGGGCGTTCCATGAACATTTAATAGGTAAACACGAATATACCTCTAAAACACAAAACATTTCGACTCAAAAAGTAAATCGAGACCGAGTCCCACTTTAATTGCTCTATTGCCCCATGCACTCTACAGGGTATGCATAACTTTGAAGAGTTACTGACCTGGTTACGATTTCTCTCGTTCACGCAACAACTCAGAAAAACGAGAAAATCATAAATAATTTTTTTGATATAGTTTTTTTTATTCATGGTTGAAAAATTATTCAGCCGGTCGTATCAGACGAACAAAACGTGAACATGCTCAAGTTTGAATGGTTCTAGCAATGCTGGGAGGTTACAAAATTGACTTCTTCCTATATATTATGCTTCAGTAATGAGTTGAGATGACTATAGAAGTCGCGAAAATCGTTACTTACTTCTACAAAAATGCTATTAGGTATAAACTGAGCCCACCCTACAGGGTGCATTGGGCGTTGGAGTTTACCAAGTTTATCCAAGTTAATCCAAGTTTACTTTGGACAGTAAACTTTCTTTTCTTCCATCTATTTTCTATTCTATTTTATAGTACCTATACTTAATTTTATTTTTTTCTCGCCATTTTATTTATGCCATGTATTTTGTATCTACACTTTTGCTATATATTTTTCTCCTCATGTATTGGGCTTGCCCGTATTATTGAAATAAATAAATATAGAGGCACATATGCGATTCCGGCGGTGTTGAATACCCGGTTTCAAACAACAGCTGCCGAAGCCGATCGCGAGGGCTTTCAAGTCAACAAAAGGGAGCCAAAAAATCATCCGAGGTGGGGGAGTTGGGGATCCGACGGGGGTTCGAGGTAGGAGAAGAGAACGCGACGCGATCTTTTGCTCCTGCTCTCAGTTCTCAGTTCAGCTCAGCCGCGAAACGTTCGCCAGACGCTCGGAGATGAAGCTCGCGATGATCGTGTTCGCGCTCGGCGTGTTCGGAGCGATCGCGGAAGACCCGCCCTGCCCCCAGAGATGTATGTGCTTTAAGACGACCGTCCGCTGTATGCACCTCCAGCTCCAGAACGTCCCCGAAGTCCCCAGCAACACAACAGTTCTGTAAGTTCATTTCTAATCCAATAAAAAATTTCCAGTCGTGCAGCATGGTCTTAAGAGCAAATTTTCGTAAATTATCGTATTACACAGGGTGTCCAACGAGACGCTCACACCCCCTCTAAAACAGTTATTTTACAGCTAAGTGAGATTCATCATGATTTTTTGCAGTGATCTCAAAAATGATGAAATTGTGCACTGCACATGTGCGCAATTGACTCAAACTTCGTTTTTTCTTAAGGGAACCCCAACTTGTTATTTCAGATTCGAATTCTACCCAAAATTTCATGAAAATTTGACCCATCAACCGAATTTTTCAGCTTTGCGCAACCCGTTACAGGAGGCCGCAAAGATGCGCAATCCCAGCATTAGGCGGAAATTCAGTTGTTTGGCAACCCCAAGTATGGCACATGTTTTTTCACCATTTTTTAACGCTGAATCACATGGTGACCCCCCCAACCCCCCATTTTCCGATTCGATTAAAGTTTAGTCGAATTATTACCGAAAAGCCAACTTTTTAGATGATAATTTTTCAAGAACCCCATTTATCGCTATAAAATCGTCAAAATTCAATCAAATAAAAAAATGGCTTCACCACGTGATGACGACTGTCCGCTGTATGTACCTCCAGCTCCAGACCGTCCCCGAAGTCCCCAGCAACACAACAGTTCTGTAAGTACATTGATAATGAAATAAAAAACTTCCAGTCGTGCAGCATGGTCTTATGAGCAAATTTTCGTAAATTATCGTATGATACTAGGTGTCTGATCTGTGATATATTTATATACAACTAGTCGTAGTTTTTAATTCACTTTGCTGATTGTATATAATAGCATGTTTATAGTTATTTGTTATTTCCCTATTTTACATCTAGTCTTAGTTGTATTATTTTATTTTTGGTTTTTTATTTTTTTTATTAAATTTGTAAATCCACTTTGGGGGCTAAACAGTGGTCTTCACTGTACCCCTAATTTTTCCCCCCTCCGAGTTGCCAGTGGAGTCCATGATGGCGCTCCTTTTTAGTCAAGGATGGCAACATGGCTCCCCTTAGAATCGTGCAACTCCCAGTGTCCCTTTGAGCACCTTGTTCAGAATGTCCAACGAGATGTTTACACCCCCTCTAAAATCGTTATTTTAGGGCTAAACGAGGATTTTTTTTTTTTTTTTTTTAATCATGATTTTTGCAAGAATCTCAAAAATGACAAAATGTTGCACTGCGCACGTGCGCAATTAACTCGAACTTCTTTTTAGCGAATTTTTGAAGAAAATTAAGCTATTGCTCTCGCCTCAAAATTTGTAGAATGTGAATTTTTGAAAAAATTTTATGCAGAAATCCGTTTCAGGCTATTCTGAATCATATTCTGAAGTTTAACGCATTTTTTTATGTATGTATGTATGTATGTATGTATGTATGTAGGTATGTATGTATGTATGTATGTATGTATGTATGTGTCATTCCAGACGATAACTGTCCGTAGAATTGTGCTAGAAACTTCAAACAAATTTTAAAATGTTAAGGACACAAAACGAAAGTTCAAATTCGTTGGCCAGCATGATCGGATTACATCTTCGGGTTGAAATTTTCAAAAATGTAGTCAAAAATTTCAAAATAGCCTGTTTTTTGCGATATGTTGTGCGAAATAATTTTTTCAGCATACTAACATGTGGTATATTCGGAATCAGCGTAAAATTTCCTATAAGGTGAAATATGAGATGAAATATATGTATCAAGTTTTCAAACATTTCAAAGTTGAAAAATCAGTCAAAAATCGAAATAATCGAAGATTTTTTCAAAAATTCGCGCATGGGGTCATGCTGCATGACTGGACTTTTTTGTTATGGGGAACCCCCATTTTTATTTCAGATTCGAATTCTACACTACATTTCATGAAAATTTGACGCCTCAACCGAATTTTTCGGCTTTGAGCAACCCGCTCTAGGAGGCCGCAAAGATGCGCAATCCCAGCATTAGGCCGAAATCCGGTTGTTTGGCAACCCCAAGTATGGCACATGTTTTTTCACTATTTTTTAATGCTGAATCACGTGGTGAAGCCCATTTCCCGATTCGATTAAAGTTTAGTCGAATTGTTACCGAAAAGCCAACTTTTTAGATGATAATTTTTCAAGAACCCCATTTATTGCTATAAAGTTGTTAAAATTCAATCAAATTAAAAAATGGCTTCACCACTTGATTCAGCGTTAAAAAATAGTGAAAAAACATGTGCCTGTCATACTTGAGGTTGCCAAACAACCGAATTTCGGTCTAACGCTGGGATTGCGCATCTTTGCGGCCTCCTATAGCGGGGTCCCCATAAGAAAAATCGACATGCGCAGTGCACAATTTTGTCATTTTTGCAATAAATGCCAAAAATCATGATAAAAAAAAGAAAAATCTCGCTTAGCTGTAAAATAACGATTTTAGAGGGCTCGTTGCACACCCAGTATTATGTTACATTGTTTTGAAATTTGAGCACTTTAAGTGCTAAGGTTAACTACCAATTTTATGGGTGAAAAAAGTTCCAGTCATGCAGCATGATCGTATGAGCGAATTTTCTTAAATTACCTATCGTATTATAATAAATAATTATGTTAAATTGCATTGAAATTTGAGCTATTTGAGTGCTAAGAAATGGTTAAAAACTATTTTTAAGGCGAAAAAAACCCAAACTAAATAAAATTCGGCAATTGAAAAAAGATATAGGATTTTTAGATTTTCTTTGCAGTTTTTTGGGAATTAATAATGAAATGTAAGTACATACGTCTTTCAGCATAATTTTGTGCTAAAATTGTTTACTGTCCTAGTATTTCGTTGACAAATTTTTAAAACTAAAATTCTGCTAAAAAATGAAGTTTAACGAATTTTGGCCGTTTTTAGCCTTTAGCAGTGAGTTTTGTAGCACAATTTTTGAAATTTAACCAATTTAATGTGCTCAAAAAGTGCTGGCCAACGAACTCATCCTCTCCTTTGGAAAGGTTGATTTTATGACCCAAGAACGGGATTTTTAACACAATGCTAAAGAGAGTTATCATCTGGAATGAGACACACACACAAAATCACACACACACACACCCACCCTGTGCTTACACACGCACACACCCACGCACGTACGCGCGCGCACACACACACACACACACATATATATATATATATATTTTTTCTTAGAATTTAAACCGCGTCTCAACCGGAAGGGTCATCAATAGCGGCAATCAAAAATGGGGGTGTCAAAAGGACATTACAACGGGCACGATTCTAAGGGGAGCCATATATATATATATATATATATATATATATATATATATATATATATATATATATATATATATATATATATATATATATATATATATATCGGTCGAAATCATCCATCATGGCTGCCAACATAATAGAGTAAATAAAAGTAGATTAAGTTAAAAGGAGGTATTTTTGAACAATTTATCATTATACGACAATTTTCAAAAATTCGATCGCAAGATCATGCTGCATGAGTGGTACTTTTCAAAATTGTGATGACACTAATTTAAGATGATGATTCCAATCACGTGTATACAGGGAAGGGTGGAAATAGGTATGATTAAAATATTATTAGTCCGTTCAGATTGAATCAGCTTAAGGTTTTATATGTGCGATGAATTTCTCATCCCTCTCATCCCAATTTGTCATTGTCTTTTTTGTGTAGGGATGTCAGACGTGCTAGGTGATTTCGCTTAATCCGCTGTAGCCTGCAGACCCAAAAGCTGGTTGGCCAACCATTTCCACCTGTCGGGTCCTGTTGATGTAAAATGCGTATTTTATCACCCTAATGCTCACTTTTGATGGGTGATTTTTTATAACGACCCGGAGCTATATAGGTACGAGAAAAAGGCGAAAATATGATTCACTCACGTCATTTGCACCCGGATGTGAAGAAAGAGACAGATATGTTCCATCTATTCAGACTTGATTTCTAATTATTGCTAATGAATGAATGACCATAATGAACGCAAGAAACACTCTAACAAACAGAATAAATTTAACCAATGCGAACGGATTATGAACGCATAATTTCAAGGTTCTGATCAACGTACAGACTGACGAAATCATGATTTCATCAATATCTAGATGCCAATCGAGATTTCGGAGAAGGTTACGATAGCCTTGCTAATATTTTGAATAGCCTGGTTCGCTGAAAATAGAAAATCAATTGGTGGCTGAGGAAGTTCTCTGAATTGGGGGAGTGAGTAAATAAACCAACATTCCAGAGTGGTTATTCCAAATATTTTCCTATCCCGTTCGATGGAGGCAAACATTCGAACTAAAGCCCTCACCGCTGTGGCGTGGGGTTGTTTCGATTTCAAATTGTAAAGTTTGACCCACGCGAAGACGAATAAAATAACAACATTAACCTTGGGTATTTTTACAATTTTTTCTTGCTATGAGTGATGAAACAAGAAGCAGATGTGGTCGTAAAATCATTCACAATCACTTTCGTGTATTTTTCTATTTAGCAAAAAAAAAACAAAAAAAAAAAAAAAAAAAAAAAAAAAAAAAAAAAAAAAAAAAAAAAACCGCCCCTTGACCCCGCTAGGGGGTCTTCGCCCCCCTGGACCCCCCGGTTGCTTTCCGCTTTGAGCCTTCAGCTAAAATGCTAAAACATGGAACATGCTTTCTTCCCGCTAATTCGTAAATGTAAATAAATTTAAAACTACGACATAAATGTTTTACTAATCGAAATTAGAACAGAGTACCTAGGTAGGTAATTTTCTGTTATGGTGCGCGTCTACAATTACTATAACCAAGATTAACTTCTCAACCAAGTGACAACAAAACGAGCGGTATTGTTTACTATGTCCATTTATAACATAAATAAATATAAAACTACGACATAAATAGAAGAGCAAGTACCACAAAAATGCGTGATAAAGTGAGAGCTTCCCAACGAATGGAGAACGATTTTTGTCCCATAAAAACTAAAGAAGTTTTATTTCCCCAGCAACGGCTTGGTTGTACGTGAAAATCAAAGAAATCATAAGAAAGAAATTCACAGTATCGCCCATCACTACAGCGGAATTAAACTCGTAATCGAGTTCCACTATCCGCTTTACAAGCAGATACCATGTTACATGGATATGTCTTTGATTGGGGATTTCATAACGGTTGTCCTCGACTGTTGTCAAGAGGATGAAAATGTTTCCTATGGAGTGGAGTAAATGATGCTATTGCTTTACGTTAAGAATATTGTAACCGGCTTATTAAAATTGTTTATAGTCCAACCAACTTAGTTTTGGAATGTAGCCAGGTACGTAAGGAGGGGGAAATTGGTAGCTTGAGATGTGAACATTTATCACATAAATCAAGCGCTTTCCAACGAGTGGCGAACGATTTCTGTGCGATGAAAACTGCGGAAGTTCCATTCCCCTAGCAACGGCTGGGTTGTACGTGAAAAACACTGAAATTGTGACACAAATTTTGCGTCACGGAAATTTTTGGTTGACCCCCCAGAGCAAAGACATATCCATGTCAAAAACGGACGGTAGACCTACGGTTCTACAGTCAGATCATTTAATAATGATTAATTTTACACATTATTAGTTAGTTATGGTTACTTAGCAAACTTAGTTTATAACTGAGCGTAATAAATCAGCTTTCCTTGACACTACAGAGGCTTAGGGATTATGAAATGCTGTGATAAAATTAGAGCATTCCAAAAAGTGGCTAACGATTTTCCTGCTATGAAAACTAAGGGATTTACACTTCCCTAGTAACGCATTGGTTGTACGTGAAAATCAATAGAAAACCCCACCATGACGTGACGCTCGTGACGGACGAAAATAAATGGAAACGTCCTGTTAATCATTAAGCGTCCTGTTGAATAATAAAAATTTCGTGACACATCCGCGTAACGTTTTTTGCTAGTTAGTCTCCAAGGCTAAAGCATGCTTTGTGACACATCTGCGTAACGTTTTTCGCTAGTTATTGTGAGGGTTGTGAGAAAAAATGGTGAGAGTTTTAAATTTTATGATGGGAGGGATGAGTAGAGGGGGTAACAGCGATAAATCGTGATATTTTTACTATTCATCTGATTTCAATGACAGTTTTTATTGTTTGTTCGATTCAGATTTCAGTCCAGTTTTGCAACCTTCGAAGTTTCAAATCTACTGTCGGTGAAAGGGTTAAATGAGGGGGTTATTTCCGAGAAATCATACTTTTTTCTTTTATTTTAATTTTCAGCAAAATTATATAGGAGAGAGTGGGGTGATACCACCACCCCATATAATTATTTTACTACCTGAGTGACAAATATTGTAGCCAAATATCGTCATCTTTAGGTCAGCAGTAATGTTGGAAAGTTGGTTTGGGGTCATTAACTTGTTTTTATCAAAGATGAGTGAGTTCACAGTTTTTGAAGCTGGGCGTTCAAGTTTTACTGTTGTCGAGTTTTCGTAGTAGGTAATATAGATAGATACGTTTACGTAAATTGTGGAGCATGTCGACGTAGAAAAATCATTTAGCCTTAATTTCCACGCATTACTTCATGATTTTTTACATAAACTAGTTTTCAATGATTTTTTTTATCTCGAAAAGTTTACTGGGGCAATATCGCCGCTCCGAATTCAGGGTAATTCCTCCATGACGGTATTTCTATTGATTCTGAGTAATTAAAATATAAATTAATATTTAAAATACGAATTATATTGTGATAGCTAATCTCCATAACCACCTCTATATTTACCTAATCGTGATTTATTCGATGTTTACCTACCTATCTACTGAATAACTGTACAATAGGTTCGACGTAACTGCCTTCCTAGATTAACATAATCGTAAGATTCCACTCTTCTTGCTCTTGTTTTGATTTTGACAATGGCCTTGTGAAGTTTGCTGTGACCTGAAGAGGTGTACAAATTTTAAAATTTAAAAGCTGGGAAGACGGAGGGGGGGAGACGATTTAAAAGCTGGGAAGACGATTTTTTTTTTTTTTTTTTTTTTTTTTTTTTTTTTTTACGAATTCCGCGTTGAACGTTGTCAATGATTCAGTTCCTGTGAAGAACCAACGTTATATTACCAGTAGGTATTTCTTTTGTTCCAATTTTACTACTCTGATCTGGAAATAGTTTGTCAACCTTTAGTGAATCCTTTTCTTGTCAACTACGTTCACAATACGGTGAGAAGCTACCCAGGAAGAGTTTTTGAAATTCAATAAATCGTTATTCCGATGTTCTGATGAGACTGTTCATTTCCTCCTTGTTTCAATATGAAGGTATTACCCCGGCTAGCTGGGGTAATACCGCCATTCACAAGGGTCTCGTAAATTGCTGTTTGCTAGTATAAAATTGCTACACAACCAGCAAAAACGTTGTAATTCACAACTGGAGATTTTTTTTTTACAAATTGCTTCAAAGTCTGAAGCTCCTGAGTGCAAACCTGGGCTGTGATATCCAAATATGCTTAAGCTGGGCGGTATTACCCCATTTTCCCCTATAATCCATTCATAGAGACGTATCAAAATGTTTCTAAATTCTGGTTCTTTTAGTCCTAACCTTGCAAGCCTGAAGGGAAAGGGGTTAACTCTCGGTTCAAGGATGTCTGGGCGGAACGAACCCTCCTCTCCCCTCCTCATCACCGCATGCCTTCGGTTTATTTATTTTTTATTTTAGTTTATTGAGGGCCCTCGCGACTTGCAGCATTTTATTGGCCAGTGGGCGGATGTGCTTTACCTCCCATCAAGAAATCCTTTTGTCGCGGAGTTTGGAAAACTTTTATGGTCACGCTCAATTCGACATTGTTGGGATTTTATGGGTTCCTGCGAAAATTTATGTATAAACGAAGCTGGTGTGAAAAAAAAAAAAAAATAAAATAAATAAATAAATAAATAAAAATAAAATACTTAAATAAAATAAAACTAAAAAAATTATAATAAAAAATTAGTACCTACTAGCTACCAATTTTTTGCCTCCTGACTGCAGAAGGTAAGGAAGCTTTGTGTTCGCGCAGGAAGTAAAAATATGTCCCAGTCATGCAGCATGATCGTATGAGCGAATTTCCGTAAATTATCGGACCTTTTTTTTATATTTATGTTTAGGCAAATTGAAAGTAGGTAGGAGATAGATAAGAGCAGTTGTCCTGTCTATGCGTAATTTTTTTCTTTCTATTTTTATCCTCTATTTTTTACATGGCATCTCCCGACCTGTCGCCGACGATCCTCAGAGTCCAGGATCCACCTTCTATCAGCGCCGCATTGTTGGATTTGTTTCTGCCTCGAAGTCTTCGGTCTTCGCCGGGCGCCCGCTAAGCGATTATCTGTCCTTGCAAAACTATTTTCATTACCAAATCAGTGGCTCCATATCCCTGATTTTGGGATTGCTGTTTCACTTCAGTTATAGTGAATCAGCTCTGGTAACAGATTTTTCTATACCAGAAACTTCACGTTGAAGCACGGTATTCCAGTGTTGGAATTATTTCGTTAATATCAGGACGGTTCAGCTCGCCAGAAAACGCTGCAACCGTCGCGTTGGAAGCGGCCATTTCAAGCAGGGCGGATTACTGAAGACCACAAGGAGCACCGTCTAAGAAGTAACCACTGGACAGTCAGGTCGGATCGATCCATACTTTATTTAATATATTTTAATTTATACAAGAAGGACATTCAATCAGAATATATTTATTTTAATATCGATTTTGCCCAAGGAGCTCCTTACCACGTGTAATTTCTTTTATAGAATTATATTTGTCGTTCATTATTTGATTCTTAACTTTGGTTTATAATTTTTTTAAATCAATCACCTTCCCGTATTTCTAATTCATTTTGTTAGGTATTTTACTTATTGAATTACCTAAACACTTACTTATATGTTTAACGAAACAATTTATTTATTTGGCATCAGTTACAAATTACACAATACATCCAACACTAAGTAATTGTTATGAACTATATATACAGTACATATAGCTACAGTAGTACATAGTATACATAGTAGTATCACAGCTTCAGACCGCACGCTTGTAGGAAGTTGAATACGAGATTATATGGTCTTGATAATTCTTTGTCCCACTTGTGGAACAACGTGGCTCTTTGGTTGTGTGTCTTGGTCCATAATCAGGTGCTCTGCAGTTTCTTCTGTTCGGCAGTTGGAGCATAAGCCACTTTTCTCCTGACCAATACGGTGCAGGAATGATTTGGTGACGGTCACCCCGCTTCTCAACCGTGTTATCGCCTTATAAAACTGTTTTGGTAGGCCAGCGAAGGATGGATGGGAGTGCCAGGGTGTTGGTGATGTTGCAGGGAACAAGGTAGTGTACCGTCGGCCAGAAGGATAAGTAGAGTGCCATTCTTGCCATCGAAGGAGACACTGAGCTTTAAACATGCGATGTAGATCGGAGGGT
This sequence comes from Adelphocoris suturalis, assembly GCA_030762985.1. Lineage (NCBI taxonomy): Eukaryota > Metazoa > Arthropoda > Insecta > Hemiptera > Miridae > Adelphocoris > Adelphocoris suturalis. The sequence continues at coordinate 4,327,032 of CM061043.1, read as the reverse complement.
GGGTATATGGTCCAATTATCCGGTGGGTTCGGTTGGGTTGTCGCAGTTTTTGCAGCCCTGTCTGCTTTCTCGTTGCCTACCTGACTGTTGTGTGCTTTTATTCAGAAGAGTAGTGTAGTCATTCTGGCCTGTCGCAGGTGCCATATGGTTTCCAAAATATTGCCTTCAATAGCGTTGATATTGGAAGAGAGGTTAGAGAGCGACATTTTCGTGAAAGCACTCATGCTATCGGTCAGTATTACTACCTTTGAATAGTGTTGAGTGTTCTGTTTTGCATACTGTTTTGAGTAGCTGGGTATACATTCCAGGATGATGCCCTATAAATATTATGCGATTAGTTAAGTAACTGCGATTGCGCATGCGCAAGACTTAAATTGATTGTCACTTGCAAAACTTGAAGACTAATGCTCCGATCTTTATGAAATTTTCATGGATTGTGCCTGTTATATCCTAAACGATGTCCTATAAAATTTATTGCGGTCCGACCTATAGTAGCCAGTGACAATACGAAACGAGAAATTCTTATAATAGAGAGTTCCTGGTTACTACGGTGTTTTAATACGGTGAATTTGAATCTAGGGAAAATCAAAATTTCACTAACACGCTGTTACTACGGTGTTTCACGCGTCTTCACGCGTCGTCTCTTATCAACTGTTTGATTCAGACATCTTGTATTTCTCCGACTCTGTTTTCCTTCAGCTTGATCCCAGTTTCCATCAGCCATCATCGTGTTGTTTTATTTTGTTTTCAATCCGTAGTGATATTTGTAAAATGAACCTTTGAAATCGGCCAAGAAATTTTTGTATCCCTTCTTTCAAAATTTGTTGGTTACGTTTCAAGATACGTAGATTTCAAAAATCGAATCAGTCCGTTCATCCGGCGTTTTATTTGTGCTGTGAAATTGAGCGAGAAGTATTAGACTTCGTTGGCTTATAATTTTATTATCATGCTAGTTTATTCAGTAGAGACGAGCTCGACGATGCGTTTCAGGTTTATCTTGAAGACACATCCGTCAGGAACACTGGCGATAGTACAAGTAGGTAAGTTCTCGCTCAACTTTGTTAGCAATATTGGTGTATGTAGATATAGAGGTTGGTATAAGAGATTTTATACATTTTGTGGGGAAACTCAGTAAAATAATACATGTTGGTAGTTTAATACAACATCTTAGTAGTTTAATGTTTGCATCTTGAAAAAGGTAGATATGATTGGAATGAAAAGATTTTATCCGTTTTTCGGCAACCCTTTATCCTCCGTTTCGTTGACTAAGTTGTTTTTGGGCACTCGATGATTGGACTGCTTCGAGTGAAAATTAGTACCTACATTTTAGTAATTAGTATATTTTAATATAATTGTATATTTAATTCATACTTTAAATAATATCATTAATATGTTTAGTATAATAAATGAACTGAACACGCTTAACACAGAAACCTTCCTCGGGTTTATGCATTTACGGGCGTTCCCGTAGTGTTGAAGACGTGGTATCGAGGACGTACCTACTGAGATCTGAGACTCGATCTTGCGTTGTCAATCAAGCGCAGTGGTCTCTTAATCACGTCGCGCAATCGTTGTAATTTGTCAGCTGTCGATTGTTACCAGATCAGCTGATCATGGTTCACGAGCGTCCATGTGATCTGTAACCGCACTAACCAGGAACTCTCTAATGTTCATTTCTCATGACCTAAGAGTATCAGTCCGATTTCTGATATTGGTTGTCACTCCGAGTCTAATGGACCGATTTTGATGAAATTTTCAAGGTTTAGTGGGTTAACCTCTAGACGATATCATGCCAATTCCACCGCCTCATGTATACGTACTTTAGATGGTGAATGTCGTTGAATTAAATTAATGGTAAGGTATGCGCATGCGCGAACAGGAGTTGTAGCCTTAGTTTGTATATTAGCATGTCTACACATCGTATACTTATTACTGTTTTATTTTGCATTAACTCATTTCGAGTCGTACTTTGTTCTTCAACTAAACCTATACGCCCCTATTACAATAAGTGAGAAAGTGCGGGAAACTGCCCATCCAAATCGGCCGACGTTTTTTCCCACAGATGTGTTATTTTACTTTTGTAATATCTTCATTACTCAGCTAAGGTATATTTTTTAGGCTTATAATTGGAAAAGGTCAAAAGTTCCTGGATGAATGACTCAGGATTGCCCGGACGGTTTACAGCCATAGTCGAGTCGAGTTGTATCTATCCCGTCCTAGTCGACCTTATTCCTTTTAAAGCCACTTGATTTGCATTCTGTGTTGCCCAATCGCTTGCGTGTCTCTCTTGTTGATAGCATATTGTGCGGATAGCAGTAATACCTATACAATTCCTATATACATATGTCATAATCAAGTATGTTAAATATAAATAGGTATCCAATTAGTTTGTAGAACCGCAGTTCAGATATTACATAAATTTAAAGCGTTATTTCCACTAGTAGTTAGAATTAAATTATAATTTACATACCTTTCGGTGGAGTCCGTCGTCACTAACAAGTTGAGTATAGGAGGCGAGCGCTTTCCAAGTAAGAACATCATCAGGGGCATATTTCATAAAACAACAAGTTACAAGTGTACAAGTTAACAAGTACAGGTACTTACTTGTAATGCACGGTAAACTAGAACAAGTGTTTCACCAAAACAAAGAGTACAAGAGTAGAAAAGTTACTCTTGTAGAAGCTAAATTTACAAGTGTAGCAGAAAGAAAAATGGCATGTGGGGACAATTTTGTCAGCGAATCATAATATAAAAGTCCAGTCATGCAGCATGACCCCATGAGCGAATTTTTGAAGAAAACTTAGAAATTTCAGTCGCTATTGACGGCCGAGCGGAGCGAGGCCTTGGGTCTGCGTGTGCTAGTACGTACATAAATAGAACTTCTTCATAATTTCATGGCTGATATTTTCTAAGCCACAGTCAGTATTAAAGCTACATCAAGTCCTAAAACAGTTGAGCGTAAAACATTAAAGAGAGCGACCGAGAGAATCGGAGGACAGAATATTTCACAGAGTAAACTCATCAGTTGTGATTATTGTGATTAAGTACTTTTTTTTTTTTTTTTTAACAAGCACCTACTACTTACGTTTTAAACAGCATGGTTCTAGGATTGGTTATACAGGGATACTTCCATAAGAGCAGTTCAATCTGAATTTAGACAATGTTTCATGCAAATATTACTGCTTTTTACAACTAGCGAATGGCATTATTTCGATTTTTGACTGATTTTTCAACTTTGAAATTTTGAAAACTTGATACATATTCTAATATAGGAAATTTTACGCTGATTCCGAATATACCACATGTTAGTATGCAGAAAAAATTATTTCGCACAACAAATCGCAAAAAACAGGCTATTTTGAAATTTTTGACTACATTTTTGAAAATTTCAACCCGAAGATGTAATCCGATCATGCTGGCCAACGAACTTGAACTTTCGTTTTGTGTTCTGAACATTTTAAAATTTGTTTGAAGTTTCTAGCACAATTCTACGGACAGTTATCGTCTGGAATGACACATACATACATACATACATATATACATACATACATATATACATACATAAAAAAATGCGTTTAAGTTCAGAATATGATTCAGAATAGCCTGAAACGGATTTCTGCATAAATTTTTTTCAAAAATTCACATTCTACAAATTTTGAGGCGAGAGCAATAGCTTAATTTTCTTCAAAAATTCGCTAAAACGGTTTTAAGTACCTACACGATAGAGTTTATCGTACTGAAAAGTGGAGAAAGTGTGTATTTGATTTCAACCGGAAGACATCCTAAATCTCTCGTTAAACTCAAAAATACCCACGAAATAAGCGTTTATTCGTGGCCAAAAAAAATCGTTGGCGTCTTCTACGCTGAATGCTTCTTTCTTGTCTGTATTCTTCAGCAGAAGATGATTCCCACATATTAAACACCGAAAAATTGTCAACTCACAATGCTGGAAAATAACAAGTTTGCAGGTGGAAGGACGTAGGTTAAAAATCGGCCACTTTTTACAACACTGTAAAACAGTGACTTGTTCAAAATTATGGGGAAACTCTTGTAACTGGTCCAAATTCGCCTGTACACTCGTTAATTTTCACGGTGCATTACAAGTCTATACTTGAACATTTATGAAACGCTTTCACACACATTTTTTACATTTTGTGCATAAAATCGGCTTGTAGGTGTATGGAACTTGTCACTTGCTGGTGTATGGAATAGGCCCCAGGCCGTCAAAAAGTAGGTACTCTAGTACGAGCAGTACAGTAGTACTAATCCAGATTGTGGTTAGACAATTTTGAGGTAAATAAGTATAATGAATTAAAATTTTTATAGTGACACTTTCCATGGTAGTCTGGTATAATACGAACATACTACTATACTACTAGGTTCGCCCTATACTGCTGGTATTGCAATCACATACATTAGGCACAAAAGCAAATAATTGTGAAATAACCATAAGTCCTGGGGTGTGAATTTTAGCACAATTTTTGACATGGATATGGTCATAAGGCAAAAAGAGGCAAACAATTTTGATCTGATTCTTTTGGTATGCATCCCACCTATGTATTCCTGGTTCGAGATATGAGTGACTCTGAGTGAGTAAGATTTTATACTAATAAACACCCAAAAATTTACTTATTTTCATACTAAAAGTTATATCCATCTACCTAATCAATATTTTTTTGCTTACTTCTATTCATATAGATCAATGAGGAAGTTTTCTCGTGTCCCAAGCTAGATTGAACAGCAAGTGCACTCGTTGATCTGTTGAAATGAACTGGTAACATGTTATTATTAATTAATCGTTGTTTTTTCACATTTCTCAGCGTATACTGACACGTCAGGTCTTAACAAATTGATAACGGCCTTGAGTTCCACTAAGACCTATAGCGGGCCCTACATGCTCAATAATATTGACACTATCCCCTCCACTTTTTAATATTGACGCCTCGAGAACAGAATTTCCGGATTTCATCAATATCGCCGTCAATACTCATTCTTTTTCCCTACACGGTCAATATTATTGTCAATGTGATAAGGTAATGACAATATTATTGACCGTGTAGGGGCCGCTATAATATTAGAATGCATGTTGTTGGGGCCATACCTTTCAACTCGAAAATTTAGTTTTCTCAAGCTAGATTGGGGTTTTGAACCACTGTGCGACTCCCCTGGATATACTCATACGTAGATAGGTGCCGAGGAAGGTGTTTCCTTTCCATATAAAGGTGCCTGGTGTTCAACTGTGGGCCCGCAGGGACAATGGTCGATCGGGAGTTTATTCAATAAGACCCTCCGATCATTCAGAGTTTAGGGGGAAGAGTTTTTCGGATAATCGAGCGACCGGATCATAATAGCGCCCTGTGGCGAGTAAAACGTGAATCACGCGTCTCGGAGTCTGTAACGCCCGTCGAGACGCAATCGCGTGCCATCTGGCGTCAACTTTTGGATGAGCAGACTCGAGGCGTCGCTGAAGCGTGGAGACAGAACTCGTCAGAACTCGCCATGATTTGAGAAGGTTTCTCATAGCTTCAGAAGCTAAGAAGTCCGTCAATCTTGTTTAGGACGAGTGGACGCACTGGAGACACTGGTTTCATTCTTCCCAGTTTTGTTGGTCACCATGCTAACATCAACGATTTTGTAATCAAGTGTCACTACTAGGTAGTAGGTCCTTATTACCTAACTTGTAGGAACAAGAAATCAACGATTACGAGTATAATTGGTGTCCTCTTGAATCCAAATTCACTTGTTTCTTGCGCTTTAGAGATGGCTAATTAATTTTGGTCCTATGTCTGTCTGTACGTCTCTCTCTATCTCTCTCACTCTCTCTTGAAATAAACAACGAGCCGCTTGTGTATTATAATGAGGTTAAATGTCTCGGCATCATGTTACAACAGAATCTTTCGTGGAGTAGCCAAACAAATAGAATATGCAGTAAGGCACGATCCCAACTGTATGCAATCGACTTCTAATTTACAAATCACTAAACATTAAAAAAAGGCTGTTTCAAGCAATGATAATGCCGCATTTATCTAACTGTCTTGCAGCTATGTGTGACATGAATTTTGAATGCAGACAGAAGCTGCAAAAACTACTGTACTCAGCCGTGAGGTTTATCTTAAATTTGAGGTTTGATGATCGGGTATATGACAAATTTAAGAAATTGAGAATTCTGAAAATTGAAGATCTGATCCAATTTAGCGTTTTGACAACGATGTACCGCATAGTTTCCAATAAAAAGCCACCGTATTTAAATGATAAATTTCAAACTTTCTCTAATATCCATAGTTTAAACACTAGAAATAAAGATACAAATTTCCGTTTGCCATCATGTAGAACCTCTGCTTATCACGAATCTTTTCTCTGCAAAAGTATCTTGTACTTTAATGGGATGTCCCAAGGTCTGAAGGAGACCAAGACCTACGACACTTTCAAGATTAATCTGAAGAATGATTTATTTTCACGCTATTAGCACTATCATTACTTATACTTTTCTTATACTTTTATACTATCATTTCTTATATAGTTTATCGCCTATACGTGGTTCTAATAATACCTACTCTATTGGCCTTTCAAACACTTTCAATTTTGTACTGCTATTTTTGTTACTATCTAATTAGCCGTAGTACGTAGACGTAATTCCAGTTTTGTACCTATTTAATTTCTGGTTAGGTGTAAGAGTGGTCGCTCAGTGACCAAATCTCGCCAGATTGTATAATAAAGACGTTATTCAATTCAATTCAATTCTCTCTCTCTCTCTCTCTCTCTCTCTCTCTCTCTCTCTCTCTCTCTCTCTCTCTCTCTCTCTCTCTCTCTCTCTCTCTCTCTCTCTCTCTCTCTCTCTCTCTCTCTCTCTCTCTCTCTCTCTCTCTCTCTCTCTCTCTCTCTCTCTCTCTCTCTCTCTCTCTCTCTCTCTCTCTCTCTCTCTCTCTCTCTCTCTCTCTCTCTCTCTCTCTCTCTCTCTCTCTCTCTCTCTCTCTCTCTCTCTCTCTCTCTCTCTCTCTCTCTCTCTCTCTCTCTCTCTCTCTCTCTCTCTCTCTCTCTCTCTCTCTCTCTCTCTCTCTCTCTCTCTCTCTCTCTCTCTCTCTCTCTCTCTCTCTCTCTCTCTCTCTCTCTCTCTCTCTCTCTCTCTCTCTCTCTCTCTCTCTCTCTCTCTCTCTCTCTCTCTCTCTCTCTCTCTCTCTCTCTCTCTCTCTCTCTCTCTCTCTCTCTCTCTCTCTCTCTCTCTCTCTCTCTCTCTCTCTCTCTCTCTCTCTCTCTCTCTCTCTCTCTCTCTCCTCTCTCTCTCTCTCTCTCTCTCTCTCTCTCTCTCTCTCTCTCTCTCTCTCTCTCTCTCTCTCTCTCTCTCTCTCTCTCTCTCTCTCTCTCTCTCTCTCTCTCTCTCTCTCTCTCTCTCTCTCTCTCTCTCTCTCTCTCTCTCTCTCTCTCTCTCTCTCTCTCTCTCTCTCTCTCTCTCTCTCTCTCTCTCTCTCTCTCTCTCTCTCTCTCTCTCTCTCTCTCTCTCTCTCTCTCTCTCTCTCTCTCTCTCTCTCTCTCTCTCTCTCTCTCTCTCTCTCTCTCTCTCTCTCTCTCTCTCTCTCTCTCTCTCTCTCTCTCTCTCTCTCTCTCTCTCTCTCTCTCTCTCAGCCAATTCCTCGTCACGCCAACAACTATACCAAGTTTTAGTCTGATCTTGATGACATTTTTATGGATTCTGTGGGTTAGCCTCTAGAAGGCTTCCCATAAAGTGCATCGCCGTTAAATCAATAGTAGCTAGTGCGCAAACGTGAATTTCTTTTATGACGCCGATTGTTCACGATCTATTTTTCCGATTTCGTCCGAATTCGGCTTGTGGTTGGGAAGGTGATAAGTTCTGGGATGGTGCCTATAAGTTTAGTCGCAATTGGGTAAATAATAACTATTGCGCATGCGCACTACTGAAATTGGTTGGCATTGGTGAAAATCGGAGAATAGTGGGCAGATTTTGATGAAACGTTTAGGATTGAATCGTCATCCCCTAGGCAATGAATAGTGGAATGTTAGCACATTTGCAAACGTGAATAACATAGGTTTATCATTGCTTCAGAAGCTAAGAAGTCCGTCAATCTTGTTTAGGACGAGTGGACGCACTGGAGACACTGAATTCATTCTTCCCAGTTTTGTTGGTCACTATGCGATTTCGTCTTCAATTGTCAGTACTAGGTAGTAGGTACCAACCTAGGTTATTAACCACCAATTAGGTAATTTTGCTAAATTTTTGTACGTACATGAAATCAACTTGTAAAATCAACTTGTAAAATAAACTTGGAAAATTATAATTGGTGTCCTCATGAATCCAAATTCACTTGAAACGTAAACCAACAAATTTTGAGGGGGGGGGGGGGGGGGGTGAAAAAAATGTTTTTCTCGGTCGATTACAAAGGTTCATTACTGAAAATAATAAACCAAAAACCCTCAGATTGCGGAAGCCTGTGGCTTGTTGCACTTTCCTGAGTTTTATGTAGATAATGTGGTATGCTGTTCCGTCTGTCCCCTCACATAGTCGGCTCAGGGTTGCCCCTGTGCGACGTAGGTGAAATCGTAGGGGTGCAAAGCAGCCCGTCTACTCCTACAAGCCATGTGTTGATGACTGTCTTCAGTCCAAACAATTAGGCCTTGTAGAGCGCGAACGATTAGTCTCGAATGATTTTATTCTCCGATTAAAATTCTTTGAGGGCAACGTAAGGACTAATTGGAGTAGGTAATATAGGATTAATATGGGCCTATCGGCAGATCGGGTAATATTGGTTGCAAGTTATTTTCGCTTAGGAAGGTTTTGTTATTACAATTGGTCCATAATTCATATACGCTTAACTCTTACATCGCATTGCCTTGCGTGAATATATGATCAAACTAGAACGGAAATTGTGAAAGTTGAGCGTGTCACAAGGATTTGTATAATGACGGTCAGACTCGAAATCTAATTCGTTTGATTCGTAATTATAGGTAAGCTTTGGATCACGAAACGCGAATGGGATGTTTCAAGTGGACATTAACTTTAGTTTTTTAATTTATTGCTTGAATAAAAAGCTTTCTTACCAATAACAGAAGAACAATAAATTGACAGGAGTTTATTTGTTGTCAGCTAATCTTCGACATAGTTCTGTCGGTGTGGTGAGGGTCGCGAATTGTTCTTGGAGTTGCATTGTTGGTTAGGAACCGATCAGCAGATTGTTGAAATATGGAGAATCCCTGATCAGCTGAATTTCTTTACAATACAACCTAGAAGAATCCATCCTGAACATTTGGGCTTCTGTGGGATTGGCAAGTTAAAACAGCTTGACGAGGGAAAAATAGTGTCATAAGATCTTCGATACACTGACTCAGAAATTCGATATGTTACCTCCAGACCAACTGAACGATCTGTTGAATAAAAAAATATGGATTCGGTTGTAACTTGTCAAAAATATTGATTTTGGGTCGACTGACTTAAAAACTGCCTATTTCACGCTGTGGTATACGGCTGGTATTTATCTTAAAATCCATTAATGGTTTACTTGATCTAGAAAGTCTTTCCTGAACAATCTTTGGCATTAAAGTAGCTAAATGGTTCAAAAGGTGTTAAATCGTGGAATGAATTCTTCCACTTAAGTAAAGGACGTCAGGGTTCCTACCCATTAAAGTGGAAACCCGGTCGGGATAGGTACAGATGTCTAACAAAGATGGCATTATGCAAAACATTTCTGTTAATCCTCCAACAGATCAACGTTCATTAGCGTGCACCGACCCTACACTTTTTCTTTCAATTCCACCTTCCCGTTGGGAAAATTTGCATAAGCGTTTCGTTTCGACTCCGAGATTCCCAACGGATTCCGTGAGTTTAATTTTTTTTAGCTCAAAAGATTAGCGTTCCTCTTTTTTCTTCCCCAAAAGCCGCTTTTAACCGCTGACTTCAAATACCGAAATTTAAGGAATCTCAAGTGTACAATAGGACGATTCGAACGCTTTTATATCCAAACTCACCTTCTAACGGCGGTAATTGGCTCCTTGCGATCTAATGAAGTCTGTTACGTGGTGGCCCCTCACCAAATTATAGGTTGGGGGATTTTAATGATCTACACCAGATCCTCCGCCTTGAGGTACATCAGCAGGTCGTATTTTTTACTCGTGGTCCTCTACGTAGCCAAAATCATGAGGTTACTTATCTCAATTATTATACTACTAATGGTTATATTATAAGAAACAGATAAATTGAATTTATACTGATAATAATTATATAGTTTTGATGGAAGTGAAGCTATTGAACTGGCATACAAATTGTAAAAAAAAGTCCAGTCATGCAGCATGACCCCATGAGCGAATTTTTGAAGTTCAATCTGAATTTGGACAATGTTTCATGCAAATATTACCGATTTTTACAACTAGCGAACGGCATTATTTCGATTTTTGACTGATTTTTCAACTTTGAAATTTTTGAAAACTTGATACATATTCTTATAGGAAATTTTACGCTGATTCCGAATATACCACATGATTGTAGGTATGCTGAAACAATTATTTCGCACAACAAATCGCAAAAAACAGGCTATTTTGAAATTTTTGACTACATTTTTGAAAATTTCAACCCGAAGATGTAATCCGATCATGCTGGCCAACGAACTTGAACTTTCGTTTTGTGTCCTTAACATTTTGAAATTTGTTTGAAGTTTCTAGCACAATTCTACGGACAGTTATCGTCTGGAATGACACATACATACATACATATATACATACATACATAAAAAAATGCGTTAAACTTCAGAATATGATTCAGAATAGCCTGAAACGGATTTCTGCATAGGTATGCTGAAACAATTATTTCGCACAACAAATCGCAAAAAACAGGCTATTTTGAAATTTTTGACTACATGTTTGAAAATTCCAACCCGAAGATGTAATCCGATCATGCTGGCCAACGAACTTGAACTTTCGTTTTGTGTCCTTAACATTTTGAAATTTGTTTGAAGTTTCTAGCACAATTCTACGGACAGTTATCGTCTGGAATGACACATACATACATATATACATACACATACATACATACATTAAAAAATGCGTTAAACTTCAGAATATGATTCAGAATAGCCTGAAACGGATTTCTGCATAACATTTTTTCAAAAATTCACATTCTACAAATTTTGAGGCGAGAGCAATAGCTTAATTTTCTTCAAAAATTCGCTAATAAAAGTGTCTAGTATTTTCATTAAGGAAATTTGTTTTGAGGCATTCGAACGATTCATGGATCCTAACACTAGCACACACTCACAAACAGTCACAAACAAACACAGACCAAGTTAGACAAACATGCAACAACGTTTTTAAAAGCCTGTACCAGCTAAGACGATTAGCGTATTATCTTCCCCAGGATGTAAAATTAAAGCTGGTTCAAGCCATGTTATTCCCGATTCTTGATTTCTGTGCTCTCGACAATATAGTTCTGACAGGAGAGCAATATACCATGTTACAAGTTGTGCAACGCCTGTCTTAAATTTGCCATAAGAATATCAAATTTTGAACACCTAACTTCTCACTATAAACGACTAGGTTGGCTTAAAGTAAAAGAATGGCCTAGTTACTGAGTTGGAGTATTGTTATACAAAATCTTGAAAAATAAGACCCAGAGTATTTGTATAACAATTTTAGTTATATGTCAGATGTACATAGTGTTAATACTAGGACAGAAATTAAAATGTTGCAAGTACCACTTCATAGGGCTGAAATATTTGCACAATCTTTTAGAATAACAGCGATCAAAATACACTACAAATACAACGATTTATTTAATGAAAACTTGGCCTTGCCTACATTTAAGAGGAAGTTGAAATTTCTTTTATTACAGAATTACGATTAATCTTACTTATATAACCATGATTTGTAGTAAGGATATCATATAACTGTTCAATTAATATGTCCGAGTAAGATTGAACGTTTGTTTAGCCTAGAGAAGCCACTATATTTCCATTTCACAATTATGTAGAAAACTTGGTCTATTAATTTTTATGATCTTAATTTACTCGACTGATTTAATTTTTTTAAATAATAATTTGTATACTTTTTATCCTGTAAAAAAGTAGAGAGGACCACAAGGTCCTATTTTTATACAGGTAAATAAACATATTCAATCTCTCTCTCTCTCTCTCTCTCTCTCTCTCTCTCTCTCTCTCTCTCTCTCTCTCTCTCTCTCTCTCTCTCTCTCTCTCTCTCTCTCTCTCTCTCTCTTTTATAATCTGTCCCTTAAACTCGGCACATACCCGGATGCACGGAAGTTATCAATAGTTTTACCCATTCCCAAGACTAACGACCCTAAAGAGCTCAATGAATACCGTGGAATAAATATTTTAACAGTTCCCGGAAAAATTTTAGATCGTATTGTTAATGAAATGTTAACAATTTGATTGACACTAACCAATCAGGATACAAGCGAAATTTTAGTACAGAAACAGCACTTATTAGAGTTACTGAGGATATTAGGAAAAATGTGGATGTACGAAACTTTTAACGCTGGTTAATATATCTAGGGCTTTTGGCTCTGTGCGACACGATTTGCTAATGGCTGTGTTAGGATCTATTGGTTTTTCCAATATAGAGCTAGAATGGTTTAAATCATACTTAACTAATAGATATCAGCGAGTTAGGAGTCCGCAGGGTAGCCTATCTGAATCGAGGCTCAATGCTGTAGGTGTCCCTGAGGGCTCAGTTATGTCTGCAATTTTGTTTGTTTTGTTTGTTAATTCATTGGGGAAATGTTTTGGTGAAGTGTCATACATGATCTACGCCGACGACTTACAAATCTATGTATCAACAAAAGCACATCTAATAAATCAAACTATAGCTAAGCTCAACTTGGAATTGGAAAACCTAGTAAAATGGTGCTCCAAGCACTGCCTCAAAATTAATGCGTCTAAGAGCAAAGTTATACTTGTAGGAAATAGGCGTGTACTAAATAGTATAGATCATTCGCAACTGGTTTCTGTAGTCTTAAGTTCTGAGAGCTTAATGTTCGAGCATCAAGTACGTAATATAGGTCTGATTATAGATGAAAATTTATCTTGGTCTCAGCAGGTTGAGATGACCTGCAAGAGAGTTTTTAAAGCATTGTACTAGTTAAAACGATTAACGTTTGACTTCCCCATTAAAACGAAGGCTGACCTTGTTATGGCTCTTATTATGCTTCATCTGTGATGTGTGACATTAACGAGGGTGATATGGATTCAACAATGGATGGAACACCATTTTATAGGAAATTAGGCTGGCTGAAAGCAAGAGACAAATGGAAATTCAATATTGGGCTGCTTATATATATATATATAAGCATAATTGCTTATATATTACATAATATATAATTGTAAGAGTGGGCTACTTAGCCTAAAATTGTACAGATTAATAAATAAACTCAATAAAAAAAATCTCTCTCTCTCTCTCTCTCTCTCTCACTGTGTGTTTGAATCAAATCCTACCTTCGTCTACCCTACACTGCATTGGTCTATCGTTCTTTGCCGTTTTTCTGAAGCGACGATTCGCGAGACACCTAACTGGTACAACCGAGGAAGGACTATCAATGAAAGCTGCATATATATGCGCTATTTCGGGTAATCAGAGCTGTAGAACTCCTTACCAGTTTAATATTGCGCGGATTTAAACGATGGAGCCCATTGGTATTAAATCCCTGTCAAGTCTATATGCGTATTTTGCTTTTAAACGAGGTTGATATCACGGGAACCACTACCATTTCCGAGGAACTGTACTCCTTTCTTGCGAGATTTTCAAAAGAGCCAGTTTTTATTCTAATTCGAGACCGATGTTAACCGCACGATTTCAAGGAGCAGAAGAACCAACCAGGCGAATCCGTTTATTCGTGACGACTACGAATGAGGCTCCCAGACAAGTAGGCGAGGGGAGGTGAGATAATCTTCGCTTGAAACTTCAGAACAAGCTTGAGAACCTTTGTCTATGAAAGAACCTGCGACCTCTACCATTTAATATAGCTAAGTATGCCTATTGTTTTCACGGAAGAGGCGCCAGGCATAGTAAAGTGAAATCTAAATTGATTAATCAGGGAAATTACATAGTGTGAGTGTGTTATTTTGTTAGTTTTGGTCATGGTAATAACCGCCTTTCATAGGGAACGCGTTGATAATACTGGTTGCCACTCAAAACGTTGAAGTTCCTAGACGCAACGCTGTAGGTGGTATTCTAGAGATGCGTTTATTCGAACATAGGATTGTTTTCAAAAGCGTGTTTCCCAATACTCTGCTAGCTGAAATATTATGCCACTAATCTTCATGGATGAAAGGAGAAATAACACGATGAACTGAGAATAAATTAGTACAAGTTATGATGTGAAATAGAGAGCTTGTTGGCATGGGTATGTCTTTGGGCTGGGGGACATGTTTTTTTAAAATTCAACCCAATTTTCAGATCAAAGAAAGCGACGGAGAGAGAAATTTCTCCCTTGATGGGAGAAAAAAAAGATCATGGATATGTCTAGTACCTACTGCTTACCAGTAGGTACCTACTACTCAATTTTCACAAAATCAATAGCAATTCTACCTAGTCTTCATTTTTCGAGTTAATAATAATCTAAAGTGTCGGAGCGTTGCATTTTGTGTGGAGAAAATCAGCTTTCCTTGACCCAATTGGATTAGGGATCATGAGATGTTATGATAAAATTATAGCATTCCAAAAAGTGGCGAACGATTTTCCTGCTATGAAAACTAAGGGAGTTACATTTCACTAGAAACGCATTGGTTGTACGTAAAAATCAATATAAAAAGTGCCGGAGCGTTGCATTTTGTGAGGAGAACCATGTATAAATTTCTCCCTTAAGGGGAAAAACAATAGATCATGGATATGTCAAAGTTGTAGACATTACTTTACACTCTGTTGGGATGTTGGGAAAGTAAAAATGGACATTACTTTCCACTCTGTTGGGATGTTGGGAAATTAAAAGTGGACATTTTTTTCCACTCTGTTGGGATGTTGGGAACGTAAAAATGGACATTACTTTCCACTCTGTTGGGAAAGTAAAAATGGACATTACTTTCCACTCTGTTGGGATGTTGGGAAAGAAGTACATTGCGGTAGTACCTCATTGATTTCTACCTAGCCTTCACTTTTCGATTTTAATAATAATCTAAAGTGCCCGAGCGTTGCATAGCGTAATAAATCAGCTTTCCTTGACCCAACGATGGCTTAGGGATCATGAGATGTTTCGATAAAATTAGAGCATTCCAAAAAGTGGCGAACGATTTTTCTGCTATGAAAACTAAGGGTTACTAAAACTTTCCTGCTATAAAAACTAAACATTTCGCTAGTAACGCATTGGTTGTACGTAAAAATCAATAGAAAAAGTGCCGGAGCATTGCATTTGGTGTGGAGAAAAAAGTGTTGGTCGGAAAAAAAAAGTGTCGCGAAAAATTCCTTGACCCCCAGCCAAAAGACATATCCATGTCAAAATTGTAACGCGATACCGATAAACAAATTCGGTAACTATACTGCAAGAATGAAATCAGAAATCACTAGAAATTTTATTGGGATTGCATGGCTGTGTATTATAGTATCTTTGTTAGTGAGCTAAAGTATCTTCTGTTCATCTTAGGAAATTGAAATTTGATAGGGAGACTCTCTGGGACGCTAAGAGACGATTGAAATTATCGGCTCTTTCCTACAGCTGAGTGAGCTAAATTCTCTCCTGTGCATCCTAGGGAGTTCAAATTTGATTTGTGGACTCCCTAAAACATTAAGAGACGATCTATAGCATTCGCACTTTAAATTAAACCTTTCGCGAATTGAATTAAACTTTTCGAGAATTGAATTAGACTTTCCGCAAAATGAATTAAACTTTTCCCAAAATGAATTAGACTTTTCGCAAATTGAATTAAACTTTTTGCAAATTGCCCTTAGGCGAATCTGTTGTTTTAATCAAGACAAAATTTAAAACTTCAGCAAAATGTATATATTGTAACAAATCGTGCAAGTGATGGAACGAGCACAAAAATTCTAGATTTAAACATAATCCAGCACCTCATGAAGTTAATCTGAAGGTAAATTATTTATTTATTAATAACAAAACTGAGCTCGCAACGTATCCATCTATAGTTGACATTTTATATAATTTATAGGCATTAGCAAGAAGACTTCTAAAAGCAAAAGGTAATGGAGAGGTCGTCCTAGAGCAGCAGTTGGAAGCAGCAGAAACATATCCATCACGTTTGCACAAATGCTGAGCCGTCCTATGAGGATAACTTTGGTACCCAGCAACAGGGAGGGATCAGTGTTCCTTTCTTGATGTTTTTTCTTTTAAAATTAAGCCGCGTCTCAACCGGAAGGGTTTCTTAATGTTATTGATCTTTTCACGTATGTAGGTTTAATTCAATTTGCGGAAAGTTTAATTCAATTTGCGAAAAGTTTAATTCAATTTGCGAAAAGTTTAATTAATTTTGCGGAAAGTCTAATTCAATTCGCGGAAAGTTTAATTCAATTTGCGAAAGGTTTAATTAAAAGTGCGAATGCTATAAATGACAGGTTCATTCCTAATCAAATGAGTCAGCTAAAATTGTCTCCTGTTCATCTAAGAAGTTGAAATTTGATAGGGAGACTCTCTGGGACCCTGATGATTGCAGTTATTGGTTTTTTCCTAATCAGCTGCGTGAGCTAAATTCTCTCCTGTTACCCGTAGGAAGTTGAAATTTGATAGGGAGACTCTCTGGGACACTAAGAGACGATTGAAATGATTGGTGGTTTTCTGATCAGTTGTCTGAGCTAATTTTATTGAGACATTTTTAACTTGAGACACAAAACACACACCTATTTCAAAGGGGGGAAATGAGAAATATTCATGAACCGATGTATCAGCAAGTAGTGTAGATACTCATCATCGGTTTACCGATTTCTGAGAAAACTTGAGTTTTTGATTCAGTTCCCTTGATTGGACAATTTTGTATATTGAAAAAATCACAAAGGTAGAAATAGGCCTCATCATTGAAGAATAATATGTGTTAACCCCTCGTCTTCCTGATTATGGCTTCGTTCGCTAATGACCAACCTTGGATGAAATTGATATTTCGGTGTTTCATATGGGGGTTTCAGCAACATGGTGCCACTTATCACAAAGAGCTTGCTTCGAGAGAGTATCGAGATCTGTATTGCCTTATCCAGATTCGCGGTGATCAGCGATAGCCAGCCAGGTCATGCGATTTAACCCCTGCAATTTTTTAATTAAATGAAGGTTAAACTAATCTTTTAAAACGAAAAGTTAATACAATATTACTTGTATGTTTTTCCTCATTGTTTGTCAGAGGAAAATTTTGAAAAAATACTTTTGTTAATCTGTTGAGGAAACATTTAAATAATTACGTGTGTTAATCTATAGACGGTATACTCGCAAAGGTTGAAACTTCACAGAGTGTAATTGAATGTTACATACCTACCTTTTCAATTATCTATCCTGACCCCTCATCATCCGCAAAATTCCAGTTTCGTCAATTTTCCCCTACAAGTCATCAAATTGGTGATTAAAATGGTGGAAATTGATAAACGTATTCATTTTTGTTTCATATTTCTCCCAATTATCAAAGGGTAATGTTTAGTGTTTGTTCAGCCGTTTCCAGATATAAGCACCTACCGATTGAAAATTAACGGTACCGAATAAAACTTCTACCTACGTTAATATAATATTTATGGTAGGATGTGCGCTAACGCGAATTTCTGAAGTTGTATGGATCCACATTACAACAATCGAGGGAGTTACATTGCCTACCCAACTGGGCAGGCGTTTTTTCTTGGCGATTACAAAGGCTCGTTATTGAAAAAAGTCCAGTCATGCAGCATGACCCCATGAGCGAATTTTCGAAGAAATCTTCGACATTTCAGTCGCTATTGATCGTGTTGAGAAATTTTAGTTTATGATTTTGATAGACAAACATGGAATCAAATTATTAAAAATATAATTTCATGGATGATATTTTCTAAGCCACAGTCAGTATTAAAGCTACATCAAGTCCTAAAACAGTTGAGCGTAAAACATTAAAGAGAGCGACCGAGAGAATCGGAGGACGGAATATTTCACAGAGTAAACTCATCAGTTGTGATTACTTTTTTTTTTTTTTTTTAACAAGCACCTACTACCTACGTTTTAAACAGCATGGTTCTAGGATTGGTTATACAGGGATACTTCCATAAGAGTAGTTCAATCTGAATTTGGACAATGTTTCATGCAAATATTACCGATTTTTACAACTAGCGAACGGCATTATTTCGATTTTTGACTGATTTTTCAACTTTGAAATTTTTGAAAACTTGATACATATTTTTATAGGAAATTTTACGCTGATTCCGAATATACCACATATTAGTATGCTGAAAACATTATTTCGCACAACAAATCGCAAAAAACAGGCTATTTTGAAATTTTTGACTACATTTTTGAAAATTTCAACCGGAAGATGTTATCCGATCATCCTGGCCAACGAACTTGAACTTTAGTTTTGTGTCTTTAGCATTTTAAAATTTGTTTGAAGTTTCTAGCACAATTCTACGGACAGTTATCGTCTGGAATGACACATATATACATACATACATACATAAAAAAATGCGTTAAACTTTAGAATAGCCTGAAACGGATTTCTGCATAAAACTTTTTCAGAAAATAACATTCTACAAATTTTGAGGCGAGAGCAATAGCTTAATTTTCTTCAAAAATTCGCTAATAATGACCGAAAGCCCCTATGAAGCTCCCTATGAAATTGAAAGCGTTGATGACTCGAGATTTGAGTAAAACAAGTACTAATACGTCGTGATCCTTATTTGTTGCCCATAAATCTATCAGGATTTTTACTCGCAGGAGAAAAATATCGAATTTGGCGATCTGGATAACATTTACGTACCGTTTAAATGCGTGTTGCTCTGTAACGGCACATGGTTGAAGAATGGACTCCCAAACAGGGCGTTTTATCCGTTAAATCAACAGGAGATCGGATCAAACGGCAATTACCATTATGAAAATCACCTGCCCAAAGAGCGATTTTATCCGGATCGAACGGGTCAGTCGAAACCTTTGAGATAGTTGCAAGAAGGGAGGTCTGGATTATCGCGAGCACGATCTATAGAAGATGGAAGGCGTCTGACCATTACAAGTTGCGCTTGGCTTTTGCGAAGGGCCGCCGGCCAGTTTTCTAATGCTCGTCATAAATCGAGGGGGACTCAGTTTTATGAACACTACCTGTTCTAATTCATCGCTGCGAATCACCGGCTATCTCGATGGCGCCTGACCATTATTTCGAAAGAACATTGATTGATCGGGCCGCGCAGTCCAAACAGTCCTGGCTTTTTCGAACATCTGGGATCGGTTTATCGCGATGTGCAGAGGCGCGGCGATGTATTTGGGTTCAGTGCGTTCGCCGGAGTCACTTCGTGTTCGGGAGATGATTTACTGTATGGAATAGGATGTGACCAGAGAGCTCGAGAATAAGAGAAAGACGGTCGGCGTACCATAAATTACTCGGCCTTAGAGTACTACCTCACGCTATTCCACTTCCTCACTACCAACGGCAAAGCAGTTTTGTATTCTGCAAGAGAGTGGAACATTTTGGTTTATTATTTTCAATAATAAAACTTTGTAATCAATCAGAATTCCGTTAGAGTTATATCAGCTGAAATGATCGTTGGACATTATTAAGCTAGTTTTACCATGTTTCCATTTTACAACCACTTGCATTTTCTAGCGGTCCTTAATGACATTTTTCGATTCACTCAGTAGTTTGAAGATGTCGTTTCTCGAGCTTGCCTTTAGGGAGAGCGAACAGATTAACGTACATCGCTCCGGGCAGTTTCATTAGATTCGTTGGGATAATAACTATCGACGACAACCAAAAATAGACTCTTTAAAGTTTTCAAGATTTCGATTTTTAAATATTTTCTCCAAAGTCCTTAGGTTCTACCCTTTAGGGTTGAGCAAAATAGATGCTGATGTTACTGGCGTATCCCTGGACGATGAACGATTTTTGAGCCAAATTTCAAAAAGTTCGGTCAAGTGGTTTTGGAGAAAAGCTTTGGACGACGGATGGCGTATGATGGAAGGGCTGATTTTGGGTTTATTATTTTCAATAATGAATCTTTGTAATCGACCAAGAAAAAAAAAAAAAAACCTCAAAATTTGTTGGTTTACGTTTCAAGAATCTTTTAAAAAAAATCCATCTGTCTGCCATACGTCGTCCAGAGCTTTTTTCCAATACTACTGGACTAAAGTTTACGAAATTTGGCTAGAATGATCACCTAAAGAGTAGTAATTAAGTGCTGAAATATTGCAAAATCGAGATCTCGAAAACTTTCAAGGTAACAGTAATGTTTCTTTTTGATTGCCATTTAGTTACATATATTTTCCCGACAAAATGAATGAAATCATCCGGAAAGTCGTACGATTTTCCCTTCTTTTACTACAATCTATAACGGAGCAGCGACACTATGATTTTTCAGGGAATCTAAGTTTCATCAATGACCGCTAGATAGTGTTTGGCTTACAGCATGTGAGTCGAATTAACGCGGCATATGTGCCGCTGCCGCGGTTTTGCCAATTTACGGTACTGCATTATCAGCTCGTGTAAGGAAAATTTGGGTGTGTTATTTAATTTTATTAATTTCTCTTCAGTAGGCGTCTACACCTATGCAGGTACATTAAATACCTGACTAATTATTCGTTTAATAATACAGACAGGTGTTCTGCATAGAAGAGCTATACAATACAGAAATAATAAACCTCTGTGCAATAATTTTCAGCGTTTTTTATTCTTTTTTTGAAATCGACGTATCTTTAGTCGTAAACCAAAAAATTTGGGGGAGTTAATTTTTTATTTAATCCAACATTCAAAACTGTTTTATTTGGTATAAAAATACTGTATTTACAGCTTTTCATTAGTCAAGCCGAAGTTCACTGAAAAATTTCACGGCATTTGGTCCACAAAGTTTTTGTAGGCTCATTATATCTTCAAATTTCGCACTGGGAATCGGAAGCACATATAGTAAAGTTTCGAAGCTATTTTCTTATAGCTCAACCCTCCGGTATTGGGAGTGGTGCGCCATCCTCTAGGTTCATCTCACCACCCTCCTCTTGTTGAAAGTGTCCATGGCTTAGAATTTTTCGTCTAGACCCCCGCAGTTTCATGGAGATGGCCCGGATGATGGTCATCTGGAGTTTAACTCGTACCCATCCTGCAACTTAGGACCGGTGTTTTTCCCATTTATTTGCGAGAACTGAGACCAACCTCTTAACAAAAGTGTTGAACTCTCGATGTAGGACTCCTTACATGAGCTGATCAGGGGTGTGATCGATCCCCGAAGGTCTTTAGCTGCACCATCGTACTTCCGTTGCTTTGCTCGGGCGGCCTTGTCGGTATTGGAATTGAACACTCGCCTCTACAAATTAAGTTGTTGACAGCAAGTTGTAACATGGTAGTAATGTTTTGGTTACTATGATGAATTGCCAGTTCGCGTTGAAACTTTGTCAAATTAGTCATATCGAAAAATATCAATTATATTTTCTTGTGTTCACCACTGCGTATTATTACACTCTTCAATAGGTTATGGGCCCAGCACGCTTCCACTGCGTATTATTACACTCTTCAATAGTCGGCGACTGCAGACCACTCACGTGTGGAATAGGAAGGAGCGTCGCGTTGATAACGCGGTTGTCAAAAAAAACCGCTCTCTCCCTATCCCACACTCCGTGTACCTTGATGTCAACGATGAAGCCAGGTGAACCGTCTTCGCCCTCCTGCATAGTCGGTTCAACCACTATTCCTCTCTAAGCTAGTTTGGCCAATCCTGCAACTTCATCCCTTATCCAGTCATGCCCTTACTTAACTTGTCCTCCCCTTTTGCAGTTGAGGGCATGATTCACCGTCATGCGTTCATCGCATCCATCGCAGGTAACTGGAAGGGCCCATCAGATGTCATCCCTATCGCATTGAAACTGCGTCCCTGAATTGGGTAGGCGATAAGTCCAAATTATCCGCTGCCTCTGGAATAACGGAAAGCCACTTTGAAGCGTTTCCTTCGATAATGCGTTTTATGGTCTTTCTATCGTGTGGGTCGAGGGCTTCCATGACTTGCTGACATTTTCGTTCACATCTTTCCACTTTCAGCCTTTTTTCCCTCTTCAGTAATGGGTTTCTTCATCAAAACGGCTCCTGTCACTATGCATGATGTCAGTACTGACGTAGCCCGAATGGATGTGTCGAAGGCTCCTGTGGCTGAATACACCGGATCTAATAAGGCTAAACCTCCAAACTTGACTGGTAGAGTATAGAGATTATGCTCGTGATCAGCTATTTCCCGGCCCAAGATTGAATGTGTCAGTTTTTGACGGATCACATTTAGCAGTGGTTCATATTGATTTGGGGCTGCACTTACCACTCTCTCTAGATATGACCATTCTCTTTGTAAAGATATAGTGAAGGTGGGTGGTGAAACAGCTTGGGGGCTTTCTTGGGCGAACTCACTGTAGGTCGAAACGTAATTTACCCACTTATCTACTTTTTCTTTGACAGTCATTTTTCGCTTCACATGACCCTAGCGCCCCCCCACCACCCCTGATGTCTATGACTGGTAACAATATGTATGTTGGAAAACATATCTTGGGCTCTTTGTTCGTCTTGTGGTTTTACGATGAGGTAAAACCTTTGTTTCATCAAAATTGGATGAGGAGAACTGGAAGAGGTGAGTGGAAAAAAATCAGGAGAAACGAGAAAAAAAGTCCAAAAACATGTATTTTGAAGCCTCGTTTTAGCTTATATAGAATCGATTTGCTGTTACACATTTGGCATCAGCTGACTCAGGAGGCCCTCTCAGGATGTGCAAAGAAAATTAAGTTTGAGCCTGTCAGGGTGAGGTAGGGTGGGGGTCAATGTTGGGCCGAAGTTCTACTTTGTTATCTCGGTACGTCTCGTTGCAATGGTTTTTTTTGAAGGCTTGAATAAAGGACTCGCTGGATATTTCTTTAATTATCTTAATATTTATTAATAAATGTTGAGTTTGCTATCTCATCAGCTAAGTTTATCTGCCCGAAGGTTGGTTGTACGTTTCGGGTGCGTAACCTTAATTTCATCCCTTCCAAATTTTAAATGTCAACTCAACACAATCGATCATTTTTGAGGGTAGGTAGTCGATGCTTCTGCTCATCACAATGAGTTTGATCCGCCGAACTTCCGTGACCTCGTGAAATGTCACATCGAATCGAAGGTTTGCTTATGGAGCGAACTATAATATTCATACGGGAAGCGACCTTTATGAAAATCGTTAGCTGGTCTTGCCGCCGGCTCAAATGTTAGGTACTTGTTGCAACGTATCTAACCCCTGCCCCGATTTGAGGTCAGTAGACAATCTTTTCCATCATGATTATAGATATCATTATAAGTCACTAAAAAGGACGTTGCAAAACAACATTTATATGTAACTTAACATGATACCTATAGATATGTATCTTGCAACGCAATGTTGATCTGAATTGATCATGTTTTACAAACCATGATCTTTTTAGAATGTGCACTATTAGAAAATATACAATAAGAAGAATAGGTAGAATTACACTACCATGATCTGGTACAATTATGTGTCATTTCAGACGATATTTCTTATTAGAATTGATATCTAAGTTCCAGTCATGTCGCATGATCGTATGAGCGAATTTTTGAAAATAACGTACTACATTAATGTTAAATTATTTGAATTTTGAACACTTTTTGTGCACAGACATTTTTAACTAAACATTATTTCATGGCTATACAACTTTTTCTAAATATTCTGCTGTTCAAACCAATTTTCGGATTTTCATCTTTTTAGCGAATTTTTGAAGAAAATTAAGCTATTGCTCTCGCCTCAAAATTTGTAGAATGTGAATTTTTGAAATAATTTTATGCAGAAATCCGTTTCAGGCTATTCTGAATCATATTCTGAAGTTGAACGCCTTTTTTTGTTGTATGTATGTATGTATGTATATGTGTATGTGTATGTATGTGTCATTCCAGACGATAACTGTCCGTAGAATTGTGCTAGAAACTTCAAACAAATTTTAAAATGTTAAGGACACAAAACGAAAGTTCAAGTTCGTTGGCCAGCATGATCGGATTACATCTTCGGGTTGAAATTTTCAAAAATGTAGTCGAAAATTTCAAAATAGCCTGTTTTTTGCGATTTGTTGTGCGAAATAATTTTTCCAGCATACTAACATGTGGTATATTGGATCAGCGTAAAATTTCCTATAAGAATATGTATCAAGTTTTCAAAAGTTTCAAAGTTGAAAAATCAGTCAAAAATCGAAACAACCCTGCCTTCAATACTGACCACATTGGACAATATTTACCTACATTTGTCTTTAAATCTACAAGATTAGTTTAATAATAATAAAGTATGAGTACCTCCTAATTATTTTTAATAATTTGATTCCATGTTTGTCTATCAAAACCATAAACTAAAATTTCTCTACACGATCAATAGCGACTGAAATGTCGAAGATTTCTTCAAAAATTCGCTCATGGGGTCATGCTGCATGACTGGTTTGCAAATTTAATTTAATTCTCTTCAGGATGAAAAATCCTGAAGTTGGTTTTCACAGTAGAATATTTGCTCGAAAACGATTTTTTGCCCTAGACGTGATAATTATTTATGTGCACACCATACGTTTTTTGACATAAAAACCCACATTTTTCCCTTTAAAACAACTTTTGACCAAGTTTTCGGAATCAGAGTTAAATTGTATTTACGAAAAGATGATTTTCATATCCATTTAACACCATTAAAACAAGAAAGCAAACTTAATTCTTTTAGATATTGGGAATTTCAGAAAATGTTTAAAAATTAGCCACCCACTCAAAATTATTCTTGGAGACGTCAATTTTCACAAGAATTGCTTCATTATAAACTCTTCCCAACGGTATATTCAATTTTACTTTTACTTTGCTAATTAGGGAAGAAAAGTACGTTTCAATGTTGAAAAACGTGTTTTTTCAATGGAATGGAGGATTTTCTTGCAACATTATCCTATATGAACCTACGAGTTTGGGGTCGGTTTTTGCGGAATTTTCCACGCAGAATCGAATCGAGTAGTAACACATGCATATTTCTCCAATACCGTTATAACCGAGTTTTACTCTTTAATTAACTAATTACCCCTGAAAAATATACCATTGAGCATAGAAAACAAACTAAAAATTTGTAATAGAAAGAAACGCTGAAAATGGCAAACATTGAACGTTAGGATTTGTTACATCCCATGAAATTCTAACCTTGAATTTCGTGAATGCCGAAATATTTGGGAGTACGTTGATAAATATATTCCAAGATTATTGGGATCAGTAGGCTATCTATGGGAATTACTAGAGATTTTTTATTCGACAGAATTCTCAGTAATCAATTATCAGATTTGCTATGTGTGATTAATTAACTACTAACTACATTAGGCACCTTCTTGTTCAGCTTGATATTTTTCCTGTAGGATCACACATATTTTATATTTAGAGTCAGTCAGAGAATTTGCTATTTTTAAATGTTGCATCATTAAATAAAAACTCAAGATTTTCGAAGAAGAATGAAGAATGAAGGACGTGGGACTCTCCAAACGTCTGGTAGAGAACTTAAGAATTCCGTGGGTGCGAACTGCGCTATATTAAGATATGACGTGTGAGGCTAAAGACCGATTAATTTTCTGCAAAGTGCATTTCGCGCAGTTTAACTAAGGTCGGATTTTTTTTCGACATGCCTCTATGAATGTTTAGTTCATTGAGAAGTTTTAAATCATCTTGAAAAATTCCATAGTGGGAAAGAGTTAATCAAGAAGTAGCGTGAAATGTCATAATTGGTCAATTAAGAAACGAAAAAAATGATACTCAATGTAATTTATGTTTGTGCAAGCGCAGAATGAACTGATGAGTTGAAAACAATGAAATAGGTACAGGATAATCTACAACCTAACCCGCGCATTCTCTGACGATTTCATCATCGAAATCGGATGAAAACCGTGGAAATTAAGGTCATTACAAGTATTTATTTATTTATTTATTTAAGTTGTAATTACAATAAAAACTTAAATAATTTAAGGTAATAATGTTTCAACTTTATTGCAAGGCAGAAGGCTGAGAGCCTGTAGCGCCCTACAAGAGTAGTGCCAAACTAAATGAAAAATAAAGCGTTACATATACATCTGTAGAAAATACTCGTAAAATAAATCCATAAACCATTGAATAAATGAAAAATAAAGCGTTACATATACATCTGTAGAAAATAATCGTAAAAGAAATTCATACACCATTGAATAAACTACTACTCAATAAACTATCTCAACTTACACCATACTAAACATATATGCTACGAATTATATTCTCTGCTCCCTCTATACCTAGATTAATTAGCCAGTCATAAATTTTCTTTTTATAGACCACTCGTGCACGTAATAGTGGAGATTTTAAGGGAGAATCCACAACTCGAAGAACAGTATAAATTATTTAGTTCGGACTCCTTGTCGTGAGCGTAAGCGCTGGTCTTGGTGCAACGACATTTCCCATCTATACAAACCGGGTTTGATAATCATGCTGTTTGCTTTGTAGAACTATGGTAGGGTTTCTGTGGTATAATAGTAGAAGGGATTTCAAAAATAACTGTCTCGGGGTGAAAACTTTAAATTCGTTCAGTAAATTTCGACTGGAGTATAGACGTCCTCTCCTCATTATAGTCTTTATAATACTTCTCTGCAACACATTTATTTTCTCCAGGTGAGTTGGGTAAGTTCCCCCCCACGAAACAATGCCATACTGGATAGTTGACTGCACCAAGGCCATGTATAGTAAACGTAGTTTGTCACGCTTAAAAACCTTTCCAGCATGGTATATAACGTAATGAACTCGTATCAACTTTTTGCACATGGCTTCAATATGTTTTTTCCAGGTCAAACCCTCTTCCACAATAATTCCTAGGTAACGATAACTCACTACCATATCTAAAGGTGTACATGAGCAGTTTGCAGGATCAGAATTGTCGCAAACATGAGATATAATTTGTAAACATTCCAAACCCAAACTATATTGGTTGTATTTCACATTGGCGGATGAGCTGCAGCTATTAATGATACAATCGTGTTGAAATTGTTATGAGGTAATCAAGTCATCTTCTTCCTACTATCATCCAAATTTGAGCGAGATCGGACGACTAGGGCGTAAAAAATGAAACATAATGGAATTTACATTTGCGCATGCGCAGAGTGAAGTATTGATTTGGCAACAATGAAACTGACAGGGGACCGTCTACCCCCTAGACCGCACATTCCCTGAAAATTTCATCAAGATCAGATAAAAACAGTGGAAATTAAGGTTGTTACAAGGATTTCATATTGGTGCATTCGCAGTAGCTATTAATGATACAATCATGTTGAAATTGATTTAAGAAGATCAAATTGTCATCACCCAACTGTCATCCGAATTTTAGCGAGATCGGACGACTGGGGCGTGAGAAAATGATGCTTGGTGGAATTTACGTTTGCGCATGCGCAGAGGGAGGTATTGAGTCAAGAACGATGAAACTAATAGGGGACCGTCTAACCCCTAGTCTGCACATCCCCTGAACTTTTCATCCAAATCGGATGGATACTGTGGAAAATAAGCTTGTTGCAAGGATTTGCGGACACACGACAGACTCACACACAGAAACACAGACAGACAGACAGACAAACACAGAAACACACACAGCCAGTCAGACACGGAACCAAAGTTGTTCGGAATGGTCTAAAGCGTAAAATGTGAGTGGGAATTTTGATTTTAGAGGCCAAAAAATTGTTTTTCTCCCGAAAGTGAAAACAATGCTTCCGCTACCTTTAGGTAGACTTGGAAGCAAAATTACTTTATAGAGCGCAAATAGTCTGATTGCTCGGATGAATCTATTCAATTATCGAATAATTTATTACAACTAGAAGGTAAAGGAGGAGGGGGTAAAATCGGCAAAATAACATTGATTTTCAGCTCAAATTTTGAAGCTGGAGAGGGCCGATGACGTAAACGTACACAGCTACCGATTTCCACGTTTTCATTCACATCGGATGTCCGATACCCATAATATCACAAATTCTTAGAAAGCTTCAATGAATCTCTGTTATCTCAACAGGTACAATTTCAAATTTAAGTTCAACTGAGCGGATTTTTTCGAGATGTTTCTATCAAAATTGATCGCGTTCTGTGGTTGCAAGCAGAAGGCTGGAAGAACAATAGTTTTGTAAGATTTACTTCATAGTGCGCCAATAGTCAGATTGCTCGTTTCAAAAACGTTTCAATATTTTCCCAAGAGGAAAAATACGAGAAATTCAGTGTTCCAATTTGGTTATTTTCTAACAGGTATCTGCACGATGATCTCCGGTTATTCCGGTGGGTTGGAATTTAACAAATTTGTCTACAAATGCTGCTCAATGCTCTTGTCCTATTTCCCGGACCACTCAAATTTGGTCAAATGTTATTGGTGACATAGATTATTATTTACTTTTTTTGTTAATTATTGAAAAATTCTAATTAATAACACAGGAATAAGACATTTCAAATCATAAGACTACTTAATGCTTTCGTATTTACAATTTCCATGCAAATCCCACTTGGACCTTACCTTAGCTTAATTTTCTTCAAGTTCATAACTTGACCTTGAAAACAGTCCAATGATTTACCACTGATGGTTGGGTGTACTGACGTCAAATTTCGCTAATCCCGGGCATCAACCATCATTGGATGTAACTACCTACTACACATATTACATTAAGATTTCACTTCAATGCTACTGTCTTCTATACATGTAAACCCATGACGTGATGTATTACTTTTCGGAGCCATTTCCAAAAACGAATTAAGTTAATTGTGCTTCCTACTTTTAATGACAATGAACGGGGAAGAAATCAGTAGGTAGATACTTAGGGTAAAAGAAATCATGATAATCTAGTAACCTTGGTGATCGAAAAATTGAAGACTGACCACAGATCAATTCAACAACAGCAATCAAGAAACTTTATATACCTACGTTGTGTCTTCTTCCTCCTCTCTCAGCTACTTATATTTTTACCCACGGATACTTTTCAGTTTTCTAAAAAGTCTCGCGGACCAATTTTGGGTACCTCGTGGGCCACTGGTGGTCCTCGGACCATAGGTTAACAATCACTGATTAGACGCATCACTGCCTACTGAAAGCAAAACTGGATATCTCTAGTCCTCCTATCGCCAGAAAATAGGGCTCGTCCCACAGAGTTTGCTCGTTGATCGATTGACTTGTCACATCAGCATACATCTCCACCCTGACAAATCGGTTTGTATACCGCCCTCAAGAACTAGTCTTTCGCTATAGTGGGCTGAAGGTTCCTCACCCCCGGATATGCTAATGGTTATTTTTCGTGGGAGAAGGTTCTAGTCGCTTCCAAAAGTTTTTGTCCTTTCTTGAATGAGCTCTTCTTTGGTGACTTCATAGAGCGAATGAAGGTATAATGAATTGGAATAGAGAACTTGAAATGTTGCCTAGTAAACTGTGAATATTATATCAAAGATACGTTCCTGGATTATACGAAAATTCGATATCATAAAGTTCGAAATTATGTCAAGAGAAGACTTCATCGTTGGTCAGTATCTGCATAACTTTGTAACGTTCCTTTTGAAATAATGAACTGCTGAAGAAGTCACCTGATCCCTTTATCAGAAGAATACGGTTTGCCCTATATTTAAAACTGCACATTATTACACAAAGGTTTATTATTTCTGTATTGGAAAGCCCTTCGACGCAGAACACCTGTTCATTGTAATTGTATTTCTTATGTTTTGTTTAAAAAAAAAAAATTAAAAAAAAAAAATAAAAAATAAAATAAATAAATAAAATAATAATAATAATAACAAAAATGTATTCTAGCATGGCAAGCGATCGTTTTCACCTCAGTTCTTGTCTGGAGGTGAAATCTTAATAATCAGGCTCTCGTTTCTGGAACGCGCCAGGTTCAAAGGGTTGTTGCCGATCTTTAGCCATGCTGAACAAATTTATGATTCAAGTTCTTCTGAATCTAACCAATAACCTTTTCATCCAGCCCACTACAACCACCGTTCGTTAAATGTTTATGTGAGACACTGAATGCCCGAGCTGCTGTAGTTTCTCATCATACGCTCGTGCTTATGCGATTAATATTTCAGGTTCGTTTTATCAAGGACTTAGATAGCCCCCCAGAGGTGCGATGGGGCCTAAATCCGAGAGAGAGAGAGAGAGAGAGAGAGAGAGAGAGAGAGAGAGACCACACGTACTAATAGCATTTATGTGCTATGTTCGGAGTAGATTGGTTTTCCGGTTCTCGGATCCCCATCTATCGCCAACCACAGCATTTCAACAACTTGAGCATGACGCCGACGCTCGGTGCGGGAGAGACGGGTGCGCATTCTCTTGGATTCTGACGGGAACTGTCACAGTTTTTAAGAGGTATTTATGACCTGGTAGGTGTTTTAATTTGTAGTGTGAAATGAATGCATAACCCTAGCACAACATCCAAACAACTATTCTCGAGAAAGTTGACACATACTTCGTGGAAAACTTGCCACATACTTGTATATAGCATTGAACTTAGCAGTTTGCATGTTATAATGAAAGCTTCTATTTTCGCTTAAATTTGGATGATAGTTGGAAGAAGATGACTTGATTACCTCTTATCAATTTCAACACGATTGTATCATTAATAGCTACTGCGCATGTGCCAATGTGAAATACTTGTAATGACCTTAATTTCCATAGTTTTCATCCGATTTTGATGAAATTGTATGCGAAAGTGCGGTTTAAGTTGTAAATAGATGATCCCGTACACATTTCATTGTTTTGAACTCATCACTTCATTCTGCCCTTGCACACACGTAAATTACATTGATTATCATTTCTTCGCTTAATTGACCAATTTATGACATTTCACGCTACTTCTTGATTTACTCTTTTCCGCTATGGATTTTTCAAGATCATTCAAAAACTTATAAATGATCTATGCATTCATTATAGGTATACTAGGAAGGTATGTGCCACACCCAACTTGGCAGACGTTTTGACATGGATATCTTTTGGCTGGGGGT
Organism: Adelphocoris suturalis; assembly: GCA_030762985.1. Lineage (NCBI taxonomy): Eukaryota > Metazoa > Arthropoda > Insecta > Hemiptera > Miridae > Adelphocoris > Adelphocoris suturalis. The sequence goes on along the minus strand of CM061043.1, from coordinate 4,295,947 downwards.
CAAGGAATTTTTCTCCAAAAAAAATGTGACGCTCCGGCACTTTAGATTAATATTAACTCAAAAAGTGAAGGCTAGGTAGAATTTCTATTGGTTTTTCCCGTAAACCAATGAGTTACTATTTAAGAGTAACTCCCATAGTTTTCATAGTAAGAAAAACGTTCGCCACTTTTTGGAATGCTTTCATTTTATCACAACATCTCATGACCTCTAATCCATTGCATTGTCAAGGAATGCTGATTTATTACTCTAAGTTATAAACTAATATTGTTTTGTAACCATAATGGAATAATCTTGTGAAAAGAAGGCACTACATGGTTGGTATACAATTGAGTAGTAGGTACCTACTGGTAAGCAGTAGGTACCAGACATATCCATGATCTTTTGTTTTTCCCATCAAGGGAGAAATTTTGCTAGAATTTGAATACATTTCTTTCTAACTTCTAACAAATGTCTCACAGAGTGACCGTTCCGAAATTCAGCATCGTAGGATAAATTGCGTAGAAATTATTATTTTCATTTTTGCTTGGTTTTATCTAGACTCTCTAAGGAGAGTCTAAAATGACATGTACAGGGTATCCCACGGAACAGTTACACCTTCCTTCATTCCCCCCGAATTCAGCGTAAACACTTCACACAACGTCATTCTTCATAATTTTGTACGCAAATCTCAGGAAATATGAAGAATGACGTTGGTCCCAAGTGTTTACGCTGAAATCAGTGGAAATGAAGGGGTTGTAACCTTTCCTTGGGACACCCTGTATTATACGAGAAAGCATTAAACTCCAGGAATCTTTTCACAATTCCTCAAAACAGATTTCAATGAAGAAAAATTTGGAACAGTAATTTTAAAGAGTTTGAAGTCATTGCAATAGCACGATTTTTCACGAAAATTCGCTAATGAGCAAAACCCTATAATCAAGCGAACATTTTGATTTGGAGCACAACATATTTTTGACTTTTTGTAAACATAAGTAAGTGAGGAAGCAAGATAATTTTGAAACGATTGCGACGATACTTAGGTATAGAGTCAACGTTTGATTAAACCTCTGAAGGTTAACAGTGTTCCCAGAAGTTGTACCGAGTGATGTTATCTATTTGCACTCAGTTGAAGATGTGTGACATGATTGTTACAACTGGTAAGAGACCAGGTAAATATTTTAAGAACGAACGAAAAAATAAGGAGAAAAAAAACTACATGCAAATCAACTTCTAATAACGCATCTTCGAGATACTCAAATAATAAATTCCTCGGCACTATTAGCACTCATGTACTACAGAAGCAATCGAGCTAACACCCACTCGAGCTCACGAAATCCCAATTCCTTTATCCACGGCTTCCATAACATCGCTTCTCTCTCACACCTCCAGGGGGAGTCCAGGATGAAGTGATCCCGAAGACCCCCGAGGTATCACCACATATTACAGATTCGACACGCGTTCTTATCTAAAACCCCGAAAAAGGTAGACGGCGTGGGTTTACTTCAAACGATAAGCGCACGATTTCAAGAGATTTTTCAATCCGAAACGTCGTTCCGGCGTCGGTTTTTCTATAATTGAATTCAGGAATCAAGGACCACACAGTTGCTGCCACTGACGGAGTATGCATTATGGAACAGTTCTTTTTCGGTAACCGCTGGAGCAGCATTGGTATAACTAAGAACCGAGTTGCATAACGGGTTTGTCGATTCTCATTACAATATAATTTTCTTTTTTTCATCATCAAATCGTTTGAAAATTTAAATATAGGTAACAGAAGTTTTGGAAAATTGCCTGGTCGCGTGAGGGGAAACAAGTGAAAGCTGTTGAATTCGTAGGTTCCAATTTTTAGAACTGAATACCGGAGCATTTGACATCGAACAATCTTATTTGATCCGTGGTTAATTCTGAATAAAATTAAGGGGGTGAAGAATAACACCAAGTTCATTATTGCAATAGTGTGGTGTTAGGGGAGCGCGAGGAAAGTGTCACGGAGGTAATCGATTTGCGTGTCTCTGCAAGTGTGCTCCGTGGTGTCACCACCCGCGTACTTACCGTAATAGGTGGTAATTCTATAGGTGCACTTCATTTTGCCCCCCTCTCCAACTTCTTTCCTTTCCCCGTAGGATTGGCGTGTTTAAATTTAGTTATTTTCGATTGTTATGATTATTTGGGACGTCGTTAAATTTTAGAGAAAGAGAGAGCGGGAGATGCAAAAATTGTGTGCGTTACCTAGGTATCAATACATAGCCATAACTTTGCGAGATTTTTGCTAATTTTCGTAAAAAATTAGCTATTGCATTAGCTTCAAAATGCTAAAAAATGCTTCAATCAAAAAAGGTTAAGCAATTATTGTAATAAATGACCTATAGGCTGTGAAACAGTGTTAGTTGGAATGTAGTTGAAGATAGGTAATACCTAATATGAAATTCAGTAACCTGGAAATAACAGATTATGTTATAGGAAAGTAGAGTATAATGGTCGTTTATATAGGTATAATAAATATAATAATCAGCTTGAAAAAGCTTACTAAAGTAACCAGGGTTAAGAAGCTTCGGTTTTAAGACGACGACTTCGAGGAGATTGTCACGCAAAAATAGGTGGGGAGTATTTGGCCGGCCTAGGGGCGGCCACCTGTACGATTTGGAGATGTATAGAGCAGAAAATTTCTACTTCATTCAAAAAGCCACTGCGGTGGTGTCGGGAGCCGTCATGGCGAGTGGGACCGGGCCGGTCGGGGCACACTGGCCCTGATCGGTCTAGCATGGGGACACGACTATCCGCAGAGCTATGCGTCACTTCTAACCAGTGACAAACACGTCCACCATGGCTATTGTCACATAATTTCAAGAACAGAAGACATATTCCCTCAACATTTCTGGATATAATACGAGAATTCCCGTTCACAATACTTACCCAGATAGTTCTGGTACATGTACATAACGAACAGATATAATACATGAATTTATACAAAAAGTTATGGTTTACTTTTACGAATTAATTAGCCAGGGAAACGATCGATTGATCGTGCCGCACTAGGTACCTACCTTGGATCAGTGTGAAGCATTGCGAAGTGTTGCGAACCCGAATCGGTCCCACTGCTCAATCTTCAACCACGTTTATTTGGATTGCAGTTACAAACGTAGTTTGTAACCAAGGTTGGATGGCGAACATTTTCCCATGAAAAGTGATAGAAGTTCAAAACTCCCACATCACGGATCTGTGTGACATTACGATTTATAGATTCTGAGATGGGACGGGGAGTGATGCTATCATGCTATTTATAGCGTGTAACAATGAATTAATACTCATGTATTTACACAAGAGTTTACCTACCTATCGTATTTGGAACCAGCTGATAACGTGACCCACATGCTTGTAATGACCATTTGCGTATCACTCTACGATAAACGTCTCTTTTGTAGGTAGGTAACCAAACCTGAATTTCATATTTCAGATGAAAAATACAGTTTACTCATAACCTCACAAAATTATTTTTTTCACGCAATATAATATTCAGTTTAAAATGTCAGTCTTCATTCGTCCATTGCAGGTATATGAATTTAGGTGTCATTGCTATCATACAGAAACAATATTACGAGTTAATCCCCACAAGGTAATGCGAGCTTGCTGGGGCAGACCGACCGGTCCTGGACCCATCCACCATGGCTGCTTCCAACTCCAATTATAGGGTTGAATTCAGCATTTTTCAGAATGAATACAACTTTTTTCGCTTTCAATACAACCTTTTTCACCTGTATTAAATGCACCTACTTGAAAACTGCACACTTTCAAACACAAACATAGGCAAGCACAACCCACATCGCCCAATAAATACATTCAAAATTAAACAACCAACCAGCAGATAATTGCGACAAATTTACTTTAACGTTGCCAAAGTATCAACGCAACACGCAATACATTGTGTGTGAAATATGCCTTATGATGCCTCATAAAATTTCGTAATTTATTTGGTGTGGTTTGTAGGTACATGCAGACATTTATGCATGGAAGTCTGCAGATTTGGCTGCTCAATTCGGTACTACGCTGATATGATTCCTTAATATTATAACTAAGTACCTACCAATATGATCACCATGCAATGGGCTGTAGTTGCGTTGGTTTTCAAGATGACTCACAGCTTAGTTTGCATGCATTACGAAGCGTGTGCCTGGGACTTCTCAGGAGGATTAAGGAGGGAGAAATCGCCCCATTGAAATGTAGGGTCATGTGTAATAAATTTACAGCTTTCCAACAAGTGGTGAACGATTACAGTGGGATGGGAATTTTGGAAGTTATACTTTCCCAAGTAATGACTGGTTGTTAGTGACCTATTACAGAAAAGCTTTACATTTTGGTTTATTATTTTCAATAACGCTCAGAAAAATTTTTTTTTAACACCCCTCCCCGCCCTGAAAATTTAATAGTTTACGTTTCAAGATACGTAGATTCCAAAAATCGAATTAAAAAATAATATGTCCGTTCATTCTATGCTTTCCGAAGCTTTTCTCCGAAACTACTGGACCGAACTTTATGAAATGTGGCTAAAAATCATAAATCGCCGGAGATGTTCCAGTAAAATCTGCATCTATTTACTCAACCCTAAGGGGTCGTAACCTATCACATCGTATCAGTTGATAATTCCAATTGACTTCTGACTTCGCAAAATCGAGTTTGTTATAACACTTGCCTCTACGAAGCACTGGTGTTTTATTATATCTCATAAATTTTCAGTTGGTGGGTACCTACGAAAAATTTCGTTATAGGTACTTACATCATGAAGACTAGTAAAGTATAGATGTACTGATTAATTGCATTAATTTTCCCTGTGTGGGTGCCTATATCTAAATAGGCGTATTGATGGTAATGCCAGCCATTCGCCCGACCACCACGAAATTGCATTTTGCAGATCGTTTACAAAGGTGCGTTACGCTAAGGGGCCTGCCAATAAGGTAACGTCATTCTTAACCAACCTTCGGATCTGAAATTTGAAATGGAGTTCCTTTGGGATATCTTGAATACAATTTCAGTGCACCTAGGCGCACTGATCAGCTGCGGGACTTCTGAGCCTAATTAATTTCTTAGCCATCATATGGGACTGAAACCTGAAACGGAGCTCCTGTGGAACATCAAGAATACAATAATTACAAAGTATTGAGTGGCTCTCATCAGCTGTGGAACCTCTGAGGCTAATTTCATTCCTAATCGGCATACGGCGCTGAAATTTAGATGGAGCTCCTTCGGGACACCTCGAAAACAATTACGAGGTACGCAGGAGCACAGTTCAGCTGAGAGGCCTTTGAAGCTAATTTCTTTCGTTTTGGACCTTCCGTTTAACCGAATTTTCTTCTATTTTTTTCGGCATTCATTAAAAAGTGTAAAATTGTGGGATCCTGGAGCTGTAAAGGTAAAAACCCGTTTGGGAGGTGCGAAACGCCAAGTTTTGGTGATATACTATATACGGGGATTATTAATTTATTGTAGATCAATGATCTGCGTAGAAGGGCTGTCTAAAATGCAGATATGATAAACCTTCGTTTAATAATTTGCACCGTTTCCCCACCCAAACCCTCAAGATCGAAACACTGTACGTCGTTAGCGATGCCATTAAACGAAATGAATGATGTTAATGATACGAGTAACCCAGTATATATAAATAGAGAGAATGTGTGTGTTATAATAATTAAATATCAAATTGAGCATTTATTGAAGCCATAAATTATGTTTAAACATAGCGGAGTGTGTGTTGCAACCCATTATGCCGTTTTTTGTTCTCCATCTTGAGCCTTTCGAATACAATAAAACCAGTGGCTAGGTAGATTCTGGGCTGCGGTGAAAAATAGCAAGCAATGCGAGTAGACGAAAAACTAATTCTCAGCTATCGTAGTTCCAACACTTTCTTATCACTTGAATAATTTATTGCGCAATGGTCTTTATCAAGGACATTTTTCAGCGGTTTCGCGAGATGTGGGGCGAATCAACAAATATGATGGATTGTCAGGTTTATCTTAGGGTGATGCACGTTCTTGGTGTTCTCATTTTTTGGTTTTTCGTCGGTGCAATGACCTGATTGGTCATATCCTTGAATTAGATGTCTGCGTTTTTTCCTGGCTTGACTATTGGAGTGTTTTATAATGACTGCAGGTATACAGGTATAGGTTCGCTTGCCCCATCGCATTTCGATTGTAGCATAAGTGGTGTGAGGTTGAACCATGTGACGTCAATCAAGGACTTGAGCCTAGTACGCACTGGGATCTCGTGTGTTGCGTTTTAGTATTTTTTAAAAGTCCCATTCGGAATGGGATTCTTTACACAATGTCGCGCAACATTGAGTCAGTGCGTACGTGAATATCGAACAAAGTGGGCCTCTCACCGGTGTATCTTCGTTGTTATCGCTTTGTAGTTATCGTTGTTATGCTTGTAGCTAAAAACGGGTAAAAATTGTTTTTTATATTTTTTTTTAAGCAGAATTTTAGTCAAAAGAACTTTATTAGGTAACAATAAACTAGAAAAACAAGAAATTTGTGCTGAAAAAAGTAGGTACTTAAATTTCATTAATATTTGTCAAAAATGGATAAAAACAGCTAAAAAAAAAAAAAAAAAAAAAAAAAAAAAAAAAAAAAAAAAAACAGCATCATTTTTTCGAAAAATTCGCTAAAACATTTTTTGAATTGCCGACAATTATTTAGGACAAGTTTATTTGCCACAAAATCGGTAGTGAACATTTCTTCCTAGTTAAAATTCTAAATTTTCAAAACAATTCAACAATATATACTAAGATAATTTACGAAAATCCGCTCATACGATCATGCTGCATGACTGGAACTTTTTACTAACTTATTCAGTCGTCTTATAAAATCGATTTGACATCAAATAGCTGGATTATCCAATTAACGCTGTTTCCAAAGGTGTTCATATTTTTGATTTTACAGCGATCTCAAGTGGAGTTATGGTCGTTTGAAGGTAGAAAACATAATTATATTAAAAAGTTCCAGTCATGCAGCATGATCGTATGAGCAATTTTCATAAATAGTCGTATTACATTTATGTTAAATTCTGTTGAAATTTGAGCACTTTGGGGACAAATAAAAATTTTATTATACATTTTATAGCAAACTAACTTTTTGTCAGTAATATTCCAATGAACAAACGATTTTGTGGATTTTTACAATTTTTCAAGTGTTCCTATCGATTTTTAGCTTATTTTAATGAAATTTAAGTACATTTTTCAGTACAATTTTGTGCTTAAATTTTTAAATGTCCTAGTTCATGTTCGATTAATTTTTTTCGAGTAGCATTCTGCTAAAAAATATAAATTTGTTAATTTTTAGCGGTTTTTTGCCTTTTTTGGTGATTTTTTAAGTACATTTTTTGAAATTTGACCAATTTAATGTGCTCAAAAAGTGTTGTCCAACGAACTCATCCTTTCTTTTGAAATGCTTGATTTTTTGGCGAAAGAACGAAGTTTTTATCTCAATTCTATCGAGAGTTATCGTCTGGAATGACACATACATATATACTTATACATATATATATGTATATATATATATATATATATATATATATATATATATATATATTTATCTCTTGCTTTTCTTGGTACGAATAGAACAGTTTTTCTAAAGAAAAAATTTATATATATATATATATATATATATATATATATATATATATATATATATATATATATATATATACATATATATATATATATATATATATATATACATATAAAAAAGCTTTAAAATCCAGGAATCATTTCAGAATGCCTCAAAACAGATTTCGACGAAGAAAATTTTTGAAAATTTTTGGAGCCATTGCAATAGCTTTATTTTCTAAGAAAATTCGCTAAAATGAAATTACTCAGAGAAACAAAGCATTAAAATAAATCTCTAACAAGTACTTTCGATCAGAAATGAGCTCTAGAATTTACCCATGAAGCATCATTACACCCTTCTTAGTGGTTGGCGCAGATGGGCTATCTAATGCAGATATAATAAAACATCATGTAGCATTTTTTTTTACTCCGTAGAGCTATGTAAAGTGCTACTGCAATCCCCAAAAGCGCGACCTCGTTCGACATGGCTCAGGTTCAAACTAGATGCGTACACGATTTGCAGAGCGACAATGTCGCGGGGCAAAGAATCTGAGACATGAAATACGAGGGACTTTAGCGACATAAGTGCTTTAGTAGTCCTATACAACGCATTTGTGAGGTCCATTCTGGAATATGGCGCTATTGTATGGGCTCCGTTTCATGCTAATGCTGCTGAGCGTATTGAGATGGTACAACGTCGATTCGCACGGTATGTTGCTTTCAAGCAGGGTGTAGAATTTTCGGATTTCAATTATAGGGATATTCTTCAACAATGCAATCTTTCCACCCTGGAAAGTCGACGTCATACTGCAGATTGTGTATTTGTTTTTAAGTTATTTCACAACAAAATTGATTGTCCCCATTTACTCCAAAAGCTTGATTTTCATGTACCTCCCTACAGTACTAGAAGTAATGTTTTATTTTATAATCCTACGTCTCCAACAAATAACCTCCTCAACATCGTTTAATCGCATAAAGAGCGATAGTTTTGATTTATTTTTTGATTCATTAGTTGCATTTAAGCGGGCACTAAATTGAAGTTTTCTTTCTCTTTGCAGTATAACCAGTTTTTCCGTTTATTCATTTTTTTCTGTCTCTTGTTTTAAGATATAAATATAGTTTATTAATTTTAGTTCTTCAAGTTTGCCATCTAAATTTATGTTCAATTGTATATTTCACGGTATGAAATTTACATTGTAATTGGGCGCATGCCCACGTATAATAAATAAAATAAAAGATAAAATACAGTACTGTTTCTATTGTACCAATCTCGTGCATTTGGTTTTGGAATGAAATTGAGAAATGCCTAGGGGGTGTGCCAAGAGGGTGTGGACACATTAACCTATGAGGCCAGGTATATGCTGAAACATAGCCTAACGTCGTTTAATTTTAAAACTTAGTTCAAACTACTGATCGCGTTTGACGTGTGTATAAGCCCTTTTCACTTTAGTTTAGGAAATTGGAGTTTGAACGTGAAAAAAAGCATAAACTCATGGAACTGCAAGCATAGTAATAGTTCCAGGTTGCTAACCGCTGATTTCAGACATCGTTTCTTTATATCCTTGTAAAAGGGGAAGTGAATTTTTGATGCCATGATCAGTTTTATTCATATTCACCTGTGCTCGGATTTTTTTAGCTGATCTGACTTTTTAAATTCTTTGTGGTTTCACTGTTTCTTTGCAACGGTTGTTTTTCACGTTCGACTGAATTATTCATATATTTTATGCTATCGGTTAGTCCTATCTTTCGTTGAAATTGCAGGAAAAGGAATAACAAATTTCAAAAAATTTGATGAAAGTATTTTATTGCAATTCGTTACAATTATTCCAGTACAATAGAGAACGAAAATACGGATTTTGTTAACAAGGCAGCAAAGTAATAAAAAGGGAACTTATAGTTGTGAAATCCGGCAGTTCCTATTCAATCGATTTTCGATATGATTTGGGCCTTCCTGGAAGATACATGGCTATCTAGAAAACACCTCCATTAATTCCATAATACATTCATCATCAGGAATATTTCCAGGTCTGTATTACCTTTCCTCAATAATATAACTCGCTAGACAAATTCTCCACTAAATACTCATAGAACTGAGTTTAAACCGCCCTCGACGTTCGTTAAATTTTAAGCAGAGCGTTTAACTTGTACACCTGGCGTAAACTACATTCTCCGTTTTAACAGCGGTTCAAACGTTGAGTGAGGTTTAAACTGGTTTGGCCCAAAGGAGTAAAATATATTATTGAAAATACCACTGGCCGTAAAAAGGAAGAACACCTCATCTTACAAAATTACAACTTTTCTGGGGATAGCTTCAATGTTTTCCGAGGTTACATCGCTTTAACTTTCCTCCATCTTTTCGTGAATTCCAAATTCCTTCACACTCTGAATAATCCATGTTTAATGATTACCTCATCAGTACCAAATCATCGACATTTTTAAAAAGCCAGTGGCTTTAAAATGCAATTTTCATTAATCATTGTGTGAATTTTATATAGCTTTCTATGCTGTAAATTTAACTATTGTTATGTTAACTTGTATGGCAACAAAACATTATTAATTATTATTACATTAAAAGAGCGCATGAAAATTAAAGGGGGTCATAAAGATAAAGGACTGTTCTACTTTTTTCCATTCATTTTAACCGATAAACCCTCAGTTAAGTGCTTTTAAGAAAGCGCTATATCCGATGATAAGGAGTGGGCGAAAACTGGTCTGGTCTTTTCAAGGTCAGGGGAAGGGGCAGACCTTAAGCATAACTGCAGTGGAGTTAATAATTTTGTATTATCATGTTCAGTAATGAACCTTTATGTTCGATCACGAAACAACAATTTTTAACCGGCCCCCACCCGCCACTCATCAAAATTTATTGGTTTACATTTAAAGATGCGCAGAATCCAAAAAACTTAGCATATGTTCCCTTGTAGTAACATGGATTGCGAAATGATGAAACATAATTGTTTCAAGTCTGGTCGTAATAATCCCATATTATGTGACTAATAAGCTGATTTCATAATTATGAGGATTCCTTCAAAGGGGCTACAACACTCAATCCCTTAAAATGTCATTAAAAACGGGCCGAAAAGTTGTACTCACCAAGTTCAAGTTCAAAAATACGTGGTTTCACCAACCACCACTCACCAAATCGTGGTTGTTCGGATCAAACAATACGTCGAGATCCGATACATTTTAATATTATCATATAACAATTTCAGGATCTTAAGAAGTAATCATAATTCTTGTGATTATAAATTATTCTGCCCAAAATGACACTTGATATCAAATCATTATCATTATTTAAATTTACTAATTTTTTTAATCATTTTAAATTCTTATTCAATAATATAAATACAGGTACGAAACTTTATAAGTAATTTAAAAAAATACATTTACATGAATGTGACACATGACCTAGAATGTGAACATTTATCACAGAAATCAAGCGCTTTCCAACGAGTGGCGAACGATTTTTGTGCGATGAAAACTGCGGAAAAGTTTCATTCCCCTAACAACGGCTGGGTTGTACGTGAAAAACACTGAAATTGTGACACAATCTGTAGCAACTACTCAACTACTCGGTTGTACGTGAAAATCAACTTTAATTTCGTTACGGACATTACAAAAAAAAATTATTGGGGGTCGGCCTAAGAATTGCATAGCAATTAATAGATTATGTTTTCATGATTCTTTGTTCATGTTCATCAGGTCAGGTAATCAGAGGATCAGAGCAGCCATCTCAATTAATATCACAAATACTATTATCATAATCCCGTCAAATTAGGTTCTTTCATACTACTTAGTTAGGTTAATAGTAAATTAATTGTTAGTTGTAAATTATTAATTATTTGTAGATCAGTTCTTCACTCGATAGGTTTTATTATATATTCAGCAGGTCAACTGTTTTCAGCTAGTCTCTTCGTCAGTGCAGCAGCCATAAAATAGCATAATTTGTTGGGAATTGTTGTACCCTCTAGATTTCCCAATAACTCCTCCAAGGTTTCTCGTGCGACATTTGTGTATTCGCTGTGAAAGGTTATTCGAGTTTGCATAGAATTCAGACATTCCAGTAAAAAATGAAAGAGACCGTCCTCTGCCGCCATTGTACATCGAACAAACGGTTTTAATGTTACCCACGAAATGTTACGGTCATTAAATAGAAAGTAAATTTGTTCACGGCTTAGTGTTCGCAATTGACACAGGAGACGTTTCTTCCATAACGGAAGAATTTTTTTCAAGTAGGAATTCGAAGAGGGAGGGAGGGAACCGTAAATAAAATAATATGACGAATTTATGATACGTTGCCTGTCTTCGGCCTCTTTCTACTTGCAGTATTTTAATAATATCTCCTCAAACTTTCCTTCCACGGCACGCGGATCGGGATTACACCAGAGGTATTGATATCCCAAATCACAAACAATTTTACTCACCAAGTTGTACGCACCAAATTTCAAGTTCAAGCACTACCCCAAGCACCAAGTCCCAAAATATCGGACTTGAACAAATTCGACAAATTCACTCCTATGGTGATGCTGCATGAACGGACCTTATTAGACTACTAAGTAGTTAAGTGGAATCCCATCTCATCTTGGCGTCAGTTATCGTCTTCTGCATCCTGTCTGCACTCCTACGACCTCGCGCTAATCGATCCCACGTACCTTCTCACAGCCTTTTGTCAGGTTCAGCACTCAGCTCGAATTGAACTCCATCCTGGAGAAGATTAAGGCTGTGCAAACGCGAGGCCCTCGCTCGTCTTAGCCCGAGAGAGCGCTCTGATGATTGCGGGTTGCCGACTCAGTTCAATGGTAGCTCAACTGGCAGCGCCAGCGGCAGTCAGCAAGAGGGGAAGTTGATATCTCCCCCACCCATCCATGCCCATAAAGCCACACCGATACACCGCCGGCCAACCCCGGCCCAACCCCCCTCGCCGGCAACCGGCAGTCCTAGAGTTTTTGTTTTTATTTTTTCTAAACCATCGTGGAAAAAGCGAGTGCATTACTTTCAAATAAAATGATCGGTTTTTGTGACTGTAGTTAAGAAAAAAAAGGTTTCTTCATTATAATAGGAATGCTAAAAAAAGAAAGTCATCATTCTTTTCATACATAGGTTCATAGTATTTATCAGTAAAGATTTATTAACTTTTTGCGTCTTTCTTTATTAAATATTCTGCGACTCAAAATAAAGTTTAGAACTTTTGTCTTTTTGCGCAGTTTTTAACAATTTTTTTAAAAACAAATATTAATGAAATTTAAGTACGTTTTCCTTCCTAATTTTTTTGATAATATAATAATGTTCCAGTCCATTGTTGATAGGCAAACTTTGTTTGATTAAAAGTCTGCAAAAATAAAAATTCAACCATTAGTAGCATTTTTAACCATTTTAAAGCAAAATTCTCGAATTTTTTCATCGCAAGGATGGCAATTTTATCTCAACCCTTTGAGGAGCTATAGTTTGGCACATAAATACATACACATTACATCTTACATAGCATTTCCAAATCGACTTCGACATTTTCCAATTAGAAATGTACACCTTCAAAATGGCATGATGAACAGTTTCTAGTTTCTAGGTTTCGACATTTTCCAAATATAAAAGTAAGGAACAACAACTGTGACACCCTATAACATACAAATTGCCAATACCTACATTCTGGAAACAAAAACAAACTACATTCTTGAATTGGAATGCAATACCTTTTCAATCCATAATCTACCATTTAGACGCTCTCCTAAATTATAGAGTGACATGGTTTTTCGGGGAGATTTCTTCTCAGATTCACACCATGCCCAAATTTATTTGTAAAATGTTGAAACCTTTTCGGAAGGTGTCGAAACCTATTAGGAAGATGTCCATTTCTATTCGGAAAAATTCCGAAATCTATTTAGACTTGATTAAGTTCGATGGAAGAATATCGAAATCTATTTGGACAACGATGTCGAATTCAATTTTGATTTGCTATAGGTATGTATTATATTTTTTCTCGCGTTTAAACGGCGTACATATTATCGCTAAACCCTAAGATCCGTTTCAGAATGCCTCAAAATTAAGAAAATTTTCGAAAATGATTGGAAGCAATGGCAATTGCTTCATTTTTTACGAAAATCCGCTGAAATCTCACAGCAATAGTAATTAGTGTCATTTAAAAACTATAAATAATTGCAAGAATCCAACAATTTATTTTTAGAGCTGAATATTATTTAGAAATTTTTTTGCCGAGAAACGTATAGATAGTTAACCATCACATGCATGCGTGTGTTAACGATCACATTGCATAAAAAGTGCTCAAATCGGTAATTAATTCAACCTAAATGTAATTCAAAAAAAAAAAAAAGAGAAAAAAAAGGCTCATACGATCATGTTCATGATGATTGGAACTTTTTTTTGTATCACAACTTGCGGATCAATTTTGGTTCCCTGCCCATACCAATTTCGGCTTTAGTCCGATTTTGATGAAATATTTGAGGGTTGTGAAGGTTAGTCCCTTAGCTTAATTTTTGCAGTTTCCAACAGAGTTTGATAAGGTTTTCAGGAAATGTACCGGTTAGACGGCGGATGGTCCCCTTAGTTTTGTTGCTCATTAATCAATACTTCACTCTGTGCAGCGTATACATCCATCAAACATGAGATGGTCTATTCATCCGATCACTTTCATATTCTGAGGGTTGCTGGGAAACGACGGTTTGATTGCCCTACTAAAGTTCCATTACAATCGTATCATTATTACTGCTGATACTAAATTAGTTGTAACAAACATGACTTCTACAGATGCTGTAGATGGTATCTAATGGACTTAACAGTCCCCAATTCACTGATGGTTCTGTGCATGTGCAAACGTAAAGTCTATCAAACATTGCCTCGTTGCATATCACCAATTTTGCTTAAATCTGGATGCTAGTAAGTACGGAAGAGGCGATTTGACCGCCCAGATGAATTTAATCATGACTGTATGTCTGTGTAGTTTCAATCATACGATTTCTACGAATGCGTAAGTTTAGAGAACAAATAGGTAGGTACTCTATGAGGTTCACATTTTACATTCCGTTTTACATTCCACCCAACCCTAGGAATCCACCACAGTATCTCTTGAGGTTTTCTAAAACATTTCAATGATCTATACAATCATGTTATGGAGATGATTGACGTGTCACTCCCACCAACTCGACAGACGTAATGGGCAGTTCCAAGTATTTTATTTTAATCCATTAGAAGATTATGCCGATATTTTATTAAAAAGGAAGATCCAGGGGGGGGGGGGGGGGGGGGATCTGGAAGGTATTGGAAGATGGGAAGTGGCCTAAAATATATATATAAAGAGAACTTAATGACGTCATAGGGGAACGACTACGACCTCACCCCGCATCCGACTGAGAGGGAACCTCAATGCAATTCTTTTTTTTTTTTTTTTTTTTTTTTTTTAATTCCTATCGGCTTCTTGTCCAATCCATTTGGCAACCATCTGGGAGCTTACCCGCACAATCCCCTTATGGACAGGGCTCTTCGTAAGCACATAAATGATAGGGTTTGGTTAATTTTACATACTTCAGCTTTTCATACAAAAAACTTATTGGTAAGTAATGCAAGCATTACAGGGACGTCCCTACGAATGGGTTGTACATGGTTCTGCGAATGAAATACATGAAATAGCGAATAGATCGTGATTATTACTGGACATCAATATGTTACGAGCAGAACTGTTTGTACAAATTGGTTGAAAGTATCACGGTGTATCGGTGATTTCCCCTCCCCAACACTGCAATTTAATTACTGAGAAAAGTTTCTCAGAAAATTCAATTCTTCGCCCAGACTAGTAAAATAATCGAACAAAACGAGAATCATCAAAATCGGTTAAGAATCGCGTAAATAGTAGGTACCATCACGCGCCATCACAAAAACTCGTCATCAAAAAGAAAAGATATCCCATCAAAAGTTTAGTACATCTATACCAAAAGATAAAAAATAATGATTATAGATAATAATAAACATAAATAATATAATGCAATTAAATTTAAAAAGATGACTAAAACCAATATGTGTCAGAATGGCCTACTCCTTTTAACCCCACCTATATTAAATCTGCAACTTCCATGGATACTTTTTACCCATGCCATATGCAAAAGGTGGTTCACTATTCCCTCCACAACTTGCGGGAGCTAATGGACTCGGACGGGAGAGTTATTGGATGGGAATCTTTCGCAGAGCTGCTGCAGCTACGGGAAAATGGAAGGACTGAACTTAGGGAACAAAATTAAAAAACAACATGTCAACTTTAAAACCAGAAAATGAAAGTAAATTTATCACACCAATTACTGAGCAGAAATGTGGCAGACGACATAAAATATTGTAAGGTAAAGCAGATTTCGGGCTTTGAGGAGTGTGAGGGTACTGTTGATTTCAACAAAATCATCAATGATTTCATTGATGTTTTAAACTCTAGAAGCATCAAAGAAAATAATTCAAAACAAGCCATCAATGAAAATAATGTGGGTGACATTTTTTGCAAGCTTGAGAAGGCAGAGAATTACATCAGATCCTTGAGAGAAAAAAGTGGGAAACTGGCGCAGAAGGAATCCCAGAAAACTGGTTTCATTGGTTTCCTGATTTCCATCAGCAGTGAGAACTTAGTGCGATAGATTGGTAAAACATGAGAAAGTTTTAAATTACACACCCAGGCATAATGTTAGCCGGGACCATCTGTAGAGATTTTTTGGTTACATGAGAAGGAGAGGAGGAAAAAATGATAATCCGAGTGCCTATGAATTTTGCCATTTTTTTTTCAGAAAATTAATTATTCACAAACAATTACATGCAAGTGATGCCTACAGAGGAAATGCCGTTACCACTGAACAAAATTGATTTGCTTAAGATTATATTAAAGAAAGTTATATGAAAAAATTATATAAAAGAAAGTATCAATTTATCTACTCCTAAATCGAGTATGGTGGATTCCAGAGTTTTACGAGAAGAATACGGCAATGACGACTGTCCCGAGTTACAAGAAACAGTTTTTCCGATTTGGTGTTGGAAATAGTTGAGTATGTTGCTGGATATTTAGTGCGAGCTCTAGGACGGACAATCAAATGTTAAGAATGTTTATCCACAGGTTCAAACGAGAACTGGCCTTTGAATCCAACTGTCAATTTTATTTCAATAAAAAACGGAGGAGAATTGATTCAGCGGTCATCATAAATATGTCAATCGAATATGTAACATCTGCGAAACAATCTTCAAGACTAACATCGTTTTAAAAAACAAAATCAAATGCAAGATCGACCACTACACTTACAAATTCGTTCCCCACTGCTCATTTATGAATATCTTCATTGAATCATCCCACTTTGCGGAGAAGAAAATCGTAGGATGTGGTTAATTGAGAGCACGGGAAAAGTTTATTTCACTATCAGGATCAAAAAATACATCACAGATTGTCCAGGAGCCAGGGCCGAAAATAGGTAGTAATTCGAGGAGAAGGTTTGAGATAAGATTTTGAAAGTTTGGTCCGTTCTGAGTGAGAAAACTTTGTCTGCCATCTCAAAATTGGTGGAATACAAAATGGCGGCCTCATAAAGATTGGTTAATTTGCCCATTTTAAAGTTTTTTCTCTAATAATAACTGAACCATACATCCTACAGAATTTTTTATACGTAGAAAAGTTATAGAGCATAAAAAAAAAAGATTTTATCCCAAAACTCTGAATTATCTTTCAAAATAAGCGAATTATAAACAATTGAAAATCGGGCTAGTTTTGGGCTAGTCCTCTTCTCCCCCCCGTCGAGACTTTTTCCCTTCAAAATCACTTAGTGGCATTAATATTGGTCTGATTTCAGTCTTCTAAAGCTCATTCTGCTGAAGATTAAATACTTTCCAAGGTTTGCATCGAGCATAGTTTAGCTGAGACCTTTCCCTATGGACTTACAGTCGAACTATTGAATTTTGTGCCATTTTACACATAAAGTTAGCAAAAACGGCATTTTACTTTGTACTTCAATGAGAAACGGTCTGAGCAAAAACTTTTTGAAGCGAACTTTGGAAAGTATTTAATCTTGAGTAGAATGAGCTTTGGCAGACAGAAATAAGACCAATATTAACGCCACTAAGTGATATTGAAGGGCAAAAGTCTAGACGGAGGGCGGAGAGGACTGGCCCCAAATTAGCCCAAGTTTCACTTGTTTGTAATTCGCTTATTTTAAGAGGTAATTCAGAGTTTTGGGATCGAATCGTTTTGTTTTTTTATTCTCTACAACTTTGCTACGTATAAAAGTTTCTGTAGGATGTACGGTTTAGTTATTATTAGAGAAAAACTTTTAAATGGGCAAATTAAGCCATCTTAATGAAGCCGCCATTTCGTATACCACCAATTTTGAGATGGCAGACAAAGATTTTCTCATTCAGAACGGACTAAATTTTCAAAATCTAATATCAAACCTTCTCCTCAAATTACTACATATTTTCAGCCCTGGCTCCAGGACACCAGGGAATCGAAGAACAAAAATTACGACAGAGGCTCAAAAACATTATTCAATTTAAAGTTGAATTTCTTCTTCTTCTAATTCTCATGAATTTTTTTCTAATCCGCATGAGTTGAAGTTAGTTTTAAACTAATTGCTTGCAACATTCTATTTTTTCTGCACTTTTTAATCATTTGAAATAAACTATTTTAGTGGTAACAGATTCTTATGCTCATTTTATTTCACATGGTGGAAAATTTTTTTTTTTAAATTTGGAAAACTGTAGTACTAAGGAAGTGTTTCCCGTCAGTAGCATGTACAATTTAGAAACAATTTTCGAGCGAGCACAGTGAATTGTCGCCGATTTCTGAAACTCGCGAAATTCCAATTTTTCTGGCACGGTTTCAAGCAACTCACAAATTTTTTAAATTGTTTATGCCGAAATGGAATTGCATATGCTTTCCAATAATGACCATCTATTTGATTTTTTTTATGAATAAAAATTGGTTTTCTAGCCAATTTTAGAAGGAGGAACATAATTTATGAAAGTAAAAAATTCCAGTCATGCAGCATCATCGTATGAGCAAATTTTCTCTAATTACCTACTATTAAATGTTAAATTGTATTGAAATTTGAGCAATTTCAATAGAAAGAAATCGTTAAAACTCGGCCCTTCGGGCCTCGCCAGAGGACAAGCCCCCTGGACCCCCGGATGGTTACTGCGTAGATCCTTCGGCTAAAATTCAAGAAACATGGAACATGCTTTAGCCGTGTTTTATCTGTATGCTGTTTGCTTTTACTATGAATTTGTTGTCTGTTGTTTTAATTTAGCTCTTTACGGGCCTGCTTTTCGAATTGCTCGTCATTTCATTCACCTCTTGATGTCCCAAAGGTATTCTTATTATTAAGAAATCGAAAACATCTGAAACGTCGAAGAACACATCGCAACTAAAAGCCTAGGTTACTAAGATCCTTTGGTTACTTTTTGGTAAAAACGATGATTTTAGTTATAACCTAGCACTTTCCAAGTTGAAAAATTAATGGCCTTTTTTTGTAGTAGAGTTCTCGGAATTGACAGTTGGACTAAATTTTTTAATGAGCCGGGTAGGTACTAACAAGTTACTTAAAAAAACTTGAACTCAGAACTGCCCTTTTCAGTGAGAATGACCCATATATAAATTTCTCCCATGAGGGGAAAAACGATAGATCATGGACATGTCAAAGTTGTAGACATTACTTTACACTCTGTTGGGATGATGGAAAAGTGAAAATGGACATTACTTTCCACTCTGTTGGGATATTAAAAGTGGACAGTACTTTCCACTTTGTTGGGATGTTGGGAACGTAAAAATGGACATTACTTTCCACTCTGTTGGGATGTTGGGAACGTATAAAATGGACATTACTTTCCACTCTATTGGGATGTTGGGAACGTAATAATGGACATTACTTTCCACTCTGTTGGGATGTTGGGAAAGTAAAAATGGACATTACTTTCCACTCTGTTGGGATGTTGGGAACGTAAAAATGGACATTACTTTACACTCTATTGGGATGCTGAGAAAGTAAAAGTGGACATTACTTTCCACTCTGTTGGGATGTTGGGAAAGTAAAACAGAAGTCTAGGAAGGTTAGTCGGTTGTTGAGGAAGGCGGAATTAGGCTGTACTTCATTTTTTTACTCCAGTTCTACAAAAAATCACCCTGTTGCCATGGTGATGCTAACCTAATGGGAGCAGTTAGGGGGGGAGGGAGACGATCGAGGGGGCGGTCGCCCGGCCTTCGGGAGCAGAGTGGGGGATAGGCTTTCCCCGCCACGTCCTAGCAGTTTGAGATAAATCCGCTAGGGGCGCAGTTTGCAGCTCCAGTTTTACCTATTTTCCAAACTCGTAAATTGACCGTTTTCTTTTGTGGAGCGGACAGAGGATGGAAAATAGACTCCAGCGTGATTTAAATCATGCAAATCGGTCCACAAATGCCTGAGAAAGTGTTAAAAAACCATGAAATCTTGACTATTTTCATACAATTTAAATTCAGTTTAAAATTTTCTTTCCTCGAGGAATAACTACAAACGAAATTGAACTAATCAAGCTTTGGAGTGTGAAAATTGATCAACTACTTAAAATGTTATGATAATAAAACCTCCTGAAGGAGGGTTTGAACAGCCTTAAAATCCCTCTGGAAGGCTTCGAAAACTTGAATGTTGGTTTACGATTCTTCTTTACGAGTATTCATTGAATAT
Organism: Adelphocoris suturalis; assembly: GCA_030762985.1. Lineage (NCBI taxonomy): Eukaryota > Metazoa > Arthropoda > Insecta > Hemiptera > Miridae > Adelphocoris > Adelphocoris suturalis. The sequence goes on along the minus strand of CM061043.1, from coordinate 4,275,694 downwards.
ACATACATTTCCTATATTACATATTGCTTTTCCGAGTCTACCTACAGGAGGCGGAAGCATTGTTTTCACTTTCGGGAGAAAAAGAATTTGTGAACTCCAAAATCAAAAGTTCCACCCGCATTTCACGTTTTAGACCATTCTGAACAACTTTGGTGCCGTGTCTGTCTGTGTGTGTTCGTGTGTCTGTCTTGTATCCGTAAATCCATGTAACAACTTATATTCCACAGCTTTCACCCGATTCGGATGACATTTTCAGGGAATGTGCGGGTAGGGTTTAGACAACCCCCTCAGTTTCACCGTTCCTGACTCAATACTTCACTCTGCGCATGCGCCAACATAAATTCTACCAAACACAATTTTCTCTCGCCCTTGTCCGATCTCGCTCAAATTTTGAAGCTAGTTGGGGGATGACGATTTTATCACCCCGTATCGATTTCCACATGATTGTATCATTACAAGCTTCTGCCCATGCGCCAATATGAAATCATTGTAACTACCTTAATTTTCACAGTTTTCGTCCGATTTCGATGAAATTGCTTGTAAATGCGCGGGTTAGGGTGTACATATAAATGTTCCTGTTCCTGTTTCATTGTTCTTAACTTATCAGTTCATTCTGCGCATGCGCAAACGTAAATTACATTGAGTATTATTATTCGTTTCTTAATTGACCAATTATGACGTTTCACGCTACTTCATGGTTTACTCTTTTCTGCTATGGAGTTTTTCAAGATCATTTAAAACTTTTTAATGATCTATACATTCATGATACGTAACCGAGAGAGCTAAGTGCCAAACCCAACTTGGCAGAAGTTGTTTATAATTATTAAAAAACATGAGATCTCAGAAGAATCCAAGCAAAATAGCTCTGCGTGTAATGTGTAAGCGGGGGAAAGCCTGAATCACATGGTGTGTCCAATTTTTCGCAGGACAATGGGGAATTTCATGGTTATTGTTCATTCGCTCAATAAAGAGATCTTTGTGAGATCTTTTCTAAAAGGTGCTACATGATGGGTATCTGACCAGTAATAAGGTTATTGAAATTCATTTGCACTATGACGTCACGGTCCCCGCCTGCCAGGTTCACACGTCACACGCGAGCTTCCGACCCGTTTATTGGTCAAACTAAACGGTCTTTTGAGCTAAAAATTGCTAATTGGGGGTTTTTAAGTGCGCTGAATCCGAATCTGAGGTCAAAATTGTGAATTCCTGACGCATGAAAGTTCCCAATTACCTGGCAGGAGATTCATCATCGAGGGAGGATAGTTTTCATATTACTGTGCAATTTAGATCATACAAGAGCAGCCAAAATTTACGAGTTTATTATTCTAATCTCCAGATTGCTAGCATTCTGATTCGTTGATTGATGCGAGACACAATTCTACGAGGAGGGGGCAACAATTATAACTTTACGTAATGCAAACACGTATTTATTAATTTTCTGTGTTGGATCGGTCATACCTTTGTGTACTTTGGCCTTAGGTTTTGGCTTTAGTGCTTTGTCATAATGTATGTATGTATAAAATGTCGGTGCTAAATTTGTTGTTGATGTTATTGTTGTTGTTTAAGATTTGCCGTGAATTATGTTTGTTTCGAAATATTAGAGATTTGTTATAGATGAGTACATGATGAGCAATTTGATCTTAAATGAAAATTAGGGTGTTGTATATTTTTGGCTTTTGCGAACAAGATGCCTACAGTTATTTTAATGTTATACCTACTATATATATAATGTAATGTAATATATGATATATGTAATGTACACTTTGTTCAAAATACATTGTATATTTATTTATCTAATATACTATCTTTACATTTAAACGAACATTCCGCACTTCCGGGAGGACTGCCCAGACCTTATGTACCTACCCCGAGTCCTGCCCTGTTATTATACATTTCAACATTTTACAAAACTTTCTTCTTGATTAAATATCCGTTTTAAGGCAGTCTGAAACGATTCCTGTTTGTTCCACCATTCTAGACGGTAACCCTCCTTAGGATTGAGGTTAAAATAGCCTTTCTTTCGCCAAAAAATCAAGTAATTTCAAAAGAAAGGATGAGTGTGCTGGAAAACACTTTTCTAGTACAATAAATTTATCACATTTCAAAAAAAGGGCAATGAAAATGGCAAAAACGGATGACTTCTTTAAATTTATATTTTTCATGGAATATTACTATCAACTAAGAACTAGAACATGCATCAAATTAAGCTGCAAATAAACTTGAATTTCATTAATGTGTGCCAGAAAAAGCAATGAAAACTGCAAAAAATTCTAAAAAAAAAATCATTCAATAGCAGAATATTATTTAGAACTAATTTTTCTTAAATAAAATTGATAATCTATTTTACTGTATCAAAAGTGCATAAATTTCAAAACAATTTAATATTTTCAAATGTTCAACAATTTTTAACAAAGTACCTATATCGGGCTGTAGGTAACAGTGTTTATCTGTGATAGAAAATATGAACGTCGTTACCTACATGAATATAAACAATGTTAGACATTTTTATAATTGTATATATATTATGACTAGAGGCCTGTTAGGGCTTGGGAAGCCCTAATCTAGTCCGTAAAACAGTAGTACCTAACAGGAGCTCAGCACATTATAGTAACGATATATCAAATTTCAACTTCCTACAGTGAACAGGAAAGAAATTAGCTCACTGAGCTGATCAGAAAAGACCCCATCACTACGTTTCTTACTTACCGACACTTTTGCAACAAACTTGGGGCCGTGCTGATTCGAATGAGCGGTATTAACACTAAAATCGGACCTCGAAGTTCTTCACAATTTCAAAGACCGTTCGGAATTATGTATAAAGAAGAAGAAGATATTCAAATTTGATTTGTATAAACTATTAAACTCCATGAAGAAGTCCCACTTGCTGGTGAGAAACGTTTGTACCTTCCTGCACGAGAACGGCGAATATGAGGTGATCGGGCATAGAGAGATTCAACACCAGCGTCCTGGGCCAATAATTTTTTTCAGGTTTGTCCCCATCGTGTTTACCCCGCCGAGGAAACGATGTAAATAGCGAAGGCCGCAGAGGAGCAACGTTATACATAATACATGAGCAAATAGCCTCAGCCTCCACCAGCGCATCGCCAATCTGCCCTAATACGAGCAGCCCGAGGGCTATAGTTTGGCTATAGATTCTAACCACCGAAAAATCTCTTAAAAACCCGTTCGGGCATCCGGGTGGGGTCTTAATTGCCAATTTGTCCCGAAGGTTGTGGGAGGGTCAGCCTCCTCGCTGCAATAAATCTAAAAACGGGAGAGAAAATTTCGGTTTTTTCTCTTTACTGACCACCTATTATTGCACTTGTGTGAAGAAAGGTGATTCAAAGAGACCACCCCTGAGACAAGCATCGTATACCTGAGAAATGAATGCTCATTTATGTCTACACGAATATTACTACCTATGAAAGAATCTAAGTCTTGAAACTCTCATTTTGTCAATTAACTAAAGAGCGCTACATTGGGAGTGAATTATGTGATCTGCAGTGACTCAACAGTACATAGAGGCGATTATAGGGACATATATTCCTATGAACCTCTAATACAAAGCCTGCGTGTGTTACTACACCAAGCCACAACATTGGGCACAAACATAAAATTTTTTGTGGGTGTCAAGCCATGTGGGTATTGATGGCAATGAGTGAGTTCTTGCAAGACGGGCCATTGGTGATGACTCCACCAAAATGTTGCCTATGTGCATTGAGGATCAGATCTCCTAATGCAGCATCAAGCTAATTCCGTCTGGCCCGAGTAATTGCAGGGCGAGGTCACAGGTCTGTGGGGAGTCCTTCAGGACCGTTGCCCTGTGGGCCCTTTCAAGACCAAACTTCCAAGGAGAGACCAAATAGTGGTCAATCGGGTTGCCACTGGCCATACCCGTCTTACCCACAGACACCTGATTGACGCAAAAGCTCTTGATATTGTGTGTAGGAGGTGAGGGGTAATTTTTTCCATCCTCCACTTCCTGAAGGACTGCCCAGGCCTACCCTTAGCTTGCACCCCCTCATTGGGTGGATGTTCTGTACAGACCAGACAAGGTCCAGTCCCAGTTGGTGTACTTGAAAGTCGTTGGGCTTTACAACGAACTGTGCTATTTCTAGTCTGTGATATATTTATACACATCTAGTCGTAGTTTTATTTTTACTTAGGGCCCGTTTATCAAATACTGCGATAACTTCCAGACAAACCTCAGGCAGTTACCTAGAGGTTACCGCAACCTATCGAACAAATTTGGGAGGGCGTTTATCAATTTACAGTTACCTAGCACAACAGAACAACAACAACACTCCCGTCCTATCGGTTTCAGGTTACAACAGAACAACAACAACACTCCCGTCCTGTCGGTTTCATCTCTGATGCCAAGGGATCTCGATTGTCATTTAATGCCACATTATATCGGCGATATGGAGTAGTTTTTTCCATCACTGCGGAATTCTAATTTCCCTTCAATCAAATCCAGCACAAACATCATCGTTTCTTTCTATAGTCAGACACGGGTGTGCAAATCGATATCATCGAGTAAATTAAAATCATCCGGACGTGGACGAACCATATAAGGTCTTCGTTTGTATTCTAGGAATTGAACGATTTCCTCATCCGAAAAATATCGGAATCAATCAAGTCAACTTCGTTGTGCATTATGACTTTATGTAATATAACTTTATATTATTATAATATAATTATATTTTATTATTATTACTACTACACGATATAACCTCTCTACAAAACGTTATCCACCAGATAATTCGCTAACTAAGGGAGATGAGTCTCAGGTAAGCATACCAAGCAGATAGCGGTATCTTGCAGGTAAATGTGAGTTGAGCCAACAAGAAGTTATCCGAGGCCATTAGTTACCTAGAGCTTGCCTGGGCTTTATCTGTGATTGATAAACGGCCCCTTAGTTGTCTAATAGATCAGTGTTTATGTTCTTGTAAGTATCAAATATTCTTATTTGTAATTTTTATTTTTGAGGTATTTTCATCCTCTGTATGGGACCATATACAGCGTAACCCGTACATTCCCTGATAATATCATGAAAATCGGATGACAACTGTGGAAAGTAAGGTCATTACTAAGATTACAAATTGGCGCACGCGCAGCAGCTATTAATGATACAATGACGTTGAAATTGTTTTGGGATGATCAAATCGTCTTCCCCAAATTATCATCCAAATTTGTGCGAGATCGAACGACTACGGGTGAGAAAAAGATGCTTGGTGTAATTTACGTTAACGCATAAAGCATTGTATTGATAAAGTGAGTATTAAGTAAGTAAATTATTGATTTGGAAACAATGAAACTGATGGATTATTTACAGCTTGACCCGTAAATTCCTTGGAAATTGCATCGAATTCAGATGAAAACTGTGGAAATTAAACTTGTTACAACTACAACTAGGACGTGAAAAAATGGAGCATGAAGGAATTAACTTTGTGCATGCGCAGAGTGAAGTATTGATTGGGTACAATGTAATGGATAGGAGACCTTCTACTGTCTTACCCTCAAATTCCCTGAAAATGTCATCAAAAACCGATAAAAACTGTAAAAATTAAGCTTGTTAGAAGGATTTCACGTTCGCGCATGCGCAGGAGCTCTAATATTACGATAATCTTGAAATTTTATGGATTGCTCAGAATGTCTTCTCCCAACTATCCCGCAAATTTGAGCAAGATTAAACGAATAGGGCGTGAAAAAATAATGCTCGATTGAGTTTACTTTTGCGAATGCATAGAGCGATGTATTGATGTGGCAACAATGAAACTGATAGGGACCATCTACCTACCACATTGCCAGATGAAAAACGCTGCAAATTATTTCACAAAGGTTTATTATTTTTTCAATTGAGTATGATCGTAGTTTTAGTTGGCTTGCGTACGTCATAAGGCCCGTCCAGACTCCTCGGCGTGTCCTATTTCGAGTTGCCACAACCTATACTTCTATAATTACTAGCCGCTCCGGCTCGCTACGCTCGCCTCCACGTCCAGCCGGGGGGCAAGCCCCCCGGACCCCCCATTAAATTGCTCGCTTCGCTCGCAAAGTGTGGCATGTGGGGAATGTTGCTCGCTTCGCTCGCAAAGTGTGGCATGTAGGGAATGTTGCTCGCTTCGCTCGCAAAGTGTGGCTGTATACATGCGATATATTACAATTGAAACGTGTAGGGGATTTTGCTCGCTTCGCTCACAAACGGTAGATCTCTAAGGGTAGTTTTAACTTCTGTAGGGGATGTTGCTCGCTCCGCTCGCTTGAGGAAGTTATACTGCCCACCCAACTTGGCAGACGTTTTTTTCTGTTGGAAATTCTTACAAACAAATTAAATCTTATAAAACTACGTGGAACCACGAAAAGTTTATTAGGGGATGTTGCTCGCTTCGCTCGCAAGGTATACCTGTATATGTGTAGGACAAAGTCCGTATTTATTCTGTTGAAATGGCCTATGTATACCTGCTCGCCTCGCAAGTGCGTAGGTAGGCCTCTCGCAACGTTGTGAAAAGGCGGCTGGATTAAAAATGTCATATTAAACGGTTCCCTTCGCTTCCGCTGGCAATTCGACCGAGTTCTCTTCACTTTTTTCGATATCCGATTTCGGATTCAGATTCGGCGAGATCAAACCTTTATTTCGCCCGCGAAAACCGTTCCGAAAAACTTACCTTTACGGGGTATATTTTAATGGGAAAAAACGTAGTTTTTCGTCGGACTTTTCGAGAAAACGGGTCCGTACTCTCGCATTTTTTTTACGCATTTCCCGATACTTTTTTCGCGATCCGATCGCGCCGTCGTCTTTCTCGTTTCAAAACCTACGAAACCGGTATTTTTCCGGAATTTTCGACGGCCGTTTAGAGGGGTTGGGGAAGCGGGGAAGTCCAAAAAGCGCACATTAATTATTACTTCGACCCCCCTCCCGCCCTACGGCCCATGGTTCGGGTGGGATTAGCAAATTTTAAATTCGCTTATACACCCTATCGGAAAATCCCAAGAAGATCCCCCCACTCGTAGATCCGGCCCACTCAGCCGTTTGGCCGTGCATAGACACGACAGACGGACGGAGTTTCATTCTTATAAATATCTATAATTATATACGCATGTTTATATTTATCGATTTGAGCTCCTATACATTCAAATAGTTATTGCCTTAATAATATCATTATCTAAGTACGTACGAAAAGTCGAGAGGATATGTTATTAAATATGCGTAGGAAAAGCATTGGTATTAACACACAAATATGACCTAGAAAAAAACATATATTCATGCCTCGAAGGAACGCCGTACCCACCTCATGGTGCCGCGGTGTATTGTATGGGTATAACACGTAAAAGTTACACCATTCTCCTACACCCCTCTGCTACGCCCCTGGTCACCCCAGACACCACAAGGTGCCGCGGCGCCTCCTCTCACTCCACCCCCCTCACCACCCACCGTGACCCCCTGCCAAGCGTGCCAGGCGTGCGTGCGTGCGTAAGTCTAACACTCAAAGTCTTGAAAAAGACACTTTTTCGCCCGTTTTTGGCCCATAGCATCTATGCGAGTAAAGCGATCGTGATGGTTAAACGTTAGGACCAACTAGGCACCAAATGGAGTCTATGTGCGAAAGAACGGCGGACGGTGGACGGACATTTCAAATTTGGATTCTACGCACCTTGAAACGTAAAGTGACAAAGTTTGAGGGGGGGTTATAAAAATTTTTTGCTACACGATCACATAGGCTTATTATTGGAAATAATAAACCAAAATGTGGAAATTAAGCTTGTTACAAGGATTTGCGGGCACATGACAGACGCACACACACAGATACACATAGACAGATAGAAACGGAACCAAAGTTGTTCAGAATGGTCTAATACGTAAAATGCGAGTAGAATTTTTGATTTTGAAGACAACAAATTTGTCTTACCAAAAAATTGAAAACTTCAGCTTCAGCTAGGAATCGTTCAGAATACACCAAAACTCATCCATGAACCCATTTACCCGATCATAAACCCATTTTACTTGCTCCATGAGAAAATTTTGGAAAATAGTACAGGTTAATATAAAAATTGTTGAAGTCATTGAAATAACTTCATTATTTTTCGAAAATTCGCTAAAATACGAGTATAATTAAAAGCTGTTCTACATTGTCAAGCGCCCATCTCTTCACCACTTCAAATTAAATGTTGAAATAATAATTTAAATATTTGTATGCAATATAATTTTTCCAATACAGTATCCGGATAGCAGGCATTAATTATTTTCTTGTTTGCTTTATTTAGAACCAAAAACTAATTAAAATGCTGATTGAGTGTTATTTTTTATAATATTCGATTATATAATCAAGATCCTGCGCTAACTAGTTCCAATTAATTATTTTCATGTTCGAAATTTATTATCCTTGTGCCGAATGAGTCCAAAATTAATATCTTTGCTGTAGGTAAACATCGATCGACTTTATCTGGTTCCAATCAAACAACTTTTGTCGACAACCAATTTGCTTTCGCATTCCAATCACGGAGCCGGATGAAAAAAATAAACTTATGGTAGTTCTAAAATGTTCAATAATATTTTATGTTGTGTGTTTTTTCTATATTAAATAGATAACGGGGAATTCAATCAGTATGATGACAGGGGGAGTGCGCAGGCTCAAGATATGAGAACAACTTGATTTGAAGAGTCACGATCTTGATTGGTGATTCGTGCCAATTAAGTTCGTTTGCCAGCACGATCTTCTGTGAATTGTGGAAGGTTAAATAAATAAGCGAAAATTGTTTCGTTCTGAAGAGATGAACGTGAGATCTACGTCAAATCACCTCGAATAACCGCAGATAATCTGAAAACTCTGTCATAATCAAGTTAAAATCGTGTTGTTTATTATGACATTGGCGGATTTCATTTGTTAACAGAATGATGGATTGAAAACGTTAGATTTAATCTATACCTGTCAATGATTTTCACGGTTTAATGTATAGCGAATTTCGGTAGAACATGGAGCTATTGCTATGGCTCCAAAAACTTTAAAAATCAATTTTTTCAAAATTTTCTTCAAGGAAATCCGTTTTGCGACATTCTAAAACGATTCCTGAATTCAAATTTTTTATACATGTATATATGAGATTGGGTTGACCGAACTAGATTTGGGTTGTTGTCATTGTTTTGTTCAACATTATCTACCTCTAAGTTTCACTCACAATTCAATACAATACAATACAACATATAGATACATAAAGTAGAAATTATATATATATATATATATATATATATATATATATATATATATATAGTTTTATTCATATATGTCATTCTAGACGATAACATTCCTTAGGATTGAGATAAAAAATCCGTTCTTTCGTAAAAAAAGGAAGAGTTAGTTGGACAGCTCTTTTTGAGCGCGTTAAGTTGGTCAAATTTCAAAAAATCTGCTAAATGAATCTCTCAACATGACAAAAAACGGCTAAAAAACTTCAAAAATGACACTGTAAGCCTAAGAAAAAACCAATCTATGCGAATCTGATAAATTTGTAGCTACCTAGATATAACGTTCTGTTTAGGTTCTTATTTTTATTACTTAAGTCAATATCTACTTTGTTGCATTATCATTAATTCGTATATTAAGTTACCAGCAGGTTATGTATCTACCTACCACCAAGGTAAGACACACCAGAAAAAACAAATTGTACTACCATGAAAATTACTTCATTCTATTGAATTTTTTTAATCAAATAACTGAATATCCCTGAAAACAGAAGGATTCTTGCTATCAAGAACACTTGCCTGAAGAATTTTTTGGTTGCAAAGTAAGGGTGATAACAGCCAAAAATAATTTTAAAGACCTTCAATTCGTGGGGAATTCTTTTCTTTCATATAGGTACAAAATTTGAGTACCTCAAAATAGGTCAGAGAGGATTTATTTTTGGAGCTTTCCGTTTGACGTGAAATGCATCCTACATAATAACAGTCAAATTTAAAATAAATTAATAAATTATTTAAATAATTTTTAGTAAGTTTTGTAATTTTTTAAAATGCAGCGCATTCTAGTAGGCTCTTACATCTTCTAGCACAAGGCTCGCAGTTCACTCCTTAGATCTGTATGTCGGGAAAATTTCTGTATCTTGTAGTCACTATCTGCTATTTCACGTTCCACACATGACCAGGTAGGGTCATCAATGATTGATTTTGTGCAAGTGACTTGGAATGACGACGATGATTAAATCTTCTGCCGATGATTTTTATGATATTGCACTCCAGATTTTCTTCATTATGCTAGAAATATTTAGGAATATCTTGTTGTACATATGTATAAATTTGTCCTTTCTCTGTTTCGTTTTCAATATATGGTGCTGATACTCTAAATTCATTTAGCATAACTTCATCACACTGCTGGCATATTTTGATTGGGTGTTTTGAGCTTCCTATGCACTTTGCCGCATTTTGCACTCTAAAAAATGCCAATACTTTTTGTTAAAAAAATGAAAAATGCATCGATCCAACTCTCGTTTTGAAATGCCAGTCGCATCGTGTTTTTCTTAACCCTCTACGTGGAACGCATTCATCCTTGAAGACTCGCGCTCAAATGAACCGATTCCGTCGCCTTTCGATTCTTGAAAAATGCGACCAGACCCAGACATTCGCCTCTTTTATTTGCAGTCTTTATATCCCCTTCTCCAAGGCCACTTTTGTTATGAAGATACGTTAAGATATTGTGTTAGAATTCCAGAAAAAAACGAGAATCTGGGCGAGACATCTTTTTTTCCATCCGACCTTTCTTTTATTCATCGAGCTGGAAGCATCAGTTGTCAATGTCTTGTTAGGTTTGTTACAAGCTTGATCCGCCGATTGTGTCGATCGTGCAGGGATTTAATAATCTGTTTTTCATTTCATTTTATTTTTTTGTTTAAGGTTTTTTTTTCAGTTCCAACATATATATTTTTTCAATCGTGTTCTGTCACAGTCTTTGAATGGCGGCGCTCCAACTTGTCCGCGATGGACTGAGCCAATCCCACACTTTTCCCCCAGGCGGCCCACGTGTCTATTCCGCTATTCGTCTTCATCACGTGTCAGGAACCGAGTCATCCGGAAAGAATCCAAGTCATACGTCATCCTTGTCAAACCGTATGACATCCGGTCGTTGTTTCCCAGAAAAAATAAAGTGACAATCGGGTTAAAGGAGATAAAATCTCCCCGGGCAGTTAATACAAAATTGAAAAACGCTGCTGCTAAATTATAGCTTTTTCGAATTGAATTGGTCCTTTTAGAAAATGAATTCGTCTTTTTACAAAATGAATTAGTCCTCTTTCAAAATGAGTTCGTCTTTTTACAAAATGAATTAGTACTTTTTCATAATGAATTCGTTTTTTTTTCTAAATTCGGCCTTTTTTCAAAATAAATTCGTCATCCTACAAAATGAATTCATCCTTCATAAAGAGGGACAAAATCGAGAAGGCAATCAGACCTTTTCTCGAAGAATAATAATGTATTGCATTGGTTTGCATAGTTAATAAAGATGTAAGAGAAGAAATTTACTACGTTTACAGGATACTGGAAATTTTCAAAAATTTTGCAAGAAATTCATGCAAAACCATGCTCAAGGTTTTTAGCATTTTTTTCCTCAATGCAGAGGTTCAAGTTGGTACAGTAATTTGTGTCTGATATGCGGTAGATGAGGAGTGGCATGCAAAAGATTTTCGCGCCCTTGCATAAAGACCGCATTCCCACCGTCACCTTTTTCCGAGCCCCACACGCCGCCATACCTTCAAGATTCGGTTCCTCCTAATAAAGGGCGAATTTATTTTGTAAAAAGACGAATTAATTTTGCAGAAGGATGAATTCATTTTGTAAAAGGACGAATTCAGTTTGAAAAAGCTATATAACAAAGTGGAATATTATTTCAGATTTAGCTATTCTACGCAGATCACTGGCTTATAATAAATTATTAACCGCAATCTATGATCGTGCCTCGCAAAATGGTTGTCCCATTGTCCAGGGTTCGGTTTATGTTGTAGTAGTTTATTTTCGCTCAATAAACATAACGCTTTAGGACAGTGTCATCTTCCCACCATGTAAAAAGGTTCATGGACAGTATATTGATTTGAAACTAAGTTATTTTTAATTTTTTTACGCACTTAAAATTTTTTATTACAATACCTAATTTGATTAGAAAATAAATCAGTATGCCATTGGCATTATGTCATATTATGTGTTCGTAGTAGTTTGTGTGGCGATTTTTATTGCAGTTCTGATTGCACTGATGTTGATATTTTTTCCAGTCAAATCCCTTAGGAATATTGATCGGGTTAACATTCAGCGATCCGGGTAGTTTAATTCGATTCTTTGGGATGATATGTGGAGGAGGGAGGGGTTGAAAAAATTGTAAAAAAACTCACTCATCTGATCTGGGGGGCTCTAGACTTAATGATTCGTTTCTAGTCAAGGGTTATCCACTTCAGATGTCAGCTTCATAGGTTGAATAGCAAAGAAATTAGATCCGCCGCTACTTTAGTCTCGTTTTTTCGTGACATTTTTGACTTGTGAGATCCCGGTAAAACCGTGTTCCACGCTACAAACTTCTTCCAAAGAATCGTAAACTTTCCTCTTACTAGAAAAATCATATTTGATCCCGAATACGTTGAGTCAAACTAGAAAGTCCCAATAGTGGTTGCACTCATGTTTACAGAATTAAATGAGAAGGATTCCATATTTAAACAATTATTCTCACAACCTCGCTCATACCTCAGAATGCTGGCCACGAACTGCGAATGCGGTTAGGTAAATCGGGAGTTTTCGAACGAATAGTGCGATGTGCGATGAAAACTACAGGGGTTACATTTCCCTGTTGAAACGCGTTAGTTGTAAGTGAAAATCATGAGAAAACGTGGTAACGTTTTGGATAACAGAATTTTTAGAATATTCTCTAGCGATAAGTCATATTTATGTCAAAATGCTATTTTAGTGAGACATAGAACCGTGATTATTTCCGATCTGCTGGATTCGCTTTGAAACGAGCCAATTTCATACTGTGGAAGGTATTGATTTGTTGAAGCGATTCTTACAACCTCTTGCGAAAATTCAGACAGTGTCTCATTACTTACAAAATCAATAAAGGTGCGGTAATTGCTTTCAAATTGATTTCAAGCGCGGGCCGGCTGGTCCATTCATTTCCGATTTCTTATAAATAGGTAGTGAAGCACTCACGAAGCTGGGGAACGTGTTCTGGTGAATTCGTGTCGGTTGCCACGACTTCTAAATATAGTAGCGCAGCAGTGATCACTTCCTACTGCAATTCTATTTTTTATCTTTCGCTTCTGAATCACGGCGTAATCGCAGAGCGGGTTCTTAAAGACTTAATTCTCTGCAAACTCGAACGGTGACAAATTAGAGAAACCTCTACCACTTTATCCCTGAGAAAAAAACTCTTGTTGAATTCTAATGATAACCCAAGATTCCTTGGGCATGTATGTAATCAAGGATTGTGTTTAAATAATGTCACCATTCTCCTCGACGCTAGTGTACTGTGTGACGTCGTGAAACAAACACTCAGGATCATCGTTTGAATTAAAATTAGTTTCCAGCTAATTCGTAAGAGACTTTAAACATCAGGGTGCTTTATTTGCACAGAATAGTTGTTTCCGAACGAGACTGAAGGATGCAATTGCATGGTTTATAGTTCGGAATATTTATTTATTCAATACAACACGGGTCAAACACGATCACGGGTCTTATTACACGATTATTGAGATTGAACAATAAGAATTAATACGAGAAATAAATATACATAAATTAGTAAAATATACATAAAATTACACTTATGGGACATGAAGTAGTGGCAAAAATGAAATAAATTGGTAATAAATAGGTAATTAAGTTAATCATAACAATTATTTATAATAGGCAGGTATGGGCGGAGAGACGAGAAAAATACACTGCCAAGGACTGAAGCTTCCTCATGGCTTCAACGTGATTTCAACAAGAAAATTACGTTTACGCAAGCCCTGAGCGTACTACTGATTCAATCATGATGAATCTGATAGGGGACCATGTAGGGCTAAATCCACAATATTCCTGAAAATTTAATTGAAATCCGATCAAAGTTGTGGAAGTTATGGCTGTGACAAGGAAATATAGAAAGACAAACGCTCGCGCATGCGCACAGCGTAACGCTGATTCAATCATGATGAATGTCGTAAGGTACCTCAAGGGACCTTCCCCCCATCATCCCTGAAAACCTGACTAAAATCTGTTCAACATTGACGGACTTATGACTGTCACAAGAACATTACGTTCACGCATGCGCAGAGCGTACCGCTGATTCAATCATGATGAAACTAATAGGGAAATATCTAGGGCTGAACCCACACTATTCCTGTGACTTTCATTGAAATCCAATCGAAATTGTGGAAGTTGAGGCTGTGCCAAGGAAATGTGGACAGACAGACACAGAACCAAATTTGTTGAGGAGGTCATGAAACGCAAAATGCGAGTGGAAATTCTGATTTTGGAGCTAAAATTTTTTATTTTATTTCGAAAGTGAAAACAAAGCTTCCGCTGCCTTGCAGACTTGGAAGCAATATACCTGCTTCTGTAAAGAAAGTACGAAAAATAGTTGATCCTCCTCATGTCCAAAATTAAATTGAAACAAAAATTGAGAATGAAATTGTCGAATGTCTCTAGAGAAATTCCCTAAAATAGTATAATATGGAAAAATTCGTCCTTTGGTGATGTTCTGATGACACTCATCTTGGTGTACCACAGATTTTTTTACACGACGATTGTATTAAGTATGCCTTGATCTTTCTGAACAGAGTAACCACCTGGTGTGCCGTTTGCCAATTTGACGAAATTGAAATCGTCTAATTGCCAAGGTCGATCCGATTGTACTAATTACAAGACTTTGCCACCACCTTTCTGACAGGTGGCCCTGTCAAAATTCCTTCATTAGATTAAATTACATTTATCAGATGCCATACTCCAGTAACTCCGTTGGACTTTCCTCGCATCTCGCACTGCGAGAGAAGTCACGCAGTCATGAAAACGGCAACACTCATGCAGTCATGTAGTTTGACGCCAATCCCTTCAGTTCAGATATTGCTTGGAGTAGGTCATTTCTAGCATACTTATCTATCTTTGTCCGCTTGGTCTGCTCCATGTCCAAGGCGCTCCTAACATACATTCAGATTGATGGCAACAACAAACAATATGCCGCAAATGAATGTATGTGTCCATACATGTATCCATCCCACCATCCCTACACGCATACATACATTTATAAGATCTGTCAGATTCAACTTCTGATGAAGGCAGAACACTCATCTTGGCAATTTACCAGGGATTTTTTTACATGACGATTGTATTAAGTATGCCTTGATCTTTCTGAACAGAGTAACCACCTGATGCGCCACGCCCACTTCAGGTATACTCAAAGCCCTCCTCTCCGTTTGCCGATTTGACGAAGTTGAAAACGACTAATTGCCTATCCGTTTCACAGTGAGAAGGCTGTCTAAAACACTGCGGCCGATCCGATTGAGCCGTCCGGCACGAAAACTAATCACAAGACCCCTGCACGACCTTTCTGACAGGTGGTCCTGTCAAAATCCCTTCATTAGTCGCTGCAAACGCCGCCTGGAGTCGGAAGGTGCTAACTATAGGCCCAGTTCCCACCGGCTCTCACTCCCCCTTCAAAATCAACAGGAACTCCTCTAGATGCCCTTTGTGCGGTTCTAGAACAAAACGTCAACGCCTCGGTTGTTAGTTCACACCTACTACTTATCCTTCCACACCGCTCCTCATCTCTCCATTCATGAAAAACGGCAGAACGTAAGAAACTCTTTAGCCCACGGTTCCTTTTCCCCGTGCCTTCCTTCCTATATAACTCTCCACCTATGCAACCTCCAAAAATGACATCATTCACCGATTCCGAAATGCGGGATCAGATTCCTCATTCTTATTCAAATCATATTCTGCTTTACCGAAACTGGGAGATCCATTCAGAAGGATTGGCTCCTCGCATCGACCTTTTCTCAGTCATAAACCCACAACTATTCGAATCCAAACTAGTCCGTAACTATTATAAACTGCCACTATGTATGGATGAGGTATAAAAACGAGCCCACAAAGAGATTTGGAGTTCTCGCCATCACTAATTCAATTATTAAAATGTCGTATTATTTATTACCGCTTCGTACCTTTACTACAGCTCTTTTCATTTGAGAACGATTCATATGTTCGTAAGTGCACGGGTGAAATCTTGCCTGATTCATGAGCCAAGATTATGTAAATTTAGCTCATTCCCAAAGCTGATGGTAGATTTGCACTTAACGCTACCACCAGTTCAATAAATATTATTGTATGAGATTTGTGGAATGGTGTCTAGCGCTTGAGAAGAAACATTACGCAATATTGACAAAAACCAAGCGACCAGCAACTTTAATTCAACTCAGGTTACTTCACCAATCTTGTGGTAAACTGATCGGCATAATTTCTAAGGTTTACAAGGAATTTCGGAAAATCGTTGAAGAGTTTCTTAATTAGTGGACTCTTTATCACAATTATTCAGTGCTTTCAGTACTTATTTTTATAATACAAAACGTTCATTATAATCAGGGTGGAAATTTAAGACCTGACATTTTATGTAGAAGAATCTGAATTTACATACCTATGCAAAATTAATGTGAGCATCTTCACCTGTTTTATTTTATTTAATCATCTGAAAGATCTCGACGAGCGCTGTTCCAAAAACTACAATATGAAGGGGATGGGAAGCGGTCAAGCAACCCGTGTTAAGAAAGGTAAATGAAGTATTAGGGGAACGACCTCACCATTTGCAGTTTTAATATGAAAATTTGCAGTCACGACACAAAAAAAGTGCCTTTTCATGTCCATAAAAAAAACTGGTCAAATTTTTTGAAATTTTATCGTCCATTAACTGAGCATGATCATGAGTTTCGAGCATGAATCGAAAATATAGGCTCTACGACGAACTGTGATATCTCTTAATTGTGATATATTTATGTGCATTTAATTTTATCTCGTTTTGCTGAATGTAGGTATACCAATAGTAATTATCATAAATTATATTTATTAACCTACACATCATCGAGCCTTAGTTGTATTTATTTTTTAATTTTGGTTTTTTATCCGCTGTAGGGGTTAAATAGTGGTCATTGCCGTATCTCCTGAGGGAGTGCGGCGATGCCTTTCTCTCCGGAATTGTCATTATTTTTTCTCCCTCCGATCTGCCAGTGGAGTCCATGATGCCAATCCGTTTAGTGACGGAGGGTCACCGTGGTTTCCCTTTGCCGCTAATGAACCTTTTGGTTGAGGAGAGGCTTAAACAAAAAACAGAACACTGCTCTTTCAAAGAGAGCTCCCTGAGGGGCTCAAGGAGTATCAATACGGCTGCTGTCGCTTCATTTGAGTGATTTCAATCTTTAATACCTGAACTGTGTAGAACAAAGCAGAAATCGTAAGAACCAGGGGGAGAAAAGAAGAGGAGGAAGAGGATGGCAGCTAAGCCAAGGGTAAGCGAGGGTGCAGACCAACTGTTGCGCTGGTCTGTCAGCAGACTCCCCTTATCTGAGGGAAGAGGAATAAGAGCGGTGATATAAGCATCAGGTAATAGAGACATAAAGATGCCTGAGGAGAAGAAGGTTGAATACAGAAGAGGATTCAAGACACAAGAATAAGGGCGGAGTTCACAGTTGCTCCTCAATTTTGGACCACTCTCATAGCTTTATCGGTAAAGATGGCTAGATGAGTGCATTTTATCAACTCTAAGCTGAGAGTGGGCTTAAGGTTGGTTCCCCTGGCCACAACCTCTGCATAGTAGTCAGGTTATCAAAGCTGCCCTTGAGGCTGCCCTCAACTGTCTTATTCAGAGAAAATGTTGAAGATGAAGTGAGTCATTTCTCAGCTCACAACCCTCCTCAACAAGGTTGAATCTAACCTTGGCCGTAGGTCTCTCACCTTGAGAAGCGATTATGAACTCCGTCCTAACTCTGCTTACCTGAATTCAGAGAGACCAAGGCTATCTTCCTTCAACGAAGAAGATGATACACTGTTCAAAGTACAGCCTACAATAACCGATCTGGAGGATCCCAGCTTTTTAGCTTCCATTCATTACCCTACCAACCTCATCGACTCCTACCGCAACCCCTCTTCAAGAGCTGTTGTGAAGATCGAACCTATATTGGAAGGAAATAATTTACCATCACGACGAAGGTGCAGCAACTGGCAATTGATTTTTGTACGAAATGGGAAAGGTACAGTTCCGTAGAAACTATAAGGTTGTAAGCGAGAATCATCAGAAATTTAGTCATCCGTAAAAACTGTTGCTCCTAATCTAAGTATCACCTTCAACGGTTGTGCATTGACGCAAAGACAAGAAAATGTCAAAGCCGTAAATGAATCGCTCTGAAATCCAGCTGAGCTACACTCAATGTTATTAACTATTGAGCTATTAATGAAGTAAATATGAACAATTCTCGTTGTATATTGACTAAACAACGTGTTACGTGTAAAAACCATGTATAATTCTCACTTGCATGAGTGGCCTTCACTGCACGGAAATATATAGAAATGTGGATTCCTAGGTGCACATTCACGCCATAAGGCATATTAACATTCCAATAGTAATTTCGTGCAGTGGAAGTAGGTACACAGCATCACTCAACTGATGCGAAAGCGAATCATTCAGAGTTTTTATACCACGAGAATTGTTCAAATATTGTCCAATAGTTCAATAATTAATAACTTTGCTTGTAGCATAAGTTGCAATCGTTCCAACAAGTGGAGAAACATTTCTGTGGGATGAAATCTGACGGATTTTCTCCAGGAACGGCTCAGTTGTAAGCGGAAATCATGTTGAATAGACCGATAGAATATAGGAATATTCATGTAGAATTGTAAATCTGTTTGGCAACTATTATCAGTATGTTAGGAAATACGTTGGAATGGACAGAACATACAACATCAATACTACAGAGTATACTACTTTTTCACGAGATCACTGGACGGAATCAGGTAGGTGCGTACCTCATCAACTAGACTGTTATTTATGGAGCAAGCTACTCGTGATGGAGGGAGACAAACTATCCTTGTCCCCTACGGCCATCCTCGGCTAAAAGGGTGTCAGCTTCCGAAGACGAACGACCGCTAATGGAGCATTGATGACATGATCATGCCTTCTCGATTCATCCAGAAAAAGCCCTGATGATGGGGGAAAAGAAATAAAAATGAAACTCCGGGTTGTAACCAACGCGAAACGAAATTAAGTCATTAGAGTGACTTATGTTGGACAAGTAGGAGTGGGCAGACACGATTTGTGAGCAGTTAGCGCTTTAGTGATAGGTTTTCGTCTGACCGGTTTCAGAAAAAGTTATCGTCTTCAATTTTTCACCTTTGAAAATTGTTTAACTTCCAGAAAGCATTTGAGTCCAGATTTTTGGTTCCTCATAGCCAAAGGTAGGGATACTTTCAATTCATGCGTTGATGAACAATGTTTTGTTTTAGCAATTCAAAATTCCCAAGCCAGTTCTCCATGCATCAGCTAATACTCCATAAATACTCCAGCCGAGCTGGACTAGCTACCATTCGCATTGCAAATTTTCTGACTTATACTTTTGCCATACCTATTTCCAACCTTTCCTTCTCCTGTCCTCCACAGGGCTTCGCGTTCCGGTGGATATACCTTGATATTCCACTGGGCTTTACATTCTGGTCAGCGGATCCACCAGTACGCTCAACTAAAAAGTCTTCGTACGCCTAAGCTTGTTTCTCTTAATCGAATTTCCACTCAATATAACTGTGTTAGAAGCTGTTGGAACTGAAAATTCGGTTTCGGAAGAATTGAACCTTTGTAATCGACCAAGAATGAAGATTTAACCCCCCCCCCCCCCCCCCCTCCCAAATATTATTTGTTTACGTTTCAAGATCCGTAGACCCCCCCCCCCCCCTCAACGAATATATATATACCTTGAAATAAAAAATGTAATAAAATCCGTCTGTCCACCGTATGCCGCGCCGACTAGATTTTCACCTAAACTACTGGACCAATACTTATGGGACTTGGGTCCAAAATCACATTTGGGATCTAGTTGGTCCAAGATGATCGGCACCGATTTAGGTCAACTCTAAGGGGTAGGGCTGAAATATTAAAAATTCGAGATCTCAAAAACTTTTAAGGTATCAGTAATGTTTTTTGGGCCTCATTTATGTAATCCCAAAAATCGATTGGAACCACCCGGATCGCTGTACGTTCTTCCAATTGCTCTCCCAAAGAGCTAGAAAAAAAAATCAACACGGGAAAGAATCGTAACTGGTGAAACATGATAAAATCGCCTTATAAACTTTGACGATTGGAACTGCTGTTATGATTTCAATAGAATTATCACGTCACGAAATCAAGTTTATTACAATTACAACTTGTGTCACCTATAGGTATATAGATGTGCTTGTGACGTGTAGGTAGGTGATTTATTTCATCTCATTAATTTTCAGTTGGCAGGTCAGCTATTGTTAAATATGGAAATACTAGTAGTGTAGTTGTTTTATTCAATTTAATTAATTTCTCCTCGATAGGCATGTACGCTTGTGTAGTTATATTTAGATAATATGTAATACCTATACATACCTACTCCGTTTAATAATTACATACAAGTGTTCTGTGTAGAAGGAAGGGTTACCCAATACAGAAATAATAAACCTTCGAGTAAATTATTTCAGCGCTTTTCTAGTTATTGTACCTCATTCAACATTATTGGTGCAAATTAAAGCGCCGCACCAATATGAGAAGAGTTAATAGGGATAAACTAAAAACGGCCCAATTGGAAAAGTGGTTAATGATACCATCCGGAGCGAAAAACATACAACTTGAAATAGAGCTTTCACCACTTTTTCAGTTATTGATATTTTGAGGCTTTGGCAATAAAGCAAAATTTAAACTCTCCAAAAATCAAATTTCCTCTGTTTTAACAACTGCATACTCTATCTAGTATACGTATAGATTTGATGCTTAAGTAAAATTTAACTTACGGGTGTATCTAACTTTATTTTATGTAATTTTATCATTTAAAAATGATTAACAGGACGTTTCCATTTGTTTTCGTCACGTCACGAGCGTCACGTCACGGTGGGGTTTTCTATTGATTTTCACGTACAACCATTGCGTTACTAGGGAAGTGTAACTCCCTTAGTTTTCATAGCAGGAAAATCGTTAGCCACTTTTTGGAATGCTCTCATTTTATCACAGCATCTTATAATCCCTAAGCCTCTGTAGTGTCAAGGAAAGCTGATTTATTACGCTCAGTTATAAACTAATATTGCTAAGTAACCATAATGAACTAATAATGTGTAAAATTAATCATTTATTAAATGATCTGACTGTAGAACCGTCAGAACCGTCCGTCCGGTCTACCGTCCGTTTTTTTTTTTTTTTTTTTTTTTTTTTTTTTTTTATACAAATGCTTAGGTACATTTCTACACTTAGAAGTAGCAGATCAGAGAATCAAACATTTTAGAGAAAAGAGTAAGCAGCGGTGTGTGTGTGAGCTGGTTGAAAATTTGAACAGCTCTTTCTTTTAATACACGTATATTGGACCAATCTATAGATACTCATGGATATGGATTCGAAGAAGCTTGCAGACATTTTTCTAATTGATATCAGAAGTGACTCAGTAAACATGATTCAGTTCTCTTTCCTCATAAATACACCTATAATGTACAATAATAATGACATACGTACTTCAAATAACAATGTTACACCTATTCGATACAATCGTCTACAGTTTACGTCGTTATAATTGAGTTTGATCACGTGACGAGATCTTCGTTGTAATTTACACCCTTTGGAAACGTTGGAAGCTCGAGTCACTCGTTATAACGAAAACAATGGAAGGAACTCTTCGTTATCAACGACCGGACTTGTTTTCTTCCTTTCACTTCGAACTAAACGGCGCAAGAAGATTTAAGGAAATGCATCCACTCTCAACCAACAATGCCAGAGCTCCGAGAGAAACCCAGGCCATGAATTACTGCCGAGCGCTTATGGGCTGAACGTAGAACCCCCGCTTTTAAACCAGTTTTCGTATACGTTCGCCCGGTGTCGCGATTAAAATCAACAATTCTCATAAATTCCGACACATCCGACCTTATCTGCTTTGAACCCCTCGTCGCTCTGATCCGACTGATTTAATTGAAGTTTTTTTTTTCTTTCTTGTGTTTCTTGAAGGTTTCGGACGGTGTTCCGAATTTAATCGCTCTCCCTCACCGGTCAAGCCCTTCGGGGTCGGTTGGGTTTGTCCGGACTCCAAACTGGAAATCCGAGATTTCGAGCTACCGTTGAATCTTGATGTTTTAATGCTCCTGACGATGGACAATCTGTGAATCGGGGTTGCCGAGGTCAGCGTACCTCGTCTCCCTGTGGGAAATTTTCGTAATCAGGGGCAGTATTGGATGGTGAGGTACAGGAAGCGCACCAGAGACGTCATTTGCAATTTTTCCGTTTCATTTGCGATTTTCAGCTGAAAGAAAAGAACGATAGAGAGATCAGTAGTTCATCTGTCAGGATCCAAAACATGGGGATGGTCGTCGCTTTTCTTAGGAAACACAATTTTGATCTTGCCCAACCAGAGTTCCGAGATGTACTGGCGGTGAGATATAAATGCCCCGGACACCAGTAAACATGCCAACTTGACATCAAGGTCATGGCTGCGACCGTGTCATGGCGCGGGGTTCGGTGCGGGAAAAGTGCCACAGAGTTACTCGAGTTGGGCGTCTCGGCAGGAGTGCTCCGTGGTATCACCACCCGCGTCCTGAGGGGATCTTGCGCACTTCCATTTATCCACTCGTGCTGACGACTAGGGCCCCCATTCGGGCAACGAATAGACGATCAAGTACTACAAAAGAACTCTCTATTGTCTCATTTCAATCCGTTCTCTTGAACTTAAATCGTCTGAGGAGAGTTTTTTGTGACAGTTGCACTCCTAGCAACCATTTTCACGCCTCCAGTTCACCTCAACCCTCAAAACCCCAATAAAAAACAAAAAACATAGTGATCCTTTAATTTTGAACACAATTTAAAAAAAAATCGCTTACTTTTTTCAGTGAATTTTCGGCTGTGAACCCATAATGAACCATTTTTAAGGATTTTTTAAAATTATTCAGCATGAACTCAGCTTTTCAATGACCTATAAAGTTTTTGTAAACCCTTGAAAGAGACCATCTGGGTAACCATTTGTTTAAAGACGCGAAAATCGATTTTTTCACAAAATGTGTTCTTGGTTTACTTCGGACTGGACCATTCTATTGAGCATGGATTTTTTTTTTTTTGTTTTGCTAAACTCTTTTTATTTTTATTTGTTGTAAACTCTTCTTCTGGATGTCTATTTACCGAAAAGTTGGAATTTGTCTCAGTGAACAGGTATTTTACGATCCGGACACCACGAATCCGAAACTGAGTTTTTTCGACAGTGTATGTGATTTCTGACATAATTTTGACACACTTCACTTAATTTTGGTTTTTAATTTTTTTTTTTTTTTTTTTTTTTTAAATAGAAAATACTTAACAAAATTTTATTTATTCATATTTATAGTTTTTTTTCTTCCATCTGATTGCATCTGATCAGTGCTAAAGAAAGCTTCTTCTTGTTCTCTTTTCTTGTTTTTTTCTTGCTATAGAGGCATCAAGGTCCCATCATCAAGTCCAAGGCATCTCACCTTCCTCCTACATCCTCTTTGGCATATGGAGACTGTCCGGATAACAATAATTTGAGTTTTCACACTCACCGAGTATGCAACTTGTGAGAGGAGCTTGGTCCACTTGTCGGCGAGCCGCTTGAGGAAGGTCATACTTTGTGTAGGGATCTGTCGCACCCAACTACTAGGGAGGTAAACGATCCACGAAGATCCCCCGCTGCTGCATCGTACTTTCTATGTTTTGCATCTGCAGCTCGTTGGGCAGTAGTTGGCCAATCGAGGGAATGGTAAGATTATCTGAGTTTATCACTCTTGTATCAAAGTACGCCACCCTCTCCTGGACCACACCGGACCTTGAAGTCCGCCACTAATCGTGGGTTTCCATCATCCCCATCTTGCATCACTGGTTCGATTCCCACTGAGTTCCACGCCAGGCTGGCCATTCTAGCACATTGGTCTCTTATTTGATCATGACCATACCTTACAAGGCCTCCTTTCTTACAATTAAGCCCGTGTTTCAGATCCATCTGCTCACTGCATCCATCACAATGGCGTGGGAGTCCTAGAGGTTCACGCCCATATCTTACTGCAAGACCATCACGAAATTCGGTTGGTGAAAGATCCAGGTCATCTTTTTGCAGCGGTGAGACTGTGAGCCATTGTGATGAATGCTTGCTATGCACAATTCTTTTAAGGGCTCTTTTCCGTTTTTGAGGTTTTTTAACATTCAATTTTTGAAATCCACTTATCTTGAAACATAAACCAACGAATTTTGAGGAGTTTTCAAAATGTTTTTCTGGTCGATTATAAAGGTTTGTCATTGAAAATTGCAAAATAATACATTATGTTGTATATTGAACTATATCCGCGGAAATGTTGTCTGGATCGGTTTCTAGCAGATCCGACCCACATTTCTATGGGTTCCAAACTACATTTTTGAACATTTTTACAAATCTCTAAGACCTTTATTTTGCATTATATGAACTGATTCTCAACTTAATATTATTCTGATTCTATTTCTGGATTTTTTAATGATGCACCTACTTACAATGATTATTGAATCAGTTTGAACGAATTGAAAGTTGCATTAATTCTTGAGTAACATAGATTTACTTTTTTCCCATATTGATTGTGATAAATGAAGGATTCATGAGTTTTGTTACTTTTGTTTGTTCCAGGTGAGTTTCATCCGGATTTGGTGTTGTGAGCCGATAGATTTGCCAAAATGTTAAGTATAATTAAAATCTATAGAATCTTTCAATATGTGCATCCACATAAGAAAAATAGGTAGGTAGGTAGATGCTAGGTACTACCTCACAAGAAATTTTCGATAGTTCACTAATCAGTAGATATACAATCTACCTTGTAAAATGACGGATAATAATATAAGTCAGGGAATTCCAATTTCCATGGAAATTGGAGTGGCACTATCGTAACTTCTATTGTCACTTCCCACCAGACAGAGCTCTTTTCCCTAGGCGTCACTCTTTTCAACTGCGCTAGTGCTGTGCTCTTAAATTAAATTTGTTAAATTACTTCAATTTATTTGGTATTCATATTAATATTGAGCAAGTGTTCAATAAATTTGCAAAATTTTACGGAATTAAATTGTATAATTAATTTTCTACGAAAATTCCCTAAAATGACGGCCAAGGTAGGTGTGGCACATAATTTCCTCGTAACATGAATCTATAGATCATTAAAATGTTTTAAATAATCTTGAAATATTCCATAGCTGGTTATTATAGTTGGGGGAAATGGTTGATGAAGATGTAGCCTTGAATGAAAAAATCGGTAATAGGTTTAGGCAACAAAACAATTAACCTTAATAGAAATTACGTTAGCGCATGTGCTGAGTGATGTATTGATCAAAGAACGATGAAACTGATAGGAGACCATCTGCAGCCAAACACGCACATTCCTTGAAAATTTCATCAAAATTGCTTGCAAGCTATAGAAATTAAGCTTATTACTAGAATTTCACATTTGCGCGTGCACAGCAGCTGCTAATGACGCAGTCACGCTGAAATTGATATGGGATGATTAAATCGTCTTCTCCCAACTATCCTCCGAATTAGAGTGAGATGGGACCGCTAGGGTCTGAGAAAATGATGTTTGATAGAATTTATGTTTGTGCATGCGCAGAATGAAGAATTGGTTTGGAATGCAACCGAAAGGGAACCATCTACAGCCTAAACCTCACGTTCCTTGAAAACTTCATCAAATTCGCATCAAAAATGTAGAAATTATGCTTGTTAGGTACTAGAATTTTACATTTGCGCATGCGCAGCAGCTACTAATGACACAGGCATGTTGAAATTGATATTGGATGATTAAATAGTCTTCTACCAACTATCGTCCAAATTTGATAGAGATGGGACGACTAGGGTCTGAAAAAATGACGCTTCATGAAAATCAAATTTGCACTTGTGTGACTGAAGTAGTGGTCAGGGAACAATGAAAGTGACAGTGTTGACTTGAGAATGAATGAGAGTTGACTTACATCCAACCTGCACATTCTTTTACAACTCCATCAAAATCGGACTATATTCGTTAAGATTTTTTTTTAAAGTTTTGCAATTTCGTAAATTTTTTGACAATATGATAACTGTGGAAATTATTCCTGTTACAAGGATTTGCGGACACACGACAGACTCACTCACAGACAGACAGACACGGAACCAAAGTTGTTCAGAATGGTCTAAAACGAAAAATGCGAGTGTAAATTTTGATTTCGGAGAGAACAAATTTTTGCCTCCCGAAATTGAAAACAATGCTTCCGCTACCACTCGGAATCCAAATTATCTGATTTACTAAGCAATATCCCGGATAAGAAATCCCAGAAAGAACATTACCATTTTCCTCTGTTTGTATGAAAAGCAAATTGTCAGCATCACGTAAATTGCCATCGGATAATACTTAATAGAAATGCCTCCTCTATAAAATCTTTTAAAGTGGAAAACTAACAAACAGTTTTTCTTGGCCGTAATTGCGATTATTTTCCCGGCAGTTGAATTTCCGCGTGTAATGCATTTCGCTTTCCATCTAGTCACTGGGCATTAATTCAGGCGTGTTCCAGTTCCCCAGTTAATTTTTCACTAATGCTCGGCCATTAAAGAAGTAAATCGACCGAACTCGCACCCGACTCAGACTTGTACAAATGAGCGAGCATTAGAGGGAGCTGGAATTTCAAGCTTGAATGAACCACTTTTTTCTGTCCTATGGAATATAGTGTTCCATGCAAGGAACTGTCGTATGCTGAGGTATTATTTTTTCTGATGCTAGGTAGGGAATAGCCCCGCCCACTTACAAGAAATATAGTATCTGTATTGTATAAGTTATTTATAGTTATATGTTATACAAGTATTTATTGAAATTAGCTATTAGTGTTGTTAAGTTTAATGTATTCTTAATCTATACTTATTTAAATTCTAATATATGTTATTATCCTGTACTACTAGGAGGGGCAAACATTTGTTCTCCTAATTAATTAATTTCTGTTCTATTGTTCATTAATCTATCTTTATTTTTAATAATACGTATGTTTTCTAGCGTTTTCCTATTGGAAGTTATTGGGTGCTTAATAATTGATTTTACATTATCAAAGTCTGGTCGATGGTTCAATCTCAGCATATGTTGGTCTATGCTGTTTTATCTTATTTATTTTGTACATTTTTATCATGTTGTTTAAGCCTTTTATGTAGGTTCTGTTGGCTTTTCCTTATATAGGATAAGCTACCGTCTATACACTGAACCGTGATTCTAAAAGGGGTTCTTTATTTCTAATTGGCGGGTAATATTTCTTAAGTTTGTTATTATGTTTCCATGTTAATTTATGGTTATTGTTAGGAATAGAAAATATTTTTTGGAGTGGTTTTTCCCCATTCGGGCGATAAGGGAATGAAATGTATCTATTGGTTTGTTCGATCGATCAGTAGCCTCGCTTTGTTTTTGAATATGTTTGTTAATGTTATGGTTATTTTGTAAGGGAGGTGATTTTTTTACTCGAAGATGATCGGTTATTCAGGGGTGCCCACAGGGGGGGGGGGGGGGGGGTCACGACGCAAACTGCGTCGTTAAAATTTTTGGGGGGGGGGGTTAGAAAAATGAGTATTTTTTTTTTTTTTTATGAACAAGAAATAAGATTTATACTAACAAATTAATTACTTACATTTGTAAAACAAGAAATACAACATTCTTTATCACATCAGTGTATCATTTACATTACCTATTTAATAAATATTTTAGTTGGGGGGGGGGGGTCGGGAGTGGGGGGGGGGGCTCGAGTCGTTGCGCTGGGGGGGGGGGGGGGGGGGGGTGGGGGGGGGGGCACCCCTGGGTTATTACATTTTTTGGCCGCCTAACTTTCACCCTCATACCAGTACTCCCGTGACATAGATAAGTTTTTGGGTGGGGGGTCAGGTGAAAAATGGCGCAACCGGTTTTATAAGGCCAAACAAGGAATAAGCTATTTGGATTTATTACCTAGAAACGCAGCTAACTAGAAATGAAAGCTGAAAACCTTTCAGCGGGGACGCTTTTACTGGAACCTATTGCTAAAAATGAGACTTTTTCGCGTGACAGAATTGCGAGAGTAAAATGTATTGCGGAAATAGCAGAAAAATACAGCGGTTGCCTAAATCTCTCGGAACGTAAAATCGTTTGGTTCCAGCGCATCTTTTGAACCTCAAAAGACTAATAAAATACAAAATTATTGACTCTTTTCTGATCAGCAGAGTAAGCTTAATTCTCTCCTGTTCTCCTTAGGAAGTTGATATTTGACAGGGACGTTAAGGGCGGAATTCATAGACTAGGCCTGAGTGTGTGTGTTCACTCGCACTCACCTAAATGGAGGGTCACCCTCCACTCACCAGTTCGAATTCATAGTGGTTCACTCAACAGTTAGGGGCACACTCAGATTACACGAGTTTGACAGTGCACTCAGGGGACACTCAATGCTTTTTCAACTTAAGTTGGCAGCCCTGACAGTATGTTGTAGGGGAAGTTTCCCTGGTTTGAAGGAAAAGGGATGGGAAAATTCCCTCTCACAATCCTCACATAACAGTTCTCAAAGTTTACTACTTGAGTGGTTCACTCAACAGTTAGGCTGCACACCCAGATTACACGAGTTTGACAGTGCACTCAGGGGACACTCTATGCTTTTTCAACTTAAGTTGGCAGCCCTGACAGTATGTTGTAGGGGAAGTTTCCCGGGTTTGAAGGAAAAGGGATGGGAAAATTCCCTCTCACAATCCTCACATAACAGTTCCCAAAGTTTACTATTTTCTTTGTGTTTTTGCTTTTTATGCTATTATCCTTGTTCCTTGGAGAGACAGGACATAGGCCTTTTCAGACAAATACGATAGTCATTGGTCTTCCCGCCTGGATCGGGGCAACCACAGTTGAATTGAATCCTTGTTGCTTGTTTGTTGAAGTGCTGATAATTTGTTTATTATCTATTGATTTGTAGTATTGAATTGTATGATTATGCATAGAGTTGTGACGGAAAAGAAGTGAGAAAATGAGAAAACAATGATTCGCCAGTTAGTTTTGAAGAACAGATATGTAGTTGAAAATAAGAAGAGTTATAGGTATAATGAGACTGTTGGAAAAAAAGAAGACGTGAGGTTTTGGGAGAGCTTCAAGCAATCACATTTTCTTGGAATTCTCATTGTACATCCTGATGAATGGAAGGTAGGTACCTTCCACCAACTCATTACACAAACCAAGATAAATCGGAAAACCATGCTCTTCAAACTTGGTATTTAGGTATCGCATAAAATCAAAGAGTGACCAGCACCTTCAGCTGTGGTTGTTATAAATCCTTTACATTTATTTTAGGCTCCTTCAGGTTCGTAGTTGTCCATGACTGTCTCTTTCCCAAATAGGAATAGTTCGCGAAATATTTCGTTGTTGATTGTATAACATTCAAATGGGATTTGTTGGTCACATCAAACATGTACTTAACTACCGTTTAGGAACAGCCTACCTACTCTTATGTGTGCGTACTCTTATGAAGTTTTTGCATAAACTCCGAGCTAAATAAACGATGTATGTTCTACTATACCTATTACCAGTTCCTATACCTACGTGAAAATAATAATAAAAGTGATCAGTTGACGCACTTGAGTGACCTCCTGACGTCACTCAGGATTTTACACCGTGGAGCTGAGGGTGAAACTCACCTCAACGCCATTTTTGTTTATGAATTCCGTTGAGTGTGCATTTGGGTTGCACACTCAGTGCACCCTCAGGGTCGCCCTCAAATCACGTCTATGAAACGCACAGAGTGCATGAATTCCCTTATCGATACACTTAGGGGCCCACTCAGACTCAATTCCCGTCTATGAATTCCGCCCTATGTGATAGCGAGACTCCCGGGGCATTAAGCGACGATTGAATTTATGGGCCCTTTTTCGATCAGCTGATTGAACTGAATTCTTTCCTGTACACTCTAGGAAGTGGCGATTCGGTATGGATACTCTCTGGGCCAATAAGTGACGAATGAACGGTCTTCATCCTGATCAGCAGAGTTAGCTGAATTCTACCCTTCGAGGCGCTGAGTAAGTGAGAATACTAGGAGCTCACACTCATGTACGCATTTCTCGAACAAATTAAGTTCTACCCTACCTACTTAACATGTCCTTGAAGAGAGAATATTTGAATAATTTGTTACTTCTCGCCGATTCCGTAGAAAAGATCTTCAACAACCCCTCATTATAAGATCGGCAGCAGAAGTTAATTAATTTAATCTCATTTCGGTAGCGAATGATTTTTTTTACGTTTTTAGCAGCCGAAACATGAATTATGTCCGGACTTAAATTAAAAAATCCAGACGCACCGGTGGCATGATAATAAGATTCTCGTGCCCGGTCCTTTAATTATATCCCATTACGAGGCAGATTAAGGGGGAAGATTTTAGATTTATGAGTTGACGATGTTCAGTTCTTCGTCTTCGAGAAAATTTTCACGACAAAACCTTGTCCTAAAAAAAGGAGTTCAAACGTTTACGAGCATTTTTGTATTGGTTTAGTATTTTCAAGAATGAATCCTTTCCTGGAAAAAAATAATTAAATAAATAAATGAAAAAAAATAAATTAACCTTCAAATCAAGTAACAGAATTAAACATATTGGTAAGTGTCCCGGTGCATTTTCTTGGCATTCCAGGGACATCCTTATGAATGGATTGCATCTAATTTTGGTGAGGGTTAAAAAAAAAGAAACAAACAAAAATGATTTTATATTTCGGCTTTTACCTTTTTCAAAATCTATGAAAGAGAAACGCTTGCATACGAGTCTGCAACACATTGGGGCACTTTATGTCTTTATTTGCAGACTCGTATGTGTTGCAGACTCGTATGCAAGCTCTAAGAGCCACTCATCTGATCCGGACCCTGGGCATCGTCAAGTAAATGTCCTAAAGAGGCTACATGCGAAATTACAGCTTCCTAAAGTGTAAAGCATAGAAATTAGCTTTAAGAGCCACTCATCTGATCCGGACTCTGGGCATTAATAGGTCAAGTAAATGTTCTAAAGAGGCTACAAACGAAATTACAGCTTCCTAGAGTGTAAAGTATAGAAATTACCTATTAAAATGATTAAACCACCGCTTCAGAAATCAAACCGTTCTCGCAATATTCGGATCACGTGCTATGAATCTAATCATTGAAACACCAGCTCAATGAAATCATCAGAAATTAACAAGCGGTTGCAATCATGTTCACAATATCAATTATTGAGAATAATCCCTGAGTGTACACAATTATTCAAATAACCATGCCCCATAACTCAGCTTGTTGGCCACGCACTTCGCAGTAGTTAACATAATATGGTTGGATAAATCGAGAACTTTCGAACGAATGGTCAACGAATTTTGAGAGATGAAAAATGACGAAGTACCATCCAATCTGATCAGCTGAGTGATCTAAATTCTTTCCTGTTCATCCCAGGACGAAGAAGTTCGATGGGGAGCCTTTCTGGGACATCAAGAAATGAATGAAATTACGGGTTCCATCTAGTTCAGCTGAGCGGGCTAACCTCTTTTCTGTTCACCCTACGAAGTAAAAAATTCTTGGTCGACTACAAATGATCATTATTGTAAATAATAAACCGAAATTTGTTCTTAGTCGCTGCTTCCTACAAAGATTCGCTCATTATCATTATTCATTCCGCACTAATGAGATTTTTTTTTCAAGTTTGAAGGAGGGAAGGTTCGCCCTAAGTGTCCAGTTCAACTAAAGAAAGGCGTTTGGCGTAGTGAGTGCCAATTATCGCGAGAGTATGCGGAGAGTATTGGGTGTCGCTCGAGTAAAAAGGAACGACTAAATCCGTGACCGGCTTCGTGAAAGAGGGATCTCCAAACCTCGAAGAGCTCTTTCTTGAAATAATTCAAAAGATTTCCATTTGTGAAGTGCAAGGCAGAGATGTTGTTGGGTTTATGTTCTCAGATCCTTAACTAACTACCTGAAATTCTCTGTACAATTGTTGGTCAGAATAGACAACTTTTAGAAGCTTTAGGTCGCATTTTTGCAGCGCAAAAAACATATGACCGCTACTATGGGCTCATAGTTTTGCAATAGAAAACGTAACGCATGTGGATAGTTAGGTCATGACTAAAGCATGTTCCATGCTTAAATCTAAGAAGCGACTGTGGAGATAAAAATTCTTCCTGACTCCTCAAAGAATCGAATCCCAGCCTCCCATGCGGCAGCCGGATGTCTTAATGCTACCTACGCCTTATATGGATTATTAAATACTAGCCGCTCCGGCTCGCTACGCTCGCCTCCACGTCCAGCCGGGGGGCAAGCCCCCCGGACCCCCCATTAAGTTGCTCGCTTCGCTCGCAACGTGTGGCGTGTAGGGAGTATTGCTCGCTTCGCTCGCAAAGTCTGGCATGTAGGATATGTTGCTCGCTTCGCTCGCAAAGTCTGGCATGTAGAAAATGTTGCTCGCTTCGCTCACAAAGTATGGCATTTAGGGAATTTTACTCGCTTTGCTCGCAAACGGTAGATCCCTAAGGGTAGGTTTAACTTCTGTAGGGGATGCTGCTCGCTACGCTCGCTTGAGGAAGTTATACTGCCCACCCAACTTGGCAGACGTTTTTTTCTGTTGGGGAATTCTTACTTACAAATTAAATCTTATAAAACTACGTGGAACCACGAAAAGTTTATTAGGGGATGTTGCTTGCTTCGCTCGCAAGTCCGTATTTATTCTGTAGGGGATGCTGCTCGCTTCGCTCGCTTGAAGAAGTTATACTGCCCACCCAACTTGGCAGACGTTTTTTTCTGTTGGAAATTCTTACAAACAAATTAATTCTTATAAAACTACGTGGAACCACGAAAAGTTTATTAGGGAATGTTGTACTGCCCACCCAACTTGGCAGACGTTTTTTTCAGTTGGGAATTCTTACAAACAAATTAAATCTTAGAAACTACGTGGAACCACGAAAAGTTTATTCGGGGATGTTGCTCGCTTCGCTCGCAAGGTATACCTGTATATGTGTAGGACAAAGTCCGTATTTATTATTTGAAATGGCTCTCGCTTCGCTCGCAAGGTATTGCGTAGAAGTGCAAATGGGAACCCCCCTGTGAGGGTCCCTTCAGGTAAGCAACGTTGTGTAACGGCGGCCCGTGGTCGATTAATTTCTGACGGCACAATTATTTTTCTCATTTTAAACGGTTCCACTCGCGATTTGACCAACTTAACGTCACTTTTTTCGATATCCGATTTCGGATTCAGATTCGGCGGACCCAAAGCTGTATTTCGCCCGCGAAAACCGTTCCGAAAAACGTACCTTTATGGGGTATATTTTAATCGGAAAAAACCAAGTTTTTCGGCGGACTTTTCGAGAAAACGGGTCCGTACTCTCGCATTTTTTTAACGCATTTCCCGATACTTTTTTCGCGATCCGATCGCGCCGTCGTCTTCCTCGTTCAAAAACCTACGAAACCCGTATTTTTCCGGAATTGTCAACGGCCGTTTAGAGGGGTAGGGGAAGCGGGGAAGTGGAAAAAGCGCACATTAATTCTTACTTCGACCCCCCTCCCGCCCTACGGCCCATGGTTCGGGTGGGATTAGAAAATTTTAAATTCGCTTATACACCCTATCGGAAAATCCCAAAAAGATCCCCCCACTCGTAGATCCGGCCCACTCAGCCGTTTGGGCCGACACGACAAACAAACAAACGGACGGAGTTTCATTCTTATTAATAACTAGCCGCTCCGGCTCGCTACGCTCGCCTCCACGTCCAGCCGGGGGGCAAGCCCCCCGGACCCCCCATTAAATTGCTCGCTTCGCTCGCAAAATGTGGCATGTAGGGAATTTTGCTCGCTTCGCTCGCAAAGTGTGGCATGTAGCTCGCTTTGCTCGCAAACGGTAGATCCCTAAGGGTAGGTTTAACGTGTGTAGGGGATGTTGCTCGCTTCTCTCGCAAACGGTAGATCTCTAAGGGTAGGTTTAACGTCTGTAGGGGATGCTGCTCGCTTAGCTCGCTTGAGGAAGTTATACTGCCCACCCAACTTGGCAGACTTTTTTTTTCTGTTGGAAATTCTTACAAACAAATTAAATCTTATAAAACTACGTGGAACCACAAAAAGATTATTCGGGGATGTTGCTCACTTCGCTCGCAAGGTATACCTCTATATAGGTAGGAAAAAATCCGTATTTATTCTTTTGAAATAGGCCTGCAGGTAACATTGTGAAATACCTGACGAACCCCTTGACGTCTTTGTAGAGCCTTCTCGCGAACACGGCAAAATTAATTTCTGATGTTAAACGCTTCTCCTCGCTTCCGCTCGCGATTTGACCGATTTAACGTCACTTTTTTCGATATCCGATTTCGGATTCAGATTCGGCGGGATCAAACCTTTATTTCGCCCGCGAAAACCGTTCCGAAAAACGTACCTTTACGGGGTATATTTTAATGGGAAAAAACGTAGTTTTTCGTCGGACTTTTCGAGAAAACGGGTCCGTACTCTTGGATTTTTTTGACGCATTTCCCGATACTTTTTTCGCAATCCGATCGCGCCGTCGTCTTCCTCGTAGGAAAACCTACGAAACCGGTATTTTTCCGGAATTTTCGAAGGCCGTTTAGAAGGGTAGAGGAAGCGGGGAAGTCCAAAAAGCGCACATTAATTCTTACTTCGACCCCCCTCCCGCCCTACGGCCCATGGTTCGAATGGGATTAAACAATTTTAAATTCGCTCGCTCCCACTTTTGGAAAATCTCAAGAAGATCCCACCACTCGTACACTCCCCCCACTCAGCCGTTTGGCCGTGCATAGACACGACAGAGCAACAGATAGACAGACAGACAACCTGTATATCCTTGAGGAAGTTATACTGCCCACCCAACTTGGCAGACGTTTTTTTCTGTTGGAAATTCTTACAAACAAATTAAATCTTAAAAAACTATGTGTAACCACGAAAAGTTTATACCTCTATGTATACCTGCTCGCCTTGCAAGGTATTGCGTAGAAGTGCAAATGGGAACCCCCCTGTGAGGGTCCCTTCTGGTAAGCAACGTTGTGAAACGGGCGGCCCGGGTCGATTAAAAATGTCATATCAAATCGCGATTTGACCGATTTAACGTCACTTTTTTCGATATCCGATTTCGGATTCAGATTCGGCGGGATCAAACCTTTATTTCGCCCGCGAAAACCGTTCCGAAAAACGTACCTTTACGGGGTATATTTTAATGGGAAAAAACGTAGTTTTTCGTCGGACTTTTCGAGAAAACGGGTCCGTACTCTTGGATTTTTTTGACGCATTTCCCGATACTTTTTTCGCAATCCGATCGCGCCGTCGTCTTCCTCGTAAAAAAACCTACGAAACCGGTATTTTTCCGGAATTTTCGAAGGCCGTTTAGAAGGGTAGAGGAAGCGGGGAAGTCCAAAAAGCGCACATTAATTCTTACTTCGACCCCCCTCCCGCCCTACGGCCCATGGTTCGAATGGGATTAAACAATTTTAAATTCGCTCGCTCCCACTTTTGGAAAATCTCAAGAAGATCCCACCACTCGTACACTCCCCCCACTCAGCCGTTTGGCCGTGCATAGACACGACAGAGCAACAGATAGACAGACAGACAACCTGTATATCCTTGAGGAAGTTATACTGCCCACCCAACTTGGCAGACGTTTTTTTCTGTTGGAAATTCTTACAAACAAATTAAATCTTAAAAAACTATGTGTAACCACGAAAAGTTTATACCTCTATGTATACCTGCTCGCCTTGCAAGGTATTGCGTAGAAGTGCAAATGGGAACCCCCCTGTGAGGGTCCCTTCTGGTAAGCAACGTTGTGAAACGGGCGGCTCGGGTCGATTAAAAATGTCAAATCAAACGGTTCCCCTCGCTTCCGCTGGAATTCGTCCGAGTTCTCGTCACTTTTTTCGATATCCGATTTCGGATTCAGATTCGGCGGACCCAAAGCTGTATTTCGCCCGCGAAAACCGTTCCGAAAAACGTACCTTTATGGGGTATATTTTAATCGGAAAAAACGTAGTTTTTGTCGGACTTTTCGAGAAAACACGGTCCGTACTTTCGCATTTTTTTGACGCATTTCCCGATATTTTTTTCGCGATCCGATCGCGCCGTCGTCTTCCTCGTAGGAAAACCTACGAAACCCGTATTTTTCCGGAATTGTCAACGGCCGTTTAGAGGGGTAGGGGAAGCGGGGAAGTGGAAAAAGCGCACATTAATTCTTACTTCGACCCCCCTCCCGCCCTACGGCCCATGGTTCGGGTGGGATTAGAAAATTTTAAATTCGCTTATACACCCTATCGGAAAATCCCAAAAAGATCCCCCCACTCGTAGATCCGGCCCACTCAGCCGTTTGGCCGTGCATAGACACGAGCGACAGACAGACGGAGTTTCATTCTTATTAATAACTAGCCGCTCCGGCTCGCTACGCTCGCCTCCACGTCCAGCCGGGGGGCAAGCCCCCCGGACCCCCCATTAAGTTGCTCGCTTCGCTCGCAACGTGTGGCGTGTAGGGAATATTGCTCGCTTCGCTCGCAAAGTCTGGCATGTAGGATATGTTGCTCGCTTCGCTCGCAAAGTCTGGCATGTAGAAAATGTTGCTCGCTTCGCTCGCAAAGTATGGCATTTAGGGAATTTTACTCGCTTTGCTCGCAAACGGTAGATCCCTAAGGGTAGGTTTAACTTCTGTAGGGGATGCTGCTCGCTACGCTCGCTTGAGGAAGTTATACTGCCCACCCAACTTGGCAGACGTTTTTTTTCTGTTGGGGAATTCTTACTTACAAATTAAATCTTATAAAACTACGTGGAACCACGAAAAGTTTATTAGGGGATGTTGCTCGCTACGCTCGCAAGTCCGTATTTATTCTGTAGGGGATGCTGCTCGCTTCGCTCGCTTGAAGAAGTTATACTGCCCACCCAACTTGGCAGACGTTTTTTTCTGTTGGAAATTCTTACAAACAAATTAATTTTTATAAAACTACGTGGAACCACGAAAAGGTTATTAGGGAATGTTGTACTGCCCACCCAACTTGGCAGACGTTTTTTTCAGTTGGGAATTCTTACAAACAAATTAAATCTTAGAAACTACGTGGAACCACGAAAAGTTTAGTGTGGTATGTAGGGAATGTTGCTCGCTTCGCTCGCAAAGTGTGGCTGTATACATGCGATGTATTACAATTGAAACATGTAGGGGATGTTGCTCGCTTCGCTCGCAAATGGTAGATCCCTAAGGGTAGGTTTTACTTCTGTAGGGGATGCTGCTCGCTTCGCTCGCTTGAAGAAGTTTTACTGCCCACCCAACTTGGCAGACGTTTTTTTTCTGTTGGAAATTCTTACATTCAAATTAATTCTTATAAAACTACGTGGAACCACGAAAAGTTTATTAGGGAATGTTGTACTGCCCACCCAACTTGGCAGACGTTTTTTTCAGTTGGGAATTCTTACAAACAAATTAAATCTTATAAAACTACCTGGAACCACGAAAAGTTTATTCGGGGATGTTGCTTCGCTCGCAAGGTATACCTGTATATGTGTAGGACAAAGTCCGTATTTATTATTTGAAATGGCTCTCCCTTCGCTCGCCTATGTATACCTGCTCGCCTCGCAACATCGTGACATCGAACCCTTCACGTCAATTCTTGAGCCTTCTCTCGTCCACGGCACAATTTTAATCGCTTTGCTTGCTTCCGCTCCCAATTTGACCAAATTCTCGTCACTTTTTTCGATATCCGATTTCGGATTCAGATTCGGCGGACCCAAAGCTGTATTTCGCCCGCGAAAACCGTTCCGAAAAACGTACCTTTATGGGGTATATTTTAATCGCTTCGCTCGCAAAGTCTGGCATGTAGAAAATGTTGCTCACTTCGCTCGCAAAGTATGGCATTTAGGGGATGTTGCTCGGTTCGCTCGCAAACGGTAGATCTCTAAGGGTAGGTTTAACTTCTGTAGGGGATGCGGTAGATCTCTAAGGGTAGATTTAACTTCTGTAGGGGATGCTGCTCGCTTCGCTCGCTTGAGGAAGTTATACTGCCCACCCAACTTGGCAGACGTTTTTTTCAGTTGGGAATTATTACAAACAATTTAAATCTTATAAAACTACGTGGAACCACGAAAAGTTTATTCGGGGATGTTGCTCGCTTCGCTCGCAAGGTATACCTGTATATGTGTAGGACAAAGTCCGTATTTATTATTTGAAATGGCTCTCGCTTCGCTCGCAAGGTAGGTACCTATGTAGGCATACCTGCTCGCCTAGCAATGTTGTGACATCGAACCCTTCACGTCAATTCTTGAGCCTTCTCTCGTCCACGGCAGAATCATTTTAATCGCTTTGCTCGCTTCTGCTCGCAATTTGACCGAGTTCTCTTCACTTTTTTCGATATCCGATTTCGGATTCAGATTCGGCGGACCCAAAGCTGTATTTCGCCCGCGAAAACCGTTCCGAAAAACGTACCTTTATGGGGTATATTTTAATGGGAAAAAACCAAGTTTTTCGGCGGACTTTTCGAGAAAACGGGTCCGTACTCTCGCATTTTTTTAACGCATTTCCCGATACTTTTTTCGCGATCCGATCGCGCCGTCGTCTTCCTCGTAGGAAAACCTACGAAACCCGTATTTTTCCGGAATTGTCAACGGCCGTTTAGAGGGGTAGGGGAAGCGGGGAAGTCCAAAAAGCGCACATTAATTATTACTTCGACCCCCCTCCCGCCCTACGGCCCATGGTTCGGGTGGGATTAGAAAATTTTAAATTCGCTTATACACCCTATCGGAAAATCCCAAAAAGATCCCCCCACTCGTAGACTCCCCCCACTCAGCCGTTTGGCCGTGCATAGGCACGAGCGACAGACAGACGGAGTTTCATTCTTATTAATAGTAGAGATAGAGATAGAGATTAGCATCATTTGGGTCCTTTAAGGGCCGGTTTCACCAACAATCCCTAACCATGGTTAACGTAGATCATTGTTTTACGGAACCAGAGTTTTGAACGTTGATTTAAAACAAACGGGTTTCACCAACGTAATCAATGGTTACACTGTTATCAGTAAATATCGATTTACACCGTTTCCGTGAAACGTCGATTTAAAGTTTAAACGTTGATTTAGACGATATCAAGGAGGCATTTGCCCGCAAAATGAGGGTGATAACGAGATAATAGTGAGGGAACAGCTGTTAGCAACCTGAAATCTTCAATGCTTCTATCTTTTTTAATCCATCCTGATGGCATAATGTTTTTTTTTATAAACTCGTATGGCTAGTCCTTTACTATCATTTCGAAACTAGTGCAGCGATGATAATATACCTATATGGGTTTCTTCCAGAATTCTAGATTTGAGTTTGAAGTAAACACCGCGAAATTTCGAACCACTGGAATACTCCATCCAAATGCGATTTTGATTCGTTTCCATTGAAACTTTCGGGAGTCGGTGGTTGGTATCCGATGGATTTTATAACTGTAGCCACTGCAGAAGCCGATATTCCAAAGTTATTTCGGCCCAAAAAGCGCAGGAAACAGGTTATAATTGTCTCATAATCAAGGCTCGGATTTTGCATGTTTTGCATGTTTTCTTCTGAAGCCCCAAACCTTCATATAAGTTCGTTTTGAGTGCTTTCAGACCATTTGCAACCCAAAAAAACGACATTTATTGTGCATGTTTTGGGTTTTTTCCATATTTTTGCATGTTTTGCGCATGTTTCATGTTTTTCCCATCAATTTAAAAAAATTGACAAAAAATGGATTTTTAAGCAAATTTTTAGGTATAAACCAAACGTTTTTAAAAAATAACTAACTAAAACTAGGTAGTGGTAGTTTGTTTTCTATAGAATTTTTCAAACCGAAATGGGGTGATTGGTCTCACTCAAGATTCAAATGCAAAAGATGCAAGAAACCAGGCTGCCTGGAATGCGAATTGACGGAGAATGTTTTGGCTGAAGAGGTTGCAAATTACCGATTTCTACCCATTGTCTCCTGTGATATGGAAAGGTCATTTCCTACACTAAAGACATTCTCAAGTGAGAAGAGGCGTAGTTTCAAGGTTGGCAACCTAGAGAAAGTATTAGTTGTAAATTGTAATTTCAATCAGCAAGTTGATCGGAGTGAGCCAGAAGAATAATGCACTTGTAAATATAATGCGAAAATTTTTTAAAATCTTTCAGCACGTTATTAATGTTTGCACGTATTATTGTTTGTTAGTAATGTTTGTACGTTGGGATGCGTATAATTTGACAATAAAACCTAAAACTAGTATACTAATTTGGGAAACACTGTTCTTTCCTTACAACCTATCCCTTTGCTTGATGAACAGCAATTGATTATTGCACATTTATTTTATACGCATAATATAAAAAATTTCAATTTTTTTTAACTTCATTTATTTATCAATAAATTTCATCAACTACTCTTACAAGGTTTTTTTCGTTCAAAATACTCTCAACATTTTACGTAAATATTCGTTAAAAGGGGGCTTCACAAGCATTCAAGGCGAAAAAGTAAGTCTTCTTTGAATTATTTAAAAAATACATGTTTTTGCATGTTTTGGCATTTTCAGTGCATGTTTGGCCTCATATTTTTGCATGTTGATCCGATCCCTACTCGTAATATATTATTGTCAATTTTCAAAACTAGGTTTTTTCATGTTTGTGTCTCTCATCACTTCAATGGCGTCATTTCTCACCCATTGCTGATCGTTCACAATTTTCTTTTACATCAGGAAGATAGGAAATTTGGTGTTCTTTTAATGGCATCATCAACTTTGAGTTTACATAGTACTTTGAGGGATATTTTAGTGAGACAAGGTTTGTGTTTCAAACTGAAAAAAGTCCAGTCATGCAGCATGACCCCATGAGCGAATTTTTGAAGAAATCTTCGACATTTCAGTCGCTATTGATCGTGTAGAGAAATTTTAGTTTATGGTTTTGATAGACAAACATGGAATCAAATTATTAAAAATAATTAGGAGGTACTCATACTTTATTATTATTAAACTAATCTTGTAGATTTAAAGACAAATGTAGGTAAATATTCATAGATTTCGATGTCCAATGTGGTCAGTATTGAAGGCAGTTGAAATCTTAACAGTATCCTATCATAACATCATCAAATCTTGACATAAATCAAGTCCTAAAACAGTTGAGCGTAAAACATTAAAGAGAGCGACCGAGAGAATCGGAGGACGGAATATTTCACAGAGTAAACTCATCAGTTGTGATTACTTTTTTTTTTTTTTTTTTTTTAAACAAGCACCTACTACCTACGTTTTAAACAGCATGGTTCTAGGATTGGTTATACAGGGATACTTCCATAAGAGTAGTTCAATCTGAATTTGGACAATGTTTCATGCAAATATTACCGATTTTTACAACTAGCGAACGGCATCTTTTTCTGACTGATTTTTCAACTTTGAAATGTTTGAAAACTTGATAGGTACATATTCTTATAGGAAATTTTACGCTGATTCCGAATATACCACATGTTAGTATGCTGAAAAAATTATTTCGCACAACAAATCGCAAAAAACAGGCTATTTTGAAATTTTTGACTACATTTTTGAAAATTTCAACCCGAAGATGTAATCCGATCATGCTGGCCAACGAACTTGAACTTTCATTTGTATCCTTAACATTTTAAAATTTGTTTGAAGTTTCTAGCACAATTCTACGGACAGTTATCGTCTGGAATGACAAATACATATATAATATACATACATACATACATACATACATACATAAAAAAATGCGTTAAACTTCAGAATATGATTCAGAATAGCCTGAAACGGATTTCTGCATAAAAGTTTTTCAAAAATTCACATTCTACAAATTTTGAGGCGAGAGCAATAGCTTAATTTTCTTCAAAAATTCGCAAAAATAAGTATCATGAAATCCGAAAAATTCGGACAAATAAGCGATAAACAAATCTTATGTTATGTCATATAGTGGAACGTTCCAACTGCTTTGGTACATGATCAGTATCTGAAGTTTGTTTATGTTGTTAGTTGAGGAGATATAGAATAAATCAATACTTTTTATGAACATTAATCATTGAGCTAATCAGATGTACGCATCCCAACACTGAACC
Source organism: Adelphocoris suturalis (assembly GCA_030762985.1). Lineage (NCBI taxonomy): Eukaryota > Metazoa > Arthropoda > Insecta > Hemiptera > Miridae > Adelphocoris > Adelphocoris suturalis. The sequence continues at coordinate 4,233,479 of CM061043.1, read as the reverse complement.
TCTGTAAGAGTTTTTTCTCCCCCACAGACTACAGAAGGCGTGGAAATCCTCCAGATCTCGATACGAATCACATCCAGACCCCAAAAACCAACGCAAATCAAATTACCAGCAATTAAGCCAATTTATTGACGATTGTTATCAATTAAAATACGGTCTGTGCGACGTGTGGCCTAGATTGAGTCTCGACTCCGATACGATTCATTCCCTTTAAATTTATGGACGCCCTTCCAGTGATGAATGATCCCCTCATTACGTGACGCGCGTTTGTCCTCTCGAAACGCCTTCGGATGACGTCCAGGGTGTTAACTCAATCTGTTGAGTACTAAGTAATTATTTCTGAAAAGAAAATTAGAAGCGTGTGGCTCAAGTGTGGACAAAAGAAGACAAAAATCACTGTTCATTAGGGCGGGCTTAGGTATATCCTCCATATTTGGCGTAGTCAAGTACTGTTCTTTTTATTTTAAATAATTAGTCATAAATATTAAGAGTCATTAGTGGCGTTGAACATAGTGTCAAGGAGTCATTGCAAGGGGCGAGATTCTAAGGGGAGCTATTTAGCTCTACGTTATTAAACGGATTGTCACCATGGACCTCACTTGCAGATCGGAGGGGGGAAAACAACAATTTAACTACATTCCGCAAAGGAAAGCATCGCCGCACTCTGCCACAAGGGATACAATGATGACCAATCCTTAACCGATACTGAGGACAAAAACCCCAGAAATATTAATGCTAAGATTTGATGATGTGTAGGGTTATAACTTATCTAAATATATATTTATTCAGTCCAATGCTATCGAATGTTTGCCCCTGAGATTTATTGATTGTCATTGCGAACGCTAGATTAACGGGAAACTGTCTGCGTTTTAATTGGAAAGGAAGTCCAGTGTCACTTGGAGCAAGGTCTATTCTCGGTATATACATTTGCGCTCCCTCTACCGGCAAATTCTACAACTTTCCCTCGTTTTTGCACTTTTTCTTGTTTTAGCGAATTTTTGAAGAAAATTAAGCTATTGCTCTCGCCTCAAAATTTGTAGAATGTGAATTTTTGAAAAAAATTTATGCAGAAATCCGTTTCAGACTATTCTGAATCATATTCTGAAGTTTAACGCATTTTTTTATGTATGTATGTATGTATGTATGTATGTATGTATGTATGTATGTATGTATGTATGTATATATGTATGTGTCATTCCAGACGATAACTGTCCGTAGAATTGTGCTAGAAACTTCAAACAAATTTTAAAATGTTAAGGACTCCGAACAGTGCTCTGAATCCCCCATTTCTACCCAGTGGGTGGAATGGGCTTCAGAGGGCATTGGGGCCCGCGACTATCGCCATTTTCACGCCGTCCGGGTGGCTACGTTAGCCACCTCGGTGAGGTGTTCGAGGAGTAGTCGCGGGACAGTAGATACCCTTTGCCGTGCCTGTCGGGGTAAAAATGAGAATCTTTATCATGTGGTGCAGCAGTGTCCTCGTACTCATGGTGGCCGCATTTTACGTCATGATGCGGTTGCCAAGCAGATAGCAGGTGCTTTGTCATCTAGCGGTTGGGATGTCGAAAGGGAGAGACTATACCACATGCCGAGTGACCGGGGCAAGAAGCCAGATATCGTTGCAATCAAGCCCGATGGGTCTGCCATAATCCTGGATGTCCAAGTTGTCAGTGGCAGCGTGGACATGGAGCAGACCTGGCGGGCTAAGAAAAGTAAATATGATAGAAGTGATCTGCGACAAGCGATATCTGAGCTAAAAGGAGTGGCACCTAGTAACATCAAGGTCATGGCCGCGACCGTCTCATGGCGCGGGGTGTGGTGCGGGAAAAGTGCCACGGAGCTTCTCGAGTTGGGCATCTCGGCAGGAGTTCTCCGGGGTATCACCACCCGCGTCCTTCGGGGCTCTTATCTTAATTGGTGGTCATTTTATAGGGGCACTTCCTTTCATCCCATTCTTCCTCCTCGTCCTGCAACTTCCCTTATCCCTAGAGCCGGCGTCGGGTAAACCTGGGCGTCCTCCCCACTTTTTTATTTTATTTGTTTATTTTCCAATTTAATGGCGTGCCCCCTCCGTCTTTGAGGGGAGGTTTCTAAAAAAAAAAAAAAAAATGTATGTATGTATATATGTATGTGTCATTCCAGACGATAACTGTCCGTAGAATTGTGCTAGAAACTTCAAACAAATTTTAAAATGTTAAGGACACTAAACGAAAGTTCAAGTTCGTTGGCCAGCATGATCGGATTACATCTTCGGGTTGAAATTTGGAAAAAAGTAGTCAAAAATTTCAAAATAGCCTGTTTTTTGCGATTTGTTGTGCGAAATAATTTTTTCAGCATACTAATATGTGGTATATTCGGAATCAGCGTAAAATTTCCTATAAGAATATGTATCAAGTTTTCAAAAATTTCAAAGTTGAAAAATCAGTCCAAAATCAAAATAATGCCGTTCGCTAGTTGTAAAATTTCTCTACACGATCAATAGCGACTGAAATGTCGAAGATTTCTTCAAAAATTCGCTCATGGGGTCATGCTGCATGACTGGACTTTTTTAATATGAAGGAATCTGATTTATAACTTGGGAGAATTATCTGCACCAGAATTTCCCTCGTTTTTGCACTTTTTCTTGTTTTTTAATATGAAGGAATCTGATTTATAACTTGGTAGAATTATCTGCACCAGTTTTCTTCATGCCGGTCAGTTAAAAAAAAAATTGAAGAGAATCGGTGCAGGCGTTCAAGCGTTATCACTTTGTATGTATCCTATTATTATAATAGATTACAAATATAGACCCATTTTCACTTAAAAAAAAAAAAAAAAAAAAAAAAAAAAAAAAAATTGTCGGAGTTAAGCCAAACTTTATTGAAATTAATCTCGAGGTTTACGCCTTTGCATTTTTTTGTATTAACGAAGATTATCTAACGGAGTTTAAGATAACCGTTCAATCAAAAGTTGGACAATTGAACACATCGTGGGGGCAGTAAAGTCGTCACTGCAACCACCACCCTTAGCTAATGTTCAGTCTCGCTTCCATTTTAATAACCAAGTACCTAATAAAAATTAACAATATCTCAGAATCTCAAGGGAGACAGAAGAATTTTGTGCACTAAATTGGGAAGTTTCTTCTGGTTTTTACTCAAAATCGTAAGCACTCTAGATTCGCCATCTTTCATAATGTGCTTACGTAATCTATTATACGTACAAAATTTTCCTCTTATTCTATGTGACTGGCTGCTAAACAGTGTCATATATAATTTTGTATATATGTGTCTATTTTTGGAGCTCGTTGTATTGTTTCAACAAAACGAGGTTTGTTTCTCATGTTAACTGATAAATTGCCGCGGATCGCATTGTGATGAGTGAGCGTGTTGAATATTGGCCATCTTTCTGAGGAGGTACAACGAAAACCAACCTCAGAAAAATTAGGAATTTACTTAGGTTAAAATGGCACAAGTTTCAAATTATAATTCATTCTAAATGTCAGTTCCAATATCGTCCCCTCCTTCTAGGATCGTTGTTGTCGCCTGACGGGTCAAATACTACGCCCAATATCAACTCGCGCAAATTCATTTTTTTAAAAGTAGAAATCCACAGAACAGAAACAATAACTGTATTTCTATATTCTGGGTAGAAATCACAACCGCACACAAAAGCTACGCGACCATGCTGTCACGACCACCGGAGATTAGCGAATTTAATTTGCCGGATTTTGGAGATTAATCTTGCTTTGTGCTCCGGTGAAAGACAGCAGTAATCTCCGTTAATTCCCACCCTCTTCGAGTTTAAAAAGCTCGTTTGACACAATGCACATAAATATATCATAGATTAGGTATCAAAGTTAGAAGTTGAACACACTGGCTCTCAAGTACAATAACAAAGACAATAGAGAGTTCCTAGAGATCCATAGGTCTCAATATGGCGTGCGGTAACGCGAAACATTTACCGTACCTTAAAGTCACGTCAAGTCCTTAACGCTAAATCCATGGAAGGGTGAAATGATCCCTAGGAAGTTATTTGAGTCCATGGAGGAAGGTTATTTTAGACAATTACGTGTTTTCCGGATTGCGATCCGTTACCGTATCTGTACGGAAGGATGCGTCACCGTAACCGTCATTAGAGAGTTTTTGGCGACTTCAACTTAACGTCACCCGTTACCGTAGTCTTGAGGGAGCAAACGAAGATGCTAACCCAAATGGAACCGGGAGAACGGTTGCCTTAATTTTGATGTCACGTTAACGGTGGTTGGGTAACACGATATTTTCCCCCAGCTGTCTTGTTGTCTACTGGTTGACTAATCAATTTCTTCATTTCTATATGAAACGCCAATTTTCAATCCTGAATTCGAATTTCATGTTAGTTTCAGTACAAATACGGGCTAATTTATCATTTTAGCGAATTTTTGAAGAAAATTAAGCTATTGCTCTCGTCTCAAAATTTGTAGAATGTGAATTTTTGAAAAATTTTTATGCAGAAATCCGTTTCAGACTATTCTGAATCATATTCTGAAGTTTAACGCATTTTTTTATGTATGTATGTATGTATGTATGTATGTATATATGTATGTATGTATATATGTATGTATGTATGTATGTATATATGTATGTGTCATTCCAGACGATAACTGTCCGTGAAATTGTGCTAGAAACTTCAAACAAATTTTAAAATGTTAAGGACACAAAACGAAAGTTCAAGTTCGTTGGCCAGCATGATCGGATTACATCTTCGGGTTGAAATTTTCAAAAATGTAGTCAAAAAATTCAAAATAGCCTGTTTTTTGCGATTTGTTGTTCGAAATAATTTTTTCAGCATACTAACATGTGGTATATTCGGAATCACCGTAAAATTTCCTATAAGAATATGTATCAAGTTTTCAAAAATTTTAAAGTTGAAAAATCAGTCAAAAATCGAAATAATGCCGTTCGCTAGTTATAAAAATCGGTAATATTTACATGAAACATTTGCATGAAACATCTTAAAAAATTCGCTCATGGGGTCATGCTGCATGACTGGACTTTTTTAGTTTTCAATTCGTAAACAGGGGATGGATAGTAAGCCTCAAGTGTGGAACACCGCGGTTTAGTTGCACTTATAGGTCATTAGTCGTTACGAACTTCATGTTTTTTGGTTTTCCGTTGGGCAAATTATCAACAAGTATGAAAAAGTATTTATTTCTATGACAATGAAACAGGATTTTACCTGACAAAATCATCAGTGAAGGCAGCACTTCACGCAATGTTCACGAGAAAATAGCTGAGAGTTCAGGTAAACTAAGAACAATACTGCGAAGAAGTAGTGTCTTAAAACTCAGTTTTCTCATTTAAAATATGTGAAATAATAATAGAAACAAGGCTCTAATCGACCAAATAGAGCCTGAGCGAACTTTTCGATCGAGTTGAAGGCTAGTAAAGCTGGACAGCGGAGGCGGACTTCAGATGGCACATTCGGTTTCTACGCAACTTGAAACGTAAAATAAGTAACCAAGTTTGAGGGGTGTTCAAAAACCTACCCTCTACATCAACATAATTAGTTGGTAATGAGGCATTTGAAAAGAAAAACTATTATACCTATTTACTTCAGCAGTATTCGAGTAATTTTGAGGTGAGCAGTAGGGTTACATTTACAGGAAGGTTAGGCTGGTGTCGTGTGCCTTTAGGTCCCCAAACGGGTGACGTTAAATGAGCCATTCTAACGTACGACGTTGCTAACGTCCCCTCAAGGTCACGTACTCTTGAGTACGTTAGGGTGACGTTAGTGGTCACAACAAACTCTCTATTGCGTCAGAGTTACGGCACTGCATTGTCAATACCGCACGACGTATTGTGTTTTACGGATCTACTAGGAACTCTCTAATAACAAAATACCAGTGTTGAATACGTTTCTACAACTTGCTTGTTTCCATCCCTTCGCATTTTATACAAGGTCATACTTAACAAAATCTCTTGTTTGAACGTTTCGTTCCTTTTTTACAAGTGTTGGCGCCAACATTAATTTTGTTTGAATACATTGTGAATTATTACCTACCGTTTCCTGTTGAGCTGTTTTTGCTTCAAAGTGGCCCCTTAATTTTTTTTTCCGTTCTTATCTTCTTCTTTGTGGTGCTCATACCACTGTGAGAAACACGCGGGATGAAATGAGAGCTCGAAGCTTGAGTTTGAACTCGTAAATGTGGCCCCATTAGTCACGGGCGGTGTTTGCGGCCGGGCGAGTTGGATCCGGTGAAGATGGCACCACCCTGATGCCCTCCAAGTCAGCGAATCTGGCCGAGTTCAGAGCGAGAAACCCAGATCCGACCTTTCCGAACACCTGGCGGAGCCTCTGAAATAGATTGGTTGATTCAAAGCGGCAATAAATATATTTCAGATTGGGTTTGAAAGTCGTTGAATTGGTATTTCGCATTAATAACAGGCTGTAGAAATATAAAGAGCAAATATTTCGCTGTCAAAACTAAGGGCAGGGGCTGGTTCTGGATATATTTGTGGGGGAGGGGGGTGGTCATACCTCCCCATCAAAACGGGAGGGTCCCAGTTCGAATGTTGAAATTTAACGTTCAAAATACTGTTGGAGTTTCCAAGCTGTTTGTTAGAAAACTATTTTAGCAGAATACCAAATTGATTTCAATATGGTTTAGTTTCTTGACCGCTAGGTGATAATTATCACAGTTTTAGGATCTTGAGAGTCGGTCAGAATAATAAAATTCAGGTCTTCAAAGCCAACGTTTTGATGTATTTATACATCATCATCAGGGCGATGATGATGAGATTCCAGAAGTCTATTAATTGGTCAACATCTTGGTCTATTAAGTCAACAGCTAGTCTATCTAATTGGTCAAAAGTATATTTGTCAAAAGTCAAGTCTAAAGTCAAAGGTCTATTAATTGTCAATAGCTGTTCAATTAATAGACTTTTGGAATCTCATCTCGTTGTAGCCCTGATGATGATGTATAAATACATCGAAAACTTGGCTTTGAAGACCTGAATTTTATTATCCTGATCGACTCTCAAGATCCTAAAACTGTGCAAAATTTATTTCGGCAGAACATGTTTGTGTTATTGATGATTTTACGGTGGGTGGTGGTGTGGACGGTATATATTTTTTTAAAGCACAGTTGGAAAACACATTCATCGTTAGAAAATACATTGCACGGTAGAGAAAACACTGCACGTTGTACAAAACATTGAACATTGGATAAATATATTTAACGTCAAATAAATACATTCTACAGTTAAAAAATGGTTTCTACGGTAATTAAAAACCTTAGCCCGGAGAACGGTGCGTGTCAAAATGCGTTGTCCCCACTGTAAAATTACTGAACCAAGAGGGCTTTTTTGGCCTTGGATCGGACATGAACTCTTTGAATTAGCCAAGCAGGTTTCGTCGATAATTATGATTCAGACGCTGTAATGGGGAATTTTCATGGTTCTTTTTTATTTTCGAGATAGAAACAGCTGAGCGAGAGCTTTCCAAAAAGGTGCTATATGATGGGTATCTGATCAGTAGTACGGCTCTTGATATTAATTTGCGCAATGACGTCATGACCCCCGCCCACCTGGGGGGAACCCTCAGCTTCCTTGCATACTACGTCACGCGTGATTTCTACCCGTTTATTGGCCAAACTAAAAGGTCTTTTGAGCTAAAAATTGCGAATTCAGAGTTTTCAAGTGCGCTGAATCCGATTCTGAGGTCAAAAGTGTGAAATTGCAACACACGAAAGTTCCCCATTGTGTTTCTTGAAGTCATCGAACTTTTCGAATGTTTCATGTCTACAAAAAATGCCCAAATAATACTACCATGACTACATTTGCTCGTCTCGCGGTCCTGCAAAACCTGAATGAGTGATCCTGATTGATTCAGATAATAATAATTAGGTCCAATATTTTACTACAGAAGCATTATAGGTCCTAATATTTAGGATGCCATAGCCAAGCTCTTTGGTCCCTATGATTGTGAAGGAGTGGCTAATTTTTAAAATTTTTCTAAAATTTCCAATTTCTAAAAGAATTAACGTTTGCTTTTTAAAGAATGAGTCAAAATGATGTCTAATAAACGTAAAACTCTTCCGCCCTTGAAGACAACAAAGATTTCGAAAATGTGGTCTAACGTTAAGAAAGTTGATTTAGAGGGAGGAAATGAATGTGAAACGCGAGAGAAATGGGACTTGAATTATGAATCTAAACTTCTGAGAAATTTATATGAGTTTTAAGACAAATTAATATTGATAATAATTAAAATATATAAATTATTAATTTATTATTTATTTTTTATTTTGTTGTTGTTGATAATATTGATAATATTGTTGTTATTGTTACTCGGTGCAATAAAAGGTTAAAGAAACAAAACAAAAAACAACATATTTTTATGTAATATATTTTTACAGAAGACATTTGAAAAGATAATGATGATTGACAGTTCATATACCTATTGTTGAAGTATATATAGTAATCGGCAAGTTGACACAGAATGAACACGCGCAATTAACCGTTAAATGGGAGAAGTAAATATTCTATTATTATGCTTTTAACGTATAGGAAGTCGAGTTCCTCTGCATTAATAAATTCAGCTTCGAGTTTTCGTTTCCCACGACCACTGTTTAACCCCCATGAAACGATGACAAGGGCTTTTGCATTCATTCATTGACGGAAACGCCTCGTTCTGGCTTGCCTGCCACATAAATCAAGTTCGGTCGAAAAATCATTTCGTCGTGCATCAACCATTCTCTCCGAATCGGTTTTCATTGGTGATTTACATAGGGCTATCGATTCTAATCTGTGGGCGTTTGGATGATGTTGGTATGACGCTCTTGGAGGGTCGTAGACAAAGCTTGTGACTGATGCTCTATTTCGATCGCATAAATTGGAAGGGCACACGATGATTTGATAAATTAAAGTCCTGGGGAGCCTTCAAGTTAACGCTAATGGCGACCAATCAGCCATTGTAGATTTGAATGAGCAAAGCTGTCAAATCACTGCAATTTATAGAATTACTAGCTGGTACACGGCGTAGTAGAATTGCTGCCCTATACTCATCTATCAGGGTGATTCGGCAAGCTGATTGTATTCTACGAGTTAATAACAATTTTTTTGGGCGCTCCGAAGACAGGTTTTAAGGATTAATACCACAGGTGTGAAGGAAGGTGAGGATAGCAAAATGGAGTTAGATACCCATACCATGTTTCAGAAGTTATGGTCCACCTTCTTTAATTGCGTAAGAAATAGGCCCAACGCCATTTTAGCGAATTTTTGAAGAAAATTAAGCTATTGCTCTCGCCTCAAAATTTGTAGAATGTGAATTTTTGAAAAAATGTTATGCAGAAATCCGTTTCAGGCTATTCTGAATCGGAACGCATTTTTTTATGTATGTATGTATGCAGACGATAACTGTCCGTAGAATTGTGCTAGAAACTTCAAACAAATTTTAAAATGTTATGGACACAAAACGAATGTTCAAGTTCGTTGGTCAGCATGATCGGATTACATCTTCGGGTTGAAATTTTCAAAAATGTAGTCAAGAATTTGAAAATAGCCTGTTTTTTGCGATTTGTTGTGCGAAATAATTTTTTCAGCATACTAACATGTGGTATATTCGGAATCAGCGTAAAATTTCTTATAAGAATATGTATCAAGTTTTCAAAAATTTCAAAGTTGAAAAATCAGTCAAAATTCGAAATAATGCCGTTCGCTAGTTGTAAAAATCGGTAATATTTGCATGAAACATTGTCCAAATTCAGATTGAACTACTCTTATGGAAGCATCCCTGTATAACCAATCCTAGAACCATGCTGTTTAAAACGTAGGTAGTAGGTGCTTGTTAAAAAAAAAAAAAAAAAAAAAAAAAAAAAAAAAAAAAAAAAAAAAAAAAAAAAAAAAAAAAAGCCAAGGAAATGGCACATGAGCTTCCTCGTGACCTTCACAGTACGTCACCATTAAATTCCAGAAAACTAGAAACGACCGGCAAATAAATTCCCGGCATGATGGGCACAATCACTGATAGTACCGTACGATTCGTATGGCACCCCAAGGGACAAGGGACTCTACCGGGATCATCTCTGAAAATTTGAACAAAATCCGATAAAATTAACTAAGCTGTGACCGTAACAAAAACATCACTTTCGCGCATGCGCCTAGTGTACCGCTGCTGATGATCGCGAAGAATGTGATACGGGACCTCAAGAAACCTTGCCCGCATCATCCCTGAAAATCTGACCGAAATCCGTTCACAATTGCCCGAGTTATGACCGAAACAAGAAAATTTTGTTTGCGCCTGCGCAGAGGCTACCGTTGATTCGATCATGACGGAACTGATAGGGGACCATGTAGAGCTATACCCGCACAATCCCTAAAAATTTGAAGAAAATCGCATCAAAATTGTGGAAATTACGGCTGTTGCAAGGACCGTAACAAGAATATTTCGTTCACGCATGCGCAGAGCGTACCGCTAATGCAATTATGATGATTGTCTCATGGGACCTCAAGGAACCTTACCCACATCATCCCTGAAAATCTGACCGAAATCCGTTCAACATTGACCGAGTTATGACCGTCACAAGGAATTCACGTTAGCGCCTGCGCAGAAGCTTCCGTTGATTCGATCACGATGAAGTTGATAAAGGACCATCTAGAGCTTAACCCGCACGATCCCTGAAAATTTGGTTAAAATCGGATCAAAATTGTGGAAGTTATGGCTGTTACAAGGAAATGTGGACGGACAGACAAACAGACAGACAGACAAGACAGACAGACACGGAACCAAATTTGTTCAGGAGGCTCTGAAACGCAAAATGCGAGTGGAAATTTTGATTTTGGAGCAAAAAAAGTTTTTCATTTCGAAAGTGAAAACAAAGCTTCCGCTGCCTTGCAGTCTCGGAAGCAAAATGTAATCACAACTGATGAGTTTACTCTGTGAAATATTCCGTCCTCCGATTCTCTCGGTCGATCTCTTTAATGTTTTACGCTCAACTGTTTTATTTTATGTCAAGATTTTATGGTGTTATGATAGGATACTGTTAAGATTTCAACTGCCTTCAATACTGACCACATTGGACATCGAAATCTATGAATATTTACCTACATTTGTCTTTCAATCTACAAGATTAGTTTAATAATAATAAAGTATGAGTACCTCCTAATTATTTTTAATAATTTGATTCCATGTTTGTCAATCAAAATCATTAACTAAAATTTCTCTACACGATCAATAGCGACTGAAATGTCGAAGATTTCTTCAAAAATTCGCTCATGGGGTCATACTGCATGACTGGACTTTTTTATATTTTCTGTGAGTAATTCAGGAAAAATACTTTTGCGCCGATCACTTGCGCGCAATTGACACTAACTTAATTTTTTCAAATGGACCCCCCCCCCCTTTTTTTTTTTATTGCACATTCAGATTCTACGTCAAATTTCATGAAGAGATGACCCATCACTCGATTATTTAAGTGCTTGCGTTTGCGCATAAATAAATAAGGAAATGCGGGGGGTGGACCATAACTTCTGAAACACCCAGTACACAGGGTGTTTTACAAGTTATGCATCAGCGGCTCATCTCCGTCAATATACTAATCGCCAGTGGGTCATTTTGCCACCCTCTGGTTAACCAGAGGGGGCCGGTTTTGCATGACGGGGACGTATGACCTTGACTTGGGTAGGGATATGAAGGAGCTCTGAAGAGATAAAAACACCTACAGTTGCCCTACCCCAGCTACCCTAACACCACACACACACACACACAGAGAGACAGTCAGACAGACAGACACGGAAGCAAAGTTGTTCAGAATGGTCAATAACGTAAAATGCGAGCGGGAATTTTGATTTTGGAGACCAACTATTTTTTTTCTCTAGAAAGTGAAAAAAAAATGCTTCCGCTACCTATTGGAACTCCAACCTACCTCTTTTGGAAGCAAAAGAAATAATGCAAATAACAAAACGGTAACACGAAGCTGGAATAACGGATGATGTAGTGGGTGGTCTGAAGGGCATATTGCGGAGGGTAGGGGTCACCTTGTCAGCGGTACCTGCCAGAGGAGACAAGCTCATATTTCACAACTCTCCTTCATATTGATGGGTCACCAGAGATAAATACCAGCTCGTCTCCAGCGGTTTTGTGTTTCAAGACGCGAAGTCAAAGAACCTTTCGAGAGTAGAAAACCATGTTTATTCCCACATTCATGAAAAGCATTGCAAATTATTACGGAAAGGTTTGTAATTTCTGCACCAGATCCGCAGATCCGCCGGGAACGGATAGGGCTAAAAATCGTGAAAACGGATCGTCATATTGATTTGCGAATGGTTTTATTCAATTCTCACAAATGAGAAGTATCAACTCACGAAGTTAATTAATCCTCAATCTCCATTAGTTGATGATCAGATTTTAGGTCCCATCCTATACTAGAATTCCCATACACTCTCCGGGTTTGAATGAAATCGGAGAAATAGATCGTGAGAAATCGACGTTATAAGAAATTCAGAAGTGCGCACGCGTACACGCCATTTTTGATCTGACGACAATGAAATTTAAAAGGGCCATCCAGGAGCTGACCTGCAGTCTCTGTAAAGTTCATCATAATCGGCCTCTAAATTAGTATAGTTATGGGAGTGGCAAGGCAACGGTAGGTGTCAATTGGCACAAACTGACTGACATCGAAGCAAAGTTGATGGAACCAAGCTCATGAAGCAAAAGACAAGTGAAAATTTTTAATTGGGAGGAATTTTTAGCATGAATATGCTTTAGCCGTGACCTAACTACCGAAAAATGTTCCACGAGAGTGCAACGAAAGTAGCGCCAATAATTGTGATGATTTCCGCTTACAACCGAGTCGTTGCTAGGGATATGATACTTCGTCGTTTTTCATCCCACAAAATTCGTTGACCATTCGTTCGAAAGCTCTCGATTTATCCAACCATACTATATTAACTACTGCGAAGTGCGTGGCCCACAAGCTGAGTTATGAGCATGGTTATATGAATAATTGTTTACACACAGGTGATCATTCTCAATTATTGATATTGTGAACATGATTGCAACCGCTTGTTAATTTCTGATGATTTCATTGAGCTGGTGTTTCGATTATGTGATTCATAGCAGGTGATCCGAATATTGCGAGAACGGTTAGATTTGTGAAGCGGTAGTTAAATTATTTTAATAGGTAATTTCTATACTTTACACTATAGGAAGCTGTAATTTCGTATGTAGCCTCTTTAGCTTCTTTCTATAATAAAGTGAATGTTTACTCGCGAGTTTCTATTAGGAGATCATCATCTCACAAGAGCTCAATGGTCGTGATCATTTCTATAATAAAGTGAGAGCGAGGAGCTAAAACATGATTCCATGTTTTAGGATTGATGGCAGAATGATAAACAGAGTTCAGAGGCCGATGGGGGGTCGGGTTCAGAGAATCGACGAGGAGTGAGTCGTGTACGGCTAAAGCATATTCATGTTTTTTAATTTTAGCCGTCAGGCTCAAAGGAACTGTGGCTTTTTTTTACTTTTCCTGAAACACAACCACCTCCTCTGGTGATCTTTGGATTTGTAGTTAGCAGATATACCGATTCATATACCACAAATGAGAAATATAAAGTCACGAAGGTTACCCCATTAGTTAATGATCAGATTTTAGGTCCCAACCTTTACTAGAATTCCATATTTAAAAAAAACTGGCCGATAGGTGGTATTTACAGTAAACTGGAACAGTAACCTTTTGGCAAATTTTTTCAATGGTTAAAAATTAGTGTAAGTGAACTTTTTATTGCTTCCGAGTCTACCTAAAGGTAGCGGAAGCAGCATTGTTTTAACTTTTGGGGAGAAAAAAATTGTTGGTACCCAAAATCAAAATTTCCAATCGCATTTTACGTTTTAGACCATTCTGAACAACTTTGGTTTCGTGTCAGTCTGTGTGTGTGTGTCTGTCGTGTGTCCGCAAATCCTTGTAACAAGTTTATTTTCCACAGTTTTCATCCGATTTGGATGAAATTATCAGAGGATGTGCGAGCCAGGGTGTAAACGGTCCCCTATCAGTTTCATCGTTCTTGACTAAATACCTCACTCTGCGCATGCGCAAACATAAATTCTACCAGGCATCATTTTCTCACGCCCCAGTCGTTCGATCACGCTCAAATTTGGATGATAGTTGGGGGATGACAATTTGATCATCATATATCAATTTCAACATGACTGTATCATTAATAGCTACAGCGCTTGCGCCAACATAAAATCCTTGTAACAAGCTTCAGCTGTGGCTTCCACAGTTTTCATCTGATCTGGATGAAAATTTTAGGGAATGTGCGGGCTAGGGAGTAGACGGTCCCCTGCCAGTTTCATCGTTCTTGACTAAATAAATCCCTCTGCGCATGCGCAAACATAAATTCTACCAAGCATCATTTTCTCACGCCCTAGTCGTTCGATCACGCTCAAATTTGGATGATAGTTGGGGGATGACAATTTGATCATCATATATCAATTTCAACATGATTGTATCATTAATAGCTACTGCGCTTGCGCCAACATAAAATCCTTGTAACAAGCTTCAGCTGTGGCTTCCACAGTTTTCATCTGATCAGGATGAAAATATCAGGGAATGGGCGGGCTAGGGAGTAGAAGGTCCCCTGCCAGTTTCATCGTTATTGACTGAATACATCCCTCTGCGCATGCGCAAACAAATTCTACCAAGCATCATTTTCTCACGCCCTAGTCGTCCGAACACGCTCAAATTTGGATGATAGTTGGGGGATGACAATTTGATCATCATATATCAATTTCAACATGATTGTATCATTAATAGCTACTGCGCTTGCGCCAACATAAAATCCTTGTAACAAGCTTCAGCTGTGGCTTCCACAGTTTTCATCTGATCTGGATGAAAATTTTAGGGAATGTGCGGGCTAGGGAGTAGACACTCTGCGCATGCGCAAACATAAATTCTACCAGGCATCATTTCGCACACCCTGGTCGTCCGATCGTGCTCAAATTTGGATGATGGTTGGGGAATGACAATTTCATCATCTTATATCAATTTCAACATGATTGTATCATTAATAGCTACTGCGCTTGCGCCAACATAAAATCCTTGTAACAAGCTTCAGCTGTGGCTTCCACAGTTTTCATCTGATCAGGATGAAAATATCAGGGAATGGGCGGGCTAGGGAGTAGAAGGTCCCCTATCAGTTTCATTGTTGCCAAATCAATACTTCACTCTGCGCATGCGCAAGCGTCAATTCCATTATGCTCCATTTTAGCGAATTTTTGAAGAAAATTAAGCTATTGCTCTCGCCTCAAAATTTGTAGAATGTGAATTTTTGAAAAAATTTTATGCAGAATTCCGTTTCAGGCTATTCTGAATCATATTCTGAAGTTTAACGCATTTTTTTTATGTATGTATGTACCTAATGTGGTTTAAATGGCCCTACGAGAGCACAATACTGATGCGAAATTAAGAAACAAAAAATGAAACGGAAAGGAACTTCACAACTAGTTTGTGAAGTTCTTTTCCGTTTCATTTTAGCGAATTTTTGAAGAAAATTATTAAGCTATTGCTCTCGCCTCAAAATTTGTAGAATGTGAATTTTTGAAAAAATTTTATGCAGAAATCCGTTTCAGGCTATTCTGAATCATATTCTGAAGTTTAACGCATTTTTTTATGTATGTATGTATGTATATATGTATGTATATATGTATGTATGTATGTATATATGTATGTATGTGTCATTCCAGACGATAACTGTCCGTAGAATTGTGCTAGAAACTTCAAACAAATTTTAAAATGTTAAGGTCACAAAAAGAAAGTTCAAGTTCGTTGGCCAGCATGATCGGATTACATCTTCGAGTTGAAATTTTCAAAAATGTAGTCAAAAATTTCAAAATAGCCTGTTTTTTGCGATTTGTCGTGCGAAATAATTTTTTCAGCATACTAACATGTGGTATATTCGGAATCAGCGTAAAATTTCCTATAAGAATATGTATCAAGTTTTCAAAAATTTCAAAGTTGAAAAATCAGTCAAAAATCGAAATAATGCCGTTCGCTAGTTGTAAAAATCGGTAATATTTGCATGAAACATTGTCCAAATTCAGATTGAACTACTCTTATGGAAGTATCCCTGCATAACCAATCCTAGAACCATGCTGTTTAAAACGTAGGTAGTAGGTGCTAAAAAAAAAAAAAAAAAAAAAAAAGTAATCACAACTGATGAGTTTACTCTGTGAAATATTCCGTCCTCCGATTCTCTCGGTCGCTCTCTTTAATATTTTACGCTCAACTGTTTTAGGACTTGATGTAGCTTTAATACTGACTGTGGCTTAGAAAATATCAGCCATGAAATTATGAAGAAGTTCTATTTATGTACGTACTAGCACACAGACCCAAGGCCTCGCTCCGCTCGGCCGTCAATAGCGACTGAAATGTCGAAGATTTCTTCAAAAATTCGCTCATGGGGTTATGCTGCATGACTGGATTTTTTTTAGCACTATTTTGATTTGGCATTATTTTATTGGATACCTGGGGGGATTAGTATTACGGTTCTAGGACTGAAAACTCAAATCTCTGAACCGGTAAACTACTTCATCTCAACTGACCGGACGCATCAACCTAAAAACGAATAAGATTGCGTCAATCAGTTCGTAAACTAAAAGGCGAAAGTCTTGAGCGAATAACGCGATTACTCAATGTGACAGACATCACCCAATAAAGCTCTGTCATCTGCAACGGGTTAAA
Source organism: Adelphocoris suturalis (assembly GCA_030762985.1). Taxonomy (NCBI): domain Eukaryota; kingdom Metazoa; phylum Arthropoda; class Insecta; order Hemiptera; family Miridae; genus Adelphocoris; species Adelphocoris suturalis. The sequence goes on along the minus strand of CM061043.1, from coordinate 4,216,789 downwards.
TTAGAACAACAAAACCATTAAGTATAAACTACAGATTTGTGGAGGGGGCCCAGACCAAGGCTGAACGGATGACAGTAAAAAAGGGTCTTCAGCGTTCCACCCGCATACAAACGCACTCGTTACGTTTGTTTTCGTGGTAACAACTGTCTTGGCGGTCGGAATCTGCCGGTTCCCACGGGCGCCGCTCCTCAAAACTGGATCACCCGAGGGGATGAGTCACGTTTCAAAAGTAGACGTCTGCTATAAAATTTGAGTTTCTCTCTCTGATGATGATGATGAAAAAGAGGTCTCTGTGACTTCGGGGGTTTCATCAGCAGGACATGTGTTATGTGTAAATCTATTGGGTGGGCCCCTGCGTCATCAACACAGGATGAGATTACAAATAAAAAATATCAACTCACGAAGGTTGCTCCATTAGTTAATGATCAGATTTTAGGTCCCAACCTATACTAGAATCCCCATACACCCTCCGAGTTTGAATGAAATCGGAGAAATAGATCGTGAGAAATCGACGTTAAAAGAAATTCAGAAGTGCGCACGCGTACACGCCATTTTTTATCTGACGACAATGAAATTTAAAAGGGCCATCCAGGAGCTAACCTGCAATCTCTGTAAAGTTCATCAAAATCGACCTATAAATTAGAATAGTTGAATGATGAAAAAGAGGTCTCTGTGTCTTCGGGGGTTTCATCTGCAGGACATGTGTTGGGTGTAAATCTACTGGGTGGGTCCCTGCGTCATGGCTCTGTGAATTATTGCAGATGAAAAGACTTCAAGTACCTAAAACTTGATACAGTAGTACGTAAAATCAATTAATTCAATTTTAAATTATTCCAGATGAAAATACATAACGTAGAGCTTGATACAACGATAGGCCAGTCTAGGGGAGTATTTCATAAACAACAAGTGACAAGGTACAAGCCAATTTGATGTACAAGTTGTAAAAAATGAGTGTGCAAGCGTTTCATGAAGGTACAAGTGTAGACTTGTAATGCACTGTGAAAATTAACAAGTGTACAGGCGAATTTGGACAAGTTACAAGTGTTTCCCCATCATTTTGAACAAGTCACTGTTTTACAGTTGTAAAAAATGGCCGATTTTGGTTTATTATTTCCAATAATAAGCCTATGTGATCGTGTAGCAAAAAATTTTTATAACCCCCCCTCAAACTTTGTCACTTTACGTTTCAAGGTGCGTAGAATCCAAATTTGAAATGTCCGTCCGCCGTCCGCCGTTCGCCGTTCGCCGTCCGCCGTATTTGTGTGTTAATACCAATGCTTTTCCTACGCATATTTAATAACATATCCTCTCGAATTTTCGTACGTACTTAGATAATGATATTATTAAGGCAATAATTATTTGAATAGATAGGAGCTCAAATCGAGAAATATAAACATGCGTATATAATTATAGAAGTACTAGCCGCTCCGGCTCGCTCCGCTCGCCTCCACGTCCAGCCGGGGGGCAAGCCCCCCGGACCCCCCATTAAATTGCTCGCTTCGCTCGCAAAGTGTGGCATATAGGGAATGTTGCTCGCTTCGCTCGCAAAGTGTGGCTGTATACATGGAATGTATTACAATTGAAACATGTAGGGGATGTTGCTCGCTTCGCTCGCAAACGGTAGATCTCTAAGGGTAGGTTTAACTTCTGTGGGGGATGCTGCTCGCTTCGCTCGCTTGAGGAAGTTATACTGCCCACCCAACTTGGCAGACGTTAATTAAAATAGAAATTAAAAATTTTGTCTAAAAAATAAATTTAGGGGTGGACTACCCCTAACATTTAGGGGGATGAAAAATAGATGTTGGCCGATTCTCATAGATACCGGATAAGCACAAAAAATTTCATCAAAATCGGTCAAGCCGTTTCGGAGGAGTATGGCAACGAAAACTGTGACACGAGAATTTTATATAGAAGTATAGGTTGTGGCAACTCGAAATAGGACACGCCGAGGAGTCTGGACGGGCCTTATGACGTACGCAAGCCAACTAAAACTACGATCATACTCAATTGAAAAAATAGTAAACCTTTGTGAAATAGTTTGCAGCGTTTTTAACCTACGTCCGTTCACCTGTAAACTTGTCATTTTCCAGCATTGCGAGTTTATTATGTGGGAATCATCTTCTGCTGAAGAATACAGACAAGAAAGAAGCATTCAGCGTAGAAGACGCCAAAGATTTTTTCGGCCAAGAATTAACGCTCATTTCGTGGGTATTTTTGAGTTTAACGAGAGATTTAGGATGTCTTCCGAGACCCTTGAAAGATTCAAATGGTGCGTGACCCTGTGCAATTTTTCCTGATCGGGTATTGAGGATCTCCCCATCATTAAGAAACAAAGCAGCTATTCATGGTCAATAAACAAAAATAAAAAATCTAGTAGACTTGCTGAGGGGTGTGACGGGAAATCTTGATCAATTTATTGCCTTCGCAAGATCATCAAAACATGATAAATTCAAATTATTAATTTTAATGTTTTTTCCTTTTTTTAAATTATTTTATTTATTTATTTAATTTTTAAATTATTATATCATTATTTTTTTAGATTGAAGAGCTTCCTGAAAGAGAGATAGCCCGAATTTTTAGATCTCGGGAAACCCTATTTTTCTTGATTCAAAAGTCCAGTAAATTAAAATTTAATAGCAATGAAGGGGGGGGGGGGCTATACTGATGTATCGCAAATGTAGACTTACCCTTATTTTCCTTGAAATCCTGCTGATGCTCGTCTATTCTTTCCCTGAATTTCCTACCAGTTTGACCGCAATATTCGTAGCCGCAAGAAAATTTTAGTTTATAAACCCCACTTTTATCCTGAGCATAGCTTTTGTCCTTAACGGATCCCAATAATGCTTTAAAACTATTTTTAGTTTTAAAACCTACTTTGTAACCTCTCGATGATAGAATTTTGCCGATTTTATCAGAAATTGTCCCATAATAAGGTATACTTATCCATTGCTTTTCTCCTAAATTTACATCTTCCCTAGCCAGATTGGAAACTTTTTCCGTATCTTTTTCCTAAGAACCTTATCCCATATGGTATCAACGAGATCTCCTCCATATCCGCTACTAGCCGCTTTGCTATTGATAATGGATTTTTCTTTTCATAAATTTTGTTCACTCATTAGAATAGATAGTGGCTCGGTTGATCAAACGAAATAAAAGATGTAAATGTAAGAAGTTGATATGAGTTTTCTTCCAAGTCTATTTTGGTACAATCACAATATGCTTGCAACGGTTACGACAAGTAGGTACCTACTGTTCTAAAAATGGTTCTGCGGAAACAACATCGTGTCGTGTTCACTGCTCTGAGAATTAACAAACCTGAAACCTCTATTCAGAACATGTATGAAAATAAGGATTTAAAAAGGATAAGATTGGGTTTGAAGGGCGACCAGCGACCATTACGGCTCACGCAGTAGCATAAAACTCTGTTCAGTTCCTGTATAGACCCAATAAAACGCGATGGAAACCGATTTTCAGTCACTTACTATTCTCGAGGCATCAACGCTAAAAGTGTTCTGTCGTAAAACGTACGCGGATAGAGATGGTTGCCAAAGTGGAGGATTACGAGTCGAGAAAAAAATTCTGCCAAGTCGGGTGGGCAGTGTAGCTTCATCACATATTGTGACATGGACGTAGATATAGATTTATTTGAAATAAACAATTAGAAAATAGAATAGTTTATCTGGATCCTTTATTTTTACATGAATATTACAATATAAAATAGTACAAAATACATTCTTAATTAATAAAATTAGGAATTATAATTACAAAATTTCTCCAAAATAAATACTGTATGTACAGCCTGTGACACGGGTCTTCTTGAAAACTTATTTCATGTTCTATTTGAGTGTCCTATGTAGTTCGGGATCAGAAAAAGATAAATCTCAGACTTGGTAACGGAAACTTGATAAATTTTGTATCAGGTCCAAGTGAATTCGACATAAAAAGATAAATCTCAGACTTGGTACCGGAAACTTGATAAATTTTGTATCAGGTCCAAGTGAATTCGACATAAAAAGGCTATACTTTTTCTTAAGTGAAGTTTGCAAACTGAGAAATTTATGTTTGTTTGACCGAAGGATTATCTCGCTAATATATCGCATTTCCAAGCCAAATGAAACCTTTTCCAAGTCAAATGAAACCTTATCCAAACCAAATGAAACCTTTTCCATATCAAATGAAACCTTTTCCAAACCAAATGAAACCTTTTCCAAAACAAATGAAACCTTTAGAGAAAATGAGTGAACTGAGTTACCTAGATAGGTAGGTACCCTGCAAGGTGCAGGTAGATGCAATTGTACCACTCATAAAAAGACGTTGACAAAATGAAAATTCGATGAATTTCAGGCATAGGAAATGGATCTCACCTTAGTAGAATAGGAAACAAGTAAGTTTGAGAAATTTTTGACTGTCGAATGTGAGTGGGTACCTACCTACTCGCCACGCCCGCACAGAGAAACCGATAACTAAGGGGAGTCACCAATACATACGTCCGAGGTCTTTTTTGTGACTAACGATTACTCGCATTCCTTCCTAATGCGATATTTCATTTCCTTCTTTGTGACAAGCGACAGGGTGGTAGGAAGTACTCGCATCTTTTTTTTTTTTTTTTTTTTTTTTTTTTGTGATATTGTCGGTAGTTTTGGGCATAGAAAATTGCAATTCTTATTTGAAATTGTTGTTAAACTATGAATTCTGATAGTTTTTCTGACGATGCTGCAGTTGCCTCGAGCCGCCACCGGTAGTGACTTACATTGACTGATTGAACCTCTAAGACTAAATTTCTGAAATTTTGTAATTTACATATTATTTATCTACGATTGTTTACAGAAATTACCTATACGCTATGTTTGGAAAAAGTTTCATTTGATTTGGAAAAAGTTTCATTTGGTTTGGAAAAGGTTTCATTTGGTTTGGAAAAGGTTTCATTTGGTTTGGAAAAGGTTTCATTTGACTTGGAAAAGGTTTCATTTGACTTGGAAAAGGTTTCATTTGACTTGGAAAAGGTTTCATTTGGCTTGGAAATGCTACTGCCAATGGTACTGCCTATGTTAACTACTTGAATGTTTTGAAATTATTTATGAAGTTTATTGTGTGTTTTATTTTATTGTTGTTTCCAATATTTATAAGGTAAAGTGAATAAGCTGAATTAATAATGGAAGTGATATTAATTTGTAATTCATGAAATATTTGAAATTTCTACTAACGCTATAGTATTGAATAGATTATCATTAATTATTTATTATTATCATTATCATTATTTATCATTATCATTATTATTTATCATTAATTATTTATTTATTATTATTTATTAGTGAGTAAATCATGTAACTGGACACCACGATCAATCATCAACAGAGCCCTTCACAACATGGCATTTATTTTTGCCAAACGTGGCTCTAAAAAACATGGCAAAATGGCACTTATTTTGGCCAAACATGGCTTTTATTTTGGCCAAATATGGCATTTATTCTTCAAAATCCAAACTTTTTTTCTTTTTTTTTCCCATTGATCGGAAAATTAAAACTGGCAATTTTAATTACACTATGTACTTTATTTACAATGAGAATGCTATAAAATACAAATTGACTACAAAAAATTTAATTTAAATCTATACAGGGGATGAAGAATCTCTTCCTCTGGGTTGAAATTGTTGTAGAACAATTTCAAGTGGGCCGAGATGCTATCTATGCAGAAACCAAGACGTCGGTCACTTAAAATATATTACAATTTTGAAAATGACCTCTCTACGTCAGCAGATGTTGACGGGGCATACTTAAGTAAATTAAGAGGGGCACGGTGCTTAAACTCCTACCAAATCTCAAATTTGTAGGTAATAAATTAATTCGACCCGTTATTATTCCTTAAGCCTCTAACGCCCGATTAAAAACAATAATTAAAAAAAATGTAGTTTGGTCCGATAATCCTCTTTTGAGAGGTGCTCACAATGAAAGCGATTCCGCTCTTCTGCCTCGAGAATTAGAATTTCAAATTTTTAGTCTCGACGTTGTTCTTTTTTCAATCACCTTCCTACATATTTGGTGGTGAAGGGTAAAAGTGAAATAGAGGCGTCAGCTATGCGCGTAGGAGGTTGGCCAGGCAGAGCCTTTAACGGATAAAACCATAAGCATCTGGGGAACCTGCGGTTCATCTATGGGAGATAATGTTCTCCAGATGATCACTCTAATAAGAAACGCTGCAAATTATTCCACAAAGGTTTATTATTTTTTCAATTGAGTATGTTCGTTGTTTTAGTTGACTTGCGTACGTCATAAGGCCCGTCCAGACTCCTCGGCGTGTCCTATTTCGAGTTGCCACAACCTATACTTCTATAATTATGTACGCGTGTTTATATTTCTTGATTTGAGCTCCCATCTATTCAAATAATTATTGCCTTAAGGGAACTTGGTACCCCAACAAAAATTTTTCAACCTTTTTTCTTTTTTTGTCTTAAATAAAACTAGATTCATTCCTGAACAAGATAATATATTGCATATAATATTTACAAAATTCAAATGTCTCACAAATTAACTTAGAAGAAGTCCGCTGCCCCTGCTTCTTCGAATTCAAACAGCTAGGGAAAACCGATATAGGTATCCAAAATACTGGTACTTACTAATCCTAATCCAAATCCTAATCTCTCCTTGGAAGAAGATAACCAGCTTGAGTCGCCGGACGAAGTACTAGAAAAAAGAGGGGTTTCAGATAAAGAACTTCCAGGAACGGAAGGATCATAGGAAGCCAAAGGATGACAGCCGGGTGAAAGACTTGAGCTGGATGGTAAATGACAAATTTCGGACGCAGAATCATCTTCACGCAACTTCTTGGAGAAATTCGCGATATGGTTGACCTTCTTGAATATTCTTTTACTTTTCGTCATTGCGTATAACACTAAAACTATACGGACTAAACCGAACAAACCGAACGCGGAAAGATGCACGGACGAGTGGAAACGTAAACAACATAGAATAACAGAACATTTTATCATTGTTATGATCTTATCATTCTGGTTGGTTAGTATTATGCTCTGACTGCGTGAAGTGAAGTCATTGAGGTTACTAACTCATTCACACATATTCAAGTCATATTAGTTCACCAAAATGTCGCAGAAGCGCGAATATCGTTACTTTTTCGTTTTATGGCTCTCCTGAAAAGCAGCATATTTTTGCATCGGACCCTCTATCTTGGGATCTACTGAACCGAATTCATTTTTCTTTCTTTAGAAAGTTATCTCTCAACCTACTGCATAAATCTGCGGGAATAGTTTATCGAAATAAGTTATTGTAATTACGGGACAGATAATCGAAGTTACCTCAAATACCACCAATATTTCCGAAATTGGCTTCGATATTGTAATGCGGCAAATTAATATTTTTTCAATCTGATTCCGCAAATCTTTAGATCTTTACATGATCTATCAGTTAAAAAAAAGATCATCGAAATCGGCCAAACGAGTGCCGAGATAATGGGTCACGAATTTCGCCATTTTTGGGGGGGTACCAAGTGCCCTTAATAATATCATTATCTAAGTACTTACGAAAAGTCGAGAGGATATGTTATTAAATATGCGTAGGCAAAGCATTGGTATTAACGCACAAATATGATCTAGAAAGAAACATATATTCATGCCTCGAAGGAACATGAAATTCGAAAGCAATACAGATGTAGGAAGTTTTTCACGCCACCCTAGGTCTCGTTACCTCACAAATGGAGGTTCACCACCCTATTACGCTTACACTATCATATCACTCATATTTTTCCATCAACATTCATTTGAAAGTTGTGCATTTTGAGATGAGTGAATTTTGTCCTAACATGAGAATAATAATTATTAGGTCGTGCAATTGTGGTAGTGCATCATTCCACTAAGCGTGCCAGGCGTGCGCGCGTACGTCAGTCTAACACTCAAAAGCTCGAAAAAGACACTGGCGAGAAGTTAGGACCAACTAGACCCAAGTAGAGTCTATGTGCGAAAGAACAGATTTTTTAAGTAAATTCTTAGGCCTTTTATGGCCCGGACCGCGGACGGCTAACGGCAGACGGACATTGCAAATTTGGATTGCGATTTGAAACGTAAAATTACAAAGTTTGAGGGGGGAGGGGGGGTTATAAAAATTTTTTGCTATACGATCACATAGGCTTCTTATTGAAAATAATAAATCAATAGAAACCCACAACAAATCTCATGGTTCCCAATATTACTTATTGTAACGGTGTTTTATCGGAAGCACTGTTTTCATTCTCGGGAGACGAAAGAATTTTATTGTCCCCAAAATCAAATTGTCCTCTCGTGTTTTACATTTTAAGCCATTCTGAACAACTTTCGTTCCTTGTTTGTCCGGGTGTCCGCAAATCTTCACAACACGCACAACTTCTACTTTTCATTCGATTTTGATGACTATTTCAGGGAAAGTGATGTTTAGGCTCAATATGGTGGTCCACTATCACTACTCACAAATAAACACATCTACACATTCATGTAACGGATAGGAAGAAGCTTTGTACCAAATCCAACTTGGCACCTTTTTTAAAATCTATTTTTACATTGTATATAACATACATTTGAGCTCAAATTATTAAAATATGTTTATCCTAAATTGTCAAATCAGTACTTAGGTCTTACAAAATCAAAGATTTCTTCATAACAACACTACGATGATAACATAAATTTGTCTATAATTCCTGACCCAGTTCCTGCCAATAGGCCCTTCTTCCCTTGCAGTTCGCAGTCAGCAATTCACGAAGAGCAAATCTCAGCAACAGTCCCCATCTAGAGCAGACACCCAGACGAAAGGTACTTAGGGCCACTTTCACCAACAACTTATAAAGCGGAGGTTGGCCAAACTCGATTAAATATAATCTCGAGGATCAAACCTTGGCGTCTTTCACCAACCCAAAATTCGTTTAAACCAAGATTGGAATAATCGAGTTTCCCTAACGGAGATTCCGGAAACTGTCCAATGAAAAATTGGACAATTTGAAACGACAGTTTGAAAACCCGCCATGTGTCCTACATATCAAGACAATAAAGCAGTGAATCACAACCACGACCGATTATTACCCGCGCCGTTTTTATCTAGTTACCTAGTTACTATCTACTCGCAACTTTTCGTTGACTTCCAACAAAGAAAGTGTGACACATCATTTGACGGAAGCAGGACGGTTGATCACCTTATTTAAATGTAAATAAGTTATTTTATGTGGTATAGGTAGGTAGGTACATACTGTACAAGGGATAGCAATTCAACATCGTATTATAACGTGCAATCATCATCGATTATACTTTATTTTCCTACCATCCTACATCAATTTCGTATTCTAATTCATCGATTTGATGGTATAAAAGCCTTTTTAAAACTTATACCTGTTCGAAGGGAACTCCAGGTGAGTGTCGATAAGCTCGAGGACTTTCAAAACTGTCGGTTTCGGGAGCCGGAATCTCCGCCGAAATTCGACGTCGTCCAACCCGTCAAAATGTGGAATGCGCCGTAGGATCGTCCTTGGGCGTCTTTGCAGGACATCGTTCTCATCCGAGGAATCAAATTAATCCGAGCGATAAATCGCGTGAATTCATAATCAAAAACTTGAATAACAATAAACTACGAGTATATATAAACTATAATAATAAACTGTGAACCAAACTGTAGAGGAATCAGCTGTTGGTGCGCGGCCATTTTGCTCGATATCATTTTTATCACTAATCTGAGATTGGCAAGAGTTAACTGGCCGAGATTGGGAGATTAACCTCAAGCCACCTCGTTAGGAGTTTAAACTCGTAAAGTGGTTTGGTGAAAGACGATTAGCTGGAATCTCGATTATTTGTTAATCTTTTCTAACTTAAACTCGTTTATGTTGTTGGTGAAAGTGGCCCTTAGTCGTCACAAACATAGATTTACAGGACATAGGAAGATCAAGAGCAAAATAAATATAGAGGATGATGATGCATACATATGAACATACGATTTTACCAAATTAAATACAAATATATGTAGCAATAAATGGAGTTTTTAAAATTAAAATCAGATACATATAGCACCAAGCCTCCCGAAAATAGATGCAAAGAGCGCAACAGTCTGAACTATTCAAGATAGCCAAAAACTCTGATCTGCCCAACATATTCAACGAAGAATCGTGGTGATGATACCACAAATAGGCACTATCTGCTCTGTGCCATCGCACTTTCACTAAAGCACTCGGATTGAACTGTCGTCCTGGAGACTCTAAAACTTAGTTGCTCATACCAGATGTCTGAGCAGTTCATGAAGACCACTTTCCAGTCCCAACCACATGCAGACACACAGACCGTTGGAAAAAACAGATACGCATGTTGATATAAAATTCGTTCTCTGAGCTTTAATCTCAAAATGCAAAAATGTATTTACTTTTCAGAGGGCAAACATTGTGTAGTATTTGGATGTGATCACAAAACTTCAGCAGCACGAAGCAAGATCTTACAAGGAGAATAATCACTTCTGGTTAACATTAGCTATTCCATATTAGGTTCCTGCCTACCAATCTCCATATGAACTTTCACAAAACCAGCTATATAAAGAGATAATGATGACTAAGCACACTCCATTTATATCTCTTAATCATTCTCTGGGCTCTCCAGTCATTGCCAACTCTCCCTCCAAGATCAAGATTCTCTTGTTACAGATATAGAGCGAATTCACCACAAATCTGATGTATTGATCTGCATTAATTATCTCCCTTTCAGGGCCAGCTTCTCACCCGCGAGTCATGAATCATCCAGCTGATCCAAATAAGTCTTTTAAACGCGAATTATCCCTCGTGTTATTTATCGATTTAGATCGATCGCAGCGTTCCCGTTTCAATAACCGGCAAGTATCCTCTGCGATAGCACACTTTATTGAGTACATTAATAACGAAAAGTCAGCCGCTTGCATTATTAGATTTTCAGATATGTCGCGACGGGCGGGCTTCTTTGAGCAAGAGCGGCTCTCAGAGTTTTTTGGTAATTGGTTGGTTCAACCTCATTATTATTTAACCTTTTTGCAAGGAATGACATCATTCTATTTACCTCGAGCCATCCGGCTAATAGAATGAAAACGGGGTTTCGAGCTGTCATCTCATTCCTTCAGTCGTGTCCAATTGTTGAAATGAAAGCACGAAGTGGAGCGACTTGAAGATTCACCCCTCGCATCTTGTTAATTTTCTGCCGCCTTCACGATTATTTTTCTTTTTGACTCCATAAGGACGATACGGTCACGATTCCTTCGGGATGGAATCCAGCTCGGGATATTTTATACGTTTATACATGAATTCCGGGAATGCGAGGCCGATAGGCGCGTTTACCGTTTTTCTGTGTCGGGTGGATACTTTGAATAATTCAATAGATGAAACAACTTGACATTCACGGGCGTATGGTAAATAGAAAGACCCCACAAAATAATTATTGGCATGGCATTATGTAGCCATATATTCTGTTTTCCGCATGTATGTATAGAAACATGTTTTTATATGGATATTTAGCTGCTTGAGTAAATATAGTGTGTAATGAATTCGTAGTACGAAAGCTAACGTATAGTGTTACCTACGAGTTCTACGTTATATGAATATGAAACAACAAATATTCATCTTGAAGATTTGAGTTCATGTATGACCATGCAATGCAAGATGCTTCACTACCTTCTGAAACTGTTTTTTAACGAATTTTCACGGATTCCATGGGAATATTCTTGCTGAATCCCAAGACAATTGCTGTTGTCAAACGTCTTTCCGTGGGTTTGACACCCCCCCCCCCCTTACCACTGTTGTGATTGAAATTAAAATTGTCTGGCCTGAAATGTGTTGGTAATGTGTTTAGTTCGCAAGTGTGTCATTTGATAGACACATAAATTTTACAGACAGGAAAAACCGTGAGTGTGGTCGAATAGCCGTATAGGCTATAAGCTCCCAGTTTCCCCTACCTATCGAGAAGGCATTGAAGTAATCCATCCAGAAGACATCAGAATTGATTTTCCACGTAGCCAGTTTTTAATATTCCCTGATTTTACCTAATCACATTCTGTACGCCGGTTATTATTTGAAATTATGTCATTCTGTGCTCTTAGTTATGTCATTACAGCTTCCTAGAGTGTAAAACATAGAAATTAGCTTTAAGAGCCACTCATCTGATCCGGACCCTGGGCATCGTCAAGTAAATGTCCTAAAGAGGCTACATACGAAATTACAGCTTCCTAGAGTGTAAAGTATAGAAATTACCTATTAAAATGATTTAGCCACCGCTTCAAAAATCAAACCGTTCTCGCAATATTTGGATCACCTGCTATGAATCAAATCATCGAAACACCAGCTCAATGAAATCATCAGAAATTAACAAGCGGTGGCAATCATGTTCACAATATCAATTTATTGAGAATGATCACCTGAGTGTACACAATTATTCAAATAACCTTGCTCATAACTCAGCTTGTTGGCCACGCACTTCGCAGTAGTTAACATAATATGGTTGGATAAATCGAGAGCTTTCGAACGAATGGTCAACGAATTTTGTGGGGTGAAAAACGACGAAGTACCATTTCCCTAGCAACGACTCGGTTGTAAGTGGAAATCATCAAAATATTTTCGTGAGCAATTTTCCGCGATGTTTTTTTAGTTTATGTGCCATAGCAAAGACTTAAAATGTCAAAAATTCGTAGAAAATACAGTAATTGCAATGCAATTTTAATCTGTTGTAGAGGAGTAGGGAAACCTATACAAGAAAAATCATAGGGGTGGTCAAGATCGACATATTTCCTCACACGATGTGCATTCTTAATGATAAATTAGGTAGTATTGAATATTTAAAACAAAAATTATCGTAATTCTGCACATTAATACAAGCTCGTAAATAATACCCAATAAACACCAGTTTTGGTGATGAATTCGTTTGTTTTAGACCAATTTTTTGTTGACTATACTCTTGATAATTTATTACCAATAATCTAGGAGTGGCGGTGATCCAAGCAACTACTCTATTCCATGAGCAATAAAATCTCATCGAGCCTCGTGTGGAAATAGGCTGTACATTTCAGATTATATCAATAGCCTTCCAAAAATAAAATTTTAATTTTATCAAGTAACTAAATAGATATGAATGGATACATTCTCATCATTTCGTTAAATCTATTTTCGGTTAGAGTCCCTTGCCAAAAAACACCTCATAACCAGAGAAAAATATAACTCTTCGCTTTTTTCATGGTATTTCATCAAGTTTATATAAAGCTATTACAGCTTTTAATTGATTTCACGACGTATCGTGCCAGGTGCAAGTTATTGGGGTCCACGCAGTTCAGTTTCTTCGTAGATCTACTCAATGGGACGGAAAATCAGAGTAAAACTAAACTTTTTCAGCATTCCACAATCATGATAATGTGGGTTCAATTTTCAACTAGGTACATATTACAGTTTTTCATGTAACTCAGTCTCATTTTCAGTCTCGTACAAGCCATCGGACAGTAAATAATATCCATTTACAATTAACTTCCGAAATCATAGTATATCTACCTTTATGATAATAGCATGTATATTTTGTGTACCCATCTCCACTTCCATCTCCCAATACAGTCACATGTATTCCTCGTTCTATTCATGCATCTGCTTATTCTCATTTGAGAAGCTCATCTGAAGAATAACTCCCAAAACCATAAGAGTTTCTAATAATTGAATAGCTACATAATTTACTATACCATTTCCAAGTCAAATTGAGAATTTTCCAAACCAAATTGAGAATTTTCCAAACCAATTTGAGATTTTTCCAAACCAAATTGAGAATTTTCCAAACCAATTTGAGATTTTTCCAAACCAATTTGAGATTTTTCCAAACCAATTTGAGAATTTTCCAAAACAATTGGAGAATTTTCCTAACTAAAAATGTTCTAAAAAAGAAAGGAGAAGGGAATCATCCAAACCAAAGTGACAATTTTTCAAAGCAAATCAAAACTTTTAAATAGGAATAAAATTGCACAATACATCGTCAAAAGAAAGAAATTCCCATTTTTTCATTTTAAAAAAATCACATTTTTCATATTTTTGAGAAAAATGAGGTATTATGAAAATTCAATGTAGAGGGTTCCCAGCTGCTGCGTTCGTTAATTGCACGAACATGTTCATCATCCAATTTGTGCAATCAGCTGATAAAATGGTGGGGATGCTTCGAGCTTACTACATACGTTACGAAACAAAAAAGTTTTTGGATCGTGTCTATTTTAATTCGGATTCTCAAATTGTTTTGGAAAATTCTCAAATTGGTTTGGAAAAACCTCAAATTGGTTTGGAAAAATCTCAAATTGGTTTGGAAAAATCTCAAATTGGTTTGGAAAATTCTCAATTTGGTTTGGAAAATTCTCAATTTGACTTGGAAATGGTATATCATCATTATTTTTATGTTCAATCAGTAATGACTTGGTATAAATCGCACAAACTATTATTTGCTGCTAGAGGATCGTTCCGGGGGTAACGGTACAAGGATCGGATCCACAGTCGGATCGGAACGGATCGGACCCACTCCAATTTTTACCGATCCAGACGGATTAGAACAACATCACCGTGATAGCACCGATGGTTTGGATCTGTCCACAGAGTAAAGTAGGAGTTAATGGATCTGGAATCTGCCTCATTTCGACGAGGCAATCGCTGAAAAAAAAATCAAGTCCTGCAGCATGATCGGATGAGAGGATTTTTTCCTAAATTATCCTGTTGTTTTGAAAGGACCCCGTACCATTAACATGGGAAAAAATGTGACTGTGAAATTCGCTGAAACTTCGCATATTGGTTCTTTGGGCAATTCTGAACAGAAAAGGTTGAGTGAAAAAAACTCTTAAATGCCTTAGTTTTTGAGCTAGAGGCTCAGGAAGGTGCTCAAATCAGGCTCCGGGAGAGACTTGGATTTTTGCAATACTACGAATTTATCTGTGTGTGTGTGTGTGTGGACGAAGATGATACGGGACGGAGATGACATTTACAACTCGATCAACGAGGTATACGACGAACCTGGATGCATACGGCTAAGGAGACTTGACGTTCAGTAGCTAGCTTGTCCCCCCACCATTGGCCCCTGGACACTGTTTTTTTCTGCACAGCTTTCATCGGTTCAGTTCCCTGACTGGAACGGTTCCGAAGAACGTCACCACATTTCAGTTTGTCCCCCCACTCTACCCGCTTCTTGACAATCTCTTACCGTTCTTTTCTCCTTTTTTCAATGTTTGTATTAGAGAATGGGTCCCAGCTCGGTTTTCATGCACCCGGGATGATGATAAGCGTATACCAACCTACCTAATGTCTTATTTTACAAAAAAGTGATAAAATCAATTCAATTCAATGATTCATTTCAAAGTTGGAAGGCCTTGCAGATGATTTCTGAACATGTAGGTAATGATTCCCGGTCATTGATCATGAATAACAACTATGTACTTACGACTGAAAGGTTTCTTTTAATGTAGGCACCTACCTGTATTATTTCTTTTTTCGGTACCTAGGTAGATAAGTAAGGAAGGTTGGTAGATACCAGCGTCTATTTTGATATTTTTGTGTCAATGGACCTCTCATATGATGCTTAAGTATTGTAAAGAGTGGGTAGCTGTACCTACTTCCTACCTACCGATGACTGGATGTCCCGCATAAGGTGGTCAGTAAGTACTTCAGGGGTCGATTCAGAGCTCATTTCTGATCGAAAGTTCCTTTTAAGAGATCTTTTTACGCTTAGTTTTTGAGCAATTTAATATTAGAGATTTTTTTCGTATTTTCGACCTTTTGTCAATTAAACGACCCTTAATTTGCAGTGTAAATTCGAATCTAAGGACACCTTGGAAAGAGCATTAAATTTTCTATCAGATAAATTCCTGAGCTTTTTTACGGTTCAAGATTTGAGACATGAAAAAGCCCTCTGAAAAGCAAATTGTACCTAATTTGGGAAACCTTGAGTTTTTTCAATCGGAAATTGAACTATGAGAACCAATATTTTTCAAGACAAGAACGGTAAAAACTGCACCGAAATGAGAGCTTACATTTCCAACGGTGTATTCAATGTTAATTTTCTAATTAGAGGAGGAAACTACCTACTCATGTTTTAATGTTGAACAACATCGTTTTTCTTTGAAATCGAGGGTTTTCTTGAAAAATTACCTTCTATGAAAATACGAGTTCGGGATCGGTTTCTATGTATTTTTTCACGCTGTATCGAATTTCGAATAGCACTTGCATATCTCCCCAAACCGAGACAAACACTGATAAGAAGTGATAAGAGTGGTAAGAAGTTCGAGCCGCTCGACATCGACTTCAAACGGCTTCCGAAGAACTAGTTCGGAGCCGTTCCGGTCAGGGAACTGAAAGCTATGGGAGGTGTTTGGAAACAACTGCGACCAGGCGCCTATGGTGGGGGGACAAGCTAGCTACTGAACGTCAAGTCTAAGGATCTACTCTCGATTTCGAAATAGAACAGCACATCAGATATGGAGAGCCTACAACGATGAACACGATGATGAGGAAAATGTACTATTGGATGAAATCATTTTCGGATATTACTGCACATGTCAATGTGGCGCACGAGTTGTAGGATGTTGCAGTCATATTGCTTCGGTTCTTTGGTATCTGGGATATGCACGTTACGAAAATAATATCAGGTATCCCACAGATACGATACTTGAAAACGTAATGGATTGCGCATAAGTATATTATTTAAATATTCTTAAGCATGTTAATAAAAAGACATTTTGGAATAAGAGCTTTTGCAAACGGCCCTTTTCAGGGCCAAATGATGTACTAAATCCGACCGAGCTACCTCCACGTGGTGTACATAGGTAACGCTAAAGCCGGCGGTGAATGCATATTGGTGTGTTTATGAGACAGTATTAGCGGTCGATCCTGCAAAGTATATCTCCGTCTATTCACACACAAACTCACATACACACATACATACACACACACAGATACATTCGTAGTATTGCGAAAATCGAAAGTCTCTCCCGGAGCCTGATTTGAGCACCTTCCTGAGCCTCTAGCTCAAAAACTAAGGCATTTAAGAGTTTTTTTTCACTCTACCTTTTCTGTTCTGAATTGCCCAAAGAACCAATATGCGAAGTTTCAGCGAATTTCACAGTCACATTTTTCCCATGTTAATGGTACGGGGTCCTTTGAGCACATTGAGTGCTAAAAATTTGTTTACTACCAATTTTACGGCAAATAATGTTCTGCGATTCATAAATAAATTTTGGATTTTAGATTTCTTGCAGTTTTATAAACTTTCCAGAAAATATTTATTAAATTTAAGTTCATTATTCAGCACAATTTTGTGCATAAATTAACTAACATACCCATCCTTTTTTTTATAATGCGGATATAATGCCCGATCCCGCACTGGATCGGAACAGTTACTTCCGATTCATGAAACCGATGGAACGGCACATCCCTATTTGCTGCAGTGATGAAAAGCAGAAATATTAGTTAGAGTAAACAACAACAGTTTCCTTGAGGCAGACGTGACAGTTGGTGTCGAATTTCTCATATGTTCAGAAGCGTGATTGATACAAGTAGCTGTAATACTCTATCGTGAAAGTACACAGGTTGAAGTGAACACTGGACAGTTTCATCTTCGTTTACAGTCAGATGTATTCCTCATTCTATTCTTCTCACTTGAGAAGCTCATCCGATCAATAACCCTCAAAACAATAAGCTTAATTGAATCGCTACATAATTTAACACCATCATAATTCTTTTTATTTACAATCAGTAGGTAATGTCCTGGTATAAATATCGAACAAACCATTATTTGCTGTCGTCTGTAGACAGTTGAGTACACAACAATAATTTCATTGTGACAGAAGTGTCAGTTGGTGTCGAATTTCTCAGATGTTTGAAAGCGTGATTGGTAGAAGTAGCTTCAATACACTTGCAGTGCATTTGAATGCAAGAAATGTTATTTGAGCATTAAAGTAATAAAAATGGCACTTCCACATTAACAAACTACATATAGGTACATTCTGATGGGAGCGTAAACCTATCATGAAAGTACACAGCTTGAAGTGAATACTGGACAGTTTCATCTTCGTTTACAGTCAGATGTATTCCTCATATTTTTTTGCATCTGCTTCTTCTCAGTTGAGAAGATCATCCGATCAATAACTCTCAAAACAATAAGCGTAATCGAATAATTTAACACCATAATTCTTTTTATTTACACAGTACTGACTTGGTATAGTATAAATATCGAACAAAACTGTCGTCTTGAACAGTGGAGGAGAGATGAAATATGAAATAGAGTAGGTACACAATAACAGTTTTCTTGTAGCAGAAGCGACAGCTGGTGTACCGTGCAAGTACACAACTTGAAGTGAACAATGGACAGTTCATCTCCGTTTACAGTTAGATGTATTCCTCATGCTTGCCTTTGCTTATTCTCTCTTGAGAAGCTCACCCGACAGGCCAACTGTCACGGAAGGAGCCACCTCGAAGGAAATGTGGCACTTCAAGGTTTCATATGAGGACAGAATGGCCGTATCACGGATTCCGAGTGTCCTCTCCGCTCGCGGTTAATTGCTTGTAGTCCGCTGACGGAATAATCAAACTATTGTTCCTGGAGATAATGAAGCGGGGGCTGTAGCATCCGCAGCACGTCCTCAGCCCGCGCACCACCTGTTGCGCCCTGTCAAAACCGATGTCTTATTCAGCCCATCGGTCACCTGCCCTGACACATGAATCCGTGTCCTCCTAATATGTGATTCCAAACCTCGTATTATATCGGGGAGTCCAGCAGAGAGATCCGTTGCTGAACCACGCAGAACAGTTCCATTGATAATATTAGTCACTCCTAGCGTTTGGAATGCGAGTATTATGTATTATAAAAGTCAGTCATGCGGCATAATCGTATGTGCGAATTTCCGTGATTTTTGTACCATAATTATGTTAGGTACATTGTTTTGAAATTTAAGCACTTTGGGAGCAAAGAAATTGCTAACTACCAATTTTACGGCAAAAAACTAGTTCTAAATGATATTTTGCGAATGAAAAAAGTTCAGTCGTGCAGCATGACCCCATGAGCGAATTTTCGAAGAAATCTTCGACATTTCAGTCGCTATTGATCGTGTAGAGAAATTTTAGTTTATGATTTTGATAGACAAACATGGAATCAAATTATTAAAAATAATTAGGAGGTACTCATACTTTATTATTATTAAACTAATCTTGTAGATTTAAAGACAAATGCTTTTACATCAAGTCCTAAAACAGTTGAGCGTAAAACATTAAAGAGAGCGACCGAGAGAATCGGAGGATGGAATGTTTCACAGAGTAAACTCATCAGTTGTGATTATTATTATTATTTTTTATTTTATTTTTTTTTTTTTTTTCAACAAGCACCTACTACCTACGTTTTAAACAACATGGTTCTAGGATTGGTTATACAGGGATACTTCCATAAGAGTAGTTCAATCTGAATTTGGACAATGTTTCATGCAAATATTACCGATTTTTACAACTAGCGAACGGCATTATTTCGATTTTTGACTGATTTTTCAACATTGAAATTTTTGAAAACTTGAAACATATTCTAATAGAAAATTTTACACGGATTCCGTATATACCACATGTTAGTATGCTGAAAAAATTATTTCGCACAACGAATCGCACAAAAACAGGCTATTATGAAATTTTTGACTACATTTTTGAAAATTCCAACCCGAAGATGTGATCCGATCATGCTGGCCAACGAACTTGAACTTTCGTTTTGTGTCCTTAACATTTTAAAATTTGTTTGAAGTTTCTAGCACAATTCTACGGACAGTTATCGTATACATATAAATACTTAAATACATACATAAAAAAATGCGTTAAACTTCAGAATATGATTCAGAATAGCCTGAAACGAATTTCTGCATGAAATTTTGTCAAAAATTTACATTCTATTAATTTTGAGGCGAGAGCAATAGTTTAATTTGCTTCAAAAATTCGCTAAAAGATGCTGGATTTTTGTGTGGCTTTTTAGCGTAACCAAAATTTGTTACGTATAATAATGCATAATACGTATAATACCTAATGTTAATTATAATAATAATATTATTATTACCCATATACGCGCATCTTTCCGTCTGTCTGTCTGTCCGTTCCATCGAGATCTCGGCCCCCTGGCCACCTAGAGACTTCCGGTTTTCACTAAATGGTAGTGGAAAGGGTCTATATTTGCCCGTTTTGGCAAACTTGTGGATCCGATGACCAGGAACCGAAATATTAACCATAATGATGGCAAAATCGTGATTTTTCATGGGTGTGGCATCCGAAATTAAACGGTAAATAGGGAGTTGTTTACATTGTCTTAGTGATAACCTTCTTATGGAATGTTTCAAACCATAATGTTTAAAAACCATCAAAACACGTAGAACTTCGAAATAGAATCTTTTTTTGGAAGCTGGCTTTTGATGGGTAGAGGTATTTAAGAAGATACGTTCATCATTCTCTCATTTCTGAATCCATATGGACTAGACTATGGACACTAAACTACGATTAGACCAACATAAGACTAGACTAGTTCTCTCTCTCTCTCTCTCTCTCTCTCTCTCGTGCTCAAAAAGTGTTTGCAACGAATTCATCTTTTCGTTTGGAAAGCTTGATTTTTTGGCGCAAGAACGGAATTTTTATCTTATTTTTATCTAAGGTGAGTTATCATCTGGAACGACACACACACACTTATATCCCCTCAAAGTTCGAGGGGCACACCATTAAAAGGACGCCCAGGTTCACCCGACGCCGGCTCTAGGGATGAAGGAAGTCGCAGGAGGAGGAGGACGAGGAGAGGGATGAAAGGAAGTGCCCCTATAAGGCCTGCCGCAAATTGAACCCAGCACACGCACAGCCCACGCCGACCCCATCCCTAACCCACGACCATGGGCTGGGTCGGGTACCGCATATTGAACCCAGTCGTGTGCCACGAGGGCGATTCTGACTTGAGATGGGGACAAAAAGGGGAAAATAGTTTTATGATTTTCCTAGGTCAATAATTTATTGTAATACATAATTAACATATAAATAAATAGGAAATATGTAGGTATTATGAGTAAGCATGTAATGTAACATGAGCAATGAATTGCTTCAACATTTTTTCATTTAACTAATAATAAAAATGATATAATAAAAAGTGTGTGCTAACCGTCCATTTCCAATTCAGTCCCAATTTTTTCCCAAAGCTCATCTTTTAGTTCTGTTCTCATGTAGTTCGCATCAGATGTGTCGTACAGCACAGGATGGTCCCTGACAAGTTCAATTAACTTCTCGTCCATTTTTGGTCATTCCAACGCACCCACGACCCACGAAAACTGTGCGGCACATACAAACGGACCCACGCGTGGAGAGCAACTGAGTGGGATAGCCGTGGGCTGGGTTCAATATGCGGTACCTAATGCAAAACTGTGATTCATATTCCTACCCACGCGTGGGTCGGACGTGGGCTGTGCGTGTGCTGGGTTCAATTTGCGGCGGGCCTAAAATGACCACCAGTTGAGGTAAGAGCCCCTGAGGACGCGAGTGGTGATACCACGGAGCACTCCTGCCGAGATGCCCAACTCGAGTAACTCAGTGGCGCTTTTCCCACACCACACCCCGCGCCATGACACGGTCGCGGCCATGACCTTGATGTTATTGGTTGCCACTCCTTTTAGCTCAGATATCTCTTGCCGCAGATCATTCCTATCATATTTACTATGTCCACACTGCCACTGACAGACACGGAACCACTGTAAAATAGCTTCATTCTTTACAATAATTCGCTAACAAAAGTTCAAAGAAGTCCCGCACCACTGTGGGATTCTAAAAACTGCCATGTCTCAAGAATGATTTAGGTAGATAGGTAGGTGGGTACCTACCCATTTTTCCATGTTTAAGGACTCTTTGAGTTCATTACGTGCTCCTTGTTCGAACTCCCTCGTTCTCGGTATGATCAATGGCCTTCAAGTATAGCCGTTGTATGCAACTCAGTCGTCATCCTAAAGCTGCTTTTCTATTTATAAATATTCTCGAGCTTTGAGAACCAGATTCCCCGAGCTCCTCTCGAATGAACCCGCTATGGTACGGGGGGGTACGTCGTATTTCAGCCTTATTGCCTTCGTTTGCCGTCACTCTGTCAAAATTAGCATATATCTCATTTACCCTCCATCACCTTTACTTCCTCCATGTCTTTCGTCGAAAGGCACGTTGGTTTCGCTTGCAAAGGCGATTGACAAGTTGCCGGGAGGTATAAAATCTGCTTATTTTCTCTCCTTGGCATATCTACCGTTTAGATGCTGAACTGAATCTACTCCAAGAATTAGGAGTAGGCACCTACTTCAATCGTTATACAAATGAGGCACAATGTAGGCACCAATGTAGGTTGTTTGATTAATTTTTTGAACTAACACGCATGATAAGTATAACTGCTATACATTTCTTGATCAGAAACATCGACTAATACATACCGTTGACATACCAAAGCCTTTCGATTGATCAGCACCATAGCTTCAGTTTCAAGTTATCCAGAGGCGAACGATATTATTACCTTCGGGAGTATGTCTATGATTTATTTGTCCACTTTTGACAGCCATAGTTGGGGAAAAAATAAAAAATAAAAAAATAAATAACATAAAACAATATGTATAAATAAACAAATAAAGATTTTTTAAATCTTTGACTACACGAAATTTTAGAAAATCCTTTTTTTTCTTACTATGTACTCATCGATACTTCTTTTCATTCAAAAATACAAAATGAAATATAAAAAGTTTTATCTAACGGATGACGGTAAAATAAATCAGTCTGTCTGGTGAAAAAAGTTCCGGTCATGCAGCATGATCGTACGAGCGACTTTTCGTAAATAATATCGTACTATATCATGATAAATTGTTTTCAAAATTTGAGCAAATGAGTAAAAATAAATCGTTAACTACCAATTTATGGCAAAAAACTCGTTCTATATAATATTCTGCGATTCCAAAAAGATACCCAATTTTTAGCTTTTTTGCAATCTATCTTTTTATCTATCTTTTGACAAATAGTCATGAAATTTAAGTACATTTTCAGCATAAATTTGGGCTTAAGATGTTGTTTGTTCTAGTTCACCGTTGACAAACTTTCTTTGACTCAAATTCTGAAAAAATATATTTATAAACTCAACAATTTTTTGCAGTTTTTGCTCATATTTAGTGATTTTGTTGGCACATTTTTTGAAATTTACCAAATTAATGTGCTAAAAAAATGTAGGCCAACGAACTCATCCTTTCGTTTGGAAAGCTCGATTTTTTAGCACAAGAACGGAATTTTCATCTCAATCCTAAGGAGAGGATTCGTTTGGTAGGACACACACACTCACACCCTCACACTGACACACACACACACACACACACGCGCACACACATACACACACACGCACACATATAAAACACTAGGATTCGTTTCAGAATGTCTCAAAATGGATTTCAATGAAGAAGATTTCTGAAAATTTTGATTTTAAAAATTTTGGAGCCATTGCAATAGCCTAATTTGCTATGAACATTCACTAATAATTGATCCGACGGCTCTTGATGAATAATTGATTTTACCTCAGGCTCCATCGTTCCCAGACTAATTGTGTCCGGTGTCCATTGTCGGCACATTGCACGTGATAGTAGTGGCAATAGGCCCATTTTGAGTCAGTGTTTAGTAAGCCTCATGTTCATTTTTTGAGAAAAAACATTGCCTGTTTTTCTAAATCAACAATTCCATTACATTTTGTCTATTAGAGAATATGCACTACAGTTTTTTTTCCCCATGATTGTCAGTGCAAGTGTCATTTCTGATAAATCTATCAGGGATAGTGCTGGAGTTTATCACATTAGGAGCTATAATAACCTACTGCGCAAGCCCGAACACGATGCATAATCTGATTTTCCTTAACAATATGATTGGTATAGGTTGGTTCTAACTAACAGAAAGTCATTTTAATCTCATTCTAAACTGTAGAACCCCACAGCTGATGTGAAAATTTTAAATATAATACATACTTACTATGTGAAAACCATTAAAAATTAAAAGTACTTTAATTTTACTCGCCTCAAATTCCTGGACAACGTACCGAAAACGTACTGTTCTCCAGTGCCCATTCAAATTACAGCATTAGAATCAATAACAATAATTGTACGTAGTAAACTTTCCTTCATGTTTTTCTTCCAATCTACGTAGAAACAGAAAGGCTTGGTCAGTAAAATTTCTGAATCCTCCTGAATCGCTAACAGCAGTAGTTTTTCCCGCTGCGCTAGTAAATATGGTGCCGAGTTCACTGCCCTGTAACAAACTGTTTAAATCTGGACACGAAATATCATTCAGAAATAGCAAGGCATGTTCCGCGAAACTTAACGAGTCAATGGAACAATATTCAGAACTCTGCTAATTACGTAAAATGCCGTTGGTAATCCATTCTTATTCTTCATTAACACACAACCGTTTTTTTACTCCGATCTGAGTAGGATTGACCTTATTCGATTTCCATCAATTTCATTTTGTATACCTACACTTGGAAAATTCTATATGACCAAAAGTGCGAGTCTGCTACGATGAGGTTAAACTGAGGATATTCCTCAATATACAGGGTGTCCCAAAATTAACGCATCCCCTCCCCCCACCCTAACTTTTTCCCACAATTTTTGAGATATCGAAGCGATACGGGGAGAACATTTTCGGGGTGCCTGATACCAAGTTTAAAGCTAATAAAAATTAGGGGAAACATCCAAAAATTTATGGACTACCCAAAGGAGGAGAGAGTACTTGGTTACTTCAGAAAAAAAAAGTCCAGTCATGCAGCATGACCCCATGAGCGAATTTTTGAAGAAATCTTCGACATTTCAGTCGCTATTGATCGTGTAGAGAAATTTTAGTTTATGATTTTGATAGACAAACATGGAATCAAATTATTAAAAATAATTAGGAGGTACTCATACTTTATTATTATTAAACTAATCTTGTAGATTTAAAGAAAAATGTAGGTAAATATTCATAGATTTCGATGTCCAATGTGGTCAGTATTGAAGGCAGTTGAAATCTTAACAGTATCCTATCATAACATCATCAAATCTTGACATAAAATAAAACAAGCACCTACTACCTACGTTTTAAACAGCATGGTTCTAGGATTGGTTATACAGGGATACTTCCATAAGAGTAGTTCAATCTGAATTTGGACAATGTTTCATGCAAATATTACCGATTTTTACAACTAGCGAACGGCATTATTTCGATTTTTGACTGATTTTTCAACTTTGCGATTTTTGAAACCTTGATAAATATTCTTATAGGAAATTTTACGCTGATTCCGAATATACCACATGTTAGTATGCTGAAAAAATTATTTCGCACAACAAATCGCAAAAAACAGGCTATTTTGAAATGTTTGACTACAGTTTTGAAAATTTCAACCCGAAGATGTAATCCGATCATGCTGGCCTACGAACTTGAACTTTCGTTTTGTGTCCTTAACATTTTAAAATTTGTTTGAAGTTTCTAGCACAATTCTACGGACAGTTGTCGTCTGGAATGACACATACATACCTACATACATTAAAAAATGCGTTACACTTCAGAATATGATTCAAAATAGCCTGAAACGGATTTCTGCATAAATTTTTTTCAAAAATTCACATTCTACAAATTTTGAGGCGAGAGCAATAGCTTAATTTTCTTCAAAAATTCGCTGTTTCGTTCCCGGATTAGAGCGGATGTATCAAGAAAAAGCGCGTATTTTTCTAAAAATACCTATGTTTGGAAAAAAATTGGTCCAATTCTGGTTTCACCATCGTGTTCAGCACTATAAAATCTATAAACTGAGATGTCACTTGGCGAAAAATGGAAAAAAAATTTCCGAAGCACCCAATACCCTTTGGATAGTCCAAACATTTTTGGACATCATTTCTTAAAAGAGGCAAAAAAAAAAGATCCATGTTTGATATCTTTGATATCTCAAAATTGTGTGAAAAAGGTAGGGGGGGGGGGGGGGGAGTTTACTTTTGGGACACCCTCTATATTTCTTATATTTCTCCATTAATAGACCCCATTTATGTTAACTTGAATTATCCTTAGGTATCCAATGATAAAACTAAATTGAATAACCCCTTCACTTAAGGTGTTCAGCTACCCCCCTTCAATTTGTATGCACTTGATTGGTTACATCGCTCAGCCCTTCATTTTTCTCTCGACCAGTGGGATTCAAGCGTCCTTTCACCGTTGATTGTATAACCTGTGTCCTTAGGTTGTACATTCAGCGATAATTATTTGTGACTGACCTAACCGCTGGACTCATTATTTCATGGAAGATGACGTTTCAATTTACAAGTGACAAGTATGTCTTCCGTTGTCTTCAATATAAAATAAGACGCCAATCCAGGAATATTTTTCAGATCGCTTCCGTTTTATCAAATTACATTATAGATACTGTGCGAATTGTTTAGATTATCAAATAATTTATGGCATAAAGATGCAAATGTTCGACTTTCGGAGACAATGTACATCAAAAAATAGATAGGAAAATCTTTAAGGACGAAAAATGTTGCTAAGTGAACATTAGAAACCTTATTACCAGATATACGTTTTAGAGAAGCTTGAAAAGGAAAAAAGTTCCACTATCCGCTTTACAAGCAGATACCATATTACATGGATATGTCTTTGATTGGGGATTTCATAACGGTTGTCCTCGAGTTATCCTCGACTGTTGTCAAGAGGATGAAAATGTTTCCTATGGAGTGGAGTAAATGATGCTATTGCTTTACGTTAAGAATATTGTAACCGGCTTATTAAAATTGTTTACAGTCCAATCAACTTAGTTTTGGAATGTAGCCAGGTACGTAAGGAGGGGGAAATTGGTAGCTTGAGATGTGATCATATAAATCAAGCGCTTTCCAACAAGTGGCGAACGATTTTTGTGCGATGAAAACTGCGGAAGTTCCATTCCCCTAGCAACGGCTGGGTTGTACGTGAAAAACACTGAAATTGTGACACAAATTTTGCGTGACGGAAATTTTTGGTTGACCCCCCAGAGCAAAGACATATCCATGTCAAAAAGTGGCTGTTGCAATGGTCCAAATTTTTTAAAAGTAAAACTTTACAAAGTTTTGTTCACGGAAGTCCGTTTTAAGACATTTTGATACGATTCCGCGATTTGTGTGAAAGTGTGTCATTCCAGATCTATCTTCTTAGAATTGGGGTAAAGAATCCGTACTTGGGCCAAAAAAATCGAACACTAAAACATAAATGAAGTTCTCAAATACAAACATCACCAAAACAGGCATAAAAGGATTGAAATAGTTGAATTTATATTTTCTGGCAGAATGTAAGATTAAGTCGTTAATTTCAGACCACTTAAAGTGTAAGGTTTCTGAACAAATTGACTTAAATGTAAAGTTACCAATTTCGTGCATGAGGACATGCTTCAGTATTGGAAGTTTTTTTTTCCTTCCTTTTTAAATCCACTAAGTTTTTATTGGTGCATTGCCATTTAATGATTATTATATTGTTTTATTCTTGCAATTTGCAAATTGTTGAAATTGTTTATTCGGTGAAATACGTGTTGAATGACACCAAAGTCACCTACGATTCACGCACCTAAAATGCCAATATTAAAATTATAGAGGCTCATCAGTCCTTTGATAAGTGATGAAACGTTTGATTATATATGTGATTATGTCATTTAGATCACTGAACTCTACGGGGGCAAGACTGGGAGCTAAGCTGAGAAGCTCAGAGCGGTAATTGGAAGCACTTGTTGCAAGTCTGGTCGATCGCGAGCCGATAGGGCGATCTACTATGTTTCGAACTAAAAATATCTGCGGAGCTTTTGCGCCCATACCGGCGTTCTCTGGAGTATTCACCTTTATAAGTTCTCATTTTATTTTCCTAAGTTATCACCTATCTATCATGTTCATGTTCCTAAGTGAATTTTCAAAGGAAAAATGAGCTATTTAGATGGCTTCGAAATTTTAAAAGTGGTTGGGAAGGGTCGGGGACCCCCTACGAATCCGTTTCATGCGTCAAAGAACACAATCCTAGATTTTAACGTCGTCCGTATGTATATATATATATATATATATATATATATATATATATATATATATATATATATATATATATATATATATATACTTACATGAGTCGCCTAGAATCAAAACGCATCCCATCCACCCTCACCCAAAACTCAGAAACCGCAAAAAACCGTGAGACAAAAAATAAATTAACAAAAAACAAAATTACTTTTTCACAGGGTCTACAGTGGGCCAGATTTGCCATTTGAATAGAAAATTTTAAGATTTTTTAGACCGTATAACAAAAACAAAAAAAAAAAAAAGGAAAAGCAGGTTGGATAGGTAGGTAACACTTTGAATCTCAAATCATACTTTGGTTCAGTTTGACTCCAAGTTAAGTGAATAGGTCGCGCTTTGATACAGAATGTTGTTGGTTAGTATAACCACAAAGTAGGTCATTCATTAAACTCATTATTGAATAGACAGGTAGGTACACTACGTAAGTTTTGAGAATTGTATAAAATGTATCAATTAAAACTTTGGTTGGAAAATGGATAGAATATTATGGGAAAATCTTAGTGGTTTCTTTTCATGTTACACATCAAGAAAACATTAAGGACCGTCGAGAAACTAACCTGCACACTCCCTGAAAACTTTATCGGAAGTGGACTGAAACTTGGTATAGTTTTGGGCGTGATAAGGATTTACCAGAGACAGACAGACAGACATCAGACAGACAGACACGGAACCAAAATTGATCAGTATACTCTGAAACGCAAAAAGCAAGGGGATATTTCGATTTTGTAGGACAACATTTTTTCGGCTTCAATTACGTGCACGAAGCTTTCTTTCCTACCTTCAGTAGTAAGGAAGCGAAATGGAAATTTTGATTTGGGAGGGCAAAATTTGTTCAACATATTGCGCTAACGCAAAGTTTTTTTAATTTCGGTTGTGATGAAACAGAACTAAACAAATGATGGACTCAAAACAGTACAAAGCCTCCACACTCCCTTATAAAGAAAGCAAAACTAGACTTCCGTTATAATAAGGCAAACTCTCGGACGGCCGTCAATCCTGCAGCTGTTTCTTTCTTCGTCTGTCCACAGCTATTTTCGCAGCCGGCTCTAACACCGATGACACAACGCTATACTTTTATTATGGTTCTAACTCCACGAAGGAGAGAGGACTCCATAAGAGGACGTGACCTCGAAATGGCTCTCAAAACCGTCTGTCCAAGCGTCCAGTCCCCAGCAGACCCCTAGTGATCATTTCCTTACAGTATAACTGCACCCGCTTGAACACTCCGTAAAAGTCGGGGTTTTTATTTACACTTTATTTTTAACATTTTTTCGGAGGTTTACGAACAGCATAATAAATCCCGTTAACATCTTGGAGGCAGCCATCATCTTTGTAACCTAATGAAAGACATCAATAACTCAAAAATGCTACAGAAGGAAAAGCGGTTTCTGAAGCAAATACCTATAACGTTTTCGTACTACATTGAATTTAACAACTACAACTTTGTGGCAACTGGATACTCTGAAAAATGCTTCAATATTTTCGAAAAAATACTGAACGTTTTAGCATTCAAATATCGTTGATGGATCGTTTATTGTCATTGAAGAACCCATAAAAGAGCCATACAAATAAATAAAGAAATAAGAATGAGAATCAAAAATCAAATTTTGATTTAGAACAAAAAAAAAAAAAAAAAAAAAAGAAATAAGTATAAGTATCAAGTATCAAGAATCAAATTTTGATTTAGAACAGCTAATTTTATTCATCTCAATATAAAGAAACAATGAAATCTCAATTTAGGTAAGTGCTGATTATGTTTATTACTTACACATGAATGTAATACATACATTAAATTTGTTATGCATGGTTTTGCCAATTTCTGGACCTTTTTTCTACCTTTATTCCAATTATGGGGCACCTCTAATTAAGGGATAATATTTTTTTGAGGAAATGTAGTAGAACGCGGTGGGTGTCAAAATTCTCAGGTTTCATTTAAAATAATATATTTAAATGAAGTATGTAAGTACGCACAGAAGAAAAAAGGGGACACTATTGCCACCCTAAACATATTTGTCTATCACAGCCCAGGTTTGCTCTCAGGAGCTTCAGATTTTGAAGGAAATTATAAAATAACATTTTGATGTTTGTGTTGCAACTTTATATTATTATACTTACAACAATTTACGAGATCCTTGTAAATGGCGGTATTTCCCCAGCCAGCTTGCTGGGGAAGTACCGCCATGGGATTAGGGTAATACCGCCATATTAAAACAAGGAGGAAATGTACCCCCAACAATTTTTTTTGTAACGTCCGTGACGCGAACCGCGAGTTCGTGGGTTCAATCCCAGCCAGGCTTGAACATTTTTTTATATCCAACTTTTTTTATAGCATTTCCAAGCCAAATGAAACCTTTTCCAAGTCAAATGAAACCTTTTCCAAGTCAAATGAAACCTTTTTCAAACCAAATGAATCCTTTTCCTTGTCAAATGAATCCTTTTACAAACCAAATAAAACCTTTTACGCAGAAATCCGTTTCAGGCTATTCTGAATCATATTCTGAAGTTTAACGCATTTTTTTATGTATGTATGTATGTGACATTCCAGACAATAACTGTCCGTAGAATTGCGCTAGAAACTTCAAACAAATTTTAAAATGTTAAGGACACAAAACGAAAGTTCAAGTTCGTTGGCCAGCATGATCGGATTACATCTTCGGGTTGAAATTTTCAAAAATGTAGTAAAAAATTTCAAAATAGCCTGTTTTTTGCGATTTGCTGTGCGAAATAATTGTTTCAGCATACTAACATGTGGTATATTCGGAATCAGCGTAAAATTTCCTACAAGAATATGTATCAAGTTTTCAAAAATTTCAAAGTTGAAAAATCAGTCAAAACTCTAAATACTGCCGTTCGCTAGTTGTAAAAATCGGTAATATTTGCATTAAAAATTGTCTAAATTCAGTTTGAACTACTCTTATGTAGCGACTGGTTTGGTTTGAATAAAGTTTCATTTGATTTGGAAAAAGTTTCATTTGGTTTGGAAAAGGTTTCATTTGGTTTGGAAAAGGTTTCATTTGATATGGAAAAGGTTTCATTTGGTTTGGAAAAGGTTTCATTTGACTTGCAAAAGGTTTCATTTGACTTGGAAAAGGTTTCATTTGGCTTGGAAATGGTATATATCCATTTTTTTCGCATCGTGGGTTCGAATCCCAGCCAGGCTTGAACATTTTTTTATATCCATTTTTTGTTTATGTAAAATGAACGAATAAAAATGTACAAAAGAGAAAAAACGACTTTATTTTTTTTGCGTTTTCAGGCTAAGAATTGCATAGCAAATTATCCTCGTTTTCTAAGCAGTACAAAAGAGAAAAGATTCGGGGGGTACAGGGGGGCGAAGCCCCCGGCGAGGCGCTTTTTGCTCTTATTCAGGTCTCAGCAAAATTCACAAGACTAACGTCAATTGTCAAAATCAAAACGTGAGCAAGAAGAGTGGAATCTTACAACGATTATGTGAATTTCGGAAGGCAGTTAGGTAATATAGAGGTGCTTATGGAGATAAGCTATCACAATATAGTTCGTATTTTTAATATTAATTTAAATATTAATTATTCAGAATCAAAAGAAATAGGTGATTATTACCACAAAAAACTTTTAAAACTAACAAGACATGGCGATATTGCCCCAGTAAGCTGACAGTATAGGGATGAAAATATGAACTTACCAGACTATTCAGAAATCCGCAGCATACTCATCCAGCACAAACTGAACAATTCCCTTTTAGTGGACTAGAGAAAGAGCTACCTTGCTGGCACTGAAATCCACAGGGAAGACTTGTGGAAGCGCCGGCATCCTCTTCTACCATCCCGCTGCTCGTGGGAATTTTCTCGAACTAATAACTTCAAGTTTGTTACCGTTAGAGAGCATAAGGTTCAAAAAACGAGATTGGCACAATGTTGTACGGGGTGCACAAAGTTGTATGAGTTGACGGTAATGGGTGGAAATTAAAACTAAATGATTTTTCTACGTCGTCATGCTCAACAATTTACATAAACGTATGAAAAACTGTTACCACGCAAAGTCGACAACCGTAAAACTAGAACGCCAAGCTTCAAAAACTGTGAACTCGCTTATCTTTGATGAAAATAAATTAATGACCTCAAACCAGCTTTCCCAACCTTACTGCACTCAGGTGTTTAAATAATTATATGGGGTGGCGGTATTCCCCGACTTGGCGGTATTACCCCACTCTCCCCCACCTACCCCATTTCTCGGGGGTCTTGGAGATCCCTTCATCACCTAAATTTTATCGTAATCTTCTGTAATCTTTTATTGCAGTTAACTTAAGATATAAGGATGACATTTTTATGTATTCGGCTGTTCTGCGCCATCAAACATCACGGTAAATTGAATCTTTGTCATTGATTGCCCATAAATCTATCAACCCCAATCTGAAGAATATATCGATAAAATCTCTAAACAACCTTCTCATCAACTGGACTTGATCTTTTGTCCTCTCCCTACCGTAAACTACTAGTCCGATTTACGAGTTTTTTTCCACGGGAGCTCCCTTCAAAGTCCGCTCCAGTTTATTTTGTTTTAGTTCCCTATCAAAGACGTCAGGTCCTTCCGAGTTCGTTTTTAACCGACTCACTCCCTTCTTTTTCTTCTTCTTCCGTTTTTTTCTTCAAAGGAACGTCTGACGGCGGCACAAGTGTAATAGATAACTACAACGAACGCGAATGAGCCCCGTCTATCATACTAAATTTACGTGCTAGGGATTGCTGTCGTCTGTTGAAGTAGAATGCGGTAATGTGGATTTATTGCACCTATTTTTAACGTTTCCCGTCAAAAATCGGTTCGGATTTCGAATCTATGCGTGCTACGACTGACTAGGTAACCGCTAGCTATCCTCGAAAATAATAAATATATATATACCTAGTACTAGCTGACCCGGCGGACTTTGTCCCACCCAACATATTATTCGTACAGTCATGGTTACAAATAACAATAATTTCCAACAATGCTCTAAAACATTCAACTGCTTTTTACTTTAGTACAGTTCGCCCTCACTTTGGTTGAGATTGGTACGGATGTGTTCCAACATCCCTTAAGGGCTGCCTGTTCAGAAATGAGCTGGTGGCACCGGGAGCCGTCATGGTGGGTGGGTCCGGGCCGACCGGCCCTGACCGGCCAAACACGGGGGGAAAGCCTCTCCACACCGAAAAAAAACGGCACCGGAAATAATATTGGGCACAGAAACAGAAGATAAAATTTGACCACCAAACACAGAATACCTTAGGGTAGATGCACCAGTAGTAGGCACTTGTGACTTCAACTCCTTAAAATAAGTGATTGGAACCACTAAAATATTTGAATTTGGCACCGTTTTAAAGGTCAGCATGTGCTCTATTTCTTCTAGAATCATCTAGATGATCAAGGCAGTCTTGGTTACATTATGTCACCTGTTAACAAAACAATCTCCATGAGGTTGTCTGCCTTAACAGATCTGCTAACGAGGTGAGTTTGGTTTTTAGTATATTATCCCCCAATTGAGGCAATTTTGGATCTATTTTATGTTTCTTGTTATCTTTTATATACCCTCGAAAAGATGTAGAATGTTCCTGTACCTCTAGAAGTTTCAATTTTGGCTAAAATAAGGTGCCTACTACTGGGTCATAAAAAATACTGAATTTTTCAGTAGTAGGCACTTCTGCCTGCTACTGGAAATACCTTCTTTTTCAGTTAGCAACAAAGTTTTCATCAGTTATTAATTTGGAATACGACAGTATCTGAGGTTTTCTCAGAAAATGAGTAGTTCCAATAGTTGGCAGGGGGTGCCTACTTTTGGATCCCGAAGGTGC
This sequence comes from Adelphocoris suturalis, assembly GCA_030762985.1. NCBI lineage: Eukaryota > Metazoa > Arthropoda > Insecta > Hemiptera > Miridae > Adelphocoris > Adelphocoris suturalis. The sequence goes on along the minus strand of CM061043.1, from coordinate 4,182,915 downwards.
CTACTACTGGAATAGGTTTTTTATCTCAGAACTCCACATGTTAGGATACTGAACGTTTACTACTGTTTACTACTGATGCTGAAGTACCAATGTGATACTTTGTCGTTTTGTAATAGACTGAAGTTTGTTATTAGTCAATACCTAGTAAAACTCCATTTTATATTTTGTATTTTTTTAATTTGTATTACGACTAAAAGAATAATTCAGTATGAGGGCTGAGACATGTGGTAAACTATGATGTTTCAGGCCTTGATGTATTTTCGATATATTTTCGTTGAGAGGAAATGTAATTAATAAAAATTCGTTCATTGAGATTCAACTGCCTACTACTGGTTCATTTCCCTGCCTACTACTGGAATTTCAATGCCTACTACTGGTTCATTTCCCTGCCTACTACTGGAATTTCAATGCCTACTACTGGTTCATTTCCCTGCCTACTACTGGAGTTTCAATGCCTTCTACTGGTGAAAAAACTTGCGTCCGGTTTTTTCAATTTAAAAAATCATAATCGTCTATTATTTAGACAATTTAAATGTAATTAGCTTTGGGAGGAGTTAAGTAATGTTGAACAAGCATTGGAAATAAAATAGTATGAAAAATAACATCGTGACACACAAAAATCGTGATTTTTTTTGTTAAAGTGCCTACTACTGGTGCATCTACCCTACACAGACGGAATTTCAAGATATACCTATACTTACACCATTCCCATTTCATTATAGTTCTGGTACATGTACAATTTGTTTAAAACCAATAAATGAATTTTTTTAAATCTTCAGGTAGTTGTCACATCAGCACGTACCACTTTTTTGTAGTTAAGTAATTCACTTTCTCCTCGTATTTACCCGTTGCGAAGGGCGGCTAGTTTGACGATAAGGAGTAGGTTTGGGGAAGATTACGATAGCCTATCATTGTCCCGGTAGTGCAAGGAATTAGATGGAAAAGTTTCATCCCCAGTTTTCAGCACACAGAATCGACTGAAACCACTATAAGTGCTTTAAAATTTGTCCTTGACAAATAATAAGACGTCGTCGTTTTCTTCACCGACGTCGGTAGTTGACAAATCATAAAAAATTGAGTTTTCGGGAGGGGTTTCTATATTTCCTCAAACTTCGTGAGGCACATGGTCAGTGGAACAACTACTTAAATTGATTATGGTAATGTGGATGCCTTCCAATCACTTCCAATGCATGAGATCGGCTTCTTTGGAGGGGGATTTCGCTTGTTGGTATTTCATATACAATACAAATAGTTTGTGGATTCGATACTAATAAAGGGAGTAAGTATTGTTAAAGTACAAAATTTACATAATTCAAACATCAATATTGTTTACCTTTTAGATTGGGTAACAACGCAGTGGTAACCTACCTATTCACAAATATATCGACAGTCACAAACCCACCTATTGAAATTTCCGGGTATGTTTCCTTCTTTGTGAAACATCGGTGCTTCGTGATGGACGACAGACATGACAGCTACTGGAGGTTTCGTTTGGTATCTGGGAAGACAGAGATGGACCATTAGTCACTCCTCACTCCTGCCTCCTTAGCAAGGAGCGGGTTGGTTGGTCTCCAGACTACTGGTCAGTAGTTATCTACCCACCTACTACTTTCCATACTATCGATTCCAACCCGAAAGATATGTTTACTTATAATGAAAATGCTGCGACGATAATACGATTTGATATATATCTAGTGTTTATGAGCTCAAAGTAAAGTACAGCTCAAATAAAACAAAGTTGTGTCGATCTGTTGCAGTAATACTAACTCAACAACTATGTACTAATTCAACTCAACGGACAAATTTGACAGTCCTCATTCCAGTTGAACTAATTAGGTGCGTGTATTTCTCTAAAGTTCCAAGAAGTCGGATCTTCAACTAATTTACGCAAAACGTTTCCTCTTGGCAGTTTTTACATCCCTAACGGAAAGTCCTAATGTGAATTTACTTCAAATTTTAATCGCCTTTTCAAAAATAGGAACCAGAGAAATTTAGAATATGTTCTAGCTGTGCTCGCTTGCTTCGCTCGCTAATCCACGACCAAAATGTAGATCACCGTGTACTTACCATCATATAAATGTCGTGGCTCGCCTTGTAATATATGTAGTTTTTACTAATAAATCGCACATAAGCTGGCCTGGAACGTTCGACCAGATAAGTCTTTTGAAACCACATGTAGCCAACGGTTGATCACGCCACTTGGGCAGGGTCTCCCCTTGCGTGTGCATTCAACTATAAATGCTCAATGTGCATCATCCTGCATGTGTGATGCCATGCATTCTTGAGCCAACTTCTGTCCAGAATCGGTCTTCACACAATCTTTACATTTCCACTTTATTCCAACGGGGTACCGCACTCTGGGTTTGAAGATTCTCCTATCCTCTGACAGGGCCTTGGCAATGGTCAGAACCTCCTACGTGCTCCACTCCACGGAGATTCGCATTCCGGTCTCCAATCCCTTCAACATTTGATAAGGCGAACGCACCGAAAGGTCTCTCTGGATTTTCTTTCAACGGAGTTCCGCATTCCAGGGTAAGATGCAGCTCTCCATCCGGTACTAGTGCATTTTAGGGCCGGAAGGTTCGATTATTGAGATAATCGAAATATGCGATTATGTATCGATTGTGCTCCGTTCGAGGTTTCGTCCTTTTGCCGGACACCAGCCATATTTGCTTTACGGACAGTCGTTTTTGTAGTTGTCGTGTTAAGTGTTGTTTTCTCGCCGAATCATGGATTTTATATCTTTCAAACCTCCAGTGCGCGATGTCAATAATGTCCACTGCAGCTCAGTTTTTGCAAAAAGTCCGCGTCATACCAACCGAAGTGTTGTGCACGAGCAACCACAAAAATGCAGATTAGTTGGAAATGTAGATCAGAATGAAGTGTATAGTTTGGTGGTCTGGATGCTCGCAAGCTCGCATCTCAAAAATACATAACATCAAGTAGTCAATCCCTTAGTAAAAATGCAGATTAGTGGACATGTAGATCAGAATGAAGTGTATAGTTTGGTGGTCTGGATGCTCGCAAGCTCGCATCTCAAAAATACATAACATCAAGTAGTCAATCCCTACCTAACCCTACAGTAGAAATGAAAAAACACTAGAAACAGTAGAAATTAGAAATGATTGATTCCTACCAGTTAAAATGAAAAATGAAAAAAACAGTAGAAATTATAAAACCGCTGGAAAACGGCGGAATATCGAATGTGTACCTACTAATCGATACATAATCGCATATTTCGATTATCTCAATAATCGAACCTTCCGGCCCTATAATGCACTAGTACCCTCCATCCTTCCATTATTCAATGTCAACTAGGGTTTTATTGGTCAAGGTTCAAAACAAGTGAAATCCAATTTCAATTTTAAAATTCTTGTGACTCTCTTAGCTCCCTCTCAACGCAACCAACAATGTATATTTCTATCAGTAAAGCAGTACCTTGTAACGGACTTAGGTCGCCCCGAGAGGTGCAATGGGGTCTAAATCAGCACTCATAGAGAGAGGGGGTGTGACAGTACCATAATAGATACAACTCGTACTAATGTGCTATGTTCGGAGAAGATGATTTTCCGGTTCTCGGATCCTCATCTATCGCCAAACGCAGCATTCCAAGAACTCGGGGATGACGCCCGGCGCGAGAGCGACGGACGCGCATTCTCTTGGATCTAACGGGAACTATCACAACCTAGATTATACATAACCACACCCGGAGAGGATCTGTTCTAAATTTCAGCATCTTGAGTTAAATTTGAACGAAATAAGTTAGGAAACTAGTTATCTCGTAAATAAGTTGAAACGATTTTTGTGAAAGTTGGCGGTCTCTAAGATCAATTTTGTGGGAATGGCAAAGTTTTAAAAACTTCGTGAAATATATATATAATAATGAGTCTGAATTGTATTGAATAAATATAAAAATCTTCTGTTCTTAAAGATAATTCAATGCTGAATCCAAAAATGAGGGAGAAAGTGGAACTAAGATGAAGTTGATAAATAATGATTTTATGAGGTGAAGCGAAAATTGTTCGTAAGAACGGGGGGGGGGGGGGGGGGGGGGGGGGGGGATCGTACCTTTTGAACTGATCAGGATAGGACACTTTTTCTTGAGAGGTTTTACTACATTTTTTACTAAGTTTACTAGACATTTTTTCTCCTACACTTATTTTTTCCCACTCTGTATATTTATTTATAGTGTCCACCAACATGACATTCTCCTACGACAAAGATAACCTTACTTGTGAGACCGCCGTAACGCTATAAGGGCCGTGTGATCAATAATAGTAATCGAAACGTGTGTCTATCATCGGGTTGCTCAATTCCCACTCTTCACCTTCCTTATCTCCCGATCGCAATTGGCAGGTTGAGTGTCCATTTCGGATCGAATCGAAAAGCTAAAGTGGTTTTCAACTGACAGTTGAACTGACTCTGGTAATTTTTTACGTGATCTAACAAGTCCACCGACCACCGGTCATCAATCAATCGACGGAAATTGTTTCATTAAACGGGCCACAGCCTTTTTTTCTCCATCAAGGAGCCATACGAGGCTGTAGGTCGTGCCCTTTCTCTTCTAGAAAAAAATCCACCGACAAGCTTCCCAGCGCCGCCCGGTCCAGATCCCAGATAAACTCTTCTGGAAAGAACGCGGTCTTCATTTTCGTATGATCCTCGTTCCGTAGTTTTACAGTTTTTCACTCTGCTCATTTTTCAAAAGGCAAAGGTCGTGATTCACAAATCATTCGCTTCCCGGTCTAATTTCCGTTTTCCAATCCAGAAATACCAACGGTGTGAGGGTCGTGGTAGCCTCAGGGTTTGCGATGCGTAGGGTCTTCCACTTCTGGTGGTCGAGCATTGTTTTCTCAAGTTCATCATCCTTTGGAGGTGTGGCCAGCCTCCTGATCTGAATATTAACTGGAATCGATGACCTCTAAGCTTCACTTCTTTATAGATATTAGCTGCAGTGACTTGTTTTGTACTGCAGACAAAATTTGGACAGTTGTCAAATTACTTGGAATAGAATAGAAGAGAATTGGATTTATTTCCACAACTAATTATAATTTAACTTCACATTATAAATGGTTTAAACTACCCCCCTCATAGATCATAGGGGGGTTCACTTAGGTAATTGATAAAAAAGTAGAATTAGTTAGTTTTTGCATTAATTTATGGATATTATAACCAATTAGCTGTAATTTCGATTGTCTTTCATCTTTCCGACCTAACACTTGTTGATGTACGAAACATATGTATGTTGTACTTATAATAGGTGGGTAAGTATATTTCTTTACAAGTAGGGTTAGGTAAATTTAATACTGAATAGTAATCTATCGTGATACAGAGCATCAATGTGAAAAAATTGATCATTGACATAAAGTCAAGAATTTCTTTGCTCAACAGACTTGGTGTTAGTGAGTTAGTGTTCGTTTCAAAGATACTTTAATATGAAAGTGTATATACACGGTTATGCATAAATAATATGATAGCAGTTCGCGTTATTTAAAACTAAAAACACAATATACCTATCCTATTATCGTTGATGGATCATTCATTTCATTGTACCATGAATCATGGAACGTATAAAAACATTAATTCAAAAGTTGTACTTCAACGTAATTTCGTTATAAGTAAGTTATGACCATTCTAAATTGAACTGATGTTAAAACTTTTAAATATTTTCCGAAATATTGAACTGCCAGAGAAAAGATTTTAGCTCACTCAGCTGATCAGGATCGAGCCCGTCATTGCACTCCTCTCCTGTCGCCCCAGATAAGCTTCAAATGTCAACTTCCTTGGATGAAGAGGAGAGAATTTAGATCACACAATTACTTACTTACTTACAATTACTTATGGGGTCAAATTTTTGTTCAAAAAACCAAGTACAATGGTACATCAGAAGCTAAGAATATTGAAATTGATTTAGGCACTCATCAACTAGAAATTAATGGGACAAAATAAATCACATACCTACGCTTCACTAGTCCATCTGTAGAAGTCAAAATTTATAATAAACTCGATTTCGTGAAGTGAGAATGGGGCTCCAAACTAACAAGCTCCACCGCTAGGAGCGCTAGGGAGGCAGTACCCTAAAGAAAATGGCCGTTGACATGATTTTCCCCTTGTCAGCACATTGCGTCACCCCTTTTCGCTCTACTATTCTTTCCCTGCACCACCAACCTCATTAATCCTTTTCCAAAATTAAAATTATATTATTAATAAATCAATAGTTATAATAAAGAAACACATCGAAACAATAAAAACGGAAAAATAAACAAAAACCGGTAGGTAGGTATCTACTGCACAAGAACAACCACACTGTCTTCCACAGAGGTCCTCGACAACAAAATTAGAGACCTCAGACCACACAGTAACCAAATCAAAGAAGCAGTTTGTTTATTATTGGTTCCATCGCGGCATTGCGTTTATTTATTGATTATGATAATAGAGATTTTTAGTTCGTTAGGATGGGTATGTGCTGCGTGTTTGGTTGTAATAAACCTGGTAACGTACGTTTCCCAAGGGATGAAACTTTGAGAAAACGGTGGATTGTTGCAGTCCACCGGGAAAAGAGTTTTGTGGTTAACAAGTTAACGAAAGTGTGCTGGAGTCATTTTCGCCCTGACGATTTCATGCAGGAAAGTTATAATACAGGTAAGAGCATAAGTAATATTTTTTTATTCATTGTAAGTAACTTCCAGTTTCATAGGCGATTAATGACGAGAAAAAAGGAAAGGGCACTGTTTACGTGCTGCGCTCTATCTCGAGCTACTTATGCTCGGAGCCCCAGTCAATCGAAATTATGTCAGCCGATACGATCGTCGTTATTTATAGGCGGCTTTTACCATGTTCCACCAATCAATGTTTAATTTTCCTATTAAAGTTGTAGACCTTATGGAGAGCGAACGGATGAATGTACAGCGACCCGGGTGGTTTCATTGACATCAACAGGTCGTCTTTCATACGATTCTTTGATACGAACTAAAACACTCGCTACGAAGTTGTGGAAACTCATATCAAAACGGAAGTTAGTGAAAAACGTGCAATTAAGAGCAAGCAAAGTGAAGTACAAAGTGAAGTAAGTGAAGTAGATTAGATCGTAGGAAATTCGAAAAGGTCAAAAGTGACAGATTTGGTAAATGTTTGAATAAGGATAACCCTCAATAAATTTCACCACTGAAGTAGAAGTCATTTCTATAAAGCTTGAAATTATTCCTTCAAACTGTTGAAACCAGTAATCTTCCCCTCTTTTCACTTCATTAGCTATAACCCCCTTCACTTTGCTTACACTTAATTGATTGTACCTCCAGCCCCCTTTCCTTTCTCTCGACCAATGGGGTTCAATCTCCTTTCACCTGTGACCATATATAAGCTGTGTCCTTTCTGATGTGTGTTCAGTTATTGTTTGTTGCTGATGATGGCTTAACCGTCGAAATCGATTTAACATTGTAACTCTTTATTTTTCGTGGAAATAGACAATGGTTTTTTCACTAACTTCCGTTTTTCAATTCTTTGGGTTGATATTCATAACTACTGTGATTCTCTAAGTGCTTGATCTCAAACTTTTAAGCTTCAGACGGCGTACGGTGCGACGGACGGATTTATTTATTAATTTTTTTTTCAAGTCTAGGCATACGTAACAAACATAAAAAAAAATTTTTTTGAGGAGGCTTAAAATATGTTTTTCTCTTATTCGATTACAATGGTATATTATTGTAAATAATGAACCGAATTGAGAAACATCTACTTTAAACAGTGGAGTTCCCACTTCCCAGCATTCGGGCTGCCAACAAAAACAGCATACCAATCGCTGATTTTTTATGGTAGTTTGTTGAGGAATATTTATATTGGACGGAGTCAGAGGGGTATGTTACATCGACTGGAAAACGATACGCCTAGTTTCCGATCAGTGACGTCAGTCGTTGAAATAAATTGCCTCGAGCGGTATTTAAGACAACCCAAGTTTTGTTAATGGTTTTTTTTCGAGACTACTACAAAGCGCCTGCCCATTTAAAACTAATGCGATCTCGGATGTCTCGGGGTTCCTTCCTCCGATTCCACTTGTCGATCGATTCTCTGAAATCGTATTTTTACGCGTCGCTCCTCGGGCGAAGAACGTTCTATTCTGGGGTTTACATAGACCAGGTCTTCTCTGGGGCCTCTACTTCCCAGTTTTCCGGAATCTCGGGATATAGATAAACAGTCAGCTCCTATACGATTCACAATCTAAATACATTAGGTAAGTATGAGTAATCCTGGCGATCTTGCAAGTTTACTTTTTCGAAATATACACAGGGTTTCCCAGTACCTAGCCCCCCCCCCCCCCCCACCCTGGATGTTCTTAAGATTTAGAATGATATTTGCAATAGTATCTTGAAAAAACACCGAAAAACGGTCGGACTTGCACATTTTTTCACCCATTCCCACACACAGCGCAAACCGTACAGTACAATTTTCCCCCTCACTACCCTCTACAAAACAGCCCTCGATCGTTCCCTCAGTCCAGTGACAGCTTGCATGATATTTATGAGAGGAATTAAAAATGTTCCCCTAATTGCTGACCATATAAATCATGTATCATTTTAATGAAATGAAGAGATGCTATATGTCCAAATAAGCCCAGAGGCTCTTGCATAATTTGGGTCACTGCTAAGAATGGTATCTTTTGGTGGGACCTTCATATTTTAACACATTAGTAGAAACTCAATGTGATTTGTACATTGTGATACCTGTTGGGCAAAGTGATTCAACTGTGTTATCCAGAACACAAAATATCTAGTTGGTGGGTACGTAGCTCATAGCACATAGCTCTATCCATTGTGTGGTGAAGTAGGCAAACCAGGAACTGGTATCAATCATTCATCAATTTAACTGACAGTCATAAACATGAATCACACTCGAAGACAATAACGCCTACCTACTAAATTTGATAGATGTATAAAATACTCGGCGCTTCGCGCCTCGCCGAGGGGCTTCGCCCCCCTGGACCCCCCGGATCTTTTCTCTTTTGTACTGCGTAGAAAACGAGGATAATTTGCTATGCAAATTTCGGGAGTTGTACGTCCAAAAAAAATTTGACCAGTCAACAGGATTTGAACCCACAACCTTCATCTCACGAGACAAATTTCGTTACGGACATTACAAAAAAATTATTGGGGGTCGGCCTAAGAATTGCATAGCAATTTAAAAAACCCTGCAAATTATTTCGCAAAGGTTTATTATTTTTTCAATTGAGCATGATCGTAGTTTTAGTTGGCTTGCGTACGTCATAAGGCCCGTCCAGACTCCTCGGCGTGTCCTATTTCGAGTTGCCACAACCTATACTTCTATAGCCTCGAAAAAGACACTTTTTCACCTATTGTTGGCACATAGGAGCGATCGAGCTGGCGAGAAGTTAGGACCAACTAGACCCCAAGTGGAGTCTATGTGCGAAATAACGGATTTTTTTGGTCAATTCTAAGGCCTTTTATGGCCCGGACGGCAAACGGCGGACGGACATTGCAAATTTGGATTCTACGCACTTTGAAACTTAAAATGACAAAGTTTGAGGGGGGGTTATAAAATTTGTTTGCTATACGATCTTATAGGCTTATTATTGAAAATAATAAACCAAAAATAGGTACTGCAAAAGCAAACAGGAGAACCGGAAGATAAGGGGAAAGATGATGAAAGGACCCGTATTCGCGAAAGAACTGGCACCACTGCGCTAAGCCGCTTATCATGAGACTGTTCTATACAGGGTGTATCAGCCAAAGTTTAGGGATCAATTCTACAACTAATTTGCAACAAAAAGTGCCTCCTAGACTTTTTTTTAGAGGCTTTGTTTCCGAGTAATTTCACTTTTCAGATTTTTTCGTAGTTTTGACCTTATGTCACTAAAATGTTCATAATTCCCTTAATTTCACAAGTAAATTAAAATTTGGTGACACCGTTGAAAAGAACGTTAAATTTCCTATCTCTCCGATACCAAAACATGAATTTTTGAGCAGCTCCGAAAGCTGAAAAATGAGTTCAAAGTCACTATTGTGAGAAGTTGCCAAAATTTCACTGTTTTGAACCCGCTTATTGGCTTTTATACTGTAGTGCTTTTGAATCCCCATCCTCAGGAAAACTACCTTAGAATTTCAGCTTTCCAACGGTATAATCAATTTTTATTTCATTTTGCTAACTAGAGGAGAAAAGTATGTTTGTATGTTAAAAAATATGATGTTTTCTACAAAATCGATAGTTTTTGAGAAAAATTACCCCCTAAGAAAATACTAGTTTGGGGTCGGTGTCGACGTATTTTTTTACGCTGAGTCGAATGGTAACACTCGCAGATCTCTCACGAGTGTCTCTATTTCCTTCTTTTCCAGCATCTGTCCTCAAACTCAAACTTTTATGTTCTTAAATGAAATGATGAAGACACAGACTCGCAGTTTTTATCTAGATCCTGTGTTACAAGACTCGGACCCTGAGAGTTTCATCAAAATCTTACTAAAACTTAGTATAGTTATGGGCGTGAAAAGGAATTGGTACAGACACACCGACAAACAGGCAGACAGACTCGGCACCAAAATTAATCAGCAAGCTTTGGAACGCAAAAAACGAGTTGAAATTTTGATTTTTGAGAACAATTATTTTACTAAGCACGAACTTTGGTAGCGAGGAAGCGAAAAAACCAACGGCAAACTAGAAGCTTGCAGTCAGAACATCCACTAATGATCTCAACAAGCTTCCTAATAAATTCTCGAGAAGTTTCTTGAATCAAAGTGACGCCATTAAAAGCATGTCTTGTGGCTAGGACGATTTGGCAAAACGTGGTTTCAATAATAAAAGTTCCTACAACTATAATATCAAATTTGAGAGGTTACGTCATAACACGCATCTTCACGATACAAAAATAATCCTAAGCCTGATTTACACCTTCTTGCGCCAATATGAAACGTGAGAGTATTACAATAGAGAACAAGGTAATGAAAGGAAAATTTATCGACGCGTGGTTAAGTAATGATAAATTATAATGGCGAGAAGTCGAAGGCAACATCATAAACTACAACAGAAAATATATAGGTAGGTGGTAAAAACCTCATCTAATAAATTACCACCTAAGAAGGGAGGACCAATTTATTTTATGAAAGCTACGTGATGTAGACACAGTAACCTGAAGCCATCCAATGTTACCACTTAGTATGGTCATTAAGAAAATTAACAACGTATCTATTTTCCACACCATGATATTGGTAACAGGAGCCACTAAGTTGGTGGGTACTATTCGATTTGTTCTGCATGAGTAGGTTCATCACTTGAACTCCAACAGTTTTAACTGATTCGAAATTTGCTCAATGCATGCAGAAAATTGGATAGTATCCTCAGTTTAACTAGGTAAGAGCGCTCAGTAGGCTTGTTGCATTATTATATCTACTATTAATGAATTGCTTCCGGGTGTATCTCTAAGTAGCGGAAATAATGTGATAATTAGCAGGAGTAAAGATATGTATATGTTCAATCATAAATAGTACTCTACCTATACAGGGTGTATTAGACACGACTCGCCAAAGTTCAGGGATCGATTCTATAGGTCCTCTTAACCTCTCAAATTTGATATTCTAGCTGTACGAAATTTTATTATTGACACCACGTTTGGCCAAATCGTCCTAGCCACTCGACATGCTTTTAATGGCGTTACTTTGATTCAAGAATCTTCTCGAGAACTTATTAGGAAGCTTGTTGAGATCATTAGTGGATGTTCTGACTCCAAGCTTCTAGTTTGCCGTTGATTTTTTCGCTTCCTCACTACCTAAGTTCGTGCAAGAAGTCGAATAATTTTTTTCTCCAAAATCAGAATTTCTACTTGCTTTTTGCGTTCCAGAGCTTGCTGATCAATTTTGGTGCAAAGTTTGTTTGCTTGTTTGTCGGTGTGTCTGTACCAATTCCTTCTCACGCCCATAACTATACTAAGTTTTAGTAAGATTTTGATGAAACTCCGAGTCTTGTAACACAGGATCTAGATAACAACCGCGAGTCTGTTGTATAGGGTACCTCCTACCCCCACAAATTTCATTGCCGTCGAGTCTATAATGGCATGTGCGCATGTGTCAACGCGAATTTCTTAAAAATTTGATTTCTCTTGGTGTATGTGTCCGATTTTGCTTCAAGTCGGAGGGTAGTTTATACTCAGGTTTCAGAGAGGTACCCTGTGGAATATAACGTAGGTACCTAATTGATTGAGAATATCTGTTGCGTATGCGCAAAAGTGAAGTTCATTGACTCACGTGAAACTCGGAAGCTATTATACATTCAACAACATGTAAAGTAGGTAAGTAATAAAACTACAATCGAATCCCCGTTCGTCTCCGTTTAATTGTAGCAACAAGTGTTACAAATTGTGTTACAAGTAGCATACTTGTAGTGTCGATTCGAAAATAGCAGATGCCTTTAGGGCGCCAAGTTGGTCGCAATTTTGAAAATTTTAACGAGAATACAACATATTATAATTTAGTTAATTGAAAGCAAATTTGGTCCGGAGATTAGGAACCAACTTTTACCTTATTTTACGAACAACTGGTATTTTACGTATACTTTAAACTCGAAATACGATTACTCTCTTATGAATCAATCAATTCAAGAATTGCTAGTGGTCTATCAACGCAGAATTTAATTCTCTCAGTTATCAGAGGAACAAACATCGTTTTAAATTGTATTTATTGAAGAAAAGTTGAAAAATATGTGGAAAAACTTTTTTCTTTTCTTGTTTTACGAGAAAAAAAGTCCATTCATGCAGCATGACCCCATGAGCGAATTTTTGAAGAAATCTCCGACATTTCAGTCGCTATTGATCGTGTAGAGAAATTTTAGTTTATGATTTTGATAGACAAACATGGAATCGGAGGACGGAATATTTCACAGAGTAAACTCATCAGTTGTGATTACATTTTTTTAATTTTATTTTTTATTTATTTATTTATTTTTAACAAGCACCTACTACCTACGTTTAAAACAGCATGGTTCTAGGATTGGTAATACAGGGATACTTCCATAAGAGTAGTCCAATCTGAATTTGGACAATGTTTCATGCAAATATTACCGATTTTTACAACTAGCGAACGGCATTATTTCGATTTTTGACTGATTTTTCAACTTTGAAATTTTTGAAAACTTGATACATATTCTTATAGGAAATGTTACGCTTATTCCGAATATACCACATGTTAGTATGCTGAAAAAATTATTTCGCACAACAAATCGCAAAAAACAGGCTATTTTGAAATTTTTGAAAATTTCAACCCGAAGATGTTGTTATCGTCTGGAATGACACATACATACATACATAAAAAATGCGTTAAACTTCAGAATAGCCTGAAACGGATTTCTGCATAAAATTTTTTCAAAAATTCACATTCTACAAATTTTGAGGCGAGAGCAATAGCTTAATTTTCTTCAAAAATTCGCTAAAAGCAATACTTTTAGGTATAGGAACGTGGGATAAATTTGGAATGAGCACAATTTCCTATTAGATAGAGGTAACAAATAATTTTGTCCAGCCAGAATTGGATTTTGCCCCATTGTACGCCGAATGAAAGCGGTTGTTAGCATTTTCCCAAGTACCAGCCTAACGGGATGTAAAAGTGGTATTGCCACCGAGAAAGTTTCTTTTTACGATTCATCGTAAACACAAGTGCAGAAAATCATTATTGATCATAACTCATCGTCAACACTGAATGTTTTCCTACTACTTTCCATAGAAATTACTTGTAGTTTCACAATAATATTTGGTTTCTTACGGTATATTTATCATCGCTCCAACTACCTATAACTAAAAAGTCCAGTCATGCAGCATGACCCCATGAGCGAATTTTTGAAGAAATCTTCGACGTTTCATTCACTATTGATCGTGTAGAGAAATTTTAGTTTATGATTTTGATTTTTTTTTTTTTTTAACAAGCACCTACTACCTACGTTTTAAACAGCATGGTTCTAGGATTGGTTATACAGGGATACTTCCATAAGAGTAGTTCAATCTGAATTTGGACAATGTTTCCGGCAAATATTACCGATTTTTTACAATGTTTGAAAACTTGATACATATTCTTATAGGAAATGTTACGCTGATTCCGAATATACCACATGTTAGTATGCTGAAAAAATTATTTCGCACAACAAATCGCAAAAAATAGGCTATTTTGAAATTTTTGACTACATTTTTGAAAATTTCAACCCGAAGATGTTATCCGATCATGCTGGCCAACGAACTTGAACTTTCGTTTTGTGTCCTTAACATTTTAAAATTTGTTTGAAGTTTCTATCACAATTCTACGGACAGTTATCGTCTGGAATGACACATACATACATACATAAAAAAATGCGTTAAACTTCAGAATATGACACAGAATAGCCAGAAACGGATTTCCGCATAAAATTTTTTCAAAAATTCACATCCTACAAATTTTGAGGTGAGAGCAATAGCTTAATTTTCTTTAAAAATTCGCTAATGAGGAAAATATATAGGTAATTACCAAATTCGTAAGAATTAGGACTACATAATACGCAGGGCTCTCATCAATGAAGCTTGAATGTTTTATTCTACACTGCTTGATAATTAAAATTATCGTAAAGGCTTGGAGAATTTAAGGGTGTACTTATTTGTTATGGCTATTTTTAGGTCAGAAGATCGAAAATACAAACCAAATTTTTAAAGAAAAAACTGCCAAAAGGAAGTGTTTTTGTCAATTTACTAAGAGAGATTTGATACCGGAAATTACTTGAAAACGCAGCAAATTATTTACAAAGGTTTATTATTTCTTCGTTAGATAGCTCTTCAACGCGGAACACTACCTTGCTATGACCATCAAACGAGATTCTAATTGACTCGAGATGATCACCGAGATTGATTAAAACTCTAAAACAAAAGTGTTGGTTCTCGATACCTCAAAAAAAGCAGGCATATTCTGTGAACGACTTGATGAACAATTCCCACCCAATCCAGAAATTCGACCAGAATGCTCAGATAAAATTGCCTAAATAATGGATGAACTCTTACAAGTTCTGCCTTTTGCTTCCGAATCTACCTAAAGGTAGCGGAAGCATTGTTTTCACGTTCGGGACAGAAAAAAATTTTCGTCTCCAAAATCAAAATTTCCACTCGCATTTTACGTTTTGGAGTGTTTGTGTGTGTGTGTGTGGGAGACTCGCCTTGCCAGTGCCCTACAGTTAGAGAGTCTACATCTGTTAAATACCTGGGGATGATTATAGACCACAGAATTACATGGGAAGCTCACATAGCCACCCTCAGGAATAAGCTATCACGAATCCTCTATGGATTGAAAGGTTTGAACCCAATTCTGCCAAATAGCGCCCTGGTGAAGGTATATGGCGCTACGTTCATCCCCACATTGCGATTTGGGATCATCCATTATGGAGGTACATTTCCGTCGTTTCTGAGGATAATAGATGGTGTACAGAATTGAGCGAGGAAATTGATATCGTTGCCTGGTGGGCGGCTGAGTGGACTGGACTTTGTTCAGGTGTATAGAATTGAGGTCTTCTCCTGGGTTTTTCGACATTGGTATAAATTCCTGAATGAGGGGACTTTGCGAGTAACCAGGAGGAGCACGGTGGTCAAACTGATGGTCCCTAAAATACGGCATGACCATGGCAGAATCCAGGCGTTCTACAAAGTAGTGCAAATTTTCAACGACCTTATTCCCTGCATCATCGGCGAAGGTGAAAGCTTAGAACAGTTCACGAATAGACATCTACTAAAGAGACTCAAACAATACCTCAAATGCTATCATGTATTCTAGTGAAATTTAAATTTAAAACATCAAAAATGTGTGTTAAATTGTTTAAAATTGTTTTTAATTATGATATTAATCATGAAATTGTGATATTAATTATGAAATTAAATAAATTAATTAAATTCCATCGGGATATTAATTATGAAATTAACTTTATTTATAATTGTAATGTTTTGTCATTCGATGTATTAATTTAATAACGAGACATATTTGCTACTGTTATTGTAAACACTTTGTGATATTGTGTGATATTGTGCACTTAAGTCATGTACATACGTAAGTAATTAATAACTCTTCTGAATCTAATGTAATACATACCCCCCCCCCCCCGCGCGACCATGAGGTCTTGGGGGTGCAGTTCCTAAAGCAAAATGAAAAGATTCTCCAAATAAAGTATCTTGTATCTTCTATCTTGTGTGTGTGGCAGTGTGGACATGGAGCAGCTTTCAGAACCCCCTAAGAATATGTTAGAATTGATTGAAGTTATGGAACTATGCTGTTATTTTGAATAATATTAGGCTTTTGACAGAGTGCACTCAAAATCACACATGTACTAAAAGTATCGGGAGAGTTATGTGAAAACTCGAAGCAAATGGTTCGTTAACATGATTGGATAAGACAAAGACTTTCTCCTCTCCATCCTTTCAGTTTAAAAATTCACCGTCATCTGCTGGATTTCGATCTAAACTCGGTCAATCAAACGTTTTTTTGAGAAGTTTTGAAAACAAAAATCTCCAATTTCGTATACAAATCGCCCCCGCTCCCGATTTAGAAACGTTAGACGGATCAAATCATCGGCACCGCGGAAACTTACACGCGCCGAGAGACCAACGAATGCATCCGGGAGGTTTGGCAGGACATCAAATCATTATCAGACTCTGGGCGGGTGCCAATTCGCCAATTCGCGCGAATTAAAGCTGCCAAACAGAAGAGCAAGCTCAGCGTTTAGGTCCACTCGGCTGGACATGTCAAGACCGTTTTGCCTCGTTTTCGCTTGATTTGAACCCCCCCACCCCCACCCAACCCCATCACCATTCCCCCACAGACTTGGTTTTTGGCCCACGAGTCGATAAAGTTGGGATGCGGTTGGTAGAGAAAGGGCCAAACGGATGATTTACTGGACGCTTTCCAATATTTGGGGGTTAAGCGGGTCCTTTAGCGATATGAATTAGAGGCACGTGCTCGAGTTTCGTCGGAGACATTGAATCATCTCAACAGGTTGCTTGTGGGATAGATAGATAATCACAACCGACAAAAAATTCAGAAAAAGTTCCAGTCATGCAGTATGACCGTATGAGTAAATTTTCGTAAATTGCCGTATTTTATATTGTTTTGAAATTTGAGCACTTAAGGTTCAAAGAAATTGTTAGCTACCAATTTATACAGGAAAAAAAAAAACTTGTTCAAAATAATATCTAACAATACAAAAAAGATTTCGACCTTTCAGCTTTTTTTCTTCAGTTTTTATCGAATTTTCAGCAAATAATAATGAATTTATCATTAAATAATATTAATTTGTATTTTTCAGCATAATTTTGCACATGCATTTTTTAATGCACTAGTTAATAAATTTCTTTTGTCTAAAATTCTGCTTAAAAAAAAATTTAACAATTTTAGACGTTTTTTATCCATTTTTAGTTTTTTTAAAACTTTTTTGGAAATATTAGCAATTTAATGTGGTTTACTCATGGTGCGTCTCGATGGACAGGTAGGTAACGAAACTTTTTACGACGGAGCGACCGACGTCCGAATATTGGTCGCTGGGTGAATCAATTGGGGACTTAAAAATCGATTTCGAGTTGAGTATTACTCTTCGATAGTGTGCGAAGGTAGTGGCATCTCTCGTTGTGCCCTCAGATTGATTGCAAAATTAGAATCGATCATTGAAGTTGATATTTCGATTTATCATTAGGGTTCTCGAAATTCCTTTCAGGCCCTTGAGAAGTTTGGTTTTTGGCAACGCAGTCAACGTGTTAATAAAATCGTATGTCTGTCTGTGTATTGATTAGAATCATGAAATTTTGCGTTTCTTTTCCGTTTCATGCTATTTGTAGACGATTGGTACCATTTTCACAATTTGACATTTTATTTGTTACCAAATATTCTGATGATTTCCGCTTACAACCGAGTCGTTGCTGGGGAAATGGTACTTCGTCGTTTTTCATCCCACAAAATTCGTTGACCATTCGTTCGAAAGCTCTCGATTTATCCAACCATATTATGTTAACTACTGCGAAGTGCGTGGCCAACAAGCTGAGTTATGAGCATGGTTATATGAATAATTGTTTACACACAGGTGATCATGTTCAATAATTGATATTGTGAACATGATTGCAACCGCTTGTTAATTTCTGATGATTTCATTGAGCTGGTGTTTCGATGGTGTGATTCATAGCAGGTGATCCGAATATTGCGAGAACGGTTTGATTTGTGAAGCGGAGGTTAAATCATTTTAATAGGTAATTTCTATGCTTTACACTCTAGGAAGCTGTAATTTCGTATGTAGCCTCTTTAGGACATTTACTTGACGTTGCCCAAGGTCCGGATCAGATGAGTGGCTCTTAAAGCTAATTTCTATGCTTTACACTCTAGGAAGCAGTAATTTCGTATGTAGCCTCTTTAGGACATTTACTTGACGATGTCCAGGGTCCGGATCAGATGAGTGGCTCTTAAAGCTAATTTCTATACGTTATACTCTAGGAAGCTGTAATTTCGTATGTAGCGTCTTTAGGACATTTACTTAACGATTCCTAGGGTCCGGATCAGATGAGTGGCTCTTAAAGCTAATTTCTATGCTTTACACTCTAGGAAGCTGTAATTTCGTATGTAGCCTCTTTAGGACATTTACTTGACGATGCCCGGGGTCCGGATCAGCTGAGTGGCTCTTAGAGCTTGCGTACGAGTCTGCAACTAAAGACATAAAATGTCCCAATGTGTTGCAGACTCGTATGCAAGCGTTTCTTTATACACTAAATAAGCAGCAACTTTGCCGAAGCGAAAAGATGAGACCGACAACTCAAACGGATCCAGCCAAAATGACATTTCTGATGATTTCCGCTTACAACCGAGTCGTTGCTAGGGAAATGGTACTTCGACGTTTTACCATGAAACAAAAAACGCCCTTAGATCCTTCCAGCCCAGAAGACCATTTTGGTTGCTGTTAAATTCTTAATTTGTTATCTTCAAATCCCCAAACGGGTACTAAGAAACTCCTCAATTTCCAATTGGTTCTACCTAAATGTTTGTTTCCAACCTATCGAAAAAACTCGGAATCACGTTTTTGATCAGTTTTCGACTCGGGATGGGTGGACTTGGTTAAAACATCAAGTACGAGAAACATCTAAAAATTGCGTGGAACCAATTTTTTTCTCTGTCTGTCTGCCTGTCCGTATATTTATCCTCTTTTCACGGTTACAGGAGTCATTGGACAACTGATATGAGTGGGAGGAAATGTCTGTATCAGTCCAACTTAGATTACAGGCAATTTGAAGTTTTTAAAATTAGAGCCAGAGAGGGTGTTTTAGTGGAAGGGGAGGGGGTGAAATGGGGTATCTTCGACACCATTGAACGAACTGGGGATCTGATTGTCGAATATGTTTGGATTATTCTAATTCAAATCACAGGCTACTTGAAATTTTTAAAATCTGCCACATAGGGGGTGTTTTATAGGAGGGGGGGGGGGGGGGTATCTTTGTCATCACTGAACAAACTGGGGATTTGAGTGGTGGAATATAGGTGTGTTCCAACCACCCCTCTGAGTTCATGAACTCAGACGGGTTCCATGAGTTCATGAAACTTTTAGGTTCAAGAACCCGTCGGTGGGAACACATGACAGTCAATGCACTAACTAGCGCTAGCGTCGTCTTTAGTAACGTGAAAACCTCATCTCGGTTATTTATGAGCCCTCTTGCTCTAATAACTAAAATAAAAAATGTTCTATGAACCGGTCACCGTCGTAGAATCGGAGAACATTTTCAAAGAAGCCGATGTTCTTAGGCACGACTCTATTCGCCTCAAATTCTTGTTGATCTAAGTCCTCCTCCTCATCGGAAGTAAGGACCCACTCCCAATCTGCTATTGAAGTATATACTTCCGAATTCGAATCCGATTCTTCTAGTAAGGTTCCCCCCCCTATTTATTGAGATTCATGACTTGCAAGGCGGGCAAGTGAGGAACAATAAATAAAGAATGAATTGAGAACGAATGAAGAAAGAATGAATGAACAAAGAAGTGAAGAAGTGAGGAACAAGTTAGGAACAAGAACAATTAAGCGTGAAGGTTCGCAGTGAAATGAGATTTTTGGAAGGTTACGAAAGGTTTCCTTCAGTTCGAGTTCTCAACCCTATCCCCGAGCAGGTCTGAAAAGTTCATGAACTCACTGAACTCAGTTCATGAACCCGATGCGGTGGGAACACGGTAGCGAGTGTTGAGTTCCTGAACTGAAAACGGTTGGAACACGATTCACGTGCCCATACGGTTCGGCGCCGAACCAGTTCCGAAAAGTTCATGAACTCGCGGTGGATGGAACACACCTTATGTTTGATTACTCTAACTTGAACCACAAGCTACTTAACATTTTCCAAATCTGACCCATAGGGGGTGTTTTGGGAGAGGGGGGGGGGGGGGGGGGGAGTGAAATGGGGTATAAGGACATCGGTAAATAAACTGGAGCCGTGATTGTTGAAATATGTTCGGGTAGCTCCAACTTGAATCGGGTCAGCTTTATGAAACGCAGCGCATGTTCCCAAAGAGATTTCATTCCTGAGGATGCCAACGGTCGTCCACTCACAGGAATGATGAAATATTCCATGAATTAACGCGCTAGCAAAACTCTATTCAAATACCAACTGGGCGTTCGAAGGTGTTCACATCACTCGTTGGTTTTGATTCAGTCATCAAAGTCATGCATCCTTGATGAGGAAAGTTAATTATGACCTACTTCAGATGACCTAAGGCAAAACTCCTCCCCATTTTACAAGTGTTCCAACATCCAAAGCATTGACCATGTATGATCGAATTTATTATTTATTTATTTTTTCATTACATTTATGTTGATTTTTTTAGCACTTTGCTCAGGTATATTTGATTATCAAATTAGAAAAATAGTAAAAACCTCGTGCTTTAACTAATATTTTGCGGTACAAACTGATAGGATAATTAATCCTAACCTGATAGGTAAGATAATTCTTTCAAATTTCAACTTCCTAGGATGAACTAGGAGAGAATAATCCTCACTGATTAGGAATGACTTAATGTCCCAGAGAGTCTCCCTATCAAACTACTGAGATCGACCCACACTTCCTCTCCAAAAACGCCCCCCATATTTCAGATTAAAAATATTCTTGATAGGTTACCCAAAAGATCGTTCAGGCTAATCCAATTTCATTCGTCCGAACATCGGATCACCAGTTCGTTCGGTGATGACCAAATTATTCCATTTAACCCCCCTCCCCCCACCCTTTTGACATTTTATGTCTTTGTTCTGGCACATAACTCGAAAACCGTTACCAAATTTGTTACCAATTTTTTTTTTATGATTTCCGCTTACAATCGAGTCGTTGCTAGGGAAATGGTACTTCGTCGTTTTTCATCCCACAAAATTCGTTGACCATTCGTTCAAAAGCTCTCGATTTATCCAACCATATTATGTTAACTACTGCGAAGTGCGTGGCCAACAAGCTGAGGTATGAGCATGGTTATATGAATAATTGTTTACACACAGGTGATCATTCTCAATAATTGATATTGTGAACATGATTGCAACCGCTTGTTAATTTCTGATGATTTCATTGAGCTGGTGTTTCGATGATTTGATTCATAGCAGGTGATCCGAATATTGCGAGAACGGTTTGATTTGTGAAGCGGTGGTTAAATAATTTTAATTGGTAATTTCTATACTTTACACTATAGGAAGCTGTAATTTCGTATGTAGCCTCTTTAGGACATTTACTTGACCATGCCCAGGGTCCGGATCAGATGAGTGGCTCTTAAAGCTAATTTCTATGCTTTACACTCTAGGAAGCTGTAATTTCGTACGTAGCCTCTTTAGGACATTTACTTGACGATGCCTAGGGTCCGGATCAGATGAGTGGCTCTTAAAGCTAATTTCTATGCTTTACACTCTAGGAAGCTGTAATTTCGTATGTAGCCTCTTTAGGACATTTACTTGACCATGCCCAGGGTCCGGATCAGATGAGTGGCTCTTAAAGCTAATTTCTATGCTTTACACTCTAAGAAGCTGTAATTTCGTATGTAGCCTCTTTAGGACATTTACTTGACGATGCCCGGGGTCCGGATCAGATGAGTGGCTCGTAAAGCTAATTTCTATGCTTTACACTCTAGGAAGCTGTAATTTCGTATGTAGCCTCTTTGGGACATTTACCAGACGATTCCCAGGGTCCGGATC
Organism: Adelphocoris suturalis; assembly: GCA_030762985.1. NCBI lineage: Eukaryota > Metazoa > Arthropoda > Insecta > Hemiptera > Miridae > Adelphocoris > Adelphocoris suturalis. Next base: position 4,160,745 of record CM061043.1, on the reverse strand, counting down.
AGCTGAGTGGCTCTTAGAGTTAATTTCTATGCTTTATACTCTAGGAAGCTGTAATTTAGTATGTAGCCTCTTTAGGATATTTTCTTAACGATTCCCAGGGTCCGGATCAGATGAGTGGCTCTTAAAGCTAATTTCTATGCTTTACACTCTAAGAAGCTGTAATTTCATATGTAGCCTCTTTAGGACATTTACTTGACGATGCCCGGGGTCCGGATCAGCCGAGTGGCTCTTAAAGCTAATTTCTATGCTTTACACTCTAGGAAGCTGTAATTTCGTATGTAGCCTCTTTAGGACATTTACTTGACGATGCCCGTGGTCCGGATCAGCTGAGTGGCTTCTTAGAGCTTGCGTACGAGTCTGCAACTAAAGACATAAAATGTCCCAATGTGTTGCAGACTCGTATGCAAGCGTTTCTTTATTCACTAAATAAGCAGCAACTTTGCCGAAGCGAAAAGATGAGACCACAATACAAACGGATCCAGCCAAAATGACATTTCTGATGATTTCCGCTTACAACCGAGTCGTTGCTAGGGAAATGGTACTTCGACGTTTTGCCATGAAACAAAAAACGCCCTTAGATCCTTCCAGCCCAGAAGACCATTTTGGTTGCTGTTAAATCCTTAATTTGTTATCTTCAAATCCCCAAACGGGTTCCTACTAAGAAACTCATAAATTTCCAATTGGTTCTACCTAAATGTTTGTTTCCAACCTATCGAAAAAACTCGGAATCACGTTTTTGATCAGTTTTCGACTCGGGGTGGGTGGACTTGGTTAAAACACCAAGTACGAAAAACATCTAAAAATTGCGTGATACCAATTTTTTTCTCTGTCCGTATATTTGTCCTCTTTTCACGGTTACAGGAGTCATTGGACAACTGATATGAGTGGGAGGAAATGTCTGTATCAGCCCAACTTAGATTATAGGCAATTTGAAGTTTTTAAAATTAGAGCCAGAGAGGGTGTTTTAGTGGAAGGGGAGGGGGTGAAATGGGGTATCTTCGACACCATTGAACGAACTGGGGATCTGACTGTCGAATATATTTGGATTATTCTAACTTAAATCACAGGCTACTTGAAATTTTTAAAATCTGCCACATAGGGGGTGTTTTATAGGAGGAGGGGGGGGGGGGGTATCTTTGTCATCACTGAACAAACTGGGGATTTGAGTGGTGGAATATAGGTGTGTTCCAACCACCCCTCTGAGTTCATGAACTCAGACGGGTTCCATGAGTTCATGAAACTTTTAGGTTCAAGAACCCGTCGGTGGGAACACTGTAGTTCACATGACAGTCAATGCACTAACTAGCGCTAGCGTCGTCTTTAGTAACGTGAAAACCTCATCTCGGTTATTTATGAACCCTCTTGCTCTAATAACTAAAATAAAAAATGTTCTATGAACCGGTCACCGTCGTAGAATCGGAGAACATTTTCAAAGAAGCCGATGTTCTTAGGCACGACTCTATTCGCCTCAAAATCTTGTTGATCTAGGTCCTCCTCCTCATCGGAAGTAAGGACTCCTCCACTCCCAATCTGCTATTGAAGTATATACTCCCGAATTCGAATCCGATTCTTCTAGTAAGGTTCCCCCCCCCCCCCCCCTATTTATTGAGATTCATGACTTGCAAGGCGGGCAAGTGAGGAACAATAAATGAAGAATGAATTGAGAACGAATGAAGAAAGAATGAATGAACAAAGAAGTGAGGAACAAGTTAGGAACAAGAACAATTAAGCGTGAAGGTTCGCAGTGAAATGAGATTTTTGGAAGGTTACGAAAGGTTTCCTTCAGTTCGAGTTCTCAACCCTATCCCCGAGCAGGTCTGAAAAGTATATGTTCGGGTAACTCCAACTTGAATCGGGTCAGCTTTATGAAACGCAGCGCATGTTCCCAAAGAGATTTCATTCCTGAGGATGCCAACGGTCGTCCACTCACAGGAATGATGAAATATTCCATGAATTAACGCGCTAGCAAAACTCTATTCAAATACCAACTGGGCGTTCGAAGGTGTTCACATCACTCGTTGGTTTTGATTCAGTCATCAAAGTCATGCATCCTTGATGAGGAAAGTTAATTATGACCTACTTCAGATGACCTAAGGCAAAACTCCTCCCCATTTTACAAGTGTTCCAACATCCAAAGCATTGACCATGTATGATCGAATTTATTAATTTATTTTTTCATTACATTTATGTTGATTTTTTTAGCACTTTGCTCAGGTATATTTGATTATCAAATTAGAAAAATAGTAAAAACCTCGTGCTTTAACTAATGTTTTGCGGTACAAACTGATAGGATAATTAATCCTAACCTGATAGGTAAGATAATTCTTTCAAATTTCAACTTCCTAGGATGAACTAGAGAGAATTTAGCTCACTCAGCTGATTAGGAATGAGCCAATAATTTCAATTGTCTCTTAATGTCCCAGAGAGTCTCCCTATCAAACTACTGAGATCGACCCACACTTCCTCTCCAAAAACGCCCCCCATATTTCAGATTAAAAATATTCTTGATAGGTTACCCAAAAGATCGTTCAGGCTAATCCAATTTCATTCGTCCGAACATCGGATCACCAGTTCGTTCGGTGATGACCAAATTATTCCATTTAACCCCCCTCCCCCCACCCTTTTGACATTTTATGTCTTTGTTCTGGCACATAACTCGAAAACCGTTACCAAATTTGTTACCAAATTTTTTTGATGATTTCCGCTTACAACCGAGTCGTTGCTAGGGAAATGGTACTTCGTCGTTTTTCATCCCACAAAATTCGTTGACCATTCGTTCAAAAGGTCTCGATTTATCCAACCATATTATGGTAACTACTGCGAAGTGCGTGGCCAACAAGCTGAGTTATGAGCATGGTTATATGAATAATTGTTTACACTCAGGTGATCATTCTCAATAATTGATATTGTGAACATGATTGCAACCGCTTGTTAAGTTCTGATGATTTCATTGAGCTGGTGTTTCGATGATTTGATTCATAGCAGGTGATCCGAATATTGCGAGAACGGTTTGATTTATGAAGCGGTGATTAAATCGTTTTAATAAGTAATTTCTATACTTTACACTCTAGAAAGCTGTAATTTCGTATGTAGCCTCTTTAGAACATTTACTTGACGATGCCCAGGGTCCGGATCAGATAAGTAGCCTTTAAAGCTAATTTCTATGCTTTACACTTTAGGAAGCTGTAATTTCGTATGTAGCCTCTTTAGGACATTTACTTGACGATGCCCAGGGTCCGGATCAGCTGAATGGCTCTTACAGCTTGCATACGAGTCTGCAACTAAGACATAAAATGTCCCAATGTGTTGTAGACTCGTATGCAAGTGTTTTCTTTCAAAATGCCCCCCCCCCCTCCATCTCTTCTCTTCTGGGTGTTTTTAACGTCCATTTTGTCTATCAACTCCAGAAACAATCAGAAAAGTGGATATCACGCGACTATGTAAGTGTACATGTGCTTTACAATTAACAGAATTTCAAAGATCATGAATCTATTCTGGTGAAAAATAGAGTACCTATTTTTTCCTTACCACAAACACCTTCCTATGGATGAGGCTAGAAAACATTTTAATAGCCTGCGATTGAGGTTGACGTAATCCAAACAAATTCGCCCAATCAGAATGTTCAGTGATGTCAAAGATACCCCTTTCCAAACCCCCTCCCCCCAAAACACCCCTATGGCTCGGAATTGAAAATTTCTAAGTAGGCTGTGGTTTTTAGTGTTATCCAAACATATTTAATCAATCAGGTCCTCAGTTTATTCAGTGATGTTCAAGATACCCCCATACCGCCCTCACCCATCCCTCAAAATACCTGTTATGTTTCAGATTTGAAAATTTCAATTAGTCTGCGATTCAAGTAAGAGTATTTCAGACATTTCGTACTAATCAACTCCAGTTTATTCAGTGATGTACAAGATAACCCCATTTCACCCACCACCCCCAAAAATGGTGGGGTTTGAAAATTTCAAACCCGATTCAAGTTGGAGTAACCCGAACATATTTCAACAATCACGTCTCCAGTTTATTTACCGATGTCCTTATACCCCATTTCACTCCTCTCCCAAAACACCCCCTGTTTGGTGCAGAAAGGGTAAAGTTCAAAAATGATACCTGTTTTCCAACACCAAAAACCAAAACTGGTTTATTAATTAAATTGTAAATAACCAACAGGTTTATTAAGTAAATGGTGAATAACCTACCGACTTAAAGAGGAGCTCCCCAATAACAAGTCAAATGACAAATGTATAGATATCTTATCAAGTGATAAGTCTGATTTTATTGTTGTCCACAAACAGTGGAGTGAATTTAGAGAGTCTCTATTATTGATATTGTGGAATGACGATCAAAGGTCCAAGTGGGCCAAGTTCCAGGTGGAAGTTCTATGAAGACTCCAAGATGGTTCCCAATGCCAAAGGTGGAAATAGGAAATATAAATCACTCACCAGATATATGTTGAAAGTTGCAATATATATGGTACTTCCCAATGTTTCTCCAGGTTAAACACACTGGAGTGATGATCCAACTTGAAATCACACTAGTGGCCACTAGATTTAAGGTTAATGACACCTTACACTAAATTGGAAGCACTAAACTGGGAGGATCACATCTTATAAGATGTAGGTAGTTGATTGCTGAGAGGTCAATTTGTTACTGGTCTCTCTGGGCACTTCCTGATTCTGAGGAGTGAAGTGGGAGAAGATAGGAGATAGAAGCTTCATGACCTATCAGGGCTCCAAGAGAGAAAAGGAGATAAAGAGATCCAGGAGATAAGATGAGGTGACTCCAGGTGGCAGGTCTTCAGGCTGGATTCTGAACCCTGGGCTCAACACAACACTTTCACTATGCAAGGTGAGATAAGATAAGTTCTAATCCCCTGCAGACAGACCTACTTCACAATTAATTAGATTATTAGTTTCTCATAGAAAGAACTCAACTCATTGCTTCAACAAGAATAGCTTTTAGTTTAGTTATAAGTTCAATATTAGTTGTAATTGTAATTAGTTATAAATTTGATTAGTTTAATACATAGGAGTGATATTAACCTTTATAATTTTAGTACCTGATCAGAATAATTAGATTAGTTAGTTGAAGTTAATAAATTCAAAATTTAATGAAAATTCAAAGAATAAAAGAAAAAGAAGTGTTGGACAAGTGGCCAAAACACCCCCTAGGACTGATACAGACATTTTCCCCCACTCATATCAGTTGTCCAATGACTCCTGTAACCGTGAAAAGAGGACAAATATACGGACAGGCAGACAGACACAAGAAAATTGAGAAAATGGTACCAATCGTCTACAAATAGCATGACACGGAAATGAAACGCAAAATTTCATGATTCTAATCAATGCACAGAAAGACGTACGATTTTATTAACACGTTGACTGCGTCGCCAAAAACCAAACTTCTCAAGGGCCTGAAAGGAATTTCGAGAACCCTAATGATAAATCGAAATATCAACTTCAATGATCGATTCTAATTTTGCAATCAATCTGAGGGCACAACGAGAGATACCACTACCTTCATACACTATCGAAGAGTAATATTCAACTCGGAATCGATTTTTAAGTCCTCAATTGATTCCCCCAGCGACGGATATTCGGACGTCGGTCGCCCCGTCGTAAGGACGTCGTTTGATGACCTGTACATCGAGACGCAGTGAACGTGTTAATAGATAGATAGTTTCTCCACCAGATGTCATAATTGGTGATTTATTAAATTTTTAAAATTTCTCCATACACCCACATCAATGTACCTACTACCTAGGTATGAATGATATACCTATATGAAACAATATCTCTCATAATTTCATTATATTTAATGTGTAAGAAATACTTAATAAAATAATGTTGGTGAAACTATCCCTCCCTTTTATTATTACCTTTATGTCTTCACATCATTTGTGAGTTTTCCACTATCTGCGTTTTAAATATTTCTTAATCTGTTGGACCACTTGTATCTTAGCGCCAGTTTTTCAAAATCTACATCTCAATTTCTCCATTGTTTAGTTGTGAATGGTTTCGATAAAACAGTGAATAAATTGAGAAGTAGATTTTGAAAAACTAGCGCTAGTAATGTGGTAACGGCAGATTTGAAAATCCCGCGCATTGATAGAGATTATTGATAAGCATTGATAAGGGACCCCATTTGAAATTCCGGCCAATGATTAGTTCAAAAGAGTGACTTGAGGCAGCAGCACCGTCGGGGAGTTTGCCCTGCAAACGCTTGCCGACCATTTTAACATTAGCCTTCCTCTCTGTTAACTCCTACTCTACTCTGTGGATTCTCCCTTGGGTGGGTACGAAGAGCGGACCACAGAATGCGCAGCTCGCCAGGTGAAGAATGACTGGCTTTTCCCGTGTGTTTTGTTATACGCTCCAGTATAGAGACTAACAACAAGTTCTATGATTATTAAATTTCTAAATTAATGAATTTTGATTTGTTCTCTAATAAATAATTTTTGTAAGCCTCTAGTTGACGCTGCTACCTCTCGTGGGTTTCAGCAGAGTAGAGGCCCGCACTGGCGCTCAATCTCAATCGTATCATACATTACATTCATACCACCTTTAAAGGATTGGCGGTAGTAGATATATATATTGTCTTCAGCACTATTATCCGATATTATCGCTAGTGGTTCCTAGGGATGGGTATCGTTACAAAAGTATCGATATAATGTATCGATACTGTATCGGGATGCAAGTATCGATACACCAAATATCGCTTGAGCAAAATATCGATATTTATAAATATCGAGTATCGATACCACATCCACAATATCGCTTAAGAATTCCCAACAAAAAATTTCAAACCGGAGTTTGAATTATTTATCTTGATGGATGGAGGTCATTGTACAATAAAGTTCATGGTTGAAGATATATTATCTGGAGAAAATTATATTATTTTTATATTAAAAATTACTTTATTGAGTTTTTATCTAGTTACCATCTACCCAGTTACTTCTAGTTCCCATCTAATGTTCTAGAACGTGTTTGGAGCTTCGAACGTAAAACCTATTTAATTTCTTTAATATCATTAATATTTTGTTCAATATAAGTTATATTCTTTGATTTTTTGTTGTTATTTTACATAATTTATAATATTCGATGATTTCGATCGACTTCGAATACGTATTGATCGCGAGTATACCTACCTATCGAAATCAAACTGTAGGTATCAGCTGTTGCCATATCGGCCATATTGCTCGATATCATTGTTATCACGGCTAAACGGAGATTGGTAATTGGCCCATAGTCAAAGAAAGAAATTGAGTTTGTTAAAGTTGTTGAGAAAAAAAATCCCGATATTTCAAAATATCGGAATGCAAGTATCGATACTCAATAATATTGGAAGGCACAGTATCGATACAAAAATATCGATATGAGGTGAAAAAATATCGATATTTTGAAATATCGTGTATCGATACCCATCCCTAGTGGATCCCCCTAACCTGTACATACTAGGGTAAAAGCACCAATTGTTGACACTTATCCAAATGTTGACACTTCAATTTCAAATCCGAGAAAAAAGAAAATGGGACACTGTAGATTATCAAAATCAACGTCATTCTAAAGATAAGAAAGTAATTGTTAAGGTTGACCGATCCCGCTAGCTATGTAGAACGTAAAAAATCGTCTGGGTGATGTGATATTGATGACAACCGTAACCTGACACTCCAGTGACATTGTCACAGCTCTGCAGCTTAGTGAAGTGAGTCTACAATTTTGGATGTCTCGGGTCAAGTATATGAGTAAAAATCACGATTTAAATTCAGATGATCTATTAATAATATGAGGAAGAAGGCGTAACCTTGAAAACCCTAAAATTTCAATGGAAAAATATGGTATTGTTCGGTGTCAACATTAGGTTCCATAAAACGTGTTTATGTCCTAATGATGACACCTGTGTCAATATCAGGAGGAACTTTTAATTTCATTGTAAAATTGATATATGGATTTAAATCAACAAGGCGAATATAGAAAGAAAATATTTCTAAGCAAATATAGATAGAGAAAGAGTATTTCTAAGCAACCCATCATAACCCGTACTTTATGGTATCGCTCCATTTTCTAATGGTGGCCCACTAAGGGTGATGCGTTTTTTAACCTTTGAGCCGTACACCGGTAAATAATACAGGGGTTCCCGCCTTCTCTACCCCTCTTCTCCCCTCCACCATGATTTGGTGTGTTCTTCTCCTCAGTACCCTCCTGGTTGTCAGCAAGGAATGTATTGTGAGTACCAGTGTTTTTCTGCCCTTTGTTCATAAAGCCTAACCTTGCAGCGTTGGTATGAAATACAGGGGTGTACATTGAATGTTTCTTTCTTTCACCGGTAAAATCTACCGCAGTGTACTCTGAAAGTGGTGTGCAAGTAATATTATTTTTACGTCGCAGTGGTGAATTGATTACATAAAGTTATGAAATGATTTATTATATGAAGCATTTTAATATTTGAAGCTAAAATAGAAAAAAAAACAGAAAATGAGCGCTTTAGATGAAAAATAAGACCCCGGTAAAAAATACCGGAGTGTACGGTTTACGTTGCATGAAGGGGTGTACGGTTCAAAGGTTAAGATAATTTCTGAGGATATATTTTTACGTGTTCACAAGCATTTTTGTCCATTTACCACAATGACAACTTCAGGTGAAAGAAGCATTAATATTTAACATAAGTGTCAACATTAGGAACTGAAAATGTCAACATTTGGAATTTCTGAAGGCATGTGTGTCAACATTTGGTTAAAAAAAGATGAATTTCAAAAAGTGCTTTGTGATAATCAACAAAGTTATTTGGAGAATTTGAATACATGCAAACTATTCTCAACGAACTCACAATTTATAATACCTACTTGGAAGTTCCATTTTTTTGAACCCGTGGGTAAAACACAGAATCTAAGAGAGATGTCCCCTAATAGTGTCAACAATTGGTGCTTTTACCCTACGTAGTCGTAGGGACGTTCGATACTTCTGAAGAACCGATATCAGTACTCATTTAAGTACTTGAGTGTAGTATTCGATACTACTTGAATGTGGAATAAAAAATATCTATATATACATGAGACGGTCCTCTATAACTTTCATTGCCGTCGCATACATTTAGTCTGTGCGCATTGCAAACGTCAATTTCTTAAAGAATTGATTTTTTATCTTCTATTGGTGCGATTTCGTTCAAGCTCGGGGAGCAGATGGTTATATGATGTTCCAGGAAAGTTCCGAACGAATTTTATCGCGATTGATGGAGTAATAGAGAGTTTTTGTACTTCTCGTATTCATTTTCTTGTATACGAAAATGGCCTTTCCGAAACGAGGTTTTCGTAACGTGGAAACGCTTTTCGGAACGGGAAGAGTCAGCTTTACTCGTGCTCAGCTTTTTCGGAATCGTAAAGAAACGAAAACTTGACCTTCTTCTAGGATAACACTCTAGAATAACTTAGCAACTATCATGCAGTTGGCATGGATACACTTACACACCCGACAAAATCGGCTGAATTTTCCCCGTGCCGTCTTTTGTTGTTGGTTTAACCTTTGTATTTGTCTTCCTTTCGTGTTTTTTCCCCGCACCTCAACTAGAAACGTCATTAGCGGCATTATGTTCTTGCTTTCAAAGTTTTATCGAAGATTTCAGCGTTAACATTTTCAAGGTTCATTCCAGTTTCAAGATTTCGTTTCAAGGTTCATTTTACACGTTTTAAGGATTTGTGTTCTTCACGGCAGAATCGTTTTCATATGATGTAGAGGTAAGTGGTCGTGGTTTCTTAATTTATGTTATATTTTGGAAATTGTCTACTGTGACAATTGAGTTTTGAGCAGTGATTCACTACAAGAGTCACATTAACGTCTCTGTAAGAGTTCTCTTCTTCTCGGGCTTACGAAAACGCTACGAGAAATAGATGCAAAAAGGTTAGCATTCAATGTGCTCGCTCTAACAGCTTGTTTTCGTGTTTACGAGAAATACCAATACGAGAAATACAAAAACTCTCTAATAACTATGGCATATGCACAAAACTAAAATTGATCGATACAGACAAAACTCCGAGACTAGTGGACCGATTTTTAGGAAATTTTCAAGGATTGTGCGGTTCAGCCCCTAGACGGTCCCCTCTAATTTTCATTACCGTTGGATTAATAACAGTCCGTGCGCATGCGCAAATGTTAATTCCTTATAACCTCGATTTTTTATCATCTATTGGTATAATTTCATTCAAACTTGAAAGGTTGTTGGCTCCAGGTATTTCATCCCACTTTGTATTTTGACCCTTTGTATTTTATCGCACTTGCTTGAATAATAGGTAACTATTGCGCATACGCAAAACCTATATTGACACACTATATGACACCCAGAAAATAATGAATCGATTTTGATGAAAATATCGTGTGGGTTAAACTTCAGTTCATTCCCGCATATGGAAACATGAATTTTAGCCGTAAGTTACATTCTAGCATGAAAATCAATAAAAACCCGATTTACGGACAGAAAGGCCTTTTTTTGAAAAATTTCTATCATGTGTGTATACACATGTATTAGATATTGTTATATTTTGCATTCAATGATTTCGGCTCGTGCCTACTTCGTTCTTTAAGGTCCCGTTCCGCCACGGAGGATCATGAAGTGATCCAGAGTTAATCCAGTTATGTCACTGCCGTTTTTGAGGTATATATAAATCACGAGTCGGGATTAACACACTACGGTGGAACGCGCTCTAATTCTGAACGTCCATGTTACAATATGTGAGGAAGCTATACTGCCCACCAAACTTGTCAGCCGGTTTAGGGATACTGCCGTGTGTTATTTTCATCGTGGTCGCTCGACCTATTAATACTTGTCGTCATTAATATTCTCCTTAACGCATTTCTTAGATCTCAACACGAAGGGGAGAACGTCCGGTGATTCATGTTAAAACCATAAAGATGGACATGACTCGTCTTTAACGCCGTCAAACGGGGCCGGCCAGGATGCCGGTCCACTACACACAGCCTCTGACCCCACGTCACGTCGGTTGTATTTCAAAATCAGGCGGCGTCAGTTGAACTATGACAGCTGCAGTCCTCCAGGCTGTTAGAACGGTCAAGTTACACAGCAGACCGATGCTGAGTCGAACAAAAAACTTCAACCAGAGAACTACAACTTTCTCACTCTTCACCGAAGATCGAAGTAGGTGAAAATCGTCAATCTTTACCTATTCTTAATTTATTCATTTACTTTAGTCACGGGCGAACCCAATAGATTCAAATATACCTAACATTGGGTCACTTGAACGAGTAAATAAGTTGTTACAAAAAAAGGAGGGTTTTTTAAGTAGGCAAGTGGGGAAATCTCTAAGATCCCTAAGTGTTAATCGGATCTCGTAAGATACCCCCTGAGGGACCGCACTCCAGGTTATGTGTGATTGGAACGCTACTAAAACCTCACCTTCCTTTTCCCACGTTGGAACTCAGCATGGAACTGTTCAATACATTACTTCAGAAAAAATATCTTCAGTCCTCTCGGTCCATGTGCTCCCTCCTTTGTCTCCCGTTCCAAGATGATCTTTTTCTGGAGGATGTCTTCAACGTATACAGCTTCAGAGATCCAATGTTGCTCCTGTCCAATCATTTTGGCTACTACTACCTTCGGTGTCACATCTAGAGGTCGCACTTCCAGAGCATCCTGCAGCCTTCTTCTTTCCGTACCCCATCTCTTGCATACGAAGGAAGTGTGGAACACATCGTCTGTGCCCTGACAGTTTGAACATATTGGGGCTTCTGTTTTTCCCATTTTATGGACGTAGGCGTAAAAAAAAAGAAATTGAGTCAGGAAAAAGTGAACTTCTCCATGTTTTCTGTCTGCCCATACCTTGATCTGGGGTATCAAGCGTGCTGTCCACCGCCCTCTCTGCTTTTCAGTCCATATTCCCTACCATCTCGCCATAGTACGTTCCCTCTCTTCATTAGCAAAACGAGTTCTTTCCCCCTCGTCTCTCCTATCAAAGATTCGTTTTCGCTCTGCAGCCATCAGTTGTATTGGTATGCTGATTGTAGTACTAGAATGGCTGGTTCTGACACTGTTCAGTAGGCACATGCAATCCGCAGCACTCCTCTCCGTTGAACTGCTATCATTCTCTTGCCGTAGCAGAATAGTCAAGTTACACAGCAGACTGATGCCAATTTGAAATAAAAACTTCAACCAGAAAACTATAACTTTCTCGATGTCACTTTTCACCGAAGATAGTTAATATTTGATCATTTATAAGTTTTAACCGTTTGTTTTAAAACAAACCGTTTAGGATTCATTTATTGCAATGACTTGTGAATTTCTTAGAATCAAAGCAATTTTTTTCTAGAGATCTGAAAAATAGATTGAGATAAAATTTCGATTTTTGGGAACAAAATATGTCCAATTTTTAAGAGCAATCTCAAGGATCTCAAACATATGGCAGGCACGAAAGCAATGCAGCCATCTCAAACTCCTGGAAAAGAGTCAAGCCGAGCTTTCGGTTTATATAAATCATCAACAGGGCTCGAGGATGCTCTATGGTGTCAAAATACCGGACACGGTCATGGAGTATGAAATAAAAGTCATAAAAAAGAAATTGTTGATTGCTGTTGAGGCTGATGAAAAAACTATAATATTGGTCGGTACCTACTACAATATGGCTCAAAAAACGTAAAAGCTATTACAAGAAATACACTGCTGCAAGTATCCAAAACTAAACTGAAACCCAGAGCTAACTGAGTTTCAGTTTAGCTTTGGATACTTGCTAGCAGTATATTTCTTGTAATACTTTTACGTTTTTTGAGACACATTCTACAGGGTGGTCCGTAATAAACGGACACATTTTAAAATCCTGTAACATTCACAAATATGATCGTAGGGATTAAAAAATAAGCAGAACGTGTAGAGAAAATCAGTAAGTTTTATTCACAATCGAAAAATCGGAAAAAAATTATCAAGTTTTAAAAATTATGTCATTTAAATGACGACCCTGTTTGGTAACGCACAGTTCAAGACGGTCCTTGAAATTCTGCATCACTCTTTGCACCTTATCTTCCGGTATTTCCGCGATTTCTCGTCTTATTGACTGCTTCAATGCTTGAATGGTTCGAGGTTTGTCCACGTACACTTTAGATTTCAGGTGGCTTTTTGCGAACGATTTTTCCCGGACTCGTGATCTCCCGGCATGGGGATGTTCCCTGGCCTCCGCGTTCCCCAGACCTCACCCCCTGTGACTTTTTTCTATGGGGCCACCTGAAATCTAAGGTGTACGTGGACAAACCACGAACCATTCAAGCATTGAAGCAGTCAATAAGAGAAATCTCGGAATACCGGAAGATATGGTGCAATGAGTGATGCAGAACTTCAAGGACCGTCTTGAACTGTGCGTTACCAAACAGGGTCGTCATTTAAATGACATAATTTTTAAAACTTGATAATTTTTTCCGATTTTTCGATTGTGAATAAAACTTACTGATTTTCTCTACACGTTCTGCTTATTTTTTAATCCCTATGATCGAATTTGTGAATGTTACAGGATTTTAAAATGTGTCCGTTTATTACGGACCACCCTGTAGTACCATCTAACAACCATTATTATAGTTTTTTCATCATCCTCAACTGCAATCAACAAATTCTTTGTTATGACTTAAATTCCATAATCCATGACTGTGTCTTTGACTTTGACACCAATGTCCTATAATTTTGTCCGGTATATAAACATAAAGTTCGGCAATAAGGACTATTATTCGATTGACCCTTATCCTGATAACTTTGACATCATACGTATTGTGATTCGATCATCTTTTTCTCAACTCCAGGAAGGTAGTTAGGTCGGAAGTTGTCCCACCGACACTGATTTATATGTCCTTTGGTTTATAAACTGTCATTGGGCTATTATTACGTATTCGTTCCTACCGTCTGAAAAACTTTGATCATCCCATTTCATATGCAGATGGTGGGGATTATGGCGCTCTAATCTTCTCCCTGGGTATCAACTACTTATAATAATATCTAAATTACATCTAGATACTAGCCTTCATAAAATAAAATAAAGAAATCCGCCTTCCCCGAGCGAGGGCGTTTAGTTTTAACTGCTCCTATCCGCAGCAGGTTCTCGTCGAATTACGATTTTCATATTAAAAGGCGAGAAGGGCAATTTCACTGGTCCCCTTTCGTGAAGCCTCCAATTTATAGCATTACGAGGTGGCTCCGTCTTCATTTCGAAATCCTCCTCTTCGCTCCTTCCTTATTTTAATTTTGATAATCAAGCAATTCTTATGATAACTTGAATAAAGACTTTGAATCGAATTAGGAGGACCGGGATATGTGAAGCGAAACAGGGAATGAGTTGATATGTTGGTCTGTGTCTTTTCCAACGAAGAAGCAGATTTTAGACTTTTGTCCATGGGTTAGTCATAAATCGTTGATCTCACCATGTGGAAATACAACCTAACTTATAAATGTCAACATCTGATGGGGAACTGTGATAATAACGTACACTGCTACAAATACTTTTGAAATCTCAGAGGAGTTGTGGTCTACCCATAATTCCACATATAGACGACGTATAAAGCAGACTAAAATTCAAAACGTGGCACTTTTTCTTTTGAGAAAGGTTGTGTCATCTATCATAAGTTGTAACATCTATTTCTACGGCACAATCTTTACTACGTCATATTATATTTTTTGGAAACCATCTGAGTACTGATAGTGTTCAAAAATGTAGGAAAATTTATTTTATTTTTCTAGTTTTAATTTTAATATGGAAAAGCTTTGAACTTGGAGGAGCGAGGGGGGGGTCTGGAGCATGCACCGAGGAGCCCCTAGTCTTGGGGTAGAGGGCTTAATGCTGTAATTTTAGGTACCTAGTCCCTAGTTAGCAACAAATCAACGTTTTTGGTATCTATGGCAGCGCAATCTACCTTGATTAAGCAACAAAGTTATCAGCTGTATATTTTTATACTTTATATACCTAGTTTAAGTATGTTTACATAGTAGGTAGCCTAAAAAAATTTCCATGATTCAATCATTCAATATATTCCGTGATTCGGAAAGAATTGAGGTACTTTTTCCTTAGTCTTGTACGAAATCGATTTTGGTGGACCAATTTGCTCCTTGTACCAAAGCTTTTCTTCGTGCTACTTCCCACGCTAAGCTAAATTTATAATAAAACGTGGTAACAGCTTTTTGTCTGCCAAAGTGTTGTTATTGCTGATGCTAAGTTGGCTGTGGAGCTTTTCAATCAATGCCTACTTGAGTTTTTTCATTCATCAACTAAACAACTTGTAAGTTTATTGACGTCTTTAAAACTGTGTTATGCAGTTCTAACTTAAATTATCCTTCGTGGCAGCGTGCGGCGATGCCCTTCTCTGCGAGATGTTATTATTTTTGTTAGCCCCTCCGATCTGCCAGCGGAGTCCTCGATTAATTTGAGCTTAAAGTTCCAACCTTAATATGTTTTAAACTAAATACATTTCAGCACTTTAGTGCCTAATTCACATTTCACTTGTGGCAAAGGCTCCATTTTAGATGACAACGGCGAAGACTCTATAGAGTATTTATGTTGAGTGTTGCAAATTTGCTCCGTATACACTGACCAAGCAGCGAGTGCGAGCAATGGTCCCTGAATCGTCGCTACACCACGGATGCTCGCAAATAACTGATCGTAGCAGCTCGGTGAAGTTAGCTACGGTTTTGGGCTACGGTCCATATTTCCGTTCATATTGGTCGTACTGCGTCTAAATTTCGCACATATACTCAGCTCTCGCTGCCGGGGGCGGTTTTAAGGACTTCCTGTGAATGTGCCGCAGAAATAACCATCAGAATCGGTTTCAGCACCCCAACAAACCCTATGACACTATTTTTGTTGGTTCTGGCAGTTCGAGAGTGGGAAAAAGGAGGCGGATATACGGACTCCCTATGATAGTGCCGTGGAAATAACCACGAAAATCGGTTCCAGCACCCCAAAAAACCGCTGCAGTATACCCCTTTCCCTCCTTATTGTGCTCGTCAGAATCTGGCGAGCACGAACGGATGATCAGTTTGTGTAAAAGGGGCTTAACTTGTGATCTTGTTTCATTATTGTCATTAATGAACCATTGTAATCGATCAAGAAAAAACGCTTGCATACGAGTCGGCAACACATTGGGTCATTTTATGTCTTTAGTTGAAGACAAGTATGTGTTGCAGACTCGTTGCAAGCTCTAAGAGCCACTCAGCTGATCCGGACCCTGGGCATCGTCACGTAAATGTGCTAAAGAGACTACATTCGAAATTACAGCTTCCTAGAGTGTAAACATAGAAATTAGCTTTAAGAGCCACTCATCTGATCCGGACCCTGGGCATCGTCAAGTAAATGTCCTAAAGAAGCTACATACGAAATTACAGCTTCCTAGAGTGTAAAGCATAGAAATTACCTATTAAAATTATTTAACCACCGCTTCACAAATCAAACCGTTCTTGCAATATTTGGATCACCTGCTATGAATCAAATCATCGAAACACCAGCTCAATGAAATCATCAGAAATTAACAAGCGGTGGCAATCATGTTCACTATATTAATTATTGAGAATGATCACCTGAGTGTACACAATTATTCAAATAACCTTGCTCATAACTCAGCTTGTTGGCCACGCACTTCGCAGTAGTTAACATAATATGGTTGGATAAATCGAGAGCTTTCGAACGAATGGTCAACGAATTTTGTGGGATGAAAAACGACGAAGTACCATTTCCCTAGCAACGACTCGGTTGTAAGCGGAAATCATCAAAATATTTTCTTGAGCAATTTTCCGTGACGTTTTTTTAGTTTATGTGCCATAGCAAAGACATAAAATGTCAAAAAAGACATCTTGCGCTTAAAGGCTAAAGAGTGATGAACGTTTTTCTCCTCCATTTCAAAATTTACTTCATTGTTTAAATACTAGCAAAGATAGGTGTTTCATAACTTGACCATACCTAGGTAAATTCATGTATTCATGTCCCTTTAGTTCGAGAAGTCTGGTCATATCCCTCCTTATTGTGCTCGTCAGAATCTGGCGAGCACGAACGGATGATCAGTTTGTGTAAACGGGGCTTAACTTGTGATCTTGTTTCATTATTGTCATTGGGAAGTCTGGTAAGTATGAGTTATCAATCAGTATAAACGTAGTACCTACATTTTTGAAAATTCCAATCGGATCGGCCGGATTCCTACATTATAGTAGTCCTATTTTTAACAGGCAGTTGTACCCTTTTATCTCGTACTGATCATATCAGCTGATGACCAAAGCTAGATTGGTCCTATGGGTAGGTACCTACCTCTATATTATAACAAGGTGGAACTTACTCAAGAACTCAGTCCATGATTCCCAGTTTTTGCTGCCTCTACAGGTATAGGGACGTTGAAGGGACAAAGTAATGACCGTTTTCGTTTTGGACTTGATTTTTACGTCCTAGCGTTTTTATAGTAGCTCATCTTCAAAACGGTATCTTACAAAGAAAACAACCACCCATTTGGTGTGATCTCCCGGATCGAACTCTAGTCCTAACGGTGAAAAATGGTAAGGCGACTAGACGAACAGAAACTAACTTTTCGGAGGGGCGTCGTAAAAGAAATAACAAGAAGGCGTGATAGCTCGAGGGGAAATCTGATAAATATAATCCGCATTTAACAAGATTGTGCGGCCTAAATGGGTGGAGCTATAACCAATTATACGGTAGTGGTCACGCTATACCTACTTACCTAACCTGGAGGAGGTAACCTCTCGGTATTCTTCGAAACACGCGGACTGCGAGCGGCTAATAACAGACTTGTTAGGCTACAACCCGAGAACTCCTGACACTTTTTCGGCGGTGTGGGAGCGGGAAGATGTTTTGTTTTGAAATAATGGGCCCTCGTTAGTAAGTATATATAGCATTTCCAAGTCAAATTCAACCTTTTCCAAGTCAAATTCAACCTTTTCTAAGTCAAATTCTACCTTTTCCAAGTCAAATTCAACCTTTTCCAAGTCAAATCCAACCTTTTCCAACTCAAATTCAACCTTTTCCTAAACAAATTCAACCTTTTCTAAGTCAAATTCAACCTTTTCACCATTATTAGGGAAATGACGAAAAATACGCACAAGTCCTAAATGTAGTAGGTACCAAATGCTTGTCTGCGATTGAGGACTGGGCTGAAAACAATACTCCAAACGCAGTAGGTCGAGAAATCAATAAAAAATATAATTAAAAAAAATCAACATTTCTTTGAAAGAAAAACTTTTCTCTCTTCTTTACATAATTAATACGAGTATTTTAAAAGTCTTAAAATTAAAAATCTTACTTGTAGAAAGTCTATCTTCGATTTTTTTTTTTTTTTTTTTTTTTTTTTTTTTTTTTTTTCACTTAAAAAAATGTACAGGTAGGTACTTTTGTGAAATACGAGTAGGTACTTGTAATAAATTGACAAAAAATATGACATCAGTGGAGTGGCTGTCCAACTGACGCTTGAGGGAGCAGGAGCATCATATCCATAAAATAGTTAGTACAATCTGTAGCTGTAATTGATGACACAGCCCGTGGAATCACATCGCACAGATCATGAGTTTGGCGTGGCTCACTCAGAATACCACGAGCAGTCGTTTTTATTTTCGAGAACGCATGTTCCACCGGGTTGAGGGTAAGCGAATAAGGTTTTTAATTAATTTCTTTTTTAATATAACATGATTTTGTTTTATGTATAGGTACCTACTGCGTTTGGAGTATTGTTTTCAGCCCAGTCCCCAATCACAGACAAGCATTTGGTACCTACTACATTTAGGGCTTGTGCGTATTTTTCGTCATTTCCCTAATAATGGTGAAAAGGTTGAATTTGACTTGGAAAAGGTTGAATTTGTTTTGGAAAAGGTTGAATTTGAGTTGAAAAAGGTTGAATTTGACTTGGAAAAGGTTGAATTTGAGTTGGAAAAGGTTGGATTTGACTTGGAAAAGGTTGAATTTGACTTGGAAAAGGTTGAATTTGACTTGGAAAAGGTTGAATTTGACTTGGAAATGCTATATTCAAACCAATTCAAACCAATTGTCTCTGAAGTGCTGACACAGGTTGACGTTCGAGAAACGCATAGTACTGCCCCCTGCTCCAGCTGCAAATTACTACACAAAGCTTTATTACTTCTGGCTTCCGTCACAAAGATGATAAGTGCCAATTTCTTCAAAAATATGTTGTTGTTAGTAAAAACAACTTTTGTAGTGATGTGCAAATCAGGAGTTTTTTCTTGTACATGTATAAAAGTACCATTATTAAAATATATGCAAAATGAAAAAGGCCCCTTCTGCCGAAGAATTAATATGACATAAGCAGATTGAATAAGTTAGAGTTGAGCATAATATTATGTGAATAATATTAATATTATGTGAATAATATTAATATTATGTGAATAAGAACAAATGATTAGTGCAAACGTGTCGCAAACTATTGGATGAATACAAAAGTAATTCCAATTAAATTGACCGAGCTCCTCCCCTTAGGACATAGATTCCCAAACTGGGGGGCGCCCCCCCCTGGGGGGCACCCCCCCCCCTGGGGGCGTGAAGACGGGTTAGGGGGGGCGTGAGACCATTCGACCATTCTTTGGGGCAACATCGAGCCAACTCCAGAAGCGAGCTCGTTTTTGCCCCAAACTATCTATATCATCCTTGGGGCAGACAGCAGGAAAAAATTATCTCAAATACCACTGTCCGATAATACAGTGAAACGTCGTATTGATGATATGGCTGAAGAGTCTGAAGCCGTGTCTGATTTTTTTGACAATCATGGACTCTCGTGGTAAAAACTAATGGGCGTATGCACCTTCAATGCTTGGTTCTTGCTCAGGCTTCGTGCAGTTAGTCAGAAAAAAAAAACGCTGATGTGACTGGGATTCATTGCTTTATACACCGACAAGCCTTGGCAGCCAAAACTCTTCCAAACGATCTCAATGCCGTCTTAAAATTATCTATTAAAATAGTGAACTACATAAAAAACAGTGCACTAAATACCCGACTGTTTAAAATTCTTTGTGAAGATTTAGGAACTGACCACAAAACACTGCTATTTCACACAGAAGTACGCTGGCTCACAAAAGGAAACATGTTGGCAAGACTATTTGAGCTCCGAGATGAAGTAACTTCTTTCTTGGAATACCAGAAGCCCTGCAAGAAGAATTTTTGGAAATAAAAAATTATTCTTCTGCCAAATATGACTTCGAAAAAATGGAAAAGTCAACATTTTGGATCAAATACTTCCAAGTGTATCCCAGAGTGTCACAGGAAGCTCTTCGGTTATTTTTGCCTTTTTCAACCACCTACTTGTGTCAAAAAGCATTCTCAACACTCGTATCAATAAAAACAAAGAACCGGAACAAACTTGATGTTGCTAGTGACTTACGTTGTGCCCTTGCCAAAACTTCACCAACAATACCAGCGCTAGTAAAGAAAATGCAAGCCCATCCATCTCATCAAGATTAACTTATTTTTAGCTTAAAGGCTACTTCATAAAAGCTACGTGTTATAAAATCGTATTTTGTATAAATAGAAAATAAAAAATTGTTTTCAGTGTAAAACTTAGATTTTTTTCACATCCATTTAATAGTTATGTAAGGGGGGCGTGGGAGGCTTTCATTTTATCACAAGGGGGCACGGTACAAAAAAGTTTGGGAACCCCTGCCTTAGGACCATGCGGCCAGACAAAGTCCAGTCCGGGGCATCCAGCTTGTGCCACAGAAAATGCTCGTGACGGTGTCACTGGAGAGCTGTGCCAATCCATAGTGTGCCAGGCGAAACTCTCCCAAGACCGGGCAACTTCCCAAGAAATGAAACATGTTCGCGGACACCCCTCGGTTGCACAGTGAGCAGATCCTGCCAGTGTTGTTCTCTTTATCTCCAGCACAAGGGCGGGCATTGAGCTTGAGTAAGGTTCTGCACACCAACCTTAGCACAAGCATTGATGCATTTTCTTGGCTGAACGCCCCAGTCAAGCCCACAGTAAATGCGCTCCCAGGAAGTCCCCGCTCTGGTCCTGATCATTTCCAACCAGGAAGGCTCCACGCTTCTCTGCAGGCGTTCAAGGTCCTCCTTCCAAGTCTCTAGCTGTTCGAAATCGAGACGAGTCGGAGATTGATGCTGCTCGCCCAACCTACTCAAGCCCCCTGGCAGAACAATCGTCACCTAACCACCTCGATTGCAACCAAACGTGGAAATCGGCTTGCTGGCAATACAAGAATCCTGAGCAAGTATTTGCAGTGAAGAGAGAGGGCGTAGAAAAATGAAGATTTCATGTTTGCTTCGAGGTAAATGAAGTAATCCGATGTCGTACGGGGAAGGTGAGAAAGCTTCTTCACGAAAAATTTCTGTAACTCATCCCGTGGCATTGCTGGAATCCCCAGACTTGAGCACTACTAGAAGCCAAAGTGAAACCAGTTCCCTCCATTTCATGGAAAAACATCGAATCATTGGTGTGTTTTTGGGCACTGTAGTATTTTCATATCCACATTTCAATGGCTATCCATAAAGTGAAGCAAATTAGTTGGGACTAAGAGTATATATTCCCACGTTTGAAAACACATTAAGAAAACCAACCGCCAAAGCATCAAAATCCAGATATACGGATAAGGGCAAAGGAAACAAAAACATAACCATGTTAAAATCGATAAATTATGAACAATACCAATGTGTTGAAAGACGCAGTAATTGTAGTAGATGTATACGTGGATACGTATCGTGCATCTATATGAAGGCATTCCTATATTGACATGTCTATGGGCTGGAGAGTCATGTGTTTTTTAAATTCAACCCAATTTTCAGAAAAAAATACGCGATACCGATAAATTCGGTAACTACAGTGCAAGCGTGAAATCAGAAATCATTAAAAATGTTATTGGGAAGTTCCCAAATTGCATGGCTGTTTGAAGACTCTTTGTTAGTGAGTTAAATTCTCTTCTGTTCATCCTCGGAAGTTGAAATATGATAGGGAGACTCTCTGGGGCGCAACGAGACGATTAAAATTATTGGATCTTTCTTAATCAGCTGTGTGAGCTAAATTATATTCTGTTACCCCTGGGAAGTTGACATTTGATAAGGAGGCTTCCTGGGTCATTAAGAGACGATCTAAATGATAGGTTCATTTCATTGGGTTTCATTGTGATCAGCTGACTGAGCTAATTTAATTGAGATATTTGTTACTTGAGTCACTGGGCGACGGCTCCCAGTGACGAGACGTTCCAAACCCGACGCGAGCACCTCCCACTCCAACATGTTCCTCCCTACAAAGCAACCGCTCAGCGTTGCCAACCTTCGTTAATATCCGTAACTGCAGGGAGTTATTGTCAAATGTACAAACAAATAGTGAATCGAACTTGAACGCCAGTATTTTAAGGCTATTTTTCATATCTTTCAGATTGACGTAAGACATTAGGATCATGATTTTAAAAGTTTCAGTCAAGCAGCATGAACTTCCGAGTTCATCTGGTGATGTTCAAATTTCCAGGGTGACAAACTCGTTTTAATAAATATTTTAATCTTAAAATAAAATGAATAATAAAACAATGCGGAATTTGCATGGTTATTTTTTATTTGCTTAATAGACAGATCTTAACGAGAGCTACTTGCGTGATCTTATCACCCGTTTATTGGCCAGACTAAACAGTATTTTGAGCTGAAAATTAGTAGTAGATGGTTTTCAAGTGTGCTGAATCCGAATCTGGGGTCAAAAGTGTGAAATTCCAACACATGAAAGTTCCCCATTAAATTATAAAAGAACATTTGTTTTACGAATTTTTTGCCATTTCTCGAGTTCATAAATTTTGAAATTAGAGCAACTTTTTGCGTTAACATTTTTAACTATAGAAGAGAGAGTGACTTAGCTAAAAGAGTAAAGTAAAATCACAGTAAACGAGTTATAAAACTCAAGAAATTTTCCTGAAAATGAAAAATTCATTGTTTGGCAGTAAAATTTGTCCGAACGATGCCATGATTCTATGTACCGGCGAAGATTGAATTTCCTCTTCGCGAAAGTTGAGACACCCGTGTGATCCCCTTCACTTCTCAATCTCGAAAATAGATTGTCCCGAGTGATCCCGTAGACGATAAGAGAAAGTGCACCGGAATCGATATGAATCCTTGGGACATTTACCATCAGTTTGTCTATTACCTCTCTCCATGCACCATTTCGGACGTGAAATTTGTTAGTGGCGGAAGCCGTCAAAAGGCTGTTGTATTTATTGACGGATTCAAATATACCTAATTATCATGAATTATTAGCTGGGGGTGTGAGAAGGTGGAATTATAATGCAAGGGGTGGGCAAATCCGCTGTAAATCATACTCTAAAACAGATGGATGTGAGATGATTCACAAAACCCCACATAACCATGAACCCACGACCACAATAGGAACTAGCGAATTACGGGCGGCCGTCAAAAGAAACATCGTCGCAAGAGAGGAAATAGCTATATTTTCATACGTTGAGGTAGGCCTTTCTATTTTTTTAAAAATATTTATGCTGAATTGGTTAGAAATTTGGGCAATTAGAGGAAAAATGTATCGCTATTTATACATGTTATTACAAATAAACTTTTTCAGCTGCACAAAACCAATTTTTCGATTGTTGCAATTTTTTGGGGTTTTATTAATTTATTAGCTTGTTTTAATGAAATTGAAGTAAATTTCTCTGTTGAATTTTTTACGTAAGTTTTTAAATGCCCTACTTACATCCGATCACCTTTTTAGCGAATTTTTGAAGAAAATTAAGCTATTGCTCTCGCCTCAAAATTTGTAGAATGTGATTTTTTGAAAAAATATTATGCAGAAATCCGTTTCAGGCTATTCTGAATCATATTCTGAAGTTTAACGCATTTTTTAATGTATGTATGTATGTATGTATATATGTATGTGTATGTAGGTATATAGTTTCTTGAGGATCGGTCGGTTGAATAACAAATGCAATGATTTGGCGACGTTTCTGAAATTTTTTATTTCTATTTTCAAGCCCTACAACAAGAAGATAAGAATTACAAGGTATACTATAGGAATCTGTGGTGTTGTTTTTTATAATTATTTTTGGTCTCTATTCTAGGTGTGGTAATGACTTAAAAATATATAGGTATGAATTTACTTACAGTAGGCTGAAAAGCGTCGGACAGTTGAGGGAGTTGTACCTCCTTCAAGCACTGTTTATACACTGAAGGTGTGGAACAGGTAGGTAGTAGGTAACCCTTTAAGGGATTACTTGTGCTAGTTCATTCTTGTGAAAAAGAGTGGTGGAAGGTTAACGGTTTCGGTCATAAATGTGAATTTTTAATAATAGGAATGGCGGTAGGTATAACTATGAAGAAAGCAGAATGGTCTATGGTCTATGGTTATGGTTCCTTATTATATTGGAGTAACATTGGCTCAGGTTCTGCGTGTCAGTTCTTTTATTCAATGCATCATGTTTATTTCTTTCGATGTGAATCATCTCTTTCATATTGAGCTTGTGGGAATGGGTTGCATAACATGAAATTTCCGTCTTTTCAAATTGTATTTTATGATTGGTGTTCCTAAAATGCGTCATTAGAGCTGTTGAGTCTGGTTTTTCGGGATATTTGATTAAACTGTCGCAACTATACTTATTTTGGTAGGTTCTATTTTTGAAATATTGCTCGGATTGTCCATAATAGGCTTTTCCGCAGTCTGGTTGGCATGGAATTCTGTAAATCAGATTGGAGCGTAAATCTCTCGGATCTTTGTCTTTAGTATTGGTAAACAATTTTTTGAGGGTGTTTGAATTTCGAAACGTAACTTGAGATTGTGATTTTTTATGTTTATTAAAAGTTTTTTTCAATTTTTCTGATAGATTTTTAATGTATGGAAAACCAAAATATTGTTTAAGTTCTTCGTCTTCTGAAGGTGTGTTTGTTGGACTAGAGTTGGTATCAGATGAGGATTTTAGCAGTTTACAAATCAATTTGTGTGGATATCCGTTAATTAGTAACAGGTCTACGATTTTGTTTGTTATTTCCCTGTGGTACGATTCGGAAGTTAGTTTTAATGCTCTATTAATGAGATTTTTTACGAAATTGATTTTTTGATGGTAAGGTGAATGACTGGAAAAATTAATATAACGTCCAGAATTTTGAGGTTTTTGCCACCATTTGGTTTCAATTGAATTGTTATGATTTCGGATGAGTTCTAGATCTAAAAATGGTATGGTTCGATTAGGTTTTTCGGATTCTATGGTAAATTTCAAACGATTCAATATGGTAAAATTCAAACGAACCATACCATTTTTAGATCTAGAACTCATCCGAAATCATAACAATTCAATTGAAACCAAATGGTGGCAAAAACCTCAAAATTCTGGACGTTATATTAATTTTTCCAGTCATTCACCTTACCATCAAAAAATCAATTTCGTAAAAAATCTCATTAATAGAGCATTAAAACTAACTTCCGAATCGTACCACAGGGAAATAACAAACAAAATCGTAGACCTGTTACTAATTAACGGATATCCACACAAATTGATTTGTAAACTGCTAAAATCCTCATCTGATACCAACTCTAGTCCAACAAACACACCTTCAGAAGACGAAGAACTTAAACAATATTTTGGTTTTCCATACATTAAAAATCTATCAGAAAAATTGAAAAAAACTTTTAATAAACATAAAAAATCACAATCTCAAGTTACGTTTCGAAATTCAAACACCCTCAAAAAAAAAAATTGTTTACCAATACTAAAGACAAAGATCCGAGAGATTTACGCTCCAATCTGATTTACAGAATTCCATGCCAACCAGACTGCGGAAAAGCCTATTCCGAGCAATATTTCAAAAATAGAACCTACCAAAATAAGTATAGTTGCGACAGTTTAATCAAATATCCCGAAAAACCAGACTCAACAGCTCTAATGACGCATTTTAGGAACACCAATTATAAAATACAATTTGAAAAGACTGAAATTCTATGTTATGCAACCTATTCCCACAAGCTCAATATGAAAGAGATGATTCACATCGAAAGAAATAAACATGATGCATTAAATAAAAGAACTGACACGTAGAACCTGAGCCAATGTTACTCCAATATAATAAGGAACCATAACCATAGACCATAGACCATTCTGCTTTCTTCATAGTTATACCTACCGCCATTCCTATTATTAAAAATTCACATTTATGACCGAAACCGTTAACCTTCCACCACTCTTTTTCACAAGAATGAACTAGCACAAGTAATCCCTTAAAGGGTTACCTACTACCTACCTGTTCCACACCTTCAGTGTATAAACAGTGCTTGAAGGAGGTACAACTCCCTCAACTGTCCGACGCTTTTCAGCCTACTGTAAGTAAATTCATACCTATATATTTTTAAGTCATTACCACACCTAGAATAGAGACCAAAAATAATTATAAAAAACAACACCACAGATTCCTATAGTATACCTTGTAATTCTTATCTTCTTGTTGTAGGGCTTGAAAATAGAAATAAAAAATTTCAGAAACGTCGCCAAATCATTGCATTTGTTATTCAACCGACCGATCCTCAAGAAACTATATACCTACAAATTGCTCCAACGGTCAATAACGAAACAAATCATATGTATGTATATATGTATGTATGTATATATGTATGTGTCATTCCAGACGATAACTGTCCGTAGAATTGTGCTAGAAACTTCAAACAAATTTTAAAATGTTAAGGACACAAAACGAAAGTTCAAGTTCGTTGGCCAGCATGATCAGATTACATCTTCGGGTTGAAATTTTCAAAAATGTAGTCAAAAATTTCAAAATAGCCTGTTTTTTGCGATTTGTTGTGCGAAATAATTTTTTCAGCATACTAACATGTGGTATATTCGGAATCAGCGTAAAATTTCCTATAAGAATATGTATCAAGATTTCAAAATTTTCAAAGTTGAAAAATCAGTCAAAAATCATAATAATCGAACATTTCTTCAAAAATTCGCTCATGGGGTCATGCTGCATGACTGGACTTTTTTTTTTTGAGTAGTACTCTGTGTTCGAAAATATTGTGCAGGTACTGAACCTAATGTAGGCACGTGACACGGTAATTGCAGAACTTGAAATTCCTCACGAAATGTCCAACCATCTACTTAGATGGTACGCTTAGCTACGACAACTGATGACTATGTAAGTAATAGTTGATTACATTGACGAAACGTATTGCACTGACTACTTTTCAAACACGGGATCACTCAGGCGTGTCGGAGCACTCGCGCTTTTTTTCTAGCGGAGCACTCAGGTGAGGCGGGAGCACTGGCGTGACTTTTCTACGGGAGCACTCAGGTGTTTTTTCAGCCCCTCCGGAGCACTCGGGCGGTCTCCCGAGACACTAAACACATATTGCACCCCGGCAAGAAAAGTGACACTTTTAAAAAATCTTACTTTTCAGGAAAGCCAAAAAACCGAAATCAGTAACACAATGATGATGGTTAGGTACGTCCAAACGCTGCTACTTGGGACTGCCATTTTAACTGATTGTACGGAAGAAGCAATTCAGATAACAGATATCTTAATAATTGTTTTGTCAATGTCATCAGGAATTGATTATTCGGCCAACAAAAGGCCAATTTCGTCGATGTGTCACTTTTCTTGCCGGAATATTTCAAAAGGTGCTAGTAAATTGAATTGTAACTAGCTATGCAAAACGACCCTTCCATTTTTTAAAATTGAAAAACGCTGCAAATTATTTCACAAAGGTTTATTATTTTTTCAATTGAGTATGATCATAGTTTTAGTTGGCTAGCGTACGTCTTAAGGCCCGTCCAGACTCCTCGGCGTGTCCTACTTCGAGTTGCCACAACCTATACTTCTATAATTATATACGCATGTTTATATTTCTCGATTTGAGCTCCTATCTATTCAAATAGTTATTGCCTTAATAATATCATTATCTAAGTACGTACGAAAAGTCGAGAGGATATGTTATTAAATATGCGTAGGATAAGCTTTGGTATTAACACACAAATATGACCTTGAAAAAAACATATATTCATGCCTCCAAGGAACGCCGGCGCCGTACCCACCACAAGGTGTCGCGGTGTATTATAGCATTCGCACTTTGAATTAAACCTTTCGTGAATTGAATTAAACCTTTCGTGAATTGAATTAAACTTTCCGCAATTTGAACTAAACTTTCCTCAAAATGAATCAAACTTTTCGCAAATTGAATTTAACTTTTCGCATAATGAATTAAACTTTCCGCAAATTGAATTAGACATTGGGCAAATGTACGAAATAAATCACTCGCGACGGAGTTGTGGAAGCCCATTTTGTAACAGAGTTACCTCCATCGAGGTCCCATCAGGGCTTCAGAGATAGCGCTGTCGGTGTCCCGTTGATGAAACAACGGGCGTCGCGGCCTGTTCTCGTGTTTTCTAGCAGCTGGGTTTGGCCTTGGATGGGCTTTCCAGGTCCCTGGAAACCAATCTACTCCGAACATGGCTCATTAAAAGCTATTAGTAGGAGTGGTATCTCTCTGACGGGATGCTCTTCACTCTCCGCTACCTTATTATGAGGATTTAGGCCCCCATTGCACCTCTGGGGGGGGGGGGGGGGCACCTAAATTCTTATATGGTAGCAGAGCGTGGTTAGTGAAAACCAAAGGCCCGCCAATAATTTTGTTATTGTTTGTTACTGATTATGGCCTAACCGTCGAAATCGATTCAACATTGTAACTCTGTATTCTTCGTGGAAATAGACAACGTTTTTTCACTAACTTCCGTTTTGAAGTGAGTTTCTACAACTCCGTCGCGAGTGATTTATTTCGTACATTTGCCCAAGGTCTAATTCAATTCGCGGAAAGTTTAATTCAATTTGCGGAAAGTTTAATTCAATTTGCGAAAAGTTTAATTCATTTTGCGGAAAGTTTAATTCAATTTGCGAAAAGTTTAATTCAATTTGCGAAAAGTTTAATTCAATTCGCGAAAGGGTTAATTCAAAGTGCGAATGCTATATATGGGTATAACACTTAAAAGTAATAAATATCCATTCTCCTACACCCCTCTGCTACGCCCCTGGTCACCACAAGCGGCCACGGCGCCTCCTCTCACTCCACCCCCCGCTCACCCCCCTCACCACCCACCGTGACCCCCCGCCAAGCTTGCCAGGCGTGCTCGCGTCGAACTTTTTTGCCCGTTTTTGGCCCATAGCATCTATGCGAGTAAAGCGATCGGGATGGTTAAACGTTAGGACCAACTAGACCCCAAATGGAGTCTATGTGCGAAAGAACGGGTTTTTTAAGTCAATTCTTAGGCCTTTTATGGCCCGGACGGCGAACGGCGGACGGCGGACGGACATTTCAAATTTGGATTCTACGTACCTTGAAACGTAAAGTGACAAAGTTTGAGGGGGGGTTATAAAAATTTTTTGCTACACGATCACATAGGCTTATTATTGGAAATAATAAACCAAAAAAGGTGTGAAACAACAAAAAGCTTGTTGTAACAGCAACATTTTAATAGAACAGAAGGAACAGTGAACCTTAATCACAGCACTTGAAAAAGTTAGGCACTTTTGGGTGGCACTTGATTAGGTACTTAGTCTTAAAATTTCCCAGATAAATGTCATTATTCTCAAACTAAATTAATTATTTAAAGAACTAGAGAACGCAACACAATACTAACTTATACATCCATTTAAAAAACAACTTCAGTCTGCAAAGAAGTAGGTACACGCATTTAAGAAAAAATGGTTCATAAAACCAAGGAAAATTTAATAAAAAAAAGTTTTTTCTGAAGAGATTACAATGGTTTATTATTGAATAATAAACCGAAAGAGATAGTTAGGACCTGAGGCTATTGGTAATACCTAAAGCACCAACAACTGACACTGTAGAAACTAATTAAAAAGAGTTTGGCACGAAGTAGTGTTGTGCCATTAGACCTAAGACTAGGAAATTCGGAGTCACATAGTCGCGATAGTAGGATTCATAAAATTGAGGAATCAGGTTGTCATCAATCAAATCATTAATATCTGATTTCTTACCATCTGCTAGTGGTATCTTGCTTGAGTAAGCAGGGGAAAGACTGAGCTCGCAAGGATGGGACGAAGAAGCACGCCTTGAAGAGGCTCGAGTATTTTTGACAACCACTTCCGAAAATTCATCTTTGAAACCAGATTTTTAAAAGAAACAGAACCCCTTGAGTCGATTTTTGAGCCTTCATAACCCTTAGGTCTGTGATTTTAATTGACTTTCCATTAACGGTTTCACTATAATTAGTTCCAGTTTGCTGTGCCAAACCCTTGAGATCATAAAACTGGGAAAAATTTTTTCGAAGTGTCACTTTTCTTGCTGGGAGTTGGCTCAAAACAGGTGATAAAATTGCATCATGAACAATAAATTGTCAATTACTCTGGAATCAACTACAACATTTCATGTCTA
Organism: Adelphocoris suturalis; assembly: GCA_030762985.1. Lineage (NCBI taxonomy): Eukaryota > Metazoa > Arthropoda > Insecta > Hemiptera > Miridae > Adelphocoris > Adelphocoris suturalis. The sequence goes on along the minus strand of CM061043.1, from coordinate 4,130,398 downwards.
ATAGTATGAAATAGGTACTTGATAATAACGCTATATTTAATTTTGTTTCAGGGATTTGCGATTCAATAGGATCAGAACGATCGAACCTGGAGCTTTCAAGCGGCTGAAAAGACTCAACACTCTGTAAGTGTCTCGTGGAGTACAGCAAAAGTCAAAATTGTTTCTATTTGAAACATACCAATTGGAAAATTTTATAGTTAACATTTTGAATATACATAGTGTAACTAAAAATATTTCCTGAAAATCAGAGTCCTACAAAGCTAGACCAATTTCAACGAATTTCAGTGTAAAAGAGGCATTGCAATAGCAAAATGAAAAGAAATTTTGAAATAAAATGTTTGCAATATTTTCTTCATGTACGAGTAAATCCGTTTTTAGGCGTTCTGAAACGATTCCTATATTTTAAGGGTTTTTAGAATAGGTATCCATACCTATTATGCACTTATACAGGGCCGGCCTAAGGCGAAAATTGCAAGTGTGCAAGACTCACATTTTATGCCCCTACCGGGAGTTATTGAATACCCCCAAAGTAAAAGGGGGGTTCGAGGGCCCACCTCGGAAAATGTTTGTAATGAAAGGTCTAAAAACACAGTTTTTGTGCACTTTTGCGTCTTTTAGAACGTTCAGTGTATTACTTGAAAATTAAAAATTAATTTATACAAATTATACAGTATCATGAAATGTTTAGAATATCTCATAAATCAATATTAGCTATTAGTAAATTAATGACTAATGATTTAACTGACAGCTAAGAAAATCAAGGATACAAATGCTACTAACCCCGAAGAGTAAAACTCGTGCTGGAGTTAGGAATCTCAGACGTTACAGCTGTCTATAGATCAAATTAAATTCAAATATGTGCATATCAGTTGAACATTCTATAGGTACATAATTATTATTGAAGTTTCGTATACAATGTTTTACTAGTTATATAATTATTTTCCATCTTTTATCCACATGTATTATATTCTCTTTAACATCTAGTATAAGTAGGTGTAAACATTGCTTACTGAGGTTGGATATTGGTTTTTATTTGCAGTATAATAAATTTTAGTTGAACAGTTTAAACTATTTTTGAAAATATGTAATGTCGGAGCCAGTTTTAATTCTTCTGGAAGTTTATTAAAGAGTTTTATTCCTAAGTATCGGTGTGATCTTTGAGCAAAAGTTGTGTTTTTAAAATCAATTTTCAGCATCAAAGACGAACCCGAACGGGTTGGGGGTGTAACCTGTGTTAGTTTGCCATCTGTCATCTCCTTATACACTTGAATGGTCCACGTTCTATCAATTAGTTCGTAAGTCGTTGGAACTTTGAAACATTTAAACAAATCTTCTGTTGGAAAAATCCGACTTAAATCCGTATATCTTTCAATTTGATTTATTATTGATGGGCTTGATAGGTTCGAGATTCTTTCATGTACCTTAAACCACTGTTATGCTAAATAAACTAATGAAAGCTTCTGGGTCACGTTACAATGATTTTTACATGTAAGTAGGTACTCTCAGGATAAATTGCTAATACGAGAAACACCGTCCACCGGACCTAAGATAAATTTCCATATCTCATGGGTAAAAGAAAATAAAACAACAGAACTCATCCACACTTGCCTATCCGGCACGGGCAGACTACAGCTCTACTAACCTTGGTCAAGGGCAACAGACTACTTTTATTTCAGAACATTGATGTAGATCTTCGGTTTTACCTTGAAATTCAACCGTAATAGTTTTGAGACAAAGTCCCTTCTAGTTTAAATATTTCTGTCCAACATTTAAATCAATTTCTAAAAATCCTCCCTCAGGCCGGCTCTTCACTTATATCTAATGTGCTACTCTAGATAAAACGCCTTTTTCCTCTTTAAGATCAAAATCCTTTCTTCCGCAAGAAATCACGCTTTTCTTAACATAATATGAGTTTGTTAGATACCACTATTCAAGTTTTGACTGATGGATGTGAATTATTTTCACTTTGTATATCTTTTTTTCCTTTTCGTGTCTATCTTTCCTTTCTTTATTTTTCTCATGAATAATAACGAACCATCCATTCTTTTATTGTTTTCTTGACATTTTGTTGACTTGGTGAACCTTAATATTTATCTGACAAATCCGTTATTCGGATGTTTATGAACTTTTTCCTGGTCACACCACGATCTGAAGATGTCCTCAGTAAGACGACGAAACGTAATCAAATAAACAATAAATGAAATTATTTCATTTATTTTCCCCTGGGCCGCATCCCGACTAATTCCAAAAAACAATCTTTTTGAATAGCTGAGACTACATTTTAGAATAATGTAGTATAGTAATGTGTTTAGTAATGTATTTTAAAACATGGTGTCCAAAAAATACCCCCCCCCCCCCCTCCGACCAATTTTTTTTTCTCGCAATTTTTGAGGTGTCGAAATGAAACTTGGAGAGCGTTTTCGAAGTACATGATACTGTTTAAAAAAAAAGAAATCAAAGGTTTTTGACTACCTTAAGGTGGGAGGGATTATCGTGTACTGGGAAATTTTTGTTCGGGTTTTTTGCGATATCTTATTTCGTTCTCAAAGTAGCGCTGGTGATAACCGGGATACGATCTTGCAATTTCGATTTCAACATCGTGTTCAGCGCTAAACAATATTCAAAATGAAGTGCCATTCGCAAAAAATGGAAACAATTTTTTCAGTAATTAATATGTACTACCCCTTCGGTTTGGTGAAAAACTTTGGAATTTTTTCTCTGAATTTGTTTTGTTTAAAACTTAGTAGGTATAAGGCACCGCAGAAACACACACCAAGTTTAACTTCAGTATATTTAAAAATTTTTGGAATAAAGTTAGTTGGTGGGGGGGAGAGGGTTACTTTTTGGGTCACCCTGTATAAATATGTCTCACAAGTTACGCACTACCCCTCTTCGGTATACAAAAAATAATTGCACCTACCGCCCACAATTCTTTGCGAGTAATTCAACCATGGCATTTTCGCGCACCGAGCAATAGCGCAACCATGCGCAGTGAACCCTTCGCATGAATTTTGTGCGCAAAAACTAGGCACAATCACTTACAAATTGAGTACTAATTTTGAAATACATAGTATTAAATACCTACTTAGTATTTAAATGTTTGAGTAGCCCATTGCAATAGCTTTATTTTCTACAATTAATCGTGACTGTATGTGACGAAATTATTGCAATAGCGATGCAATTTATAACAGGCTTTAGAGTGGCTGACCCGCTCAAGATAACAAAACTCTTGGTGTGAAAAGAATCTGATGAGGCATTTTGATAGAAGCCCAAGAATCGGTTTCTAGCTTTTTGCAGAGCTGATTTGTGTACGCCCTATACAAACATTAGTGATGCCTATCAACGAAACTTTAAACAAGTCCGAAGTTTTCAATATGGGCGAAATGTTCAGCAAATGCAGACGGTGCAACATTTGCTGTTTAAAGAAATAAAGTACATTCACTCCTCGCTATTTTCGGGACTGGCTAATGGGATACTAAACGTGTAGATTGAGCATAAGCAAAAATATATATTCTAACTACAGCTAAGTTTTTTATTGTTGACAGGTTGCTAAACGATAACCACATTCAGAGCCTCAAGGACGGAACGTTCCGAGGGCTGTCGGATCTCAAACACTTGTAAGTGCAGAAATAACTTCTGTTTCAAACAGTTTTAATTATTTTTCTGTACCTCTCATAATGAAGCATGACACAGTTTTCAACTGGACAACAATATTTAGAGTGTATTTTCATTTTCTATTGTAGGTATTTGTACAAAAACAAAATCAGAGAAATTACTGGAAGAGCCCTTGAAGGCATGCCGCGGCTGGAACAACTGTAAGTTTTTACCTAACTTTGTACGTAACTTTGTACCTAACTTAAGTACGTAACACTGAATTTGATTTTTATTTTATTCTATTTTTATGTGAATAATTTAAGTCGTATCCTAACCAGAAGGGTTATTAGCGGCCATGTAAGTACAGGTGTCAAAAGGATATTGCAAGGGACACGATTATAAGGCTGAATTGAGCGCCCAATCATAGGGTTTTAGAGTTGTGATTACGATTACAATCACAGACCCTGAAGATGTGATTAAGACGAAACGACAGTTTTTGCTGTAATTATTTATTTATTTATTTATTGGCATCAAAATAATATATGTGAACTACATTTATACAATTAAAAAAAGAAAAAGAAAATGGTCAACAGTACGACTGATAGGTAAATAAGAAAACAACTGACGCCCACCAGAAAATAAGTTCCTAAGAACTTGTGCTATCTGGTGGAGTCGCAAATCCAAGCATAGTCGTCATATATTAAGACTAAATAACAAAAACTCTCGAAAGCCTAATTATTGAAAGGAAAAAAATAAATAAAATAAACAAACAAAAGCACTAAAACACTAAATTCGAAATAATTTCCATGAAAAACAAAAATTCACTGAAAAGAAGGCTAACTAAACTTAAATGTACAATTTTACTACCTTTTTACGTTCAATTGATTGTAAAAAAAAACTCGGCGCTCCGCGCCTCGCCAGGGGGCAAGCCCCCTGGACCCCCGGTTACCTCTATTTACATACTTCGGACGAAATTATTGAAACACAGAATGTGTTTGCGTTGTCGCGCAACCAAGTGACAACCAAACAAGCGTCATTGTTTACTATTCATTTATAACATCAATTTATATAGTTATAGTATGAAACTACGAAATAAATTCGTGATAAATCAAGAGCGATTTATCAAGTAAATGTCCTAAAGAGGCTACATACGAAATTACAGCTTCCTAGAGTGTAAAGCATAGAAATTAGCTTTAAGAGCCACACATCTGATCCGGACCCTGAGCATCGTCAAGTAAATGTCCTAAAGAGGCTACATACGAAATTACAGCTTCCTAGAGTGTAAAGCATAGAAATTAGCTTTAAGAGCCACACATCTGATCCGGACCCTGAGCATCTCAAGTAAATGTCCTAAAGAGGCTACATACGAAATTACAGCTTCCTAGAGTGTAAAGTATAGAAATTAGCTTTAAGAGCCACACATCTGATCCGGACCCTGAGCATCTCAAGTAAATGTCCTAAAGAGGCTACAAACGAAATTACAGCTTCCTAGAGTGTAAAGTATAGAAATTACCTATTCAAATTATTTAACCTCCGCTTCACAAATCAAACCGTTTTCGTAATACTCAGATCACCTGCTATGAATCAAATCATCGAAACACAAGCTCAATGAAATCATCAGAAATTAACAAACGGTTGCAATCATGTTCACAATATCAATTATTGAGAATGATCACCTGTGTGTAAACAATTATTTATATAACCTTGCTCATAACTCAGTTTGTTGGACACGCACTTCGCAGTAGTTAACATAATATTGTTGGATAAATCGAGAGCTTTCGAACGAATGGTCAACGAATTTTGTGGGATGAAAAACGACGAAGTAACATTTCCCTAGCAACGACTCGGTTGTACGTGAAAATCATCCGTCACACATTTCATTACCATCCCGCGTTCCATTTTCGGCTAGTTAGTCCATGGCTAAAACACATTCTGTGTTAAAAAAAGAGTGATGTAGTGTTCAAGTGTACTCCGTTTAATTATGTATCCATGGAGTTTGATAAATGTTTGAGTTGACATTGTTTGTTTATGTTAACCAATTAGGGTTTTAATAAATTATTGTTGATCCATTTAATTGCACTAACAGTACTCAAATGTCGAAACAATCTAACATAATATATAGCATTTACAGATTTAAAAAAAAAAAAAAAAAAAAAAAAAAAATACTACCTTCTTAAAACTTGACAAACTGTGAAAGTAAGACAAATTAATATTATTATCAAACAGAAATTTTAAAACAGTAACATATGCACTTCTCTTGTAGAACTCTGTATGAGCTCTTGGCAATACTATTCCCGAATTAGAATAGTTTCTTGTGCTTAGAAATGTAGAAACATGTTCCTCACAGATTCCAGTATTATATTCATGAATGCAAGAATGAAACAAGAAAATTTGTCTAATAGTTTTAACATCAAAATATTTGAATAGTTTAGCAGAAGGGTACCTTGACGTTTTACCTAGAATAATTTTAATTAACTGGTTTTGCATACGTTGCACTTTACTAACGTACGATTTATATGCTCCACCCCATAATATAATACCATATTTAATAATGGAATAGGCTAAACCATATTTTGTTCCTTGGATAGAAAATTTCTTGCTTCCTTAAATACATAAAAACGTTTTCGCAAGCGAGTTATTAAATAGTCAATGTGTGACTTGAAATTTAAATGTTGGTCTATTATCACGCCTAGGTATTTACATTCATCAGAAAAAGGTATGGGAGAACAAGTACACTCCCCGTCATGACTAGCACAGTATCCTGTAGGAATTACATTCGTAATCACAACTTTTTTGGGATTACGATTGTAATCACAAGTTTTTAATGTGATTTTGGCCGTAACAACTGATGTTCCCTATAAATTAGCCCTTTACCGAAGAGTTTTTCCTTGTCATAATCATAATTTTTACTGTGATTACAATGAAATGCCTAAATGAACCTCATGTTTTAACATTATGATGGGGGTTTTGATGAAAAATTGAAAGTCGTCAGCATAAAGAAAATAGGATGAATGGTTCAATGATTTAGAAATATCACATTAATAAACATAGAAAATGATAAAGGACCCAAGACTGACCCTGTATCAGTATCACTTCGAGCGTAGGTATCACTCTGTTTCTCTCAGGTCCATAATATAATTCAAATATCCACAAAAATACGCACAAGCACAGTGTTCTATTTTTAGCATAGAAAAGCTCCTAGGCCAAAACCATGTCAAGAAGTAGTAACAACTGAGCCTTTCTAATGAGTTTTCTCTAGATAAATTGCGTATTGGATATAACTAAATAATTCGATTATACATAAATATGGTTCCATCACTAACCACATTATTGACCCATAATTAAACTAGTTTAATGGTTTTATATAGGATTGTGAATTCGTTACGTCACAATAGTTTAATAGAGTTAGTCTTTAATTTTTGAACACGTTCTTTTCATCATTACCCGATAGTTTTAACAGAAGAATGATCTATATTGTACCGCCTAAATTGTAGGTACCTACTCACCACCTCCATTTTCCATAGAAGGAAAAGTCGTAGGCACAATGTGCTGTCATAATATTTAGTCATTCGTTTTACTTCATGCACGCGTCATAATTCTGTTTTTTATTTAAGGTATTTGCACTATAACAAAATCGAGAAAATCGAGCCGCACGTCTTCGACAAATTGCAAAATCTGGAGAGATTGTAAGTTGCCACTTCGTAACTCATTACGCAGTCAGATATAGGTGTTTCAATGTAATAATGTTTTATAATATATAAATATATAATATTTTTCGTTTGCAAATGATTCAATTATCACTCATTTTCAGATTTCTCCATGAAAACAAGTTACAACACATTTATCAGGGCACATTTGAAACTTTGTCTGCATTGCAAAGATTGTAAGTAGTAGAGGCTGACACACCTATGGCACTACCTAAATGATAATATTGCGTATGGTACTTCTTAAATTATTATATTGTGTATGGCAATTCCTATAATTTATTAGGTAGGTACTAGGTGCCTACTATGGAAGTGTCAATCTTGAGTGAATTCTGGTGTCTGTGCAACATGACAAAATAACATTCCCACATTATGACGTCAATTAACTTCCCATTTCAGGAGGTTGGATGGAAACGCTTTAGTGTGCGATTGCAATTTGATGTGGTTCAAAAAAATGATGATGGAGCACATGAAGCACATAGTGGTCGCTGCGACGTGCCAATACCCCGAAAACCAGCTGGAAAAATCCATTATGGAAATGGAGTTCAACGACTTACTATGCAGTTAGTGCCATTTTCTCTTGTTAAACTCTATTTATTGTCAACTTAATCCATGGGTGGGAAAAGTTGCTTTTACTACTTTTAAATAGAAGTAGATTTCATCCTAAGAAGTTCAACTCCAACCGTTCCTTTCTAATTTTCTCAGTTTCTTGAGGCTTTCAGTAAGGCGATTGCACTAAAACCCTGGACGTCGAATTTCGGGCTAGAAAAAATAAAAGCATCGGCATCAAAATGGGTTCCCTCAAGGTTTCAAGGGCGTAGTATCTAAATTTGAAGTTTTTTCTCGATAATGACCGTTTGTTTGCCCGTATGTCAGTCTACCTGGCAATGGTAACGCTTAAGATGGGTTCCTCCCGGCGAAAATTGGTTAAACATACCACATTCCTACCTACATATTTCCCCCCATGATGGATAAGAAGGATTAGGTAAACATATTTATACACTTTACGATGTATTATGAACAAAAAATAGTCGGGTAGGTGTCAAAAATTGCATTTTAGCGAATTTTCGTAGATAATGAAGCTATTGCAATGGGTCTGAAATAAAAAAAAAAATATGTCATTTCAGAATATCACACTTTCCTTAAAGGATAAAAAATCCGTTTTTTTCGCCAAAAAGTCAAGCATTCTAAAAGAATTCCATTCCATTGGAATTATATCAGCCGATACGAGCGTCATAGTTACAAGGCGATTTTCTTAGCTTTGTTCCACCAGATAAGATTTACACTTATGTTGGTTGTTGTTTATTTTTCCCTGCCATAGTGTTAGTCCTTTGGGAGGCCGGTATACATACATATACATACAGCGACCGGGGTGGTTTCATCCGATTCTTCGGGATGATGTCAATAAATGAGACCGTTTAAAAAAAATTACAGTTTTAGAGATCTAAATTTTCAATATTTCAGCCCTTAATTAATACTCTTTGGGGTTCATTAAAATTGGTGCCGATGTGACTGGCTCATCCCCAGTCAGCCGATGTATGATTTTTAAGCCAAATTTGAGTAGCAGTTTCGGAGAAAAGCTTCGTACGACATAAGGACGTTTTTACTTTTCTTTCGATTTTTGGATTCTACGCATCTTAGAACGTAAACCAACAAATTTCGCCGGAGGTTAGATTTCGGGGGAGGTAGATTTTTGGTCGATTACAAAGGTTCATAATGAAAATAATAAACCGAAAACTCTACCACTTAAAATGGCAAAAAACTGCAAAGTTAAAAATTTTGCTTATATTTTTCTAGCAGAATATTGGTCTTATAAAGTTCGTCAACTACAAAGTAGAACATGAAAAATGTACACACACAATTACACTGAAATATGTACTTTCATTTCATTAATATGTACTAAGAAAGTCGATAAAAACTGCAAAAAAGTCTGAGAACCCTGAATATTTTTTATTAAGCAGATTATTATTTAGAATAAGTTTGCCATAAAATTAATAGGTAGGTTGTAAACATTTGTATTGCACTCTAAGTGCTCAAATTCCAGAACAGTTCAACGAACTTTTTTTTCTTTTTTTTTGTAAGTAGGTAGGTACCTACTTACTTAAATTTCTCTTACGAAGAAATTAATCTTCTCTTTTGGTGGATCGGTTAGATATGCTAAACCCGCCAAACCGCTCGGTGTTGCGTGACAGTCTAGACAACATGATTAGGGAGGCGTCATTACGCGTACGTCGGCGTTGTTAATAAATCAAAATGTCCATACATTTTTGAACTCTAAAGAGGACACCATTTTTATGAAATATTGGTTAAAGCAAAAAAGAAATATATGCATTACACCCACCCTTAGGATTAGATATATAAGAATAAATTAGATAGCTACCCATCTACCTAATATTTCAATAAAATCATTTTAATACGAGACACAACACTTATTATTGCTGTCCATCATTAGTGATGTAAGCACCTACTGAGTAGGGGAATTTTACTAGTTTTAGGGAAGTACTAAGTTTTTCAGATCCTTTGGGGACACGTTTTCTTCAAAAGGGTCGCCTCATAGTAAATTTATGATGGGGAATTCTTATTGATCAGTCAAAACCGGTATTTTTGAGTGTTTTCGAAATAATTTTCCAGCTATCGTGTTTCAGACGAACCCAGGATAATTGAGGGCCCCCACGACGTTCATGTAGATTTCGGTGGTGCTGCCAAGTTCACCTGCAGAGTTGATGGCGAACCGAGGCCAAGCGTGACTTGGATGATCAACAGGTATGAATCCAACTATTACTGTAACATAGTACGTACACATCACCTCCTAATAGCTTGACAACCGCCATATTCCATCTCTCTGTAGCAAACCACTATCCCTCACCAATTAGTAATCAATTTAGGTAGGTACCTTCAATTCCAATTAATACAGTTTGATTGCTTGTTTTAGCAATGAAATAGACAAGAGTAATCCGAAATATTCAGTGCACGATGATGGCACTCTAGTAGTGAGTTCAACGAATGAAAATGATTTAGGCACTTACGAATGCGTTGCACAATCCCCATATGGCACCACAAAATCTGATGCAGCAAAAATGCTACCAAGCTTTAAGCAAAGTAAGTAATTAACGGTTAAATAAGAGTTGTAGAGTCCTCCAGTAGATTGTTTGGTTGTTGTTTGGTAATCAGACAAGTTTCAGATTTTCTACAAAATCATACATGACTGATAATTTTGTTTTGGTCAATAGATGTTGAAATATTTCCAAATTTATCTCCGACACCTCAGTTTACCCGGAGGCCTATAGACCAAGTTGTGAAAGAGGGAGAGACGGTGCAGCTGGAATGTTCAGTCACAGGGGACACAAATCCAAGCATTACTTGGACGAAAGACGATATTCAAGTGTCTAACCCTAGAGCGCGACAATCTCCTGAGGGTACGCTGACTATAAGTGACGTCACGTTAGAAGACTCTGCTTTGTACCGCTGCGTGGTGCAGCTACCTGAAGGAGGAAGCATCAACACTCCTGCTAAACTAACTGTCAATGGTAAGACGATATATTTATACCTATCTAAAAAAGAATTGTGAGGTTAGACCAACAAACAATTTATTGTCTGTTGACTTCGTGAAGTCTGATAACAATTTTGTATAATATGTAGAACTGATTCTGTACATGTTTCGTTTAAGCACCTCCCAGGATAACATCGCCTCCAGAAAACCAATCAGTGAACAGAGGGACAGAGGTGAAGCTTCACTGCATAGCATATGGAAATCCCCACCCTGTCATAACTTGGTTTAAAGATGGACGCAGTGTGCAGCCAACGAAAAATTTGAAACTAGAAGCTGAGAGTGAGTACATCCTAGTATGCGTACCTATTTTTAAAAAAGTTATCATAAAAACCCTCTGAAATCAGCAGAAAATATTATGTTTCAGACACTCAACTGATAATAAAGCATGCTGAGGAAAGTGATGCTGGCTTGTACACATGCCTGGCGCAAAGCGTTCACGGGACTGCAGAAAGCAATGGAGAAATCAGAGTTAGACCTGTGGGGCCAAGAGCACCTACATTCGTTACCACTCCTCATTCACTAGTTGCATCACTTGGTTCAGCAATAGAGTTTCCATGCAAGGTCAGTTAAATTTGTACAAAATGCACAAAATACAAATAAAATGCACCATAGTAGGTACATATATAATGAAGTGACTATGTTAAAGTTGACCTACCTTGCGATATCAGTGGCCAGAGACTCTATCTTCACTTCCTTTCATAAATAACTTTCCATTAGATAATTTATACTCTAGTTGTGAGTTTATTAATTGTAGTAAACGCTTGAAACGTATATTTATTCTGATTCACTTAATAAATAGTGAAGACGGAGGCAGTCGGACCCAAATATTTCCCTCGGTCGTCGCTGGTCAGGGGACTCACGAGGGTGGGCACCAGGTATATGAATGGGGACTCACTGTTTATTTTTCAACTTCCAGTTAAGATGAGTATGTCACCTTATCATTTCCCCCATAACTTAAGGTACACTTTTCTCGGGTTCTTCTCAACGTATGATAATTTATTATTTTATTCATTTTTTTAATTCTTCACATCTTGTCAAGCACTAAAAATGTGCTGAACTATATAGCATTTGCCGATTTAATTAAACCTTTTACCAAATGAATCAAACCTTTTGCCAAATGAGTTAAACCTTTTTCCAAAATAATTCACCCTTTTCCCAAAATAATTAAACCTTTTCCCAGTACAATTAAACTTTTTTCCAAAATAATTAAACCTTTTCCCGAAACAATTAAACCTCTTGCGAGAAAGTATGACGTATACGTACAGATACGAATTTCGAAAAAGTTTAATCGATTAGGAACTACAGAAAAACTTGAAACGAGGTGTGCAATCTATGGGTCAATGAATAATGCACCAAATTTTACCCCCCCCCCCCACAATTTGCTGGCTAACATCTCAAGTTACGTAGATTCTAAAATCTTGGAAAGTTCTTAGTTAGATTTTTGGAATCTACGTACCTTGAAATGTTAGCCAACAAATTGTGGGGGGGGGGGGGGGGTAAAAATTTGGTGCATTATTCATTGACCCATAGATTGCACACCTCGTTTCAAGTTTTTCTGTAGTTCCTAATCGATTAAACTTTTTCGAAATTCGTATTTATACATACGTCATACTTTCTCGCAAGAGGTTTAATTGTTTCGGGAAAAGGTTTAATTATTTTGGGAAAAAAAAATTGTTAAATTTATATTTTTTAGCAGAATATTGCTCAAATAAAGTTTACTAGCTATAAAAAAGAACATTCAAAAATTGATGTACAAAATAATGCTGAATTGTGTACTTTAATTTCATTCAATTGTGCTAAAAAATCGATGAAAACTAAAAAAGTTGAAAATTCAAAATCTCTTTTTGAATAGCAGATTATTATTTAGAACGAGTTTTCGCCATAGATTTGGTATTTAACAATTTTTTTTTTTTTTTTTTTTTTTTCACCCAAAGTCCTCAAAACGGAAGTTAGTGAAAAACGTTGTCTATTTCCTCGAAGTGCGGCAGCACTATAATAGTTCTCAACAATAACGTTTCATTGCCATTGCTTTATTCAAGGCACAAGGAGATCCTTTCCCTGCTCAAGAGTGGACGAAAAATAGAGAGCCGATCACATATGATTCACGGCACAAGGTGTTCCCAACAGGAAGCTTGCGGTTGTACAATGTAAGCATCGAAGATGAAGGAATCTACGAATGTAAGGCTACGAATGAACACGGGACAGTCACAGTGGAAGCGACTTTGAGAGTCAAAGGTGAGACGATTAATTAGGTATTTCTCCTTCATGTTAAAGAGAAAACTGGAAGAGCCTGAATAAGAATTTATACCTGCGCTTCCTAATCCATTTTACGTACCTACCTACCTACCATTATAGTATGCGACCTACCCTCGAGCCTTAATCTACGCGTATCACTCGAAGACGCAGTATGCGACCTACAAAGTGGAAAAAAGAGAAAAACCTTAATTAGGTACTTCGATTTAAGAGCGTCGTCTTTTGGGTAGCTCCAGGTGTGAAGCTCGTTATCAATGAAGTTCGTAGTTAAGTTGAAGTCCTCTTCATGGCCTCTGTGATACTTGCGTTTTCCCTGAAATAAGGACTCGTCGATTTCTACCTCAACTCCTGGACCTCCCATTTTACCACGTTTCTCGTACACATCACAACAAACGCCTCTACACAAATTGTACCAATCACAAACAGTATTTCCACTCCTTCCCATCCATTTACAAACATCAGCCACACCAGCTAAATTACACCAAAACCAAACCAGCTCAACAATTTGGCGCAACGTCAGTCCACTGTTGCACCGCCCATTCTGATCATACCACGTAAACTATTTGTTCTTTTTTCGAATCGAGCTGTATGTTTGGCACCCCCAAGAGTCACAGATGGTACGCATCTTAGAGTCACAATTTTGATAATTTGACCATCAGCATCTCTTATCCGCGTCGATCTTATACACTGATTCAGGTCTCTCTCACACGGCTCACTATGCTCACTATCGGGCAGCACATCTTTCCCCTTCAAGAATTTCACACGGTGAAAGGGCATCAGATAAAACAACAGCTATCGTTGAAAAGCAAGAAAACAACCGTAGGTCGCACGGCGGAGAGTGTAGATCGCATACTATAATCCCCATTTTAAATAATAGTCATAATATATAATACCAACTTACCAGCATCTTGATGAAGTATTTTCATGTTTTTTTAGGATTCAATGATGTGGATGATGCATTAGTATTGAGGGCATTTGACGACGCACAAATAAGTGTAGACAGGGCTGTTAACGCAACAATTAATTCTTTATTCAACAAGAACATCCCCAGGGGCCCCGGAGCGCTTATGACAATATTCAGGTGATCTTGGCATTTTGAAATTGAACATTTAGTTGCAATTTTTTTAAGTGAAATGTACCTAATGGTGATAGTCCCTTCATCATTTTGTTCCATAAGGTTAGGTTGTTTAATAGTTTTCCGCTTCCCTCAACGTAAACAAAACCATTTTTCTGTTGAAGGTATCCAGATGCAACATCTAGAGCAGCAGTGCGAGCTGCTGATGTGTACGAGAACACGTTGCTCAACATTAGGAGACAGATATCATCTGGTGCGAAAGTCGAACCAACAGATGGTAAACATCCTTTTACTAAATAGTAACGTAAAAAGTAGGTTACACGAAAAAGTTGGTAGGATGCGTATTTATACAGTATCCTTATAGCTACTCGTATGTGGAATAGAGTTTTGGCGTGGTGCATATTCCACAGCATTTGACAACGGTAGGTAACCTCCCATATCAACAGCATTCACGTCTTTATAAAAGTAGTGCCAAAGTAATTCAACTAACAAATATGTTAGATGCACTAATTTTAATGGGCACAGTAACTAAAAAGACCAATTTCAACCACCCTTGGGTGCCGAAGGCAAAAGAAGGACTGAATTTCATAAGTCTGTTTACAATGGTAGGTAACCTCCCATATCAACAGCATTCACGTCTTTATAAAAGTAGTGCCAAAGTAATTCAACTAACAAATATGTTAGATGCACTAATTTTAATGGGCACAGTAACTAAAAAGACCAATTTCAACCACCCTTGGGTGCCGAAGGCAAAAGAAGGACTGAATTTCATGAGTCTGTTTACAATTGTAGGTAACCTACCTTATCAATAGCATTCACGTCATTATTGAAGTAGTTCCAGAATAATCCAACTATCAAATATGTTAGAAACACTCATTTTGATGGGTTCAGTAACTAAAAGGACCAATTTCAACCACCCTGGGTGTGCGTAAGGAAAAAGATGGTCAGGATTTTATCGTGTTTGTAATTGTAGCTACCTATGTACCTACTTGCAACTTCAATAGGATAAAAGTAATTATAAAAGCGTTCTCTGTAACGCACACTTGCCCATCATCACTCGGCCGCACTTTCGTGCCAGAATCAATGTTTTATTTGATAATTTTGGTGTTCCGCCACCACGAATGTTTTTTTTTCCCCGCTACCTTTTCCTGATTAGAATCTACAACATTAAGGATTATCTACCCAAAGTAACGTTCACCGAATCACACGAGCAAACTGTGAGAACAACCAAATTCTAGTTCCACGACCTTTCACTGATTTTATTAGCTTCGTTCTCAGTGCGCCTTCTAACGGTTCTTGAACTCATCAGAACCCGGACGGAAAATCCCGGGGCGTTCCGGAACTTGTGGAACCGCGTTCTGCACTGCGAACGATTTCAGAACGGTAATGGTAGAGGGTGCTGTCCTGATAACGGTGGGCTAACTCCTCCGCAAGCCCACGGAAGGCTGACACACAGTACGCCCCACATCCGACTACCTACTTGACAGGCAGTTCAGTTAATGAATATCCACAAAAATAGAACAGCTGCATTCCTGATACAGTTGCACACATCTGGTCGGCACACTGACTTTTTCAAAACACATTTAACCTGTAATATCGTATTGACTATTCATAAGTAGGTAACATTTAGTATTAGGTACCTATATAATAGTAGATACAATCAATCATCAAACCATCTTCATCAATCATTATTTCAATGTGTTTTCTTATTCTACAATTTAATATCAGTTTATTAATTTTGAGTTTCTACTGGGTAGGTACCTATTTATTATTTAAATATTACATTGTTTCTACGTTTTCTATGTAAGTATGCAAGTTAATGTCAATAGCTATGGACTAATACATCAGTTCTGTGGCAACTAGCTCCTGGACGGGTCTCACGACTGTAGAAACCCATTCACGTTGTAGTTTTCGCTACAGAGGTACCTAGGTAATACACATGGCTGCACCTTGCACAAATATGTTGTAAATAAAAAAAATGAAAAATTTAATGGGGGGTCATTCCATGTCAATTCAACACACCCAATTTACCTCACCATATTAGATTTTACTCAAATTTGGTATACTCATAGTAGGTGTTGATTTTAAATTTTTATCTCAAACCGTTTCTTAAATATGGCTATGTAAAACTTACGAAATCTCGCCAAAAAACCATGAACGGATTTTATACTATTCGCTCTAGGAACTGTCCTGATTGAGCTAGAGAGCTGGGAGAGGTATCATTTTGCAGCTTTTTTTATGCTCTTTCCAGTGATATACAACAGGACATAGGTTCTAATAGAAAATTTTTTGTCAAAATACAAATAAAATTTTGATTTAATTTTTTTCAAAAAAGTACATTATTTAAAATTTTCAAAATATTCCTATAAATACTTAGTACTGTTGTAAACAATGTGACAAAATATAAATATGGGATGATGATGGGTTCATTGTTAAAAAAAATATTCCTAACACTAGTTTTCCACTAATAGCCCGGTTTTGACTAAATAATAAACATATGTACTTTTACCAAAGAGGTAGGCTTTTTAATTAAATATATAAAGGTATACTATGTATAAAGGTAAAAAAATATCAGAAATATTAATCCAAAATACTATCTTGTTAAAACAAAACCAATAGCCATAGATATATTCTAATAAAAATTAAGTTAATTAGGTTACTTACTTTAATTTTATACAATTTAAACTAAGTTAATCGCCTATTAATTAGTAAAACAAAAATCTTGAACATTTCTATAACAATAAATTTGAAAAAGGTATGAAAATAGTCTAAATAGTTATGTAATAATTCTGGTAGAAACAGATTAATCAAAATTTACATAATATTATACATATTTATGATGATGAGTAGGTATACTAGTAGGTAAGTAAATGTAACACAATTGGTACAGTACTAATGATAATGTTTAAACAACTATCTAGATAAACACTAACCTGAGGAAAAATTAAGTTTTGAGATGACAGCAGTTTCCCTAAACATTATCTCAGTTTACGGAATTACATTTTGTAAAAGCCAGTTGGGTTTGGCTAAGATCGCTTTCAGCTAGAGTGTATGTTCTCCCAGTCGGTGTAATTGGATTTACTTTTGTTAGAACATCCACAACTGACACCCACAGGATATCCGTTTGTTTAGAATAGGAGAATGATGTAGCTGGCCCACACGGACGAAGAAAAGTTATTTTCACAAGATAGTATTTTTGTTTTTTACAAGTTAGGTTACAAGATAGTATTTAGAATTGATATTTCTGATATTTTTTACTTTTATACATAGTATACCATTATATATTTAATTCAATAGCCTCCCTCTTTGGTAAAAGTACATAAGTATGTTTATTATTTAGTCAAAACCGGGCTATTGGTGGAAAACTAGTGTCAGGAATATTTTTTTTTAACAATGAACCCATCATCATCCCATATTTATATTTTGTCACATTGTTTACAACAGTACTAAGTATTTATAGGAATATTTTGAAAATTTTAAATTATGCACTTTTTGAAAAAAATTAAATCAAAATTTTATTTGTATTTTGACAAAAATTTTTCTATTAGAACCAATGTCCTGTTGTATATCACTAGAAAGAGCATAAAAAAAGCTGCAAAATGATACCTCTCCCAGCTCTCTAGCTCAATCAGGACAGTTCCTAGAGCGAATAGTATAAAATCCGTTCATGGTTTTTTTGGCGAGATTTTGTAAGTTTTACATAGCCATATTTAAGAAACGGTTTGAGATAAAAATTTAAAATTTGGTAATTTTCTTAGTCTCAACACTTGCTATGAATATACTAAATTTGAGCAAAATCTAAAATGGTGAGGTAAAATTTATATTTAAAGTGTGTTGATTTGGCATGGAATGACCCTGGGTTATGGTGAAGCCTTGTAAATGATTGGCTGAACCGTGAATATTAATTTTCCGTTGTATAATTTTTATAGACTTCAAGTACGAAGACATTTTGACTCCAGAACAAATACAGCTGGTGGCCAAGCTGTCAGGCTGCATGGAGCACCAAGTAGCGAACTGTTCCGACATGTGCTTCCACTCCAAGTACCGAATGGTTGATGGCACGTGCAACAACCTGCAGCACCCGTATTGGGGAGCATCCCACACAGGATTCCGAAGAATTCTCAGCCCCATTTATGAAAATGGATTTAGCCAACCAGTTGGTAATGATTTCACTTCGTATTATTTATATATTTAAGAGAAGAAACTTGTGGATTCTTTCAATTAAGAATCGTGCATTAGTTTATAGCTATAGAGCAATATATAAATACCCTTTGTAAAATGGCAACTAGTACCAAATCTAGGAAGTTGCAGCTGCAAGCCCCAAAATATCTTATCGAACTAAATTACAGTGGATTCAATCTTACTTATCAAGAAGGTACCTATTAAAATTGCCTCAAGTGTCTATCTCGTTTTACTCCTCAATCGCTCAAAAAGAGACTCGCCGCTTCTCTTCTAATTCCACAATTACACGAAATTCATGTCATGCACTTTTTCAGCAGCTTTATCCCTCTAACCCGGATCCTCTAACTATATTTTTGAAATTTATAATCATTTCATTGAAGGGCATCCTTCCATCTTACCTAAGGTCTTAATTTTTCAAATCGTCATCGGATAGGTCGTGAGCCCTTTGTTTTCCTGTTCACAGAGGTTCCGACCACGCTAAATCTTTTCTCTCTTCTCTCTCGTTCTCTACTACTATAAATTCGAGGGTTATCAACTCGCGGGCGTTCTCAGGCTTTTGTATGAAGGTCCCCTCACACAAGGCAGGAACTGGACGAGAAACGGTCACGGGTCGTATTTACATTGTGATTTACCTTCACTGCAGCAGCCATCCTCTCCTATGCCTCTCTACACACTAGGACTGGAAACTATGTGACGAGGACTGGAAACTATGTGACGAGGGTGGCCATTTTTCGATTTCGCTTTATTGAATGGACAGCCACAGACAAGGCGGGATATGATGGTGTCGGCATTGACCAGGCACAGGATTGGTCACGCCGTGACTATTTTCGGAGTGAAAAACGCTGTGACCTGGCACCAGACGTTTCCCGCCCTGTTCCTGCCCCTGTCCAGCTCACAGTGCAGAGAGGGATAGTAAGATGGCTCCTGCTGTAACGGTAAATTATTTATGTAAGTGCTACCCACATTCCGGGGTTGTTTCCTGTCCTGTTCGTGCCTAGTGTGAAAGGACCTTAATAGAGCACTTTGCCTGCAGTGAGTTGATATCATTATTGCACCCCCCCCCCCCTATCAATATTTGGACATCTATCTTATCTTTGCCCTCATTATTTCTGAACTATATTAATTCTGTAATATTAAAAATAATTAGGAAACTTTGTCAAGTCAACATAACTTTTTTCAATATATATTTTTATCGAATGTCGTCCCTGTGAGTACATAGAACGAAATTGTTTTTAACAAAATAAAGACTACATGGTTTTATTAAACCTCAGTACTACGTATGCAACATATTTGAATACGATATTGATATAAATTTTCACTGCACCGTAGGATGGAACAAAAAGAAACTGTACAATGGCTACCCACTTCCTCCGGCAAGACTTGTGTCAACCACTTTGATAAGGACAGAGAACATAACTTCAGATTCAGAGATAACTCACATGGTCATGCAGTGGGGACAGTTTCTCGACCACGATTTAGATCATGCCATACCATCTACCACGGCTGAGAGCTGGGAGGGCCTGGATTGCAAAAAGAGAGAGATGAGTCGATACCAAAATTTATCAATTCCCGATACCGATACCTAAAAAATCGATTCCCGATTCTCGATACCGATACCATCGGCGCATAATACCTAACTTACCTGATGGTGAAAAACAAAAATTCCTCTTGAACTAGTAATATATTTAAATTTTTTTGTACAACATATAACTTATACTTTCAAAAAATTGATCCCAATATATTTGCAAATGAGGTAATTTTTAAATAAAAACAAAACATGGATACCTAATAAAACCTTTATTCTCCATCTGTTCTACTTAAGGTTTTTGTTTAAAAAGACCAACATTTTAATTCTGTCTGGGTCCAGACGATTTCTCTTCTGGTCGCAGATGTTTCTACTAAAAAGTCTCTCCCTAAAAACAGTAGAAGGAGGCACACACAGATTTTCGTCGGTAACTGTAAGGTATTTCCAAATAAGACTGGCTCTAGGCTTTTATACTTGGAAAACATAGCTTTGTCTAATGCTTCTGTTGTCACAAACAAAATAACACAAGCCTACTTGTAAACAAAGTTATAATTGTAAGTTGTGTTTTGGACAATTCATGTTTCGCAACTGCTACCTTCACACAACGGTTGCACGGTACAACCATCTTCGTTGTTAGATGGTTGCAATAGTACCGTAGTGTAATAAAACGCCCATCACCGGGCGGTATCGGTATCGGCTTTAGGCGATCGATTCTCGATACCGATACCAATGCCTAAGAATCGGTGGTATCGAGAATCGGTATCGGGAATCGACTCATCCCTAATTCGTATTCATGACTATTGCGAATGTTTTCAGATTCCTCATGGGGATGACAGGATAAAAACGAGAAGATGCATGGATTTCATTCGTTCTAGTGCTATCTGTGGATCTGGAATCACATCGGTGTTTTTCAACAAAATCATGCCCAGAGAGCAGATAAATCAACTAACGGCGTTTATCGATGGCACTCAGGTACAGTTCAAGTATTAAGGTTATTTTTATGTACTTTGGCAAATAGTAAACACGTAAACTATTTATTATGAGAATGAAAAAGTAATTTGAACAATATTTAAAAACACGTAGAACGTTGCTTAGTAAACTTTAACTGAAACGAATAGGTATAGCATCACGATTATTTCCATTATGAATTCCGAATGAAGTAGATACAAAATAGTTATTGTTACTTAAGAGATAGATGAACAACTCACGAGAACTTAGAAATTATTATAATTACCTGTACCTTCTACCTACCTATTAATTTATACCAGCATATTATGTTTATTCATTTGGGTATGACAAAACTTCATTCAAATATTCAAATATCATATAAATTTAGTTCATATAAGGAAATGTACGATAACGCAGATGGTATCTAGTTGTATTGGCTGCGCACTTTTTACTTTTCCAACAACTGAAATGATGAATGGAAAGTTACGTAATCAGTCTTGATGTTAGTCTTTCTGACCCCTAACTGCAGATTCGTTTTTGACCTTGGAAGAAACTATAATTTGTGTTTCTTTAATATTTATTGGGAGTAATCCTATTCGGAGGCAGTGATTGGTTTCAACAGTACTTAATACATTGCATGCTGTATTTCACCATTTGCTCGCCCACTGATTCTTATGTTACATGTTGATTTCACAAATAAAAGGATCAACTACGTGCCAGCCTTCCTTGACAACAAGGCGATTCCTTATGCCAATGAGGCTAAATATCTTGGGATGACACTCGATGCCAAACTGAGGTGGAAATCACATGTTAAAAAGAAAAAGTCTGAACTAGTTGTCAAATTCAGGAAAATGTACTGGCTTATGGGAAGATGCTCAAAACTGTCTATCCACAATAAGCTCATATTGTACAAGCAAGTCCTCAAACCTATCTGGACATATGGTGCTCAACTGTGGGGGTGCACTGCACAAAGTAACCGCAACATTATTCAGCTCTTAGCGAACGTAGCTCATTAATGCTATTAGTAGGAGTGGGTATCTCTCTGATGGAATACTGTCATTCTCCCCTACCTCTTTTTCGAGGATTTAGGACCCCATTGCACCTCTGGGGGGGCTACCTAAATCCTTGATAAGCTATTAGAGCCACTGTGTTAAAGTCTGGCTAATAGGTAGTTATAGGGTTCTCGATCAGTTAAGGTTCAATTATTTCAGATGACCCGCTCACATCGCAATTGGGAGTAAATAAATTCAATTAATAATTTATTCAAATTCATCACACGTAGCTACACCATCTTACATAGGTAGGTACCATTTGTGTGTTTCCATTTTGACTCAACACATTCTAAGATGTAGTCCAAGACCCTTTTCTCACTTACTGACCAACATAGAGCTAAGAACTATGCCATAAGCAGAGTTAAGATTTGGTAATTACTCCTCCGTGTTGATGAAAGAGGTAACAATGGATTGTAATGTTCTGTTACAGGTGTACGGGTTCACTACAAACAGGAGTATCCTCCTAAGAGATTTTTCTTCAGATTTAGGACTTCTAAGAACTGGTATTGTAACACTGCATGGTAAGCCCCTTCTTCCAATAGCAGGGGCTCAAGAAGTGGACTGCAGAAGAGATCCAACAGAGAGTGAAATAGGGTGCTTCTTGGCGGGTGACATCAGAGTCAACGAACAGGTTGGTCTAATGGCAATTGAATTTCCCGCGAGAGGTGACATGGTCAAGAACCACCTGATTCCGTGGGTTTTACCCACAATTGATTATTGCATCTGAACGAATATTCCCATTCGAATGCAATTTTGTAGTAGGTTCTTCAACAGCACTAGAATGAATCAGGATGGTAATTTTATCCCCAGAAATCGTTGCTTGAGAAGGATGAATTTCCAATTATAACATGGTGGTTTTAACATTATTGTTCCCATTTTATTCACAGTTTTTTTCAAATAATGACCCCCACCAAAATGAAAACAATTCATTGAATGGAAAAACAATCAAACAAACCAAACCAATCAAAACAAACAAAATGAAATACAATCCTTTCATGCTATATTCAACAAAACCTTTTCACTAAAGTATTGCATATTATATTAGTATACTAGTATATTAGTTCTGAGTACATTCTTGAGCAAAAATCACACTTGATCCTGTCGGAATTCTGTTTTTACATATTTTAATTTTTTTCGTATAGACGTAGTCGCATCAATCTCGTGGTAAATTTGTGAAGTGAAGGTGTGGTGACAGGATGCACTAGCCAATTGGTAATTAACATTTCCAACGTACGTTGGGATTAATCTCGAAATGGATTAGATCTTTCACGTTGCGTTAGAAAATCTGTCACCATGTGCTCACTTACGTTACTATCTTCACCATCTGAAAACTCCTGTTTGCCGAGAACCTCTTATATTGGTTCGTTATCAGAGCCAGAATTGTCTGCATCTAAATTTTTGGTAAGGGGGTAAAATACAGTATTTGCTCAGCAATTTTCTTATCCATTATCCAACTTCCCTAAAACCTATAGGTACTAACTAATAAACCAACACTTCTATTAAGCAACAGACCACTAGAAACTATGGAAAATCTATAACTGTATTGACTAGAGCAGTTGAATGACAAGAAGCATGGACTATGATTGAGTGTAACGCCAAAGGTGGTGCAAGGGATTTTCTCTCACTTTACCCCCCCACCCCCCTCCCAGGTAAGTAACGTAAACCATATGTCTAATCCCTGTACCTTCTGTACACCAGCGACTTACCAGAAGTTGAGCATAACACCACAGCAACATTTGCAGACGACACTGCTGTCCTGGCAGTTGGTGACAGCAATAATGAATCAATATCAAAACTCAATAAGTCCATCTCCAAAATCAGTCTTTGGACAAGAAAATGGAGGATTAAATTGAATGAGGCCAAGTCAGTGCACGTTGATTTTACCAACCGGAAGATTAACTACATCCCTACTTTCCTCAACAACGTGGCCATTCCCTATGCGAATGACACTAGACGCCAAGCTCAGGTGGAAGGAACATGTCAAAAAGAAGAGGACTGAGCTCGCATTGAAACTTAGAAGGATGTATTGGCTAATCGTCCGACGATCCATCATCACCATTGGTAACAAGCTGCTTCTTTAAAATCAAGTACTCAAGTCAGTTTGGATGTATGGAGCGCAGTTGTGGGGCTGCACAGCTCCAAACAATAGACGGATCATTCAACGTTTCCAGAACTCTACTACGATGTATCACTGATGCGCCGTGGTACTTCCGAAATGAGGCACTCCACCGTGAACTTCAAGTTGACAGTGTGGATCAGGTGATCAAAAAGCGAACATTGGCTCATCTTGCCAGACTAGAAGATCATGTGAATGAGGAAGCTGTAAAGCTCCTAGATGTGCAAGATCTAACTCGACGCCTTAAGGCCGTCATTCACGACGGAGCCAACGAGCCAAACGGCCTCGGGCTGATCCATATTCCACCGTGTGTGGGGAAATTTCAAGTGGCCCCGCGCCACCTAGCGGCCTTGCTGGATTTCCGGACGGGCCAAAATCCATGGAGCCGAGCCACGGAGCTGTCGAGTAGACTTGCCGTGTGTGGGGATCGGCACGCCAAATGGACCGGCGCCGCTGACTCGCTCTTCCGTGTGTGGGTCATCCCCCGGGGCCAAAATCCTTTCAGAGTACTTCTAGACGTCGAGGAGATAGTATGTGTACAATGGATTGTGTGAGTGGTACGTTGCTTCATCCATGCGGAGGTAATTACGCCAGTCAGCAGGTTCTAATGTTAGGTGTTCAATCAACCTGACATGGGTTAATTTATTTCGAGCTGAAAACCATTCTTTCTGCCACTGCCTTTTTGGTTTCTTCTTCTTCTTCATATAAATGCAAACTGCAGCTGCAGCTAAGTTAACAAGTTCCTCGTTGTTCATTCTGAAGTAAAATTGAAGAGGTTCAATTGATAAAGTGATGAATTGGTGAGGTCAGATGCTCAAGCGCACAGCACCAGGACTGAAGAACGAGGAAACGCTACTGGCTCCTTGTAGCCCGCCCGTGTGTGGCCCCCCTCATTTGGACCGGGGCCAAATAGACTCGAGCGAGCGGCCTCAGGCCATCTGGCTCCGTCGTGAATGGCGGCCTTTAAGCGTTTGAAACCGCATGAGCTTGTGTAGGAAGTGAATGTGATATGTTTGAGAGACAAGGGACAAAGTTATGCATCTTAGGTCCTGAATAGTGTATTGCAGTAATATAAGTCAGATTTATATTGTTAATGAGATTACTTGGAGCAATAAAAGCTTTAAAAAAAATAAAAGTCTAATCTTGGGTTTTACTCCGAAATATAGTTTTGGGGTGAGAGAAAATCACACACATGTCACCTCTGGCAGGTTAATAAATTAATGAAATTAAAAACTAAAGTCTTCAATCTCCAAAAGTTAACAAATGAGGGCTGATAACCCGTTGTTCTTTCAATGGATAATGAATAAAAAATTTAATTTTTACAAATTGTTTCTTTTGGTTTTAGGTTAGTTTGGTGGCTATGCATACTATATGGTTGAGAGAACACAACCGAGTTGCAGATGAGCTGAAACACGTCAATCCTCACTGGAATGGCGATACAATTTACAACGAAGCCAGAAAAATTGTAGGAGCTGAAATGCAACACATCACATACAAGCATTGGCTGCCTCTTATTCTCGGGCCCAAAGGTATGCGCAAGGGCAAAATTATGAATATTTATAAAAAGTACAGGTAACAGTTTTTGTTTATATTACCTCTCTAAGGCAATTGTTATTTATGCATGCAAAAACCATTTTTGTTGTTATAGGGTTAGAAATGGTTGGTTCATATAAAGGTTATGACCCCACTGTCGATCCTGGGATAGCAAATGAATTTGCTACGGCAGCATTGAGATTCGGGCATACTCTCATCAATCCTACACTAACCAGGCTGAATGAGTCATTCCAAACGATACCAGAAGTAAGCCTTCTATATGGGCCCGTATTCTTTATTAGAATAAGAATTTATTTTAATCAGAGGATATGAAAGAAGAATGAACAACTACCGTTATATGTATATGTATGTAGACCTTTCAGTTAAAGTGAAAATACTGCTATCTGCTTGATGAAATTGTGGTCACTGGTGGAACTATTGATGATCACATACAATGCTACTAGTAGTGGGAAGTAGTGGAGATCACGAATATATCATAGAAGGACGTATCACCTTCCTCACTACAGACCGAATGTATTCATATTGGACAGGGGAATGAATGAAACTAATTTTTCTCAATAAGAAAGCCTTTTTCTCATCCAGCTGATCAGGATGGAGCCCGTAATTTCATTCGCCTCTTGACGTTTAGGCTCTTTGGCAAATTTAAACTTCACAAGAATAACCAGGAGAGCATTTAGCTCTTTCGTTAACTAGGAAGTCAACACAGAACTCCAACCAAATTGATTTGTAAGCGTACGAGAAGTTCTCAGAAGGAAGTTGAAGGTCCCCATCTTCAAGTTGTCAACATTAGATGTAGTGCGGCGTGTATTACATTTAGAGCTTTCCAACAAGTGGTGAACAATTTTCGTGGGGTAGAAAGTAAGCAAGTTATATCTACCTAGCAACGATTGGTTCTGCGTGAAAATCATTAGAAACACTTCAAGTGGCCTCTCAAATTTTTTACTTACCTCCAGAGCTTAAGACATATCCATGTCAAAAGTTGGAGGGAACTTGCGTGAGTTGCTAATGAAATAAATAATATCTGGCGACACAACATAGTTGTTTTCGGGTACCTACTCAGAAGGTTGTGATAGAAATTTCGATATAAAAATATAAAAATGTCGATGATTATTTTTAGTAAATTAGAACAATGTTATTGACTCCTTGTTTCAAGATGATCTAAAATTTTTTATTTTTTTACGTTGTTAATAACCTCAAATCGTATGATCGATAAATGTTCAAATTGGTTATTTAAAAATAAACTGAAGTTAAATAATAAAAATAACTTGCGTAGCCCTACAGTTGTCACACTGAAATTGTTTAATATAATGAGTTCATAATTGCATAAATTATGAAGGGGGGGGGGGGGGACAATGTTCAGGAGAGTTGAAATTTAATAGGGAGCTTCTCTGGGACATCATAAGACAAATTAAATAACGGACTCCATCCTGATCAGCTGAGTGAGCTAAATTCTCTTCTTTTTCATCCCAGGATTTTGAAATTCAGTAGGGAGATATAATGGGGCATCATTTGATTTAAAAGGGGAGCATCCTTGGGACAACAAGAGTCCAATCAAATTACGGACTCCATCCTGATCAGCTGAGTGAGCTTAATTCACTTCTTTTTCATCCTAGGATTTTGAAATTTGGTGGGGAGCCCCCCTGAGACATCATTTGATTTGAAAGGGGGGCATCCTTGGGATAACAAGAGTCCAATGAAATTACGGACTCCATCCTGATCAGCTGAGTGAGCTAAATTCTCTTCGTTTCCATCCCAGGATTTTGAAATTTTGTTTGGAGCCTCCCTGGGGCATCATTTGATTTGAAAAAGGCATCCTTGGGACAACAAGAGTCCAATCAAATAACGGACTCCATCCTGATCAGCTGAGTGAGCTAAATTCTCTTCTTTTTCATCCCAGAATTTTGAAATTCGGTAGGGAGATATAATGGGGCATCATTTGATTTAAAAGGGGGGCATTCTTGGGACAAAAAGATTCCAATGAAATGACGGACTCCATCCTGATCAGCTGAGTGAGCTAAATTCTCTTTTGACATTTTCATGTCTTTCATATGGCACATAACAAAAAAATCGTCACGAAAATTGCTCACGAATTTCGGTCCCAAGTGGTCAATTATGTGTGTGTGTGCGCGCGCGTGCGCGCGCGTGTGTGTGTGCGCGCGTGTGTGTGTGCGCGCGCGCGTGTGTGTGTTATAGAACAGTGGTTCTCAACCATTTGTTCCCCCCGCCGTGCAATGCACGGTTGAGATCTGCTTAGTAATAAATACAATAAGAAAACACATGAA
This sequence comes from Adelphocoris suturalis, assembly GCA_030762985.1. NCBI lineage: Eukaryota > Metazoa > Arthropoda > Insecta > Hemiptera > Miridae > Adelphocoris > Adelphocoris suturalis. Next base: position 4,102,563 of record CM061043.1, on the reverse strand, counting down.
AATGTCCCAATGTGTTGCAGACTCGTATGCAAGCATTTATAGTTTTGACATTTTGACATTTTCATGTCTTTCAAATGGCACATAACAAAAAAATCGTCACGAAAATTGCTCACGATTTTTTTTTCATCCTAGGATTTTGAAATTCGGTAGGGAGCCTCCGTGGGGCATCATTTGATTTGAAAGGGGGGCATCCTTGGGACAACAAGAGTCCAATGAAATACGGAGACGGACTCCATCCTGATCAGCTGAGTGAGCTAAATTCTCTTCTTTTTCATCCCAGGATTTTGAAATTCGGTAGCTAGCCTCCCTGGGCATCATTTGATTTGAAAGGGGGGCATCCTTGGGATAACAAGAGTCCAATGAAATGACGGACTCCATCCTGATCAGCTGTGAGCTGAATTCACTTCTTTTTCATCCCAGGATTTTGAAATTTGGTAGGGAGCCCCCCCTGAGACATCATTTGATTTGAAAGGGGGGCATCCTTGGGATAACAAGAGTCCAATGAAATTACGGACTCCATCCTGATCAGCTGAGTGAGCTAAATTCACTTCTTTTTCACCTAGGATTTTGAAATTTGGTGGGGAGCCCCCCTGAGACATCATTTGATTTGAAAGGGGAGCATCCTTGGCACAACAAGAGTCCAATGAAATAACGGACTCCATCCTGATCAGCTGAGTGAGCTAAATTCTCTTCGTTTCCATCCTAGGATTTTGAAATTTTGTAGGGAGCCCCCCCTGAGACATCATTTGATTTAAAAGGGGAGCATCCTTGGGACAACAAGAGTCCAATCAAATTACGGACTCCATCCTGATCAGCTGAGTGAGCTAAATTCACTTCTTTTTCATCCTAGGATTTTGAAATTCGGTGGGGAGCCCCCCTGAGACATCATTTGATTTGAAAAAGGCATCCTTGGCACAACAAGAGTCCAATGAAATAACGGACTCCATCCTGATCAGCTGAGTGAGCTAAATTCTCTTCTTTTTCATCCCAGGATTTTGAAATTTTGTTTGGAGCCTCCCTGGGGCATCATTTGATTTGAAAGGGGGGCATCCTTGGGACAACAAGAGTCCAATGAAATGACGGACTCCATCCTGATCAGCTGAGTGAGCTAAATTCTCTTCTTCTTCAAACCAGGATTTTGAAATTTGGTAGGGAGCCTCCCTGGGGCATAATTTGATTTGAAAAAGGCATCCTTGGGACAACAAGAGTAAAACGAAATGACGGACTCCATCCTGATCAGCTGAGTGAGCGAAATTCTCTTTTGACATTTTCATGTCTTTCATATGGCACATAACAAAAAAATCGTCACGAAAATTGCTCACGAATTTCGGTCCCAAGTGGCCAATTATGTGTGTGTGCGCGCGCGTGTGTGTGTGCGCGCGCGTGTGTGTGTGTTATAGAACAGTGGTTCTCAACCATTTGTTCCCCCCGCCGTGCAATGCACGGTTGAGATCTGCTTAGTAATAAATACAATAAGAAAACACACATGAAAATGTCCCAATGTGTTGCAGACTCGTATGCAAGCATTTATAGTTTTGACATTTTGACATTTTCATGTCTTTCATATGGCACATAACAAAAAAATCGTCACGAAAATTGCTCACGATTTTTTTTTTTTCATCCTAGGATTTTGAAATTCGGTAGGGAGCCTCCGTGGGGCATCATTTGATTTGAAAGGGGGGCATCCTTGGGACAACAAGAGTCCAATGAAATGACGGACTCCATCCTGATCAGCTGAGTGAGCTTAATTCACTTCTTTTTCATCCTAGGATTTTGAAATTCGGTAGGGAGCCTCCGTGGGGCATCATTTGATTTGAAAGGGGGGCATCCTTGGGATAACAAGAGTCCAATGAAATTACGGACTCCATCCTGATCAGCTGAGTGAGCTAAATTCACTTCTTTTTCACCTAGGATTTTGAAATTTGGTGGGGAGCCCCCCTGAGACATCATTTGATTTGAAAGGGGAGCATCCTTGGCACAACAAGAGTCCAATGAAATAACGGACTCCATCCTGATCAGCTGAGTGAGCTAAATTCTCTTCTTTTTCATCCCAGGATTTTGAAATTTTGTAGGGAGTGTGGTGAATTCCACCCTTTTCAGGGCTACCAAAAAGAAGTACTCACGATACAAGTACATATAAAAGACGTCGAGTTACAACTCAACAAAATAACATATTTCGCCCGAGAGAATATGCGAAATATTCACTCACGAACGAAATATTCACAAATAAGCAACAAGCCAAACACCCACTGCAGGAGAAGGGTTCGTCAGGACAACCCACAAAAGTTGTCTTGAAAACAACAGCCCAAGGAAATAATCAATCGACCTCTCACTTCTTTTTCATCCCAGGATTTTGAAATTCGGTAGCTAGCCTCCCTGGGCATCATTTGATTTGAAAGGGGGGCATCCTTGGGATAACAAGAGTCCAATGAAATGACGGACTCCATCCTGATCAGCTTCACTCTTATCAGCCTGCTTGTAGGTTTAGAAAGGTCTAGTTAGATCCTTCTAAGACGTACCCATGATCTCCATTGCTAGCCGCATGGGATGTTGTTTTCTAGTTTTTTAGTTAGCCCGGTACCTGTGCTGGCTTGCTTATTAATAATCTTCGCTATCAGTTTTCATAGTCAGATATTTGGATAGCTTTCTCACTAACGAAGGAAGGAAAGCTTTGAGTTCGAGCAAGAAGACGAAAAAATTGTTGTTCACCAAAATCAAAATTTCTACTATTCAATAATCTTCTTCTAACTATTTACTTCCGCATCTACGTACAAGCCTTCCAGTTTGGGCAGTTAAGTCAGCGCTAGCTCATGTTCCATGATAAAAAAAATTATTTCAATTTCATTTTAAGGGAGATCTACCTCTGGGCAAAGCGTTCTTCGCGCCATGGAGGGTCGTCGACGAAGGAGGGATCGATCCCCTCATGAGAGGGATGTTCATGACTCCAGCCAAACGGAAAATGCCGCTCCAAAATCTAAACAACCAGCTCACCGAACATCTCTTCACTTCATTCCACGCAGTGGCACTGGATTTGGCGTCAATGAACGTGCAGCGTTCGAGAGATCATGGGATCCCCTTTTACAACGAATACAGGAAAAAATGCGGACTCGAGGGTGCGGAGACTTTTGAAGATTTGCGCCAGGAAATAAGCGATCCCGAAGTATTAAGGAAACTGCAAGAACTTTACGGACATCCAGGTTCGTAGTTAAAGTTATTAGCTACCAGGTCTCAGCGAGAAAATATTAAAATAAGAGAGTTTTTGGCGACTACAACTTAACGTCACCCGTTACCATAGTCTTGAGGGAGCAAACGAAGATGCTAACCCAATTGGAGCCGGGAGAACGGTTGCCTTAATTTTGATGTCACGTTAACGGTGGTTGGGTAACGCGATATTTTTCCCCCAGCTGTCTTGTTGTCTACTGGTTGACAAATCAATTTCTTCATTTCGATATGAAACGCAGATTTTCAATCCTGAATTCGAATTTCATGTTAGTTTCAATACAAATACGGCTAATTTCTCATTTTTAGTTTTCAATTCGTAAACAGGGGATGGATAGTTGTAAGCCTCAAGTGTGGAACACCGCGGTTTAGTTGCACTTATAGGTCATTAGTCGTTACGAACTTCATGTTTTTTGGTTTTCCGTTGGGCAAATTATCAACAAGTATGAAGAAGTATTTATCTCTATGACTATGAAACAGGATTTTACCTGACAAAATCATCAGTGAAGGCAGCACTTCACGCAATGTTCACGAGAAAATAGCTGAGAGTTCAGGTAAACTAAGAACAATACTGCGAAGAAGTAGTGTCTTAAAACTCAGTTTTCTCATTTAAAATATGTGAAATAATAATATTCACATTCGGTTTCTACGCGACTTGAAACGTAAAATAACCAAGTTTGAGGGGTGTTCAAAAACCTACCCTCTACATCAACATAATTAGTTGGTAATGAGGCATTTGAAAAGAAAAACTATTATATTTACTTCAGCAGTATTCGAGTAATTTTGAGGTGAGCAGTAGGGTTACATTTACAGGAAGGTTAGGCTGGTGTCGTGTGCCTTTAGGTCCCCAAACGGGTGACGTTAAATGAGCCATTCTAACGTACGACGTTGCTAACGTCCCCTCAAGGTCACGTACTCTTGGGTACGTTAGGAGAGAGTTTTTGGCGACTTCAACTCAACGTCACCCGTTACCGTAGTCTTGAGGGAGCAAACGAAGATGCTAACCCAAAAGGAGCCGGGAGGACGGTTGCCTTAATTTTGATGTCACGTTAATGGTGGTTGGGTAACGCGATATTTTTTCCCAGCTATCTTGTTGTCTAATCGACTTCTTTATTTCGATGTGAAATGCCGATTTTCAATCCTAAATTCGAATTTCATGTTAGTCTCAGTACAAATACGGGATCGTTGGCATGGATTTAACACAAAGATAGTGAACCTCAAGTGGGAAACACCGCGATTTAGTTGCACTTTTAGGTCTTTAGTCGTTACGAACTTCATGTTTTTGGGTTTTCGGTTGGGTAAATTATCAAGAAGTATGAAAAAGTATTCATCTCTATGTATGACAATGAACTAGGATTTTACCTGATAATCATCAGTGGAGGCAGCCCTTCACGCAATGTTCACGAGAAAACAGCTGAGATCAGGCTAACTAAGAACAATACTGCGAAGAAGTAGTGTCTTAAAAATCAGGTTCCTCATTTAAAATATGTAAAATTATAATAAAAACAAAGCTCTAATCGACCAAATAGAGCCTGTGCGCAAAAGAACGGATTTTTTTCGATCGAGTTGAAGGCTAGTAAAGCGCGACGGCGGAGGCGGACTTCAGGTGGCACATTCGGTTTCTATATACGCGAATTGAAACGAAAAATAACCAAGTTTGAGGGGTGTTCAAAAACCTACCCTCTACATTAACAAAATTAGTTGGTAATGAGGCATTTGAAAATAATAACTACTATTATTATTTCACCAGTATTCGAGTAATTTTGAGGTGCCCAGTAGTGTTACATTTACAGGAAGGTTAGGCTGGTGTCGTATGCCTTTAGGTCCCCAAACGGGTGACGTTAAATGAGCCATTCTAACGTACGAAGTTGCTAACGTCCCCTCAAGGTCACGTACTCTTGGGTACGGTAGGGTGACGTTAAGGGTACGTTAGTGGTCACCAAAAACTCTAAATAATAGAGAGTTTTTGGCGACCTCAACTCAACGTCACCCGTTACCGTAGTCTTGAGGGAGCAAACGAAGATGCTAACCCAAAAGGAGCCGGGAGAACGGTTGCCTTAATTTTGATGTCACGTTAACGGTGGTTGGGTAACGCGATATTTTTCCCCAGCTATCTTGTTGTCTACTGGTTGTCTAATCGACTTCTTTATTTCGATGTGAAATGCCGAATTTCAATCCTAAATTCGAATTTCATGTTAATCTCAGTACAAATACGGGATAGTTTCTCATTGTTAGTTTTCAATTCGTAAACAAGGCATGGATTTAACGCAAAGATAGTAAGCCTCAAGTGGGAAACACCGCGATTTAGTTGCACTTTTAGGTCTTTAGTCGTTATGAACTTCATGTTTTTGGGTTTTCGGTTGGGTAATATATCAAGAAATATGAAAAAGTATACATCTCTATGACAATGAACCAGGATTTTACCTGATAATCATCAGTGGAGGCAGCACTTCACGCAATGTTCACGAGAAAACAGCTGAGATCAGGCTAACTAAGAACAATACTGCGAAGAAGTAGAGTCTTAAAACTCAGGTTCCTCATTTAAAATATGTGAAATTATAATAAAAACAAAGCTCTAATCGACCAAATAGAGCCTGTGCGCAAAAGAACGGATTTTTTTCGATCGAATTGAAGGCTAGTAAAGCGCGACGTAGGAGGCGGACTTCAGATGGCACATTTGGTTTCTATCTACGCGATTTGAAACGAAAAATAACCAAGTTTGAGGGGTGTTCAAAAACCTACCCGCTATCAACAAAATTAGTTGGTAAAGAGGCATTTGAAAAGAAAAACTACTATTATTCATTTCACCAGCATTCAATTAATTTTGAGGAGCCCAGTAGTGTTACATTTACAGGAAGGTTAGGCTGGTGTCGTGTGCCTTTAGGTCCCCAAACGGGTGACGTTAAATGAGCCATTCTAACGTACGACGTTGCTAACGTACCCTCAAGGTCACGTACTCTTGGGTACGGTAGGGTGACGTTAAGGGTACGTAAGTGGTCACCAAAAACTCTCTAATAACTCATAGTAACGTCTGCCTAGTAGGGTAGTGAACGTAACCCCGATTGAGTAGATCAATGCAACTAGAGGCCAAGAGTTTTGAAGATTTAACATATCCTATTAGGGCCCGAGTGCATAATCTCAAAATCAAAAAATTAAGTGGAAGTTGAGGAACTTATGCGTGTTGTCAGGATTTATTTTTGCGCACGCGCAGTGTTTACTACCAATTGATATGACAGTGACTGACATTCAATGCCGAATTACTCTTCTAATTTGAGAGAAATCTAACCACTAGGTTTTCTTGTTTGCAAGCAGAGTGGCTTCTATTAATATGACGATCTAACGTTAAACCCAACAATCTTCCAAAGTTGAGCAAAATCGGACTGTCAGGATGCAAGGAAATGGCATTTTAGGCCTATTGAAACATTGGAGATCATTTAGGACGTAAAAAGCATAAACTGACAGTTTTATCAAAATGAGATGGAAATTGTGGTAGTTATCCGTGTAGTTTCATGTTTGCACATTCGAAGATTTGTTTTGTTTGCACTGTTGATGTGGCAATGATAAATTTTCCCATAAATTTGAGCAAAATCGGATTATACTTATATCGAGCTATCTTGCTTAACTATTTACGTTGTAAACTCCGGAATTGAATTCAAAATCGGATGAAAGTAATGGAAGTTATATACAAGGATTTTCGTCTCACAAAAGACAGACTGACAAACATCTATCACAATCAGGGTCGTAGCCCTGAGAACGGCGAGTACCTAGTACCTACCTAACTTTTATTTGGGACAAAACATTGATCGGAAAATCAAAAACAGTGTTTCCGCAACCTTGATAGACTTGGAGGCAATACGATGTTGATCAGAAACGATAATATGCATCAGCACACATTTTCATGCATTAATATGAATTCAACACATTTTCATTGTAGCACAAGCTACGTTATGGATAATTTATTGATTTGTTGATAGGAAATATCGACATTTTCGTTGGAGGAATTCTCGAAGATCAAGTTGACGGTGCACGGTTCGGTCCTACCTTTAGATGCCTATTGGTGGAACAGTTCAAGAGGATACGAGATGGCGACAGGTTAGTCATGTGAACTAATGCCAATTGATGTTGTTAACCAACCCTTTCCAGTTGGCAAACATTTTGAATGTCAGCATTTACATTCTATTCAACTTTTTACTCATTCAATTGAACTCTCCAACAGAAGCGTGGATATTAGTAAGAGAGTAAAGTAGGAGATTTAGGTGGAAAGCAGTTAGTAGCTACCTGGCAAGCTACTAGTAAGAGGAACTCACCTGTCATCATCACTTTACAAATTAAATGTCTACTGTATGGTCAGAATAGCTTCTGTTTGCAATGCTATCACTCTGTACTTGCTTCTGTTGACTCATCTCGGTGAAGGGATTTCCAAGCGCTCTCCCCGAGAAACCCAGAAACTTTTGAGAAAGAAAATTTTGTGCCGCTTCGGATTGAAATTGAACTCTCTACCCGATAGCCAAGACTGCTAGCCACTCGACCACAGAGGACGTTAGCAGTAGATGAACAATCATACTACCGCTGCCGCTACCGCTACCGCTGCTATCTTAGCTACTGAGGCGGGGATACTCTTGAACGTCTAGTTTCTGAGAGACCACTAAGGAGCTCTGAAAATCACTCCGACATTGGAATCCCCCCACCGAGATGAGTCCACGGACGCAAGTATCGCTCTGTAGGCAAGCAAATAATACAAAGTTAATAAGCCGTTAGTACAAAGTTGTGTAAATTTTTTTAAACATATTGTTAGGAGTTACGTTTCTGTGATGTTGTTTTGTGTGTTGTGGTTACAAATAAAAGTTAGCTGCTTGTGATACTTCGTTCAAATCATTGATCTTTCTTTTATAAAGTGTAAAACCTTAACAATATTAATTGAATTTGTAAAAGGTTTGAATGAATCTGAAATAAGATTAAAGAAATCTGAAAATGCCAGTTAAATAGGTAGGTACCTACCTGCATATACTTGAAAACTGGAGCATCAAAAACCAACCAAGTCAACTAACTCTACTTAGGAAATAATAAGCTCCTCAGACGTAGTTGTTTTAGGGTAGTTGTTATAAATGGTTTTGTTCACAGGTTTTGGTACGAGAGCCCAGCCACTTTCACGCCAGCCCAACTCACGCAGATCACGCAAAGCTCCCTGGCCAGAGTACTTTGCGATAACGGAGACAACATCACTAGGGTGACGCCGAATGTATTCTTACTACCAAACGTACAAGCAGAAGGAGTGGTAAACTGTGAGGATATACCAAAAATGGATCTGCGGTTTTGGTATGAGTGCCCAGGTAAATTGGAAAGAAATCATAAACATACATCTTCACTTTAAAATTGGCGTTACGCACTAACACCATTCACACAAGTTCTTTGCGATTGATAGGCAGTGGAATATTGAACCTTTTCTCTGTAGCGAATTTTAGGCACGAAGATTGATAACATTCAATGATTAATAGAACCGTTTATTTATATAGAAATTCTTCCAAAATAATATTATGCGTCAATAATTGTCCTATGGCAATGATTGAAGTAGAATATTATTTTGATTTGTTGTAGCTTTGAATGCCTATGCTTAAATGGCGAAAACCGGTCAAAAGCTATCTTGAAGTTACAACAGAATAACACAAACCCCTACCGAATTCTAGGCAGAAATTGAACTATTGCAAAAGTTATTGAAAAGGATTCAAAATGATAGAAAACGAAATATTCCAATATAAATCGGTTTTATAACATTCTGCAGCAATGCCGTGATTCAACATTAATTATATGCAATTCCTGACGATATCTCCCTTTAGATTCCAGAAAAAACGCTTTATTAGATAGTCTGTCTACACAGATCACTGCGCTACCTATATACATACGAGTATTTAGTCAGGCATATCACACATTCATAAGTAGTAGGTAATAACTAGACTTTTTTTTTTTTTAAATAATTTAAAGCCGCATCTCATCATTAATGGTACTGAACAAGGTGTCAAAGGGGGTACTGCAAGGGGCAAGATTCTAAGGGGAGCCATGTTGTACTCCGTCACTAAACAAAGTGCCATCATGGACTCCACTGCCAGATCAGGGGGGGGGGGGGGGGGGGGCAACAATAACAAAATTCCACTGAGAAAGGCATTGCCACACTATGCCATTAGGTATATATCGATCACCTCGTTGAATCTCTACAGCGGGTAAAAACCCCAAAAATGAAATAATACAATTAAGATAGATGTACAAAAATATATCACAAATCAGATATCACAGTTTGGAGTAGAGCCTAGCGGCTCTCAGGTACAGGCACAATTACCCTTGTCTGGTCCAGTGAGTATAGAAATAACTAGAGCGGCCTTCCCCTGGGCTGGAAGGTGAGCGGGCGTATGCGCTGCCCCCCCAACCCTCAGGTGCCTTTCCCCGCCCTGTCAAGGCAAGGGCCTTCCACTGCTCACGGCCAAATACCCTACTTGCATCCTCGTAGAGCATCTCCTTTTAATCATGTACAGATGATTTATTATCATTCCAAATAGGTCTATGAGCTCCCTCGGAAATTTTGTGTGTTAATCTGCATCAAAAATGTAGTAAAATGCCGGCAACCGCATATTTATCTCAATCCGTACTCGAGATATGATTTTTAAAGGTTTTGTTTAATTTTTTAGCATTAAAACATAATTTTCTCCCCTAAATAACAAAGTAAAAGTAAAATTGATTATACCGTTGAAAAGAGAGTTTTCAGGAGATTTGCCAGTTTTCAAGATTTTTTTTTGGAAGAGTAGTAAAGTTTTAACGATTTTCAGAAATTTTTGTTTTCAAAATCGTCAATGTTTGAGCTGATGTGAAGGTCTTCGGGTGGTACTTTTTAGAACTCAAGTACATTATTTTTATATAAAATTCAATGCTGATTCCGAAAATGATGTCAAAAGTTAAAATTAAATGAGGCAAAGTGGAGAAATTTGACTTTAAAAGGAAAAAAGACGGTTTTTCTTGAAACGAAACCTTTAAAAATCATATCTCGAGTACGAATTGAGATAAATATGCGGTTGCCGGCATATTACTACATTTTTGATGAAGATTAATGAAGATTAATAGAAAAAACTGCCACCCTGTATAATTGTTAGGCAATTTATTAAAATAATGCACTTAGAAGAGTATCAATAAACTTTAATAATCAAACGAACAATAGAAAAATTGGTTGCCAATGGGTTACATGAAATCATTGTCCCTTGAAATGAGTTATTTTTTTTAGCTTCTGTCTCACTCTTTCTTCTTGAATGTACTGGTTTTTGTCCCTGATATATTTTTTGATTCTTATTGAAAAATAAATTTTTCCGATACTTTCAACTAACCAATGCTTGTGGTTGTCTTCTCCTTGGGTTGAAAGATGTGTCGATTCTGTGAAGAGGTTAATATTTGAGCAAGCAGAAAGTAAATTGTTGGTATAATGATTGAGGTTGCTCTTGATTTTGTATTTCATAATCGTTCTCCTGAAAATTTGCTCGCAGATCCTGCATAAGCGGGTAATATCAGGTGACGGCTGAGTCAATCCTCCGCGGTTCTTAATTGAGACTAAATTGGTGGTCAAATTCACAGCACTGTTCTCGTCCTTGCTGATTGCCAATAAACATTCTTCACACTTTATCTTTCTCTCAAGGACAAGCACAACATATCCTGCAATATATTCAACAACATCCAATATCAAATTGGAAAAACTTTGTACCTGCAATAATTCAGGCCAGTCTTCATCTTCGATAAGTTCTGCGTCGTTTTCTCGTGGTACATCAGAGTCCAGCATACTTGATTTTTGAGTCGATAAATTTATTTTTTCTTCACAGGCGATATTCCTACCGTAGCCCAGTCCCAGAAGGTCAATTTTGTCGAGTGAGATGGCGTTTCCACTGTTGCTGTCACTTTCATGAAGTTGCTTATGCACAATTATCTTATGGAACAAGTGGCAAAATTCATAAGCACTTGGGTTGTCATTAGTCCCTCCTCTCCGTCTTATGTACCCGAACAATCGTTCCAAGTGATCCTGGCTAATCTTGTACATGGGTACATACTTTAACACTCTATCACGTTTTACGAGCTTGTCATACATACTTCTCATACTATTGATGCATATTAGGAAGCCAATGAACCCAGTTTTTCGGGAGCCGTTGAGTACGAGTTTGCCACTCTTTTCTTTTAAACCACGTATGTAATTTTCTGCCTCCTCCAGCGCTCTAAAAATTTCAACTTCATTGTTTTCATTTATAGCTTGTTTTAAATATTTTTCCCTGATGCTTCTTGAATTGAGAACGTCGAATAAATTGTTGAAAATTTTGATGAAGTGAATAGTGCCATCACATTCTTCAAAGCCAGGAATTTTTTTAATTTTACACCATTTCAAGGCATCTGCTACACTGGTGCTCAACAGCTGGGCTGCCAATTTTACTTTCATTTTCCGGTTCTTGAAGCAAACATGCTGTTTTTTTTATTTTGTTTCCCAGATTCTATCCCTCTTTTTCTTGCAGTTGCAATAATTTGTCAAAATATATCCAACTAATAACCCTGCCATCGGAGTCCAGAAGCTCTTTCAAGTCATGAAGGGAATTCCGAACCAATTTAAGCATGTGGGATGGATCAAAGAAAACATGAACATGATGGGGTCCAGTCGTGAAATTCGTCTGAAGATGGTAGGGATCTTTCATATTACATCCGAACCTTGCAAAAGAAGCGAAATTGGAAGAGGTACCATCGCACGTGATAGAGGCAACTTTGATGCTCACTTCAGAAAGAAGTTGCAAGCATTGAGAAATCAATGAGTAGATCTGTTCACCGTTGATTCCTTTAATGAAAAAGTATCCCAACGGAATTTTCCATATAGCGTTTATACTGACTAACTCGCCACTGGGGCTCCGTCGTCAGAATTTCCACAGCCCAAGTCCATGTACCCATACAATGTTTTTCCGTCCCAGTCGATATGTTGTCGAATGGCCATCGCATCAAACATCAAAGAGCATACCAAACCATGTTGGTTATGGCACCTGTCTTTCAATACTTGGAAAACTTCTGAGCTGAAACCTGGTTTAGCATTAACTGAAGAATACCACTTGGCTATTGTTCGTGGATGAGGAAGGCAAGTTTGAAAAGTGCGTCGAACAAAACTGTACGCTTTTGGAGACAAAAATTGTAATGTGATAGCAAAATTTCTCAATCGGTCATCGTATACTTTTTTTAATTTTGGGTTGATTTTTTTCTGAGATTCTCTCTGCAGTAGGCAAAACGATGTCTTGGAAATGTTGTGTAATAAATCACCGTGTTCCGACAATATAAGATTCTTATTTTTCAGTTCTTTCACAATCTCTTGTAAATTTGCCACTTTCAGTTTCAGTCGCTTCTGTTTCAAATTGACATTTCGCAACTTTTTCCTTGTAGCAATTAGCCTTTGTTTTGTTTTTTCAAGTTTTTCCGAAGTTATTTCTAAAACAGTTTTTGGTATTTTTTCTGGAACTGGAGGTGGAAATGGTGAGGAATTCCGCTTCAAAACCCTCCGTGGTATCTTTGAAGTGGAAGTTGATGGCTATAAATGAGGTGGAAAAGAAGAAAATATCGAGGGAATGGCATCTTTTTTTAGATATCTTCGAAAAGGAGATGAATTATCAAAATCTGATTCTTTAAAATGGTCACCACAAACACGACTGTGATTGGTGGGGTTCCATTTCTCCCTCCTAATTGATTGGACCCATTTTTCTTTGAGTTCAGGGTCTTTAGGGAAACGGTGAAAGGAAATCTTCCTTACCTCGCCATCGCCAACGTCCTTGGTTTTCTCACTATTTTGGCATCCATACGCGACACACTCACTCGGCATTTTATCTTTCTAAAAGTAATTTGCTATTCACCAACGTACATCAATCCATTCACACACCAAACGCACTAAAAATCAAAGAAACCGTACCTCAAACAAGTAGGCGCGTCAACAACAAAATACAGAAGAAGAGAACGAAACTACTGAAAGAGTGCCGAGCCAGACGCCAGGCATCAGGAGAGGCACCAGGGAGAGGGGGAAGGTAAACACACTTGGTCTTTGCCTTAGGCCGCTCTAGTTATTTCTATACTCACTGGTCTGGTCCAGATAGAACGTGATCACACTGAGGGGGCCTGTGCTGGTCTTGGAGGTCCATAAGGTCTGGGCATTCCTACAGGAAGAGGCGGATGAACAGATCAGTCTCACACTAGATGGAACTGGCTTTATATTGCATGTAGAAGATTTGATCATCGATGCAGGTATTCAACATCCCAATGGAGTTATCATTGGAGATCCTTTTCACAAGAGCATCAGTACACTCATTGCCATGAATACTCACAAGGCTTGGCACCCACATAAAAGTTATAGTTGTGGCCCGAGTTGTGGCTCTGTGTTGCAATACATAGAGGCTTGAATGAATGATTGAAATGATTTATTTGTAAAGGCCTTCCGGAATTTTTCATATTTGAAAGATGATGAAAGATTTTCATGCTTTCTATTAGGAGATCATTAGAATATGTGTCCCTAATTGCCTCGATCGAACTTAGTGAGTCGCTACAGATCACAAAATTCCCAACAACTAGCAGGGGCGAACAGCCAGCGTCACTGCTCACAGCTCTGCTGTGAACAACACAGACACGACAGGTAGTAAGCCTGTCGTGACTTGGAAGTTGTGGCACCATATGGCCAGGGCAACACCATCAGTTGTCATTGAGGCAGGCTCATTATTACTGGCGAATGTGTGATTTTTAAACAAATTTCATAAAAATTGATCCAGTAGTTTCGGAGAAAAGCTTTAGATGGCAGACCGAAGGATATTTTGTATTCTAATATAAGAATTTACGTACATAGAAACATAAAACAATAAATTTTAAAAGAGGAGCTGAACAATTTTTTTCTTGGTCGATTACAAAGGTATTTTGCATAAATTCTTAAGAAATACATTTGTTTTCATTTTAGTATCTAGGGTTGAAATTTAAGAAAGGCTTATAGGTAATTGATATTTTTTAAATGAGAAATCCCAAGAAAATTCTCTTCAGATAAGTATAATAATTATTCTGAAATATTTCGGTTTGGGTTTTCGAAAATATGTTGGATAGGTTTCAAACAGTCCACATGCTCATCTTCTCAGCTTTTGACGATATCATGCAAAATTCTTTTACACCCTCTATGTGTCAAAAAATAGTCATTTTTTTAGGAAACATTGGTATTGACTATTTCTATAAGTGATGAATCTGAATTCGAGGCCAAAACCACAAAGTTCTAATCAGCCCAAAAACCCCTTTCAATGTTTATTTAGTTGGTAAAATAATTATTAGAATCACCTAATATTTATTTGTTGGTTCAATTTTCAGATTGTGGCAACGACTCAAGAAGCAGAAGGCACTCAGGGAAGGAGGTAACGATGGAAGACAGAATGGAGGAGCTGGAAGGAATGGTAAAAAAACTACAGAAAACCGTCAACAATTTAAGGCGAAGGATTCGCAACATAACAACCAAAGATACTTGCAAAGACGACCAAGGGAGATTAAGGAAAGATGGAGAATCTTGGCAAGCAAACCCTTGCACAGCATGTGAATGTCAAGTGAGTTTTGGTCTAACATGACATTATTAACGTTGCCTCACACCTCGAAATTAACAGTGTTGCATAATATTTAGGAATATTGAGGTCATAATAGTTTTTAGTTTATTCTTAATAGGTAGATACCTACGTAGACGTGTCTAATTGTAAATTAATTATGATTGTTGTGGTTGTGTGCGATGTGAAAATGAATCTGAGTCTAGATTGCTACGTTAAATTAATTGCAGATCATCTGAACTAATGCAGCACTGACTGGATCCCTACTTGACCGGATTTTACAGCACTGTAGCCTCCTACTCCAGTAGCCAGTCATTAACCTCAGCTTGCCTAATCTAGTAGTTGGTAGTTAGCCGTAACTCTAACCCATCTAATCACCAGACTTTGGGCCTATAGCATAAACTAACCAATAGCCGAACTTATGCCTGTAGGTCTGTCTACCTATGTATCAGATGAACCGTAGCTAAATATCCTAAATATGGAAACTAACTAAAGAGCTCTAAAAAATAAATGAAGAAGGAAGTGCCAGATCAAAGATAAAATAGAAAAATAAGCATACACCATGGCATAAAAAGAGAAAATATGAAATAACTTGTGGAGTGACTGAGGTGATTTAAGAGAGAATGACTTATGCTTGAAAGCTAGAGCTATGTGATCCCTCTGACTGGGTGGCTAACTTTTTATATCCTCTCTCCCACTAAATCTTCCCTTTCCAGGGTAAGCGGTCTTCCCTCAACTGGTTGCACCATGGTCGGATGGTAGTATCTTGTTTAGTGGAAGATACTAAAAGTCTTTACGTAAAGGACACAACAATGACGATAATCAATCAATGCTAAGAACAATCACTATCAACATTTCAAGAACAGTACCTAGGTGCTTCAGTGTATTGAGACCTTAGGTGACCAGAATGCCAGGTGAATTTTCCACTAATCGACTAGTAGACTTATACGCTCTGTTGAAACGAAGCACTGCTGTGTCTTCGAGGTTCTGGCCTGTTGGGGTGATTAACCAACTCATTAGAGAGTATCCTGAATCTCCTAGAATAATGGCATTGGGAATCGCCCTCCATCCTTCTTCCATTCGTCTGAATAGGTTGGCTGTTTCACAAATCTCTACTACCATGAGATCTGCCTGGCCATGAAGCGTTAACGTACTAGAATTCGCAATTCGGTCCACATACAACCTTGCAATTGAGGGAATGCTTCCCGTGGTGATCCACAAATTGTTGCTCGTGGTCGTGCGGTTTTTCTATATTTATGAGGGTGCCATCCACACAACCTATTACACAAGGCATTGTTGCAATGCCATGAAATTCACGAACGATGTGATGAACATTTTCGGGCCACTTGACAACACTGCTGAACGAGTGAGGTTTACATCCCTTACCACTGCATGGACAGCTCTACAGACAGTGGCTTTGGTCACACCATGCATATCTCCAATTGCGTGGTGTTGGCTTCCAGTACTTAACCAGTAGGCCAATTCATAACTACAGTTTTGGAGAAAGAGCATGGTTTCAGTCAGACCCACTCCAATCATTCTTCCTCCAATCATTTGTAAAAGTCTTTCTACGGTCTACACTCGTACCTTTATGAAACACTTGCACACCAATTTTTTACCACTTGTACATAAAATCGGCTTGTAACTTGTCACTTGTTGTTTTATGAAATAGTTCCCAGATATACAAAATGGGAATCGACCTTTAACGAAAATATCAATTACCTTCCTTACTGATATATAACACCACGAATTTCAAATCACAAACAGAACTTTATTGTATGCATACATCCAACTCTTTGGTAATACCTGACAATTTTTCCTCCCTTTCATCTCTTAGGCTTTCTATTACATTGTCTGAAAGGCATTGCATAGCAGGAAGGACTCATATCAGCTATCTGGAGAAACATCACTTTCTCAAGGTAGAATGACTTTTCTTGTTTCCGATTTGTGAACTGAAATCTGCGAATACTTTCGTTGTCCCTTTTTCTGAAGTATGTATCCAACTTCCTTTTCAAACTTTCTTGATTGCTTCCATATGGAACGTCTAAGAGGAGCCTCAAAACGTCGCATATTTCTTGGAGGTTTTTGTGGTATTTACGTTCATTTTATATTATTTGAGCCATGTTATGATACTGATGTGTCAACACCAGGAAATGGAAATCACAAACTGAACTTTATTGTACACATCCTACTCGACTAGGTACTCAAACTCGAATAACATGGTTTCACCATATGATGAACCACAGTTGGGTACATATATTTTTCTATTATTTATATGTTAATGTATACTTAGGTTAATGTGAAGTCCTTAACATTTTCTTTATCATGTTACTTCCTACTTTCCACTAGGCAAAACAAACACAAATGCCAAAACCTCAATGTTAATTCAATAACAAATTAATTTTAATGATTGGAAATCTTTTAACAAAGAAAGTGAAGTAATTTGGCAACAAAATTTTCAAAAACTTCCATAATCAAAATCCGTTTTGTTGGGGGTTAAAACTGTCAATACTTCTTAATTATTGTATAACACAGAAGTTGATAAGTTAGGTAGAATAATAGTTCAGGACAACATGACAAAAATCCCATTATCGGCACATTACCTAACTGACTATACAATATCTGTGCAAGCACACGACTCTCGGTCGACTGACGTAACTAGAGACAAAAGCCAAGGGTGAACTATTGGTTTCCAAATCTTCCAGTAGAGCTCAGTGTCAGCTCCAGATGGTGAGGGCTCCATAGCTGGGCGTTTCATATGGAATAGATCCACCCAGTTTAGGATAGAATTCAGAAGACACTATGATTGCAATTAATATTGAAACACGTACCTCTCTCTTACTCTTAGTTTTTAATGAAAAAGACAACTTTCTTCATTAACTTTTGTATTCTTCATTGAAATGGTTTTCCACATCTTTGTCTCAAGTGATTTAGTTCATATTGAAATGCTCCCTGAACATGGGCTACACACCCACTACACTATCACCAATGTTTGAAAAATGTTCGATAGCATAACTCTGTGTTTTGGTGAACCCCATTAAGCCAATATGGTAACCAAATGCCAGGACCGTCTAAATAAAACGAGAGGTCGTTAATCCTCCTAGGTCTCAACCTTCAAAAGCGGTAGAGTTTCTAAAACCATTATACCTGACAGAGATCATACGGAATTTGGATGAAATTTCCATCACTGCTAAATTTAATAAAAAATGACATTAGGTACAGAATAATCGTAATTTGTTTCAGGAAACGCAAGTCAAGTGTACTAGAATTCAATGTCTTCAATTGAGCTGCGAACGCAAAAGAACTGACGAAGGAAAATGCTGCCCTGTGTGCGCGTAAATTCTTCGTCCTAAGTTTATGATCTAATAATCAAATTTCTCTTTTCAAGCTGCCATATACCTACATATTTAAACCGGTGATGTATATATAGAATTTTAAAACTTTGTTACTGTAAACTTAGTACTGTCTCGACTAAGCTTTTATATTTTTGTAAGAGTATTTTTCTTTTGTTTCGTACGTTGACTACTTTTGCTAGTTAATTAGTTGCAACCTTGTCGAAAAAGAAGGTTGACCAACCAGTCAGAATTTTATTTTTAAGGCTTCAATGCGACTGATTGTGATAAATTTGTGTAAAATAATACGTTGCTAAGTGAAAAAAAACTAAAAACTTGATAAAAATTAAGATTGAATAAGTATTTTTGTTTGTAAAATTTTGTTATTTTCAACTGAAAACTCAACATTTATGTTTGTAAATATTAATTTTTAAGTATTTAAAAATGCTTTTGATCAACCTTTGGATTTGTCTTACAATTTATGACCCGATTTCACCACTTAACTTCCAATCAAGATTTATACTGTTGATAGCAGAAGGAATAATAATAGGTTTAATGGAAGTACGAAGAACTACATCATGTAATCATGTATCTACATCAAATAATGTCTTTATTTTATATCACATAACAATGCAACGCCACGAAGCGTCCAATGTCTCGGATTGTTATCAGTTTCAAAATCTATGGAACCAACGTACTTCAGATCTGTCCTTTGTGGTTTCCTATAAATAGGGCATTCGTACAGTTTGGGGTCTTTGCCTGCAGTTGTGTTTATTGCGTAAATATAAATGACGGGCATCTGCTCGTAGAGAACTTTGAGTTTACTTTCAATCAATTTTCCCGTGCGTCGATCGAGACTGGCGCCTTCAAGGAAGAGCCCGTGGACGTAAACGCCTTCTGGAGGATTGTCTGTGATTTCTTCTTTATTGTGGCGAGTCACTAGATTTTGCAGTACAACAGAATCTAGGGCCCAACCTCTGTGAGCTCTGGTTACCTCCTGAAAGCAAATCCTACATCAAACTAAGAAATAAAAACAATATATTTAACAAATTAAGGATTCGGCAACAGCAAAAAATGGTCTCCTGGTTAACGGCGTTTTGTGTTTCATGGTTAAAAAAAAGTTATGCTTCAAGAAAGACGATGCTCCACTTTCTATTAAGCCAAATGCAAGGCTGCCCCATCTCCGAACCCCATCAAATGTTCCAATCTTCAGCCGCTCACCATTTTGCTTCCGAGACTGCAAGGCAGCGGAAGCTTTGTTTTCACTTTCGAAATGAAAAAACATTTTTTTGCTCCAAAATCAAAATTTCCACTCGCATTTTGCGTTTCAGAGTGTCTGTCTGTCTGTCTGTCTGTCCGTCCAAAATTCCTTGTAACAGCCATAACTTCCACAATTTTTATCCGAATTTAACCAAATTTTCAGAGATCGTGAGGGTTAAGCTCTAGATGGTCCCCTATCAACTTCATCATGATCGAATCAACGATAGCACAGGCGCTAACGTGAATTCCTTGTGACGGTCATAACTCGGACAATGTTGAACGGATTCCGATCAGATTTTCAGGGATGATGTGGGTGAGGTCCCGGGAGACAATCATCATAATTGCATTAGCGGTATGCTCTGCGCAGGCGTGAACGAAATATTCTTGTTACGGTCCTTGCAACAGCCGTAATTTCCACAATTTTGATGCGATTTTCTTCAAATTTTTAGGGATCGTGCGGGTATAGCTCTACATGGTCCCCTATCAGTTCCGTCATGATCGAATCAACGGTAGCCTCTGCGCAGGCGCAAACAAAATTTTCTTGTTTCGGTCATAACTCAGGCAATTGTGAACGGATTTCGGTCAGATTTTCAGGGATGATGCGGGCAAGGTTTCTTGAGATCCCGTATCACATTCTTTGCGAGCAAATTTTAAAAAGGAAAACACCTCCAGTCGATTAACAGTTTGTGATATTGACGTAGCTATTATTGTTCATCAGCAATTACAATTTTATTTATTAGGTACCAATGTGCTTTATATTGCCACCTCCCTGATGCCCGGAAAGTTCGTTTCTAATTTCTGTGGCATTTCATGGTGTAACAATTAGCAGAGGCAGTAGCCTCCCAGACGGCAAGCCTCTTTACGTACAAGCGTGAATGCTCTTTGAGCCCGAACGCTCTGAATGCGCTCTAGCGGATGAACGGCGCGGTAGCAGGGTGGGCCAGCAACACGGTGTTTGGAAAATGAACAAATCGGGTGGTTCATCATGCTCAAAGTCGCCAAAAAATATCCCCAAGGATGTTTTAATCATGAATTTAGATCAAAATATTAATGAAATCCTGTAAATCAATTAAAAACTCCTTCAGTTTTGATCCGATTTAGACGAAATTTTCAGGACTACATCCTGGATGGTCCCATATTAAGAACAAAATTTTCCTTATTAATTTCATTTATTATATGTACCATTCAGCTTCCAATTTCCCACCTTATAATTCCCTGGTGCCAGAACCGGTCGTTTCTAGTTTTCTGGAATTTAATGGTGACGTACTGTGAAGGTCACGAGGAAGCTCATGTGCCATTTCCTTGGCAGTGTATTTTTCGCGTGTGCCTCTCAGGCTCATACTAGAGGCTCGAATTACCGCAAAGGTGATGCGGGCCCTTAAATATCCTTTAATGGCACTCTGAGGACGCATCCAGACCTCTTGCAGTCGCTCAGCCAACACTCTCACAAATCCGGCCATCTGAGGGGCGAACGTAGTGTCCACAGAACATACCAAAGGCTTGAATGAAGCATGGCGCGTTTCACATGCATCCCGGTATTTTCTCTTTTGTTCTGTTCTGCTACTGTCAGGACTTAGAGGACTGAGCGGGAAACCTATGAGAGGGCGTCGGTGTCAATGACACGGACGTCAAATAACGCCATCCTCTGTGGTTCCCACACTCCTCTGCATGCCAGATCCCCTTGCAATCCAACATCAAACTGATTTAACCTAAACTGGTGAAACAACCTTGTGATAAGGAAACCTGAAGCAGAATCTAGGAGTCAAATTGAGTTCCTCTGTTTTTATTCAGCTGATACCCTTTCCTAATACACAAAATCATAACTAAAAGGCAGGTGCCATTCATATATTTGAAGAGCAAAACCTTGGCGCTTGTAATTGAATTTTAATAGATAAGGCTCGCCCGCTGGAAGGTTGAAATATCTTAGCCATTTCGATTCAACTATGTTAAAATGAGCAATAAAGTTATTCTCAAATACCTCCTTTATTAGAGTTTACAAAGTCCTTATGGACAAACTGCGTATCACATGATGGGTAATTTTCATGAATACCAAAAGTGGCAAATTGGTTATGATTTCTAAAACATCTCCCCCTGTACTCACGCATAAATTGAGGTATCAAGAAAGAATTTGTTCCTTGGTGACAATAAAGCCAGTGGAAATATTGAGTAGATTGAAAAACTTGACGTTCTTGGCCTGCATTTTCTTGGTGATGTTTCACCGCATTAGTTCAAAAGGGGCCATCATGAAATTAAATCATATGACATGTCACCAAAAGAAAAAATAATGCAGATTGATTTTCTTTTGTGGATTTGCAAAGGATATAACTGGTTGCATTGTTACCTACTGGGTGCAGAACTGCATCATTTTTGGGGTAACTAGGCGTTCCTTGGGTACATGAGAGACTGATCCACAAATGTGGAGCGCCTTTGCAGAAACAAACGTGTTCACTCGATACAAATGTTCCGTAGATGTCAAAATCCGTTTCTGAGACCATGCAAATAAATTAGTTTTGACCGATGAGGCTTAACGCATTCATCACTGGACCTAAACGCGTGACCTACCTGGTGAACCAGGATATTTGTGTTACCAAAAATGTAATTCACGCCACTTACCGGAATATCTGGATTTTCGGCTAAGAAAAAACCCTGTCAACAAACCTACTGTTCACCCCAATGGTCAAAATCCTACTGAAGACATTTACACCGAGGAGAAGACTATTGTACCTTCCTTCGTCACACGCCAGCCATCCCTTTCTCTGATCCTTCTCCCTACTACGCAGCACGGGATCGTACGATTCCATTGGGCTGCCAGGAAGTCCAAAATGGGTTAATGAGAAAATGAGGTTTTCTAATGGAAATTCTTAGTTTTGTTCGGGTTACTAGTGACATGTTGGTTACAGTCCTCCCATGGGCTTTTTTGCCTTTGATTAAGAATGTACTCCTGTGACACCATCATACCTGTCAGGCACTAAGTCACAATGGGTAATGTTTGTGTATTAGCAAATCATCAGAGAGGAATTGTTTATCTTTGTCAGGCTAGCTATTTCTGACTTTCAAAATGTAAGGTTTATTGTCTTTGCTCAGTTTGATAAAATGGACAGATGTGACTTAACCAAATTTGAATAAAATCGACACTTATTGTCCTCACTTTGTATTGCATGGCCTTATTTTGCATGGGCACTTCTCAAATATCTCCTCAGATCATGATGCACAAATTACGAGATCATCTAATATTGTTATTAAGAAGCTAGAAGTGCACTCCTCCTAGAATCACTTAGTTTCTGGCCAAATTTTGAGAAAATGGTTAACTTTGACTGTACCAGCTTGTCATTTTTTGCCACTTTCTCTTCAGAGATAAAACACCTCGTGGAATCCCCAGTGAATTTCAAATGCCATCCATGAAAAACGTTTGTTTCCCCTCACCTGTCGCATTGCAGTCAAGAAGCCTTGGGGATTGAAGAATCCAGTCATCCAAAACACATTAGGCCGCCCATTCATCAACCATCGGTTGAACTGCATTTCTCTTTCCAGCAGTTCAGTGTACCAAAATCCTAGTGTAGCAGATTCCCATGAAATCTGAAAATTTAGAATTCAAAATCCACTATACTCAAGTGTAGGTATAACTATATTTTTGTATTAGCTAACCTTTCCAATTAACGAATCAACATAACCTAATCGTAATTTGGAAGTGAAATCAACGTCCTGACCAACATAAACATGTACTACCTATTTTCCCAGCCAATTACATTAATGTTTGGTTGTTATTTCTGTTTATAAAGAAGCGCGATTTCCTCTAAAGAAAGGTAGGTACTTTTAGAAAGGAAACGTCAGCTCGCCGATAAATCTGCAACACCAGGAGACATTTCCATAATCTAGTTTTTGTGCGTTGTCATTATGTCGGCTCGTGTCCTTTTGTTACCTGGGAAGGCTAGGTCTAAAGTAAACATAATTTTCAGCTTTTCTGTTTCGTTTCGTTATACTTTGTGTTACAAAATTTTAATGATTTACCACCGGGGGAGGGGAGGGGGGATATAGTAAAGCGAGCAGTGTTCAATCTAATGATTTATTTTAGATAAAGCCGAAATGGGATGTACCTACTATTCTAGACTTAGCTATCCATAATTCAGATATCAGTTGAAGTGTTTTGATCTAGACTATCAGATCTAATATTGATGATAATATAATGAGTTATACATTGATTATATAATATTTTTTGGAATGGTTAACAATGAATAACACCAAATCAAGTTGCAAAAACTCACTTTTAGCCATGAAGTAGGAATCCTTGCATCATACATAGAATCTAGAGACTGACGAAGACTGTTTGACATCACTATGGTGCCATCAATAGCCAGTTTGACGTTCAATAGGGTTTTTCTAACTTCACCAATCACTCTCTGTATCCTGTCAATTTCTTGACGTAAAAAGATGTTCATTGGAAGCAGTGATCCCATCCTCTGTAAGGCGTCTTTCACCTAAACAATAACAAGTAGCAATGACAAACAAAAAACCTGCCAAGTATGTGTGACATGAATGTGCATTATCACAGTGAGCGCTTGTTCAGTCCCTATCGTTGATTATCTAATTCTTTATATTCAGTATTGGTCAAGAGAGTTGCTTGAGCACTCAACAGAAAGGCTGGACACTTTCAATCATGTGTGCTTTATTCTCAGCCAACAGGATCACGATGAAAATTGAATTACCGCTGAACAGATAAGGAAGGATCGCAGACCAGTAGATCCATGACTAGCAGATTAGTGAAGCCATGTTGTCTAAGTTCTGGCTGTAATTCAGACGAAATCTTAGGATGTGTTCTCATCTGGGAGGTCACTGCTGAGTGGTCCTTTGGCTCTGTTTTATGTCTTATTATAATATAATAGAGATGATACACTCCAAATAACAGTCGCTGTTGTACTCGTACTTGTGAACGTTGCAGGTTGGTAATCGATCTTCTCCTATCAGATATTCCGAATCCCTCTGCTTGACTCAATTGGACGGCCAATGGATTCACCATTGGACTGTTAGGCCGGTCACAATCCTGCCCGATCATCGGTTAATTACGTTTGAGATTTATATTCCAAAACCACCTATCATTACTGTTCAAAACCCTGCAAAACAAATTAGGAGTAATTCGAAAATAAACTCAGGCAGACTGTTTGGAGCGGGCAGGCTCAGAACAACAGTTTCTGGGCCCTCCTCCTGCCATCTGCATTTCCAAAAATGCCTGTGAAACTAAAATTAAATCATGGGTCACGCAGGACCTCAACATTCTCTGGAGCAGAGAAACAGCTAAATATAGACTAACCAGAATGTTTACGTCTTCCGATCCTAAACAAGCATATTGACTTCTAAGTAAAAGTAGAAATTCAAACATAACTATGATTGCATCCTTACCGGACATTATGATTTCCGCAGGATGCTAAATATTATAGATAACAACATCTCACCTATGTGCCCTTGTGGACTCGAGAAGGATTCCGCAGAGCAATCTTTAGCAGATGCGACCGGTAGGTATTGGAGATCCAGAACGGAGGCATTTGGACATCATATAATTGAACGCGTTTCCCTCAGAGATATGGAGTGAAGAAGAATAAAAAAATTTGCTGATTTAAGCAAAAAAATTGCTTGTAACGACTCCGACTTGGGGTAACCAGCGGAATTTTCTTTTAAATTAAAGGGCCTCTATATGAGGAAGAGTATAAGCCGATTATGGTGCCTGAAACTCTTTTCCAATGGAAACCCCGAACAGTGAGTGAATGTGAGTCAATTGAATGGCAAACCTAATCCCTTCAATTATAACGTTGATATCGTGTTGATCAGACTAATATAATAGGGAAATCAATGGTGATTCTGCTAGGTTACTGATTTAAAGGCAATACAAGAAAATGTAGATATATGAATATGCGTATACAAGAACTGTAGGTATTTTTGAAATTCCCTCTGGTGCACGGGGAAATATCATACATAATACAAGTGTAGGTACTGAGATGCACTTCGAATAACTATTTACATTGAATGAATGATGTACAGTCAACAGCTGTTAGATTGTCGTAGTCTGCTTTGTACACCTACCCTGACTCTTAGTTGTTTTATCGAATTGGCTTTCGCTATTTAAGAAGTGTAGCAGAAGGACAAGAGGTAGTTGGAAACAGGAAGCCTCATCTTCTAACCATTTAAGACATTTTTGATGGAACTTATTTTAACATAGCTGAGAAAAGCTTAACTGCCATGTTGCTATACCGTTCCTACTTACTTCAAACGTGTTGTATTGCTGGGGTAACTTCTCAAGCATGTCATTGGCCAACCTGTAAACCATGGTTTCCCTACTTTCACCTCCACCACCACCACCTTCTTTTGGTTGTACATTCAAAATGGTATCCAGTATACCGTTAGCAGTGTTAATTTGGTATCTGGAATGTGAATAAAAATTATGTGAGAAGAAGATGCCACGGTTTGTCAACAAAACGTTCACTTAATGAAGAAGAGATACTTGAGTAGTTGGACTTAGTGATAGTCAAAATGGTTATTTTTTTATGACCCGTCCCTCGCTAGCAGTTACAAGATTGTAACTGGTTCCAAGAACTAGTTATTTTGATAACACATTACCTGGTGGTGAGTTGAAGTTACAGAATTGGGAAGCGTTATTCTAACAACGACTTTAGATTTTCAGGTAACCAGTTCTTCAACTAACCGTTCTTGTCGTTTATGCGGTTCTGTTACTGTGGTATGCGGTGCCCATGACTAAGCTAGATTACTTATACGAAAAAGATTATTATGAAATATAAAAAGTACATAGCAAAGCTGCTAACGTTATATCTGCATTTGAGTGAAGGCCAAACACTTCTGGAGAGTCAGTTGGAGGCAAACTGTTGATGTAATCAATGTACCCCTGAATGTTTCTAGTGATGGGAACCTTGTATCCATGATAAAATTCGAAGCCAGGTCGCAAGAGCACGTCACAAAACCAAACCTATATTGAAACCACAATAATTACAATTTACCTACTTCAAGATGGCATTTAATACAAAGCAACACTATGCACATTATTGGCACGAACCTGAGTAAAAGTTGTCAAAAGACGCTTGTCGAAATCATCAGTGACTCTTCCTCCATACTGCACCTCACCCAACATGTAACAGACTGTTGCCCAAGAAATCCCCTAAAATATAAGGTTAAAAAATCAAATTAATGCAATAATTATAGGTCTAGGTAGCTATGCATTCACAGGAACATCAATTCTTTTAATAACTTTGAGAAGGTAGACAAAGTTCTAGCTACTGTAAAACTCAAGGCTGATATCTTGACCATAGGTTCATTGTTAACATATTATTTTTAGTAGTTTGAACTCATTTACAAAAACAGTAAATTAGCAACGGTGAGTCCTCAGCAGTAGTATTTATTATTATAAACCTCACAGTGGTTTATTATTTCTGAGTTAGATAACCTTTCTACGCAGATCATTGGTCCATAATTGTTAAACCCTGTATGTAAATATGATCAGAACATGGCACATCGTGCCTCTGAGAAGGTTTCACACTTTTACAGTTCCAAGACCCCACAATTTCACACTTCACAGTAAAAATGTTTGAAAAAAGGTCGATAGTTGAGGATAGAATATAGGTTCAGAGGCCTCTCTGCTGATCAGTGCGCCTCCGTTCCTCATAACTGTTTCCGAGGAATCTCATAAGACCTCCATCTAAATAAAAACACCGTGAGTCGAATAGGAAAGTTAACTTTTGAGGTTCCGAAGCTGATCTGAGTCCCTCCGCGCTTTGTAATTGTATTCCAGATCACAAAAAACGAGCGCATTTCAGGTTTCAGAATCATAAGCCAATTAAAAGCCAAATAAGGCTCAGAGGCCCCAATGCTGATTAGCGTGCACTGATATTGAATTCTTGGTATCACAAAGGTCCATTTCAAATTGCAGATCCGAAGGTTGACATCAATATGCCTGCAAAGATATAGGTACCGGCAGAGGGAAAATCAATGCAATTTATTAATTAAAACATCTACATTTTACTAGTCCCCCTGATCTCAGTATAACGATATTTGAGTAAGTAGGTACCTTCCAATTGAAAATAACATAAATGTATAGATCATTGAAATGGTTTTGATAATCATTAAAAACTTCATAGCGGAATATAGCCAATCAAGATATATAGGTAGTGTAACGGCCCAAAAATATTTGATACCTCGATAGGAATTCGAACTCGCGTCGTCACAACTACGAGAAATTACGGGAAATTCCTCGGAGTTGCGACACTCTAACGATCAGATGGGATTTAATTAATTATTGTTTCGTATGATTTCGGGTCCTACCGACTGCGCCAGCTATGAGGCCAGGGTGACCAAACCTCTTCGACTGTGAGAGTTATTTTCCTGGATCGTAACATTAGCGTACAACTTTACTTGTGTTCTGAACATCATATATTATTTCGCCTTCGGAACTCTGTAAGATATTCGAGTTTTACCTTTTTAGGATCCATGTCGTCCAGGTGGTTTTGCACGAATTGCACGCTAGCAGCAAAATCTGCTTGGTTAAACTCATAAGGAACATTCCACCCAAGAGGACCAAATTTTCTTCGTTCTTGAACGATTGTGTGTAAGAAAGCAACTGCATACAACAAAGGTGGCCACTGAGGTTGCGAAGAGTAGTCTAGGAAGTCCTAAAATAGTAACCATACCTATTTTATAATACATACCTAACCGTAAAAAATAATATTACCAACTAGATGAAAGAGAAATTGGAATTATAAACTAATTATACCATTTTTAGGTACCTGTGTTATATTCTGGTAAGTTCGTTTTAAACTCGCTTTTATTCCTTGAGGAGGTTCGTTCGTGAATTTGATCGCCATCTGCAGAATAATGCAATTGAGTGAAGTCTAAGGATTATTCGACAAACAGACCCTTCAATGAACAATAATATAGGTACGAATAAAAAATTAATAAAGACAGTGAGCGTACAAACAGTAGGTGCAGTTGCCAAGATCTGAAACAAATATTCAAGCTTCACAAGTTCTTAGGCTTATAGCCGATTGATTGGCTATGGATCGTTTAATAAATCAAAGGATAAAAGCTAGATTTAATACTTTATTGTGAGTCCTACCTGCAGGAGACCAATTGGAAACTGGTTGTGGACTTCCGTTGTCAACCAAAGTCTAAACGTTGGATCTATTGTGTCAGCATCTGCCATGAAATCCATCACTTCTGAGCAGAACGGGAGGGAAAGGTGGACATTTTGAAGTAAAACCCATCCCCCATTGTTCATGGCATCATTCATCAAATTTCTGGCAGTTACTTCTTGGCCTTGGCCCATTGACACCGCCCTTAGCACTGAAAGTAAAATGTAACAACTGTTATTGAAAGCTTTCAACAGGCAGACTCAACAGCAGGAATCCAGTGTTTTTGTTAGTCGCAGCATCCAACAAAGAGCATACCAATATCATTGTTTTTCGCTAAAACAGCAATCTGGGGAGATGGGTCAGATCCAATTGACAGTATGCAGATAAGAGGTGTTCTTGGTTCAGACTCATTCCACGTGGTTTCCAAATCAAGGATAGACGCTTCTCCATACTCAGGACCTAAAGAATCTGCAATAGAAAATTAATTTCGAGTGTTTGAGATGGTACCTACTATAATGATGGCGTTAGGGAGTATATGCAAACGATGTGTCAAGAGCTTGGGTTGCTTAAGAAGAGTAGGGAATATGAGAAGTGAAATAAAGAGAGTGCTAGTGAAGAACCACCTACCACGCTTTGAAAGAAAAACAGTAAAAACAGAAAGCGCCGATAAATCAGTTTTTGTGAGTCAAAGCTCGGTGCAGTTTTTTACCAAAAACTGTGAAAAATCATGCCATAACTCCTGAGATTGTACTGGTAGTGAGCCACACACAATTTGAGATGTTGTATTCTGCCCAACTTTCAATCAAAGCAGCTGAGTCGGCAAGTTGCAAAATCTTCAAAAAATGGCGCAATTCTTGGAAAAATTAACGCAAAAAATTACGCAAGGGCCCCCTCGAAGAGGAGAAAAGTCAAGAGGAAGAAGAAGTTTTCCCAATGCAGAAGAGTGAAACTGGAATAGTTCATGACTTCAAACAGAAGAATTATTATTACGTTTTAAGGAGAAATATTGTTCTGTGTAATTCCGATTACTGAACTTACTAAATGTTTGGCTATACAGAAAAAATATTGACTGATTTATGCGACGAAGTTGCGCAAAATTATTTGATTTAAACCCTTGACGTTAGTTTTTCTCGAAAACTTATTTTAAAAACTAAAATTGTTTTTCCTCCTTTCTTTAAAAAATTAATTAGATGACTTTACTGTTTAAAAACAATACAGTTTTGCTTGAAATTGAATATAGTAGGATAGAGATCCCGAGTGATCACGTGGCACATGGGTGTAGCCCAGTGGCTACCCTTCACCCAGTTTAGTTCGTATTTGCGAACTCCATATCTCCTAATAGATAGTCTTGAAGGCGACGTTTTTTATTCGTCGGCTCGGTGGGAGTTCAGGTGATTTGACGGGAATGGATGCTATAAAGTGATTAGAGTCGTCCACCATTTTGCAGCTCATTCTAACATACGGGTCCTTGATCACAGTTTTCACCATCAGGATTCCAAGACCATTGTGGAGAACTTAATTTCGAACAAACCAGTCCGCTCCAGTTATCATGCGCAATACCCTGTTTCGTAACACATGGATTTTATTAATGTGACATGTTACAGCTGCTCCCCACAATCCACATGAGTAGGTCCATATTTATCGGATGAAAGAAAGATATATCAGCCTTTTTGTTGAGATGGAGAGAGGGGAATGTTTTGTGATCAGAGGTAGAAGTTGGCGAATTCGCTGTCGGATCTTATTTGTCAGTTAGGTGACATGCTCCTTCCTAGTCATTCGCTCATCTAAGTAAAGACCAACATCTCGCATATGTCACAATAGGTATTGTTTCGTTGTTCATTGTAAGTTTGTCTGTGAAGTTCTGTCTCATATAAGTACTGCAGCTGATTTGGAGCTGTTGATCTTGAGTCTCCATTTCCTTGACCGATCCTCAATTTCACTTATGTGACGTTGGAGTACCTCTCCAGCTTCACGAAAACTGTCGGCTTTTGTCAGCATAGCTGTGTCATCTGCAAACAGAGCTGTCATTACGTCTGGTGGACTAGGAATGTCATGAATGTATAGAAGGAATAGGAAGGGACCAAGAACACTCCCTTGGGGCACTCCTGATTTCATTGATTTAGAGGTAGAAAGCGCTCCTCCGCATTTTACAGAGAAATTTCGTCCATCTAGGTATGAAAATAAGATGCGGTAGAAAGTGTCAACTAGGTGAGGCTTCACTTTGACCAAGAGACCTTTCTGTAGAACCTTGTCAAATGCTTTTTCTGTGTTCAAGAACACTCTAGGCACACTTTTTTTAAAATCTTTTTTCCTCATGACTCCTCATATATATATATATATATATATATATATATATATATATATATATATATATATATATATATATTAACCAAAATTAATGAAAATAAATACCCACCTACGACATACGAGTAATATACGTAATTGTATTTAGCATGAGTAGGTAGCACATTTCTCAAATTTTTATTCCATCAGGTTTGAGGTAGGTACCTATTTCCATATGGGTTTCTACGTGCTTTCTTCAATCTAGTTTTTGGTGTTGTGTGTAGATTATAAATTTTTACAGAGTGAAAGGCACTTTACATAATGGGACTTTGAGTATAGCAAAGAGCACTATAGAAATGGATAGCTGTGCATCAAGAACGTTATATATGTACCAATAATGTAGTTTCTCGCTTGAGAAAGGGTTCTGTCTGGGCTCCAAGACCTAATCAAGAGTAGTTTACGGAAAACATCCAACGATTTTTGATAGCCACTAGGGATATCAGCTTCCTCAGGCTTTTCTTTTTCGTACCACACTCTCCAATCTTTTTCATTTTGCTTGATCTAGCGCAAGAAAATACATTCAAACTTGGAATAAGAGCAGAGCTTAACACCAAAGATTAATAAAAAAATGTAGAGACTAATCTCACTTTTCCTAATAAAGTGCTGAACGAAGGAAGCTTGTTTATCTCAACCAGATTCAACCAAGTAATATCCAAAATCCATCTGAACGGTTTCGGAGTGACGGCATTTAGATCCAATGATGCACCACCTGAAATGATACCAGACAGTTTAGACTAACTATACAAACAGAAGATGTTACAGAATAATTTATTTATTACAAACTTGATGATGTGAGCATACAATGTACCTTTAATGAAAGCCAAGAATTCTTCGTGAGTTATAGACCCCTTGTAACAATCTATTTTCATAGCCAGCATTAGAGTGAATAGGGGCTTGTGTCTTTCGTATAGACTCCGAAGAGTGTATGTCCACACTTGGAATGTTAAGAACATCAAAATATTATCAATCCTTTCCAGAGTGTCTTTGCTTTTAGGAGACCTAGCACAAATACAATAATATGAAGATAGGTAATTTTGGATTTGTCATTTGGTTTGGAGAAATGAAAAACTCAAGAGAGGCACCCAAACTCTATATTCGATAGTGCCAGCTATGCAAGTCACATTGATAAAGTAGCACTATGTTAGGATGTAGATGTGCATGGTACACAAAATTCAAGGTTTTAAGAAGCTGTGCAGAAAGATATTCTCACAAAATTCTAAGAAAACCAAACTCTTTTCTTACTTTATGATGGAGCTGTCAAAAATGTTCAGGAACTGTTTCAAGGAATTCTGGTACATCGAGTTGACGTTGCTCATTTCCACAATCAAGAAGTACAAAATGGAGCCTCTTCCAGCGACTGCTCTAAACTCTTCACGAGCAACCATTATTTTTTGTTCAGTCTCTTCAGAAACAACCAGTTTGGCGTTCACCTCTTCAGATGTCGCTTTCGTCACTTGAAGGACTTCGATCAATGCTTCGTCATCAACAAGCGATCCCTATACATATCACTTAATGAATAAGGATTCATAGAATAATTTTGGCGAATTTTCATTAAAAAATGAAGCTACTGCAATTGCTTCAAAAATTTTAAACGCAAATTTTCCACAATTCTTTATGGAAATCCGTTTTGAGGAATTAAAAAACGATTCCAGGAGTTTAACAATATTTCATATATATTTTTCATATAATTTACTTAGGTATCTACTTGCTTAGGAAATTTCACTAAACAAGAAATTTCTAAAACTAGTACTATCATATAGGTTATGTAACGGAACCAAAATTATATATACCACAACAAAATTCAAACTCACGCATTTTCCTCAGAGAAGCCCAAAAAAGACTGCCCCCTTTACCCACTCGGCTACCAAGGCCAATCAAATCAAATCTCTTCAACTGTGGGAGATTTTCTTGAATTTAACATTGTCCCGGAGTCAAATGTCAGCCATCTTGGCTGAAATGGGCTGGGAAGAATGGAAGCTCATGGGACTGCGAGTTCAGCAGTTGCTCGCTGGAAGAAGTTGCAGTCATGCAAGACCTTCTTTTACATAGATCTACAATCTGTGGGGGATAAAGGTCTCCATCAACAGTCTTTGTCAGTTGCTTTGGTTTTGCTCAGTTGTTTGCTAGTCACGAATACCAAGAATGTTTCAAGCACCCTGATAGACTCCACCAACCCATCTCACCCAGTGGTCGTCTAGATCTAAAGAGTTTAATAATCATTTTCATTGGGATCTCACTGCCCTTCATTCCAACCACAAGGCTGGCCCAACAAATACGACCAATCCTAATGAAAAGCACAGCATCTCTTTCCCCATGTAGATGTAGATGGAAAAACTCTCAGAGCAGGGGTTTTGAGCCCCCAGCACGGAAGCCTGTTGGCTTATTGTACTTTTCTGCGAGTTTTTTTGTTTAATCGAAGAGACTCAGCCCCCTGATGAGGGGTGAGAGGCTCTTGATTAATTGTTCGCTCTGAATAGAGCTCACTGGGGTTTGGGCCCCAAAGAGTTCAATTCTGCGATAGGTGAGTGCAGGGCACTCGAAGATTATGTGGGATGCCGTTTCGTCAGTCTCCTCACACAGTCTGCACAGGGTTGAGTTTTGTGTGACCCCTATGCGATGTAGGTGAAATCGTAGGGGTGCAAAGCCGGTTATGAGGCCGACCATTGTTTTTAGTTCCCTACGGTTTTTCCTAAGTAGCCCTTCAGTAATTTTGGTGTTGGGTTCAGCCACCATAAGTGTCCTTCAATATTAGACCATCTTTTAGCGGTTTGTTGGTTGACCCACATGTTAATGGTTCTTCTGAAGGTAGTTTTTGGTAATCCGACTGCTGGCTCAGGCCCTACAAATGGGGTTTGGGAGCCCCTTCTCGCGAGCTCGTCAGCCTTTCCGTTACCAATAATGCCTCTATGCCCCGGCACCCACTCCAGGCGAACCCGGTTCTGTTTGGCTAGGTTGTTGAGGGTTTGCATACAGCACCATACCACTCGGGACGAGATGGTTGGAGCCATTAGTGCTTTTATCGACGCTTGACTGTCAGAAAGGATGCGGACGTGGGCTTTTTTGTGCCCCCTCCTAAGACTATCCGCAGCTGCTGCCTCGATTGCCACAATTTCTGCCTGGAATACAGAGGTGTGTTGCCCAAGTGAAAACGAGGTGTTCCACCTGGGTTTGGCCCCATGTATTCCTGCGCCAGTTCCTCCTTCCATTTTTGACCCATCTCTTTCCTCATACAGCTGCATTATTTCAAGATTAGCACGTCTTCTCCAGAATGGCCTTTCTCGTACCGCTCCATAAATTCTTCGTACGGTTTTTTCTCAAATATTAGCGAGGCCGCTTCATAATGAATGGACAATTTCCAGCACACAAACACATAAGTACTGGCCTGATGAGAGTCTTGTAGAGCCGAATCTTTGAAGAACTAGAGAGAAATCTACTTTTCATGTGCTTAAGCAATCCAAAGTACAATCATTGACACAGTGTGTGTACAGCTAGGCTCAAGAGGGATTATGTATCATACTGTTCAGTACCAAATATAGGTAATGGGCCAAAAATTATAGATACCTCGACAGGATTCGAACTCAAGCCTTTTTCCGAGAGAAGCCTAGAAAAAGACCACCACATTTATCCATGCAGCTGAAGAGACCAATTTAATCAAACTCTTCGACTTAAGAGTTTTTCCTGAACGTGACAGTTAGAAAAAAATTGAAAATTATATTTGTTGCGGCCAAGAACGATGTGAAGTTTATTTGACTCTAGATTGTGATGTGAAGTTAATCTGACTCTAGATTGCAATGTTTGATTGAGTGTGGAACATCTGAACCAATTAAGCCTAGACTAGAAGATATCAGTAGTTGGCTGCCTCTGAATTACAGTAGCTTTTCGAGAAGCCAGTCATTGGAGTGTAGCTCTAATTAACTGTAGCTTTAATCAATTAGTAGCTCCAATTGAATCACCAGGCTCTAAGTTCATAACAGTAACTAATAGGCGAACTTTAAGCCCATAGCTCTAACTACCTAAGTGCCAAATCTGAAGCATCGTAGCTGAATAACCAAAATATGGAATCTAACTAAGAAATAATCACTTTGAACAAGAATGTAAGAAGGAATCGCCAGATCAAAGATACCGTAACTTAATAGAGAAAATATTAATTGACTTGTTGAGTGACTGAGGATGTTATTGAGGACATGAGAGCTAAGCGATGTGAACCTTCTGACTGAGCGACTGCCTTATTTATATCCTGCCCCCCCACAGGGATCTTCCCTTTCCAGGGTGTGTTCCCTCTCTCCTAGATGGAGCCTTGCCATATGGTAATATCTTGTTTATTGGAAGAAATTAAAAATATTTACAAGTCGGGCTTGGCAATATTGATGTTGAAAAAAAGATCCTGTAAAAGAGAGAAGGTAAAGAATCATACTGTGGATGGGGTGAATAAAACATGGATGCAAGACAAATTCCATGATTTCACTATACTTCACATACATTTCTTAGGAAATCCACTCTTGTGTGTCAATGGCAATATGTGTTGGCTTTTCCTGAACGTATCCATATTGTTTCCTTATGTGAAAAGGATACTGATTCTGACACCCCCCCCCTTACCTGCTAATCTTGGTAAAATAAACACTTGATAACTTTTCTAAACTGTAGCTAATTACTTGAATACTAAAAATTTAAATCAGTTCCTATTATAAAGATTCTGCTATTGAGGTGAATAGAGAAAGAGGGAGGGGGGGGGGGAGCTTTATTTTAGTATGTTTCCTACTGTTTCTCATTTCTACCTACAATATTATTTGGCCCAACACCATGCCAACTATTTTTCTGGCCTAGTTTGATCCTTACATCAGCCACACTTCATATAATCCACCATTACTAGCGTGAAATACTAAGATAAATTAAAATAGTAAGTGAAAAACAGTTGG
The DNA here is from genome assembly GCA_030762985.1 of Adelphocoris suturalis. NCBI lineage: Eukaryota > Metazoa > Arthropoda > Insecta > Hemiptera > Miridae > Adelphocoris > Adelphocoris suturalis. The sequence goes on along the minus strand of CM061043.1, from coordinate 4,066,768 downwards.
TAAAATAGTGCCAAGGTTCTGCATAACAAAGACTTCAATCAATACCACAAATCAAGGAGTTAGAACAGTACAATCAGAAAGAAATCCTACCTGAGATGATGTCAATCTATGTAAAAGATTGCTCTCAAGCTCTTTCATTCTTTTTTGGTTCTTTATGACTGATTCGAACAAGGCGACTCGTTCACTTTCTAGCTCCGATTTTTCCATAAGTATCACCCGACCTGTACAAAAATAACCAGGAATAATAAATGGATTCCACAACAATGGTGGAGTTTCATAAATGAAGCCTAAAGCTCTCTGGTGAAGCTTGAATTGAAGTGGGAGTTGTAGTTTCAATAGGCTACCACTAGGTGTCTCTGTGTGTTGTTGTATGTGACCCACTTGTTACTCAGTTAGCATTAATTTCGAGAGCACAATAGGGGGGGTATTGTGTAATTGGGTTTGTAACACTTCCTCAGCACTGAAAAGGATGTAAAACGAGAGGTGATGCAGCACTGGCACTCAATTGGCACTCTACCCCAAGTCATCAGACTACTGGTGTGTGATTTCGTCTTATATGAAAAGGATACTGATTCTGACCCCCCCCCCCCTCCCTTAACTGCTAATCTTGGTAAACTAAAATCCGATCACACCTGTTTTCAAACTGGTACCTAACCAGTGGTAACTTCACCAGAGAGCTCAAGGTCCAATATTCCAAATGGTAGCCAAATTTCATGCTACCGTTATTTTTTAATCACCCTGCAGTTTGTAAAACAAATTAATTTGGCTATCACCACCATATTTTACCAAGCAACTGGTCTTCAAGCCCTTGCATCGTCACAGTAAAATCTATAATGGACGTTTTGGCACTGATTTCCGGTGAATAAGCAGGATTAGGAAGTTTAGTCGTGATGTAAAGCATAAACCCTGGCATAACATCAGTCTCTTTGTCACCTACTACGACCTGCAAATTATTACACATCCAATGAGAAATGTCGTCAATCTTCAGATGAGGTTATTCCTCGCAATTAAACTAGTTAGATCAAAGTTAATTAATTAATAACACAACAACATTAAAAAAGAAAAAAAAACTAAATTTTATTGTGCCTTTTCAATGGATCCTGATTTGATGAAATTTTTCTCCAGAACGTTATCAATGACTGGGTCAAGCTCTTCACCAACGTCTTCAATCAAAAGCGGTCTCCCCAAAGACAAACAATCTTCTAAATGTGTACGGAAATACTTATGGTTCAGCGACGTGATCTGAAACGTTTGGGATTAGAACTATCATCATTTTACGTATCTACCACACAGAATATGTAGATAGGTACCCAACTTTTTAGTGTTCCGCATATTGACTCATAGGTACCTTTTGATTAATTTTCTCAAAACAACTATTAATTAGCATGAAATCAGATGTGCCTTACCTGTAATTCATTGGTGGATTCTTTGTTTTTTATCCACATTTTAGCTTGAGTTTGTGGGTCTATAAGAAGTGGATAAGAGCTGGATTTGGTAACAATTAAAGCGTTTTGTACTGAAAGTTCATCATTGGGCAATCCCTGAAGAGTCCACTCTGAAACCTAAGAAATATATATTTTTTTACTATTTCACAATCCACTAAGGTTGGTTTCACACTTATCCAGCAGCTGTATAAACAGTTTTATACGTGGCAACAGTACTGAAGTTCAACATTGCTGTTTTCACATATAGCCAGTAGGGGCCTGAAGACAGGCCCCAAGGGCTGCTCCTTGGAACTTCCTAGAATATCACTGCCAGCCCTCCAATGATCTTGGGACTGGACCCGGTGCACCATGCATGGCTGACAGCCTGTGCACCGTCAGTCACCCCCTTTTCCTAGGTCGATATGAAACGCCCTATTCAATCCTCACCCAAAAAACAACGGTGTATCGTGTCATTCATACGACTGCCAAATAAGTGTGAGACCTAAGCCGCAATGTCCTCAAAAATAAGACTTAAATCGATGAGTGGATCAGGAAAGCTCCACTGAGCATAGCTAGTGCACTCCTGTAACAGTACACAGAACTAAGCACTTACTAGTGATACAACTGCGTTCAATAAATTCAATAAATAGGGGACTCATAATTAGCATAGTGACAGAGTGGCTAGAGCTATCGACTTTCATTTTACTTTCCCAGGTTCAATTCCTAGTAGGAACCGATTTTTTGGGGTTAATGTTAATTAATACATTAATAAGTACCCTCACTCCCGTACGGGGGAAGGTTAGACCTGTAGGTCTAATACCTTTATGTTGAATTAGTTAGTCATTGGGAAACGATTATTAGAGACGTTTATTCGTGGTTATGGATGGGACCTATGGCCTGAACCGCCCCAACCCAACTCTAACCATCTCTAGTTATCCCTAACCATCTTTTCCAAATATCTAAAAAAAAAATCCAAGAAGACTTGACTAAACTAATCTCTATGAAAAAGTGATGATAAAGATCAAACTGCGAGAGTGCACTGTTCATAACTCACCAGGGCTCTCCCAATCCACTCCTTCAATCGACTTTTGCAAAACCGTAGATAGGCACATAGGATAGGTAACAATCATGACAAATAAACAACATTTAAGTAAGTAGGAACCAACTTAATAATATTGTAAGCTCCTACTGGGACAGATAACTGAATGATCCTATCCCCTTCCTCGCCTACAATATGATTCCATACTTATTTATTTAATGTATTTGAACATGTATGTTCCTTACATTCGAGTAAGCTTTACAGTGCCCAGTTACACTTAACACAATATTTATTGCGAAAAATAAAACTAAATAAGTTACAACTTAAATAAAGAAAATGGAAACTAGCGAATCACGTTGTCCATTTCAATAAAACAATAAAAAGTTATAATAACAACCAGGTCATTGTTTGTTACTGATACCCAACAATCGAAATCGATTTGACATTAACTCTTTGATTTTTCGTGGAATTGGACAACGTCACTAGCATCCGTTTTCTTCATTGAAATAGGTTTTCACAACTTCGTCACGAGTGATTTAGTTCGTTACTATCTAAGCTGACACAGTACATGTACATAGGTACATGTTCGTACGTATATCAGAAATAAAACCATAGGTCATTTAAAAAAACTAATCGAGTTCAGACGTTTTAAATTTAAATAATTATAATGATAAAACTACAGTTCTTACCGTGGAAGACTCAACAAGCATGTTGATGACGTTCAGATTAACTGTAAAAGGGATATCGTGTCCTTCCAATATCTCAGTCCAATTCGTCAACAAATTGGCCCTGAACTGCTGGTTATAGGGGCCACAGTATGACAAGAACGCAGTGGCCAAAAGTACATCACCAACTAGTCTATGAACATTGTAGAATAAAAGATGAAGAATTAAATGATGAAGTATCCTACTTCAAATAATGATAAAGTATTCTAATTCAATCGAATGATTCAGGCGAGAACTATTCAGGAGAATAATATATCCATGCTCTGAATTTAATGAAACAGTTGCCCACATATTACTTTCCTAACCCCTAAATTGCCCAAAAGTTGTACCTACTTTCATTACCTACCTATGTGAGGGTGAGTATCTGCATAATTACTGAAACCTTTTTGAATCCATTGTATATTCAGAAAATCAGGAAGGAGTTATTCTCCGACATTTTCATGACTCATATGGTGGGAGAAATCTGTATAATTGGATTCAGCAGCTGAGTAGGAAATATAAGCTGTACGTACCTGCCCAGTTGCTCTTTGAATTCTTTGCTTTGCTGGGTCCATCGAATTTTTTCGCCTCCAAGACCATTTATGAGGGCAGTGGCAGCTGTCATTTTTCTCAAGCAGTTATTCGCAGCATCGGTTAGCCTTTGCTTTTCTCTTACGGCACCATCATACTGTGCTTTCACTTCCTCTAGAGCCTGTTCCCTGGCCATGAGTTCACTTTCCGCTCCAGCTAAATCGTCCATAGCCAATTTGAGTCTAGCTTCTTGCAGAGCCAGATTCGCCTGGAGTACGATGAAACGTCGGATAGTTTAATTATTGGTTTAAAAACGTACTGCAAATACCTATTTGAATGAAAATCCCCAAACCCCCACCACCAATGATCCCCAAGCCCAAGCAAGCTTATCCCTCAACCAATCAAAATCAGCAAAGACCTATCTAACAAACTAAATTTCAAAACTATCCACATTTTTGAATCACTCTATCGGATAATTTGCAAGGTGCCTGATAAAATGGGGATAAAATATATTAAAAATAACTGATAAAAAACGAGAAAAAGCACCTTTAGTGGGAGTACTTCTTTATTGACACTATGAAAAAACCCCATTGCTTTTGTCCAGGATAGCAATCCTGCAACGTCACCACAGACCCTCTTGGCAGTTTCCATGTTGTAGTCTTCCATGTTGAAATAAGGTTGGAGCAAATCAATCATTTCATTGGTAATGCAGTCTTTTGGGTAGTTTTGGAGCTGTAGAAGAAAGGTTGTGCTCGCCATCATCTGCAATAAACCATAAAAATCACATGTTATTATCCATGTTGGTAATGGAATGCTGCTTACACTCACCAGGGTAACACCTTTACAAGCACACTAAAAACAAAAGAGGCATTTTATTATTATTTTATTGAATTAAATTATTTTATTATTATACATGTCTTTATTTTCAACAACTCCTAGCAGCAAATAAGCTTGCTCAGGACCCCATGTGCGATTTAGGCGAAGCCCGATGGCTTCAAGTTGCTGCAGAATGAAGTGAATGCTTTAGAGAGCTTATTATTTTATTCTTCCCTCAACGCCATATATGTACTAGCCATTCCCAAGTTCTATTCCATTTACTATGTTGTCCAAAAGTTGATGAAGCTTCCTTCCAATGATAAGAAGAGAGTAAATGATGGAAAAAATGTTTTAGAAAGCAGAAAAGTTATTGTTCTGAGGTGATCCTGAAAGCCATCACTATTTTCGGCAGAGACCTCTGGCAAGGAGTGGAAGAAGAAGGCGTGGCCGGTGCTCAGATGGAAACACTCCAATTATTTTCTAGTCCATTCTCTTCCATCTTCAGTGAAATCTCACAGACTCCTGGCCCAACTTCACTTGGATGATGCAGGCTCAAGGTCAATAATATTAAACCTGTATTTCTGAACCTGGTAGTTAAGACTGTAAAAACTCAAAGCCGTTGTTGACAAAGCCCTAATTGACAAAGTCTCCGTGGTGAAATGGATAACACCACCTAGAATAGAACAAGAGGCATGATGGCAGCTTTTTTTTAAAGGTTAATGCACTTTTACACCTGAATAGGAATAGTTTAGGATTTTTTTGTTTATTAGAAATGGTTAGGGATGGCCTGCAGCCTGAACCACCTCCACCCATTCCTAGGTGTCCCTAATAATCTTCTCCCAATGGCAAAACAAATTAAAAAATACTTCACTTGACTCGATTATTCGCTGACTCTAGGGGCTTCTGTAGAAAGAAATCGAAGAGATAAAGACACGGGACTGCTATTGCTCTCAACGAAACAGGTTCTGTAGTGTTCTTTTTGCAGGCAACGGTTCCAAGTAGTGGCCTGGTAGTGGGACTCGACTTGATTGTTCGAGAACGTCTCGTTGCCCCATGGCCAGGTAGATTGTACCCAACTAGTGGGTACATTAGACAATTTTGTACTTTTTCGATTTGCAATTTTTTAAATACAAGGACACTTCTTTAAGGACTTTCCACTATTTTATTTTGAAAAAAGTCCATGTAGACTGTCACTAGAGCCAATTTTGGGTTAAGGGGTCGAATGTTCCCCTATATGATTTCCCAAAATTATGTTTCAGATGTGGCAATTATTGAATTGAGTATGAAGGTAGGCATATCTATTAATTGAATTAATTCAAGTGAATTATTTAATTGAATAGGTATTACCTATATGAATTGAATTGAATACCTATCTAAACACTCGACACAATTCGCACACTAAAAAAATTCGGGTAATGGGTCATGTTTCCTTAAAATTTCATATAGATTCCAAATCAGCACTAAGAAATGGGGTTTCCCACTTAAAAAACGGTGATAGCAGTCATAGCACAATCGTGACGCATGATAATCAAAATGGAGCTTCGAACATGAGAAGCTCGAGATAGAGCGCAGCACGTAAACAATGACCTAACCGATTTGCTATTCTTTTGTTACCTATAAGGGCAGTCGTCACGAACACTTAGTTGTTTTTATTATTTTGTAGGTTTTTTGTTTGTGTGTTTCTTTATTTATAATTCTCATTTTGACCAGTATTGATGAGATTGATGGTGAGGGGAACGAAATGTAGTATCGAGGGGAAAGTCTTGTCAAACACCATGTTCCTTAGGTCCTTTGCCCTCTACCGCTCCTAGCGGCGGACCTTGTAAGTTTTCGGAGCCCCATTCGATTTCCCTATTGAATAGAACCTACTTACTTGAAAAATAAACGGGAGTTATGTACCATGTTAAATTTTTCGATGCATTCAAACATTATATATATATATATATATATATATATATATATATATATATATTTATATATATATATATATATATATATATATATATATATATATATATACATATATATATGTGTGTGTGTGTGTGTGTGTGTGTGTAAATTTAATCAACTTTATACGAACATTAGTACAAAATGGTAAATCTCATCAATCTCTAGAGGTAGGTACCTATATAACTACCTACACACAGAACTGAGCAAAGGAGGTCAACAAAATAAATACTAGGGGCCACCAGCAGAAACGAGTTTCATTCAAAACACATTTCTGCACGAAGACCGCGAGGGATCTTGTCAATAACAATCCTAAGGTCAATCCGACTATAACAAAGACCAGAAGTGAGAATTATGCAACTGGCTAGGGTGGGAGTATAAGTCATTTCAATAAGCAAGCCCTCCCACCATTCAAGCAAGTTTGACCGACCAGACATTTGATTACCACACTCGAGATATCGATACTTACATACGAAAACCTCAATCGATTATGGTTGTGGTCGATCACAAATATCGCAAAACTACCTATTACAGGTAGGTATTAGGTAACAAAAAATGCTTCCGATTAATAAGGCAGGTAGGTAGGTGTTGTTTAGCTACGGTCTTTACAAGTTGAGAAGTCAATTTAAAAAACGTCTGCCAAGTTGGGTGGGCAGTAGCTTCCTCACATATAGACGTACTTATAGAATTAGTTGAAAGAACCATTTACAACCGAATCGATGAGTCACAGTTACGCATGCGCTACAATTGATTCTACGGCAATGAAATTTTTAGATGTCCATCTACGAGCTAACTCAAGCAATTCCTGACAATTTCATCAAAATCGCCCCATTAGTTTCAAAGTTTTACGTGCGTCAACTAATTTTTAGTTTTGCGCAAGCGCAATAGGTGTTGTCTACCAAATTCGCATGGGACCCTCCTGAAACTCATAGGTACCCAACTATTTTCCGAGTTTGAACGAAATCGGACGAATAGATCGGAAGAAATTTACGTTACAAGAAATTGAAGTTTGCGCACGCGCACATGCTATGATTTATGTGACGATATTAATTTATGATGTACTATCTAGGGACCTAACCCGCACAATCCCTGAAAATTTTATCAAAATCGGACTAAAACTTGTACCTATAGTTATGGGTGTGACAAGGAATTGGCACAGGGAACCAAAATTTATCAGCATGCTCTGAAACGCAAAAGCAAGTGGCAATTTTGAGTTTGGAGAATTTGTTTCAAAACGAATACAAAGCTTCCCTACCTACGCTAGTGGGGAAGCAAAATATCAATAAGCTACAAGGGCTATCGAATTTGGCAACAACTTTGCTTTTGCTACTTTGAAAATCCCATCAAATCAAAGAATAATTTCATTCTTGCAAAAGGAGATCCGAGCTGATCCAAGAAATAATTTATCAAGATGAGTAGTGAAATGAAATTAATGAAACAAAAGTCCAGTCATGCAGCATGACCCCATGAGCGAATTTTTGAAGAAATTGAGCGTAAAACATTGAAGAGAGCGACCGAGAGAATCGGAGGACGGAATATTTCACAGAGTAAACTCATCAGTTGTGATTACATTTTTTTTTTTTTTTTTTTTTTTTTTTAACAAGCACCTACTACCTACGTTTTAAACAGCATGGTTCTAGGATTGGTTATACAGGGATACTTCCATAAGAGTAGTTCAATCTGAATTTGGACAATGTTCCATGCAAATATTACCGAGTTTTACAACTAGCGAACGGCATTATTTCGATTTTTGACTGATTTTTCAACTTTGAAATTTTTGAAAACTTGATACATATTCTTATAGGAAATTTTACGCTGATTCCGAATATACCACATGTTAGTATGCTGAAAAAATTATTTCGCACGACAAATCACAAAAAAGGTCCAGTCATGCAGCATGACCCCATGAGCGAATTTTTGAAGAAATCTTCGACATTTCAGTCGCTATTGATCGTGTAGAGAAATTTTAGTTTATGATTTTGATAGTAAAACATGGAATCAAATTATTAAAAATAATTAGGAGGTACTCATACTTTATTATTATTAAACTAATTTTGTAGATTTAAAGACAAATGTAGGTAAATATTCATAGATTTCGATGTCCAATGTGGTCAGTATTGAAGGCAGTTGTTTCAATTTTTGACTGATTTTTCAACTTTGAAATTTTTGAAATCTTGATACATAATTATTCTCATAGGAAATTTTACGTTGATTCCGAATATACCACATGATTTAGTATGATGAAAAAATTATTTCGCACAACAAATCCCAAAAACCAGGCTATTTTGAAATTTTTGACTACATTTTTGAAAATTTCAACCCGAAGATGTGATCCGATCATGCTGGCCAACGAACTTGAACTTTCGTTTTGTGTCCTTAACATTTTAAAATTTGTTTGAAGTTTCTAGCACAATTCTACGGACAGTTATCGTCTGGAATGACACATACATACATACATACATACATACATACATACATACATAAAAAAATGCGTTAAACTTCAGAATATGATTCAGAATAGCCTGAAACGGATTTCTGCATATAATGTTTTCAAAAATTCACATTCTACAAATTTTGAGGCGAGAGCAATAGCTTAATTTTCTTCAAAAATTCGCTAAAACAGGCTATTTTGAAATTTTTGACTACATTTTTGAAAATTTCAACCCGAAGATGTAATCCGATCATGCTGGCCAACGAACTTGAACTATCGTTTTGTGTCCTTAATATTTTAAAATTTGTTTGAAGTTTCTAGCACAATTCTACGGACAGTTATCGTCTGGAATGACACATACATACATACATACATATATACTTACATACATTAAAAAATGCGTTAAACTTCAGAATATGATTCAGAATTGCCTGAAACGGATTTCTGCATACAATTTTTTTAAAAATTCACATTCTACAAATTTTGAGGCGAGAGCAATGGCTTAATCTTCTTCAAAAATTCGCTAAAAATGTCTTAAATTTCAGAATATGATTCAGAATAGCCTGAAACGAATCTCTGCATAAAATCTTTTCAAAATTTCACATTCTACAAATTTTGAGGCGAGAGCATTAGCTTAATTTTTTTCAAAAATTCGCTAAAAACGTGTTTGGCAAAATCAGTTTATGGAACAATTCAGGAATTACTTGTAAAATGTTCCGGGTTTCTCGAGGGTTGGTCAATGAAGTCTATATTCTAGGCCGACGTTTCGAAATATTTATATTTCATCTTCAGGGCTTGGAAAACTGTATTTGGACGCCTATTTCATATTCTCGAGCATTGAGTAGGTATAAACATTGAGGTATAGCTATACATAGGTAGTAAACAACATCTTTGGGTATACCGAGAAAACACTTTGGAGTATACTGAGAAAACATTATTCAACTGAACAGTGACTAAAATTGAAGTTACATCTCTTATAACTTCAATTTTAGTCTCTGTTCAGTTGAATAATGTTTTCTCAGTATACTCCAAAGTTTTTTCCTCAGTTTTCTCGGTATACCCAAAGATGTTGTACACTACCTATGTATAGCTACCTACTCTATGCTCGAGGATATGAAATAAGCGTCCAAATACCGTTTTCCAAGCCCTGAAGATGAAATATAAATATTTCGAAACGTCGGCCTAGAATATAGGCTTTTCATTGACCAACCCTCGAGAAACCCGGAACATTTTACATTTAAGTCAGTGGTCGAGAAAACCCAGCCTGATTAGGAATTACACTTCAAATAAATTCCAGATTAACTCAAGGTCGTTATGTTTTCTTTGTGCCACCAAAGAGCATTTAAATTATTACCTAGGTCCCGGTAACTGCTCCAGTTGGAAATAAAACAAGTTTCTACTGAAATTGTTTAAAATGTTAAAAAAACTAAAAGTTGAAAAAAGTTTTTAAAAAAATTTAAAAACATTTGAAATCTTTAACCAAAATTAAAAAAAAAAAAAAAATGCATTCGATTAATCTTTGAAAAAATAAAACAACACCTTCCCTTCCTCTCTTCAAAAAAATAAGAATAATGCCAATAAAAAAAACTTCTAATTTCCAAAAACATTAAAAATATACATTTCAAAAAGTAAAGATACAATAAAACAGGAAAACAGAACTCAACAGGTTAAACTCCCCCAAGCAAATATAGAAAAGTTCTGGAAATCATTCACGTTTACAGCCTCACGCCTGTACAATTTACTACCGAGCAAAACATAAATATAAATTAACTACAAAAATTATAAAAAATTAATAATAAATGACTGGACATGGGACATAGATGAGAATAGTGGAGAAGTGTCATCATTATTATAAAGGATAGGGTCCCGAATTAAAAGTAAAAAGGTTGATATGATAAAATTTTGAAAAATGAGAGATTAATGGGTATCTATGGTATTAGAATATTTTTACTTGAATTTTATTGTCTTCAATTATTTCAAATTAGAACTCGATAAAATGATATTTTTACTTATTTTGGAACTAATTTTTCTTAATTATTCTTGAACGTCGTTATTATAATGCATACCTACTCTTTAATTATACTGAAACTTTTATAACTGATTATTAAGTAAATTTTTGAAATTGAACTGTAACTCATCACAAACGTTGTGACTAAATCCGTTGTCATCCCATTGTATCCCATTGTATTCGATAAAATGATATTTTTACTTGTTTTGGAACTCATTTTTCTTAATCATTCTTGAACGTCGTTTTTATAATGTATACTCTTTAATTATACTGAAACTTTTATAACTAATTATTAAGTAATTTTTGAAATTGCATTGTAATTCATCACAAACGTTGTGACTAAATCAGTTGTCATCCCATTGTATCCTGTCATCATAGGCGTTGTGACCCACGTTTTAAGGTAAATTGCCGGATTTTCTTCCAATAATCTAAACCTATACTGAAAAATAAACGGTAGGTAGCCATCTCAAAAAATATTACCCATACTGATTTCGTCAGAACAGAAGCTAAAACTAAATAGCTAAATGGGCGAAACGTTTTTTTTTTTTTTTTCTTTAAAAATGTTTAAGAGCATATTAAATCTATTTCTATTTACGGACATTGCAAAATGTGCAGATATATAGTTATATTCATGTACCCCATGTAAAAAGAAAATGAAAACTTTTGAAATTGAATTGAATTGAGAAGTTGTGTAGATTTTTTTTGAAAGCTAATGTTTTGGCGCTCGTAAAGCTGAAGGATCGATGTGAGGACTATCGATTCGGAAGCAGGGGTGCCAGTTCGTGACGTCACCAAAGAAGGAAGATGATGTGCGCTTCCCCTAGAGAGGGGAGGAGACCTTGAAGTCACCTGGGCTCCCTTCTCAGCTCTTGCCAGATGTTTTCCTTCACCATTTTATTAAATCATCTGTTGACCTGTTGCTGATTTGTGGTGTTATGAATCTAAAAATATAGTTCATAAAAGGGTTTTGGATCGGATTCCCAGTTCGAAAGCGTCTCCCCGGAGTGACCGTGAAGTGTTGGAACAACGAGAGAAGTGAAGTGCGTCGAAGAACGGAGCGAACGAGATGTGGCGAAAATCCACCTTTCTGGTAGCTATGTAATATTGATTAAATAGAGAATAAGGGGGCTAACCTATAATGATCTCAACTACGTCTTTTCTCTGACACGTAATTTTGTGCTCGTGCCCCACATTACTTTGTGCGTCTCAAGTGATCCGTAGGGGGAGTTTTTCGAATTTGACACGGGAATTCGATGTTCGTCTGAAAAGTGGGTGATATTTTTTGCGCATTGTTTTCCCCGAAGGTGATCAGCTGATTTCAGTAATGTCGTCCCCGAGTGCTGGCAAACGTCGGATGGACACGGACGTGATTAAATTGATCGAAAGCAAGCACGAAGTGACCATTTTGGGGGGGTTGAACGAGTTTTGCGTTAAATTCTACGGCCCCAAAGGCACCCCTTATGAAGGTGGGATATGGAAGGTGCGGGTTCATTTGCCAGAGCTGTACCCCTTCAAATCACCTTCGATCGGGTTCATGAATAAGGTTTACCATCCCAATATAGACGAGGTGTCTGGTACCGTTTGCCTGGACGTTATTAACCAAGCGTGGACAGCTCTGTACGACTTGTCGAACATTTTCGAGTCGTTCCTCCCGCAATTGCTCACCTACCCGAACCCCATCGACCCCCTGAACGGGGACGCAGCGGCGATGTATCTCCACAAACCAGACGAATATAGGAAAAAAGTTCACGAGTACGTCCGTAAATACGCCACAGAAGAAGCCCTGAGGGAACAGGAACAACAAGCTGTATCTTCAGACAGTGAATCCTCTATGTCAGACTTCAGTGAGGACGAAGCGCAAGACATGGAATTATAACATCCCCTCATCACGTCCTACCTTGTAAATAGCCGTGAGTGCGTAGAGATCTTGAGATTTTTACATTTCTTGTCATCTTGTCATTCTTTTTACATAACAAATTTATCTTCTTTTCGTTGATTAATGTTAAGACAATATTGGAACATGAAAAAACAAAAAAAGTCCTGCATGTAGCAGTAGTTGGTTGAAATTGAGGGTAATTAACAATATTGATGTTACTACTCATTATGACAGCTTTAGAATGGTTGAATTTGATGTTATTATGAACTCAAATTGTTATGCGTGGTAGAGCGAAAAGCTGACAGCGATGTATTTCTTCCTTGTGTATTCTCATCTAATTACAACCAAAAGAACACCACTTAACATTGACTTTTCGTAGTTTAGATATCCGTAATTAATCATTATAAAGAAGAAAAATGTAAAAAAAATATATATATATTAAAAAAATCAACTTCAGAAATTACATTAAGTATCTATTAGTTATGAAAATAAGATGTTTATAATTATTTTTCTTCAAATCATACTTTATAAGAATATGACAACAAAGTTGCAATTCAATCTTTCATTTTCCCAATAGTTTTAATATTCGTAAAGTCTATGTTTATTTTTGTATCAAAAGTAAAATTATCACCATGGGCCATTTTTAGGATAATTTTTTTGTTTTAAGCTTTTGCTGGTCTCTTTATGTTTAAGATGGCTTATTTTTATTAATTTTATTATTATTATTTTTTCTCAAAGAAGTACATGTGTAGGATAATTGAGTAATGCATATTTTATAATTAAAAACATCACTAGTTGTCGAAGCAAGTGTAGCTTTTCAGAGCTTCTTTTCTCTCTTATCACGTTGTAAGTTTTATAATTTACTGTTAGCGAAAATCAAATGCATTTTTTCTATAAATTTAGAATGTGTCACTACTAAACAATAAATTCAAATTGATAAAACACGTTCTGCTGTGGCATTTTCTTGTAAAATGATAATATACCAGTTGGAAATGGGCTTTCGTTGGAAGTTGCTCGTAAAAACCAACAATAGAAAGTTTACAGCGTCCATTTTATATGAGTTTTGAAATTTTATGAACGAGAATAGAAAATTAAAGAGTCGCCTAATTTTCGCAGATCGTAAAAATCTGTGATCAATTCAGTGATTACAAAAGCTTCCATAATTAACTTTTTTAAAACAATCAAATCGAGAACGAGAACAAATCATAAAGAATTGGCCAATTGTTATAGCAAATTTTGGAGGAAACAATCTACGGTAGAGTGAAAAAAAATTTCAATAAAAAAAGAAGGAATAATGATGATGATTCAAAATACTCGTATTTAGAATCGTTGATGAAGGCTTCAAAGAAATAAAAATATGTACACGTTTTAAATTTTAACGAAACAAATTAACATGCAATATGGTTTTATTAAAAATAATGAATTAATCAAATTGATGAATTTCTTTCAATGTTAGTAATAGTACTTAATCATGTACATACCTGTGACATTTTGAAAACTGCAATGCAGTACATGTAGACTCTATTGTAGGTACTCGTCCCCCCAAAAAATGCGTTAAATTGTGTCCGTGAATTGGATGTAGGTATGTATGTGAACAAAATTTATTTGTTAAATTTTTGTTTACGCCGATGGGTTGAATCAAACTATCAGGCGGAACAAAATAATGAAATTTGAAAATGAGGTTTTTTCTGGCGCAGATTCGTTCAATCAAACTTGTATGATTCCACTTCACCCAGCACACTTTTTGAAAAATAGGTACCCAATATTGTGAATATCAAGTAGCAATATTATTAAATGTAAGGTTATAGTTGTAAGTTCTTATGTAATACTTACCTAGTGTGTGACAAAACATTTAAAAAAATACCATTATTAAGTTAGGTAAAATCTATAAAACTATTATTACCTGAATTTTTCAATTAAAAAAAAATCGGAAGGAAAATTTTATTGTTCTAATATTGTTTGAGCAATTAACTTGGCTTCGATTGATTTTAAAGAGAATAATTAGTTTCGATAAACAGTTGCAACAAAGGTCAACTTTCAACTACAGCCTCGCGGTACAAAATTTGATTTTCTGCTACCTGTATCTCATGGCGACTTCTCGGAAGAAAATATCTAGATCAAGGATTTATGTGCAATTGGCATAATGAAGAGTTGGCCAAATGTGTCTACAAACACACAATGAGAAGTTAGTACATTTGAGGCTGTGACGTTTTAGCACTATTTTGTAATATGTTTTATATAAAATAAATATTGTGTCATACATTACAGTGGAGTTGACTTGCTTGGAACCCGAAAAAGGCTGGGAGGAGGGAGGAAGGTTGTAGGAAAATCTTATCATACTGCGGTTCTATTCTACAAGAAGACACTTCACATGAAAATATCTGGTGGGTGTATACAAAATTGAGGAGGAGCCTTGCAAAACCCCACTAGTCCGTCAAATCAACATTTTCAGAATTAAGGAAAAACTGTTTCATATTGTTCTACAGATAAAAATGTGCGTATTTTTACTTCATTGTCTTGTAGGAGACTTTAGAAACTAAGCCGTATACTCGATTAAAATCATACTGCCACTAAAGTTGAAAAAATCCTAATTTTAGTTTGGACATGTGAGGTTTTGATTGATTTTTTCTTACTTGTGGGGTTTTGGTGAACAAATATGGAGTACTTGAGGGGTCTTCCTCATTCAGAGGAAAAAATGGAAACTAGGGTAAAGATACTATGCCATTTTAAACGTTTTATGCTGAACCAAATTTTTTAATTGTTAAAAAGGGAATGAAATTCAATTTTAGTTAATACTTGAATATAAAACTTCAGTAAATCAGACGTGGGAGGAAAATTTAAAACAAATAATTATGAACAGGTCATACATAGGGTTCATAGTATGAACCTAGCAACAACAAAAATTTTACGGATTAGGGCTGGGGATAGTGAACTTAGAATCCTGCCCTCAGCATATTGTTTGGTGCCAGTTTATAGTTTTTTCATGTATTAGCATATTTTTTGCATGTATTTCATGTACATGTTCTACAATATACAATGAAATAGGACAATAACATCCCTCAGCCCTGAAGATGTCTAATAAATTAGACGAAACGTCGGCGTAAGGAATAAAACCTGATTCATGGACCAACCCTCAAGAACCCTAACACCTTGTTTTATGTATATATATATATATATTTATATATACTCTTCATTGAGAGATAAAACAAGAGGTTCAAAGATGGACTTACGTCAGACGTTTCGCGAGGATGCTTTATCAGTGACTCAAAAAAAAAAAAAAAAAAATATATATATATATATATATATATATATATATAGGATTCGTTTCAGAATGCCTCAAACCAGATTTCAATGAAGAAATTTTTCAAAATTTTTATTTAAAAATTTTCCGAGCCATTGGAATAGCTTCATTTTCTACGAATAACAATTCACATGAAAATGGTCATTTTACAGGAGTGTCACGTAGGCAATAGATATCAACTGTAGGTAGCAGGTATCATTTATAAGCCACAGGTACTACACATTTACTTCTTTTTTGAATTGGGAAAACTTTTGGTTCAGTTGGGAATTTCATGATAGTCCCCCCCGCCTCACTATTGACATTTTATGTCTTGGCTATGGCACATAAACTCACGAAAATATTTTGATGATTTCCACTTACAACCAGGTCGTTGCTAAGGAAATGGTACTTCGTCGTTTTTCATCCCACAAAATTCGTTGGCCATTCGTTCGAAAGCTCTCGATTTTTCCAACCATATTATGTTAACTACTGCGAAGTGCGTGGCCAGCAAGCTGAGTTATGAGCAAGGTTATTTGAATAATTGTGTACACTCAGGTGATCATTCTCAATCATTGATATTGTGAACATGATTGCCACCGCTTGTTAATTTCTGATGATTTCATTGAGCTGGTGTTTCGATGATTTGATTCATAGCAAGTGATCCAAATATTGCGAGAACGGTTTGATTTGTGAAGTGGTGGCTAAATCATTTTAATAGGTAATTTCTACATTTACACTCTAGGAAGCTGTAATTTCGTATGTAGCCTCTTTAGGACATTAACTTGATGATGCCCAGGGTCCGGATCAGATGAGTGGCTCTTAAAGCTAATTTCTATGTTTTACACTCTAGGAAGCTGTAATTTCGTATTAGTCTCTTTAGCACATTTAGGTGACGATGCCTAGGGTCCGGATCAGCTGAGTGGCTCTTAGAGCTTGCATACGAGTCTGCAACACATACTTGTCTTCAACTAAAGACATAAAATGTCCCAATGTGTTGCAGACTCGTATGCAAGCGTTTTTTGTCTAGCGACGCAATGTTTTTTTCCGCCAATCTAGCTGGACAAAAGCTTTGAAAATAATTCCTTTTCTCCTTCGAAGTTAACATTGGAGTCTCTTCATAGATAGTTGACAAGGTGAGAAACAAAGGAGAAAGAGCTCAGAATTCGCAGAATCGTGTCATATCATGGATTGTTAAGTGAAGATAAAACCAACTCATCGTCTGGCCTCATCAACTGCAAGTGATTCACCGGCAGCTTCGCCTCGGATCATTAAAATATTTTTCAATTCAAGTTCTATATTATACGAGTACTCAGCAACAGCTAGATTTTGGTTCTATGGGATTTTTAAAATTTGCTATATTTTTGACCTAGGTATTTAAGTTTTTTAAGCGAAAAACGTCGTCTTAGCTATAGTTAATGGACTGTAACTTTTGACAAACACCTCGATCAACCCAGATATTTTCACCATGTCAAATTTGAGTTATTTCTGGGTGGGATTGGACAAGAAACAGCTGCAGGAAGTTGCAGGTTTAGGAGATATAGTGTTTTAAAATCAAATTACGCCACATCATTTTCGAATGTTGGTGTGTTTTGACGAGGTGGAAAGTGCTGAAGTACGGGGATACAAATTTGTGCATGCTGCAATGATACTGTTACGAAAACTAGAATATAACATTCTAATATAGCATCAAGTTATAATCCCAACATAATAGGAATCGGAAGTTACTAATTTTACAACCTGAAGTTCGTATTCATTTTTTAACATAGGTAAATGTGTGACAGAGTTCCCGTCAGAATCCCAGAGAAAGCGCTGCCGTCGCTCCGTTGGAAAACAACGGGCGTCGCACGCCTCTTCTCGTGTTCTTGAGAGGCTGAGTTTGGCGTTGGATGGATGATCCAGGTCCTGGAAATCCAATCTACTCCGAACATAGCTCATTAACGCTATTAGTAGGAGTGGTATCTCTCTGACGGGATACTGTCACTCTCCTCTACCCCTTTTTCGAGGATTCAGGACCCTATTGCACCTCTGGGTTGCTACCTAGATCCTTGATAAATGTTACATTGAAGTTCTTATTTTCCCAATGTTTAATTATTCAAGATCCTATTTCATCTTCAAATGAATTGAAAGTTCCCTCAATTTATTTGTCATATATGTATAATATTATTTTTATTATTTTCAAGAGAGAGAACAACCTTGATATCGTAACTAGTTTTTAGTTCATTTGTTACACTCAATTTTATGTGTTTTTTTTTTAAGGGTAAAACTTGCTAATTAAAGTGTAAAACTCTGGGGAGATCTGCAAGTGATACTGTGGTGAACTCACCAATTATCACCGACCCTTTTCAGGGCCACCAAAAATGAGTTCACACATAAAAAAAGGTAATTAAGACGTCGGACTAGCTTATGACAAAACACGACAACTCGCGGGAAGAAATATACAAATTACATAACCGCCGAGTCAAACACGCCAAAAGGAAAGGAGTACCAAGCTAAACGCTCACTGCACGAGCAAGGCTAGGCAAGCCGGCGATCTGACACACAAAAACTGCCTTAAAACAAACGACATTGAAACAATTGTTACCATTCGATTCAGCGCGGAAAAATACGTAGAGACCGACCCCAAACTTGTATTTTCTTAGGGGGTCATTTTTCACAAAAACCCTCGATTTCATAGAAAAAACACGTTTTTAAACATACAAACACACTTTTCTCCCCTAATTAACAAAGTAAAATAAAAATCGATTATACCGTTGGAAAGCTGAAATTTGGGGCAAGTTTTCCCTGCAACGCTTACGGTTTTTTACAATTTTGTTTAAATACTTAACGCCTCTTAAGAAACAGTAATTTTCAAAAAGTGAGAAATTCTCATGTTTAGTTCATTTTTTCGCTTACGTGACCTACTCTAAAAATACTTCAAATACTTCCGGGAGATGGGAAATTTACAGCTCTTTCCAATGACATATGGCCCTGTTTTACATAGTGGGATGTCCCCAGTACACAAGGCAGTTAATTTTGATCAAATGCTCTCGAAAAAATTGTTTTTATTTAGTATTTTACACTATAAACCTCGTCAACTGCTTTTTAGAGAAAAATGTACTATTTTATTAGAAGAAATTTTACTTCAAAGTTGAGATTCGTAATTTTGGTCACACCCTAAAACTTCACAACTGTACTGATATTAAATTTTAAAAATCAATGCATTGAGAATGACATTGTGGGGTTCGGACACCCATGATAATTTTAACTGCATATTTCGAATTACATCCTGAATGAGTCGAGTCACTGAATTTGTGGGAGACGAAGAAGAAATGCGTGTCCCAAAATCCAGCATCAGTTTTCGAACGAAGAATTCGGCACGCGCTAGTTATTAGAGGGGCCAACAAATAGCACGTTTGGGCCCTTCTGTTATCTTTGGTTACAACGTGGCCATGGGAAATGGAAAAGTTTAAGATAGGGTTTTATAATTGTGTTTCTTGGTATCTTCATTCGTCTGGTCAATAATTAGTGCGTATTTTTCCTGTGTATCATTCTTCTTTTTATCAGAATGGATGAATTCAAGGCCTTCAAACTTGGTGATAGCTTCCTTTGCATAAAGGCAAGTGGCCAAGTCAATTCACCATTCTTCCCTTCCTCATTTTTAAAATGGTGTTTCAAACACGAAATCGTCTTTTGGTCACTGATACCAAAATGATTCTGAGTGACCAAAATGATGAAAACTACAAATCTGAGCTGCAGAACCTTGAAAAACGCTATTTGGAATAAATAAATAAGTTCCTGTCATGCAGCGAGATTGTATAAGTGAATTTTCGTAAATTATCGTATTGTATTAAGTTTACATGTATCGTTTATACGTTTCTATATCGTATTGTTTATACGTGGTAATTAATTTTGCCATTCAATTAAAGTTTAATATTCATCCACATGATATCATGAGTCTTCATGTTTATTGTATCTACATATTGTTGCAGGGAATGGAGGAAAACAAAGTTTTTGTCATTTTGGTCATAGATGGTCATTTTGGTCACACCATGTATTCGGCTCAGATTTCAATAATACTCGATGAAAACACGATCTGAATATTTATGACTACACGATTCACAAACTTAAGCTCTATAACCCATAGCAAGAGCTTGGATTAAAACGAAATTTCTCTTGACCTGTGGAGAAGTGTAGTGTCAAATCACTGATGTTCGAGGTAAATTCAGAAAAATGTAGTTAATAATTCAAAATTCACAACAATCTCTATTGTACTGACCACTGAAAATTTAATCTGTAAGTGAAAAATTTGTAAAATTCCGAAAATTTTCACTTTCTTCAAAGTTTGTCTCTCGAAACGTTCTGGATGGAAATTTTCATGATGTATGCCTAAAAGTTACATCACTTTCCCAGCTTTCTAACAGTGAATTTTCATTTTGCTTTGTTAATTGGGGGAGAAAAGTATGTTTGTATGTTGAAAACGGGCTTTTCTATGCAATCGAGGGTTTTCGTGAAAAATGATCCCCTAAGAAAATAGGTACTAGTTTAGGGTCGGTTTCTACGTATTTTTTCAAGCTGAATCGAATGGTAACACTCGCAGATCTCTCCAACTCCGTTAAAACCGAGATTTATACTTTAACAAACTAATTTTTAGCTCATTTTTTATGCTTTATTTTATGTTTTTTTAAGGGTAAAACTACGTTAAACTCGGTTGGAACGGAGTTGGAGAGATCTGCGAGTGTTATCATTCGATTCAGCGTGAAAAAATTCGTAGAAACCGACCCCAAACTAGTGTAAAAAGGAGATTATAATAAAATAATATAGAGTTCATCTTACTACTTTCTGTTCCTCGCCAGATCAATTACCTACTCCTGAGTGAAATAAAGGCGTAATTGCTTTCCTACTCGACACAAGAAGATGAAATAACGAATGGGAGCATCTTTGGGACTGCTCAATGCTGGGTAGCGATGACGAGGTCATCAGATTTTTCATCCGTGTATATAAAGGATTTGAACCATTGTCATGTAATTTGCAGTTTTCAACTCATTTTGGTGCTGACACGGAGATGTCGTCGTGTCATCATTGGCCTGTCGTTATAATGTGGCCAGGCTTTATTTTGACATTCTTAGATTCCTATGTACTATTGTACATAGCTATCAGCTTTTCTTGCATACTGAGGGAATAGTAAAATGTAGGTAAGCGTTTTGTTTCTTGTAACGAACTTAAGCGCCTGGCACGGGAGCGACGGACGCACATTCTCTTGGATCTCACGGGAACTGTCACATTCTTCTCCTTCTTCTTGCATGGCACGACAACACGCTAAGGAATCATGGCCTCCTCAAGCGTTTTATTTAATTTTGTTAATTTCTTCGTGATAGGCATCTACACCTAATGATTACGCCTAACAATAATAATAAATTACAAAAAATAATAACTACCTCGGCTTAGAAGGGCTATCGAATGCAGTAATAATAAACCTTTGTGTAATAATTTGCTTCGTATTTGTGTGTGAGTAGATTTTTGGGGAAACAGCTGATTGGTTTCTGTATTGTGGATCATCCAATAAATGGATATAAGAGACATAATTTTGGGAAAATAGACTTTTCTAAATAATAATATAATTAATGATCTACTTAATTCACAGTGGCCAGTGATATTGATAGCTAATTATAACAACGGCTCTATTGAAATATAGTTTCGGTTTCCAGCACCCTGGTGAAAAGTGTGATTATCGTTTGGAAGATAATTTTCTGTGTGAAACCCAAACATATGCGTCCTTAATAAGACAGACTCGGTATTTTTAAGACTTGGAGAGCAGTAGGTAAACTAAACTATCTTCCTAGCCTGAAATAGGAAAGGATATCAAGGATATCGCTATAAAATCGATTTGTGAATCGGTTCTGAATTGGACCTAATAAATCAAATCTCTAAAATTCAGACAAGTAAAAAATTGATGTTAAAAAAAGCACCTCATATTTACCGTTTTATACTATTCAAAATTGCCCAAGTTGATAAAGTTTTCTTAATTTTTTTATAACTTATCAACCCAACCCACCTTGTTAGAATGATTTTTTTAACGAATTGATGAACAATCAATATGTCTATAGTCTATAATAATGTCTATAGTAATAATAAAAAAATTAAAAAACAGGCATTAGTATGTAGCTTTCAAATTTTTCTATGAACAAAACTGTGTGTAAAAAAAAACCGTTGTTATTGAAATTTCTTCCAGTGGGTACTTACGTCTATGCTTAAGATTACGATGTTTGTTAGGCTTTAATTAATAACTACCTATCTATATTGATCATTGATCCAAGTAGAAAGCATAAATAACAGAATAAAAAGCATTAAAAAAGTAATAATTAACTTTTGTGTTATAATTTTTAGTTAGTTAGTTTTTAATTATATAATTAGTAGGGTTAAAGAAACAATACCAATCCAGTTCTCATTAAATATCTTGAAAATCGATGTAAAAACCAATCCTCGATTTTCTCAAATACCTATCCTAGTAAAAGAATCGGTGCTCAATTTTATCGGGTACGTACTTGGAAAACGATTTAAAAAAATCTACTTCAAAAACATTTTTGGAGTAGAACAATCGATTTACTATATTAAAAAAATGAATGAAAAAAAATAAATAAAGTATAGATACCCACCCCTAGTGTGAAACATTTTTATTTTACCAATGCTTGAAAAAATGTATTTCAGTTAGAGAAATAGAGAATAGGTACGTATTTTCATTCAATATAATTCAGCGACTATCATCCCAAGAGCAAAATCCAACCCCTTTGCCAAACTTCAGAAAAGTAAATTAACTAAGATTGTGGGGCCTTAGAACCCACTCATTAATATGCTCCTAATCGAAAAAATTGCTAAGCCATTTTCAAACTTAAACACAATAACAACATTTTAATCAAAAGGTGCTGAGCATGAGTAAGATGCAACAATCATCATAAGATTCAGTCATCACTGGCTTCTGATAATGATGAATCGTCATCACTTGACAATGACATATCAGAAATACCTTCTAGTGCATGAGGAGAGGCGAATTCTTTCACACACTCTTTGACTTTGGCGACGAACTTGTCTGGGTTCTGGGTGTAGAGGTTGGCTGCGTCACAGTTCAACGGGTCCGCAGGGTTGGGGTACGCCAGTAGCTGAGGCAGAAAGGACTGGAAGACGTTTGTGAGATCAAACAGGGCTGTCCACGCTTGGTTTATCACGTCCAAACAGATCGTGCCGGAGTTGAAATCCACGTTAGGGTGAAAAATCTTGTTCACGAAACCGATCGAGGGGGATTTGAATGGATACTGTTCAGGCAAATGAACTCGAACTCCCCATTTTCCTCCTTCGTAGGGAGTACCATCTGGCCCTGGGAATTCCACGATCATTTCAGCCATGTTCCCCAATAGAGTGACTTTCATATCAGACTGAATTAGTTTCATCACATCCTTATTCAACCTCCTGTTGTTAGATACCTCCTTATCTGCCATAATGATACAACTCTTAGCACAATGTTTTGGAAATTCAACAGGTAAGAGATAATAACAAGTTTTACGCCAAATACCCCCAAAAATAACGACTCAAGAATGTTAAATTGTATAAAATTTAAAAATGTCTTTCCATGCAACAAACAGCAAAAACAAATCTTCAACATATGTAATATCAATTCATTGGTGATTATAAAGATGGAATCGGATTGTATTTTGTAGCTACCTACCTGGAATGTACAATGTAGGTATCTAGTTTTTTTCATCTGTTTGAATTTAATGGATCTCCTCTAAAGCTGACGATTTGTCAAGGTAGTGTGCCACTGGGTTTTCGTTTGTGGGCAGAAATTCTCTGGGTAGGTATGCTTACAAAACGCCCAACAGCTCCCCAGTTTGAAAAAGTTAATGCTTTTTTAAAGATAATACCCTCCATTTAGTGTTCTAACGTGCTTGTGCTCATGGACTAATTGAGTAGCTTTCCTTTGGCTTAAGCTCTAAGCAAGCAGGAGTGCCTTCTAGTGAAATTTAGTTCATCTTATATTTTATATACTCTATGTACCAGCATCCCAAGTTT
The DNA here is from genome assembly GCA_030762985.1 of Adelphocoris suturalis. Classification (NCBI taxonomy): domain Eukaryota; kingdom Metazoa; phylum Arthropoda; class Insecta; order Hemiptera; family Miridae; genus Adelphocoris; species Adelphocoris suturalis. The sequence continues at coordinate 4,042,672 of CM061043.1, read as the reverse complement.
TTGAGCTTGTAAAAAATGAACTTCTTGCGAATAGAGGAGAGGACTGTAAACTGGAGACCCGAAAATAACGCTGACTAGAGTAACTTTAAAGAATTTGGAGGGGGAGTTAATGCACATTTATACAGTTGCGCATATTCAAGGATAGGCGAGGCCTACTGTTTCGAGAACAGTCATTTCGAGTACGTCTAGAGATGGTTAGGGAAGGTGCCTGCGGCCTGAGCTTCCCTCAACCACCCCTAGACGTCCCTAATACTTCTTGGTTTTACGTGAATAGCGAAATGGAACTACGTGACGTAATGATTAAGGAATATATTTAACCTTGAGTGACTCAGCCCACGATGGTTTTGGGCATGGAGCAGCACTGTCGGCAATGCAGGGGTGCAATTTCCTATGGAAGAAGATGAGTACACAATCCATGATTCTCATGATCAGATGGGGAGGCCTACCAAGTTTACGTACAGTTGCTGCAACAACAAAAATGAGCTTTGATTCAAAAATATATTGTGTTTTAAGAGTGTGTAGGAACTTCAAAAGGAAGCGCTGCTAAAATATCTAAGTATCTCTCACATAGAGAAGAAATAGTAAGGATCATCTTGAATGATTTTAATGTATGAATTACTCGTGATTTATTAAGTACAATCAATAAGTACATAGATAGCCCATTTCGATAGGTACCTATGTGAGCAGGTTTTATCGTGTTCAGAGCAGCTTCGGCTTCTTCTAACGCAGGTTTAGCAGCTTCAAGTTTTATTTCTGCCATTGCTTTCTCTTTGGCAATTACTTCAACCAGAGCTTCAGCTTTCTCTTTGACTTTCATTACCTGCAGTCAAGTAAAAGATACATCCTATATGCTGCAAAATCAGTAAACTGAACAAGCTAAATAGAAAGTTGCACAGACCTGGTTTTTAACGGCTTCTGCTTGATGAGCTCTATCAGTAACTTCCAAAAGAACGTCCTCTGCCTTTTTGGACGCAACTGCCAATTCCCTTTCCATTTCGGCTAATTCGGTTTTCAACAACCCAACGCAAACAGAGGCTTCTTCCAATTTCATCAGACCTGTATCCATACGTAATGCACCTTCCCCCAATTCCTTTTGCTTCTCAACATAAATTTTCTTATAGGCTCCGATAAAATTTAGGTAAGATTTTGGCGTTACATGAGTAGCTCTTCGAAACCTGGAAAATATTAAGATAAATGGGACGCAGTTGTCAAAATTGATCTAGGCAATAAAGACCAGAGTCCTATATTACAGAACAAAAGGAAATAGAGAGTGCCTGGAGCACGATCCCCAATGCCTTGGCGATGAATTAATAATAATAATTCACATCGTAAAATAAAGTCATGATCGTTTTACAATATGAATTGAACAATTTTTCTTCTCTAGAGGTTTTTTCACGGATATTCATTTATACTTATTTGATGTGGAATATGCCTTTGTGGAAAGTTCAACAAGCTCAATTTCGCAAAATCTCTACATCAGGATTAAGCTGTAAGGAAACCATCTCTGAAAATGATTGATCAGACGTTGCTAACCGCAACGCTGCATCAAAATTTTGACGACCAAACTAAACTTGGCAATGCCCTGGGTATGCTAGTATGGGATAGCTGACTTAATGATTTCCCAGACATATTCCTTGGGACTTAGAAATCAATATCATTTACTGAAATTCCTACCTTTGGAAATATTCAGCAGAAGTGGTGGATACAATGTGTTGGATATAGCCCAATGCATCGACAAGCTCCAGTTTGACTTTGGGAGAGCATTCAATCTTGAACTCTGTGAGAAAATGACGAGCAACTGAAACCAGAGCGTCCCTAGGCCATGGCTGAAACCAATCTAGGGTGCAACCAGATATTAGAGCAGGGAACCTCATAGCTCGGCTACGGAATTTTTCACCAACCTGAAAAATAAAATCTATAACATATACCATATTCTAAATCTAGATAAATATTTTTAACTGGTGAAAGTTTTAAGAACATCAGTTGTTGAGGAGTAACGATTCACACAAATCATAACACCAGTGACGGATTAATAGAATTTCGTGGGTGGGGGCGGTAGTCCTCTACCGGGAAGAGTCTCCCCCCCCCCCCCCCAGAAGTTTTTTTGAAAAAGACCTTGAAAAACGAGCAGTATTAGAGGATTTAGACCTACACTTTATATTATGTAAAAATTAACATGAAAAACACGATTTTTATTTGCACAAATATTAGCTTGGTTACCAAATGTCCATGTACACACACAAAAAAAATAAAATGATTATAGGAAAATAACTTTTTTGGCAAAATTATATTGCGAAATGCAGGGCATGAAACATAAAACGCTGGAGATATAAAACAATACTACATAGGTAACAACTTCAGTCCTTGTGATGTAATATTATTTATAGATTATATATTTATATTGTGAACACAGGATTAAATAATAATACACTGACACTTCCCGCGTAAATCCCCGATCCGGACACCGCACACAGTTTGTAGGCCTACTAAAATTCAAACGAACAGATTTGTAAATTGGCCGTGAGAGATTAGAAAACCAGTACCTACCATCCCAGTTTCTCCACAGTTCCTTCATCTACGAAAACATACTTGATAAAAAACGGAAGTCGGTGAAAAACATTGTCTATTTCCACGAAAAAAAAAAGAGTTAGGTACAATGTTAAATCGATTTCGACGGTTAGGCCATCATCAGTGACAAACAACTCCTTATTGTTATTATTTGTTACAGATGATGGCCTAACCGTCGAAATCGATTTAACATTGTACCTAACTCTTTATTCACTAACATCCGTTTTGAAATGGGTTTCCACAACTTCGTCGCGAGTGATTTAGTTCGTACATACTTTATGGCGTAGTTTTCAATCCTGGGAGTTGGGGTTTAAAAAATTCCGAAACCACGAAAATCGATAGTAATGAATATTGCGGTTCTATGACCTTAACTATCAGCGGAAGCTACTAGAAATAATATAAAATGAGAAGAAAAAAATCATTTTGAGGCCTAATCATTTCATTGATGAAGTTAGCTAAAAATAATAATAAGGTGATTTTGGTATAATGGATGGTAATTTTGCATTAATTTTATCAAAACCCACGTAATATCAATTTTATATTATGTTTATTAACTAGGAAGGTATAAATGACGGTATGATACTCGGCTTTCAAGTTTCACGGCCATTTTTAAATAAAACTCATTGTTTCAAATTATGCAACCAAAAGACAACATGTAGGTTCTGGCATGTCCTTTGAATAAAGTAATCCATGACGATTTCGTTGTTTAATGTCCTTTTGTTGTTCTCTCTTCTCATAATAGGTGAAAGCTCTGATATAACTTCTTGTTGTTCATCTCGAGTGAAAAGATTGGATATGACTCCTGCAAATTACCATAGCAGCGTTAAAATTCAATGGGTGGTATGCATAAAGTTGAGCAAAAGCTCAATCTCACCATTTTGTGACCGAAACCTCGGATTGGTATGCATAAAAAGTGAGATTAATCTTCGTCTCTAGAGATTCATCTGAAGCGATTGAGATGAATCTCACCCCTTGAGTTCAAGCGCTGGGGGGAGGGATTGATCACCATTTCCTATGCATAAAGTTGAGATAAAGCTCTGAAAAAATGCTTTAGCTCAGGAAAAAGTGAGACAGCCATGGACGAAACTCAACTTTTCTTGTCAGTCCAGTTCGTGACACGATGGCGGAGTTTATGAACCTTACTAGGATCAACCAATGTTTTCAAGCTTCGGCGGGCCACTAGGGATGAAGATTACAGAACGCTGTACCGTTTTAACCGGAGGAATGTTGAGTGATTGTCAAAACATTTCCTTGGAGAAGATTCTGGGGAAACGAGAGGTGGAGCTCTGAGCAACCAACAAAGAATGCGATCGCTTTTGCGTTATGTTGGGGACCCAGGGTTCCAAACAGGTGTAGGGGAAGACATCGGTGTACATCAGTCAACAGTATCGCAAACAGTTATAAGTGTGATGTTTAGCATCTTCAGTAAAGCTCATGTGGATAAAATTTCCGATTCCGACTTCTGAAGGAGAGCTACAGATTGCGCAACATAATTGGCAAGAAAAATACAGCTTTGTAAATGCCATTGGAGCTTTGGATTGTACTCACGCAGCAATTGTGAAGCCCAACCAACATGGAGATGAATACATTCACTCAAGGGTCAAATACCTGAGCTAAAGCTCAACAACGCACGGGTTGCGTGAGATAGATCTCTAAACCTTTTACTCAATTTTATGCATACGAAAACCGAGATTGATCTCACGCTTGGAGATCTCTCTCAATCGATGAGCTTTCGCTCATGAGATTGATTTCTGAGCTATTGCTCAACTTTATGCATACCACCCAATGAATGGCTAAATCTCATAGTTGTTTACGTTTCAATAAATTCGAGACATCAGTCCAATCAAGCATGGATACAAAAATTACCAGAGGAGAGGATGTTATTCAAATATTCGAGAAAAACTTCTTCTTTTATATCCAGGTCGGTGAAGATGAACGTAGTTCCCTTTCCTTGAACACCGCATGATCGGTAGAGAAACTTCAGGTCTTCTAGGAAATTAGCCACGTTGTACGATCTGGGGAAAATAATACAATCTTATCATTACTAGTTTATGTAATATTTACTTTATTATCAGCAACATTAAGTTTTCAGACCTGGAGAGGGAAATTTGGAACGCTTTGTATCCAGCAATGAATGAAGCGAGTTTGGTAAGGGATTGTTTACCAGAACCACCGACTCCCACCAACATCACGTTACCCCGCGGATGTCGAATGACCCGTGACACCTGAAAGTATGAAACGTGTAGGGAGAATTTTTAGAGCAAACAGCCACAACTTGAACATAAGTATAAAAATTAAGACTTCCTACCAATTTACTGAATGTCAGGGGAAGTACATTAGTAAACACGTACATAATGACAGGTTCGTGTACTCATTAGGTTCAATAAGGAAATTCATATATTTCAGAGAATTAAAATGAGTCGAAACAGTGCGCAAGCTAAAGAAACTGACTCTTTATTAAATTGCGGTTTGATTGAGCTTTATTTATTTATTTATTTTTTAAATATTTGCATACATAGGAACTAAAGGTCTCTTCCTTGTGTCACATCATCAAAAATTATCATTATCAAAGTATTTAATTCTGAATCCTTACCTTAACAAGATGCCACATGGCATCTGGGAAAAATACAAGATCCATGCCAGCACCTCTGACCATTTCGTTGAATTGAGACAAAAACATGTCCAAACGTTCTTGCAGTTCGTTCAAATCCCAAACAGGTTCATAAACTTTGGGCAGTTCCATGTCAGTATCTTCCCCTTCTTCACCAGTTGGTTCGGGCGCATCTCTGTGAGTGATTGGGTTGGTCAATTTACAAGTTATTAAAGAAAACGACGTGGTAGTTTGTTCTAATATTTCAGGTATTGATACCTACGTAGGCTAAGGTTGAGCCATAATGGAACCCAATAGACCTCGAGATGAGAAAACAAATAATAGAGAGAGCATGGAAGAAAATGAACCATTTTCTCCATCTCCATACAGATCATAAAAGGTAGAACGTTCCTGTAGATGTAGAGACATGTGGATAATGTGCAACCAGTAAATCAGCTGATAATTGAAGCCAAAAGTTCTTAGTACTTAACAATGTTGAATGGCAAGATTGTTCTGTCATTAAGTAATATTTTTCGGGAATACAGATATCAAAGCATCATTAGGTCCTAGATGAAGCCAAAAGGTAGAAGACATGCACTTTGATGATTCCGTTTTTTAAATTTTCTCTCTCCAATCCTGAACCTAGTCAGTTTTGAAGATTTATAGTGATAACGTCAGTCCAACAACTCCATGGTCTGGTATTTGTGTTGGCTCTGATTTTCAGTACGATTTAGAAATCGCCTAATGGCAAAAAATAGAATTTTGGAAACTAGTTATTTCCCCGACATTTTTACCAAGATCCTAACGTTTGGAACAATCGTACACACGATCGTAAACATGTTTGGCCATGAAGAGGCTTATAGAGGCGACACGATCGACCACACGATCAACGACCCATCTGGCCACGGGGACAGCCGAGAACACCATGCTTGGAGAAATTCAAGAAGAAAGAATTTCTAGAACAAGAAACCTGAAACTGCAGAGCATTTGTAAGAATAGTGTAAATTCCGTTCGTAAAACCTCACATACTAGTACTGAGTTCCTGGTGTCCGCGTTTCAAAGTTACACCGAAAACAAGGATACATGATGATGATGTATTTCCGTGGCCAAATGTATTGCATTTCACTCGTCAGTGGCCAAACGTGATACGGCCGGGAGCACGCATTGCCTGATGCTCAAATGATAATTGATAAGAGTTGGATGTAGAGGGTTTTAGGATTTAACTTATAACTATCAGTTGACCTACCTCATAAAATCTACAAAAGGAGGATTAGGTAGGGCCATTTCTCTATACTCAGGCCCTAAATCAGTCTCTACCACTTCGAGCAATTTATTATCAAACCACTCTTTATCACTTTCCAGAGTAAATCTGAAAAAAATATTTGCAGAAATATTGGTTGAGGATTCAAAGAAGACTAATAATAGGTAATAAAATGAAGAAAGATTGTTTGAACTAGATAATAAATATTACCTGTCAGCAAACACTCGGGTGCATTCGTTTTTCCAAATTAACATAAGAGTGCTTTCAGTGTCAATAACATTAGAAAGCGTACCAACCATTCCTTGCCATATCCTAGACAAATCTCTAAGGCTGAAAACGTAGTGGAATTTAGCTGGAGTTGGCAGAAGATTCCCCTGAAAATAAGTTTTGGTCATTAACTAATGGCATTAATGATACCTAACCTATATACTGCTCGGGCTTTTGGTTTATTATTTCCAATAATAAGCATTGTGTAGCAAAAAATGTTTACAACCCCCCTCAAACTTTGTCACTTAACGTTTCAAGGTGCGTAGAATCCAAATTTGAAATGTCCGTCCGCCGTTCGCCATCCGGGCCATAAAAGGCCTAAGAATTTACTTTAAAAAACCCGTTCTTTCGCACATAGACTCCATTTGAGGTCTAGTTGGTCCTAACGTTTAACCATCCCGATCGCTTTACTCGCATAGATGCTATGGGCCAAAAACGGGCGAAAAAGTGTCTTTTTCGAGGCTTTGAGTGTTAGATGTGTTAGACGCACGCCTGGCACGCTTGGCAGGGGGTCACGGTGGGTGGTGAGGGGGGTGAGCGGGGGGTGGAGTGAGAGGAGGCGCCGCGGCACCTTGTGGTGGCTGGAGTGACCAGGGGCGTAGCAGAGGTGTGTAGGTGAATGGATATTTATTACTTTTACGTGTTATACCCATATAATACACCACGGCACCATGAGGTGGATACAGCGTTCCTTCGAGGCATGAATATATGTTTTTTTCTAGGTCATATTTGTGTGTTAATACCAATGCTTTTCCTACGCATATTTAATAACATATCCTCTCGACTTTTCGTACGTACTTAGATAATGATATTATTAAGGCAATAACTATTTGAATAGATAGGAGCTCAAATCGAGAAATATAAACATGCGTATATAATTATAGAAGTATAGGTTGTGGCAACTCGAAATAGGACACGCCAAGGAGTCTGGACGGGCCTTATGACGTATGCTAGCCAACTAAAACTACGATCAAACTCAATTGAAAAACGCTGCAATTATTTCACAAAAGTTTATTATTTTTAAACGGGTTTTTAAGTCAATTCTTAGGCCTTTTATGGCCTGGACGGCGAACGGCGGACGGACATTTCAAATTTGGATTCTGCGCACCTTGAAACGTAAAGTGACAAAGTTTGAGGGGGGGGGGGGGGGGGGGGGGGGGTTATAAAAATCTTTTGCTACACGATCACATTGGCTTATTATTGGAAATAATAAACCAAAAATAATAAACCTTTGTGAAATAATTTGCAGCGTTTTCCACATGTTTGGCACCCTCTACTCTCCTTCTATGATATCGGGATTAAAAAGCTTCCAAATCGCTGGCAAAAATGTGTTACAAACTTTGGTGATGATGTGAAAAAATAATACTTTATACAAATCATTTTAGCTCGCCATAAAAAAAAAAAAGTTAATATATGTGATTTAATCCTCAATCTGGAGGCAGAGGCGGATTGGCTCTAGAACTTATAGGGTAGAAACAGGGGGATGCTTCACACTAAACCACAGTTTTGGTGTGGCAGAGGGAAAACCGACCCTCCTACGACCCTGAAAACAATAATAATAGAAAATAATTACCATACCCGCGTTATTTGCCAGAGTTTTCTTGTCAACGGCACAATTTTCTTAATCAGTATCCGAACTTCTTGGGAAAATCCTCTCTTCAGATTGTAATGGCCCTCCCCAACGATCTTGAAAATCTTGTCGATGGATACATCGGAAGGGATGGTGCAGTTGAACATACAAAATTGTCTTTTCAGCCGAGCTGGAATATCGTTTCTCCCTCCGCCTGATTACAAAACAATAAATGTCGAGTATTTTAACGAATTTAAATGTAGGTAGTTGTTCAGAATCTTAATCGTAAGATTGTCCTATTTAGTTAAATAATTTTTTCTGACCTGGTAAGCCCATGGCTGCTACAAATTGCATATCGACAATAGTAGTAAATTCTCCAGGTTTTTCCAAACTGTAAAACCCGTTCATGTCCATAGTTTGGCGCACAATTTCATTTGTTATTTGATCTCCCCATTCGTTAATTTGAGGGAGGTTTATATCGTCGATGAAAACTATCATTTTCTTACCCCTAGCTGGTCCAAAGGTACTACCCATCCGTTTTTCGACGTAGCTTTCAATGGTTTTCTGAAACAAACAGACGCTACTGTTGACGCTCAGTAATACAAAATTCCATTATGTGAATCAAAGTAAAGAATGAGTTTCTCGGCTTTAGAATAATTAGTTTAGAATAATAATTGATGTGAACCCAGGCGTTGATACTATGGGTGGAATTATTTGTCCACAAATCATGAGAAGATCTGATTTTTGGTTTCTGAGGATGGGTACTGAGTTACTTACAAAAGTAAAGCTTAAATATCGTGTGATTCAACCATTCAATGATTCCCTGTGATTTTAATATTCTACTTTACTGGAACCAAACCTTTTTTTATGTAGGGTCGAATAAGAGAAAACGCGGGACCAAGGTTTGACTGGGGAAGAATCAAGATCCAACCGGAATCAAGGAAATACGATTCATGTGAATACTTTTCCGTCAATGCATTGGTGACAATGAAATATTTTATTGTCACCTATGCATTAAGGGAAAAGTATGAACGATGAAGGGCCTTAATGTAGTTCTGTATGAGAAGTTTGGAGCTGGTTTTGGACATAATTGTTTTCATGTTTGGATCTAATTGATTGTTTCATTCTGCAGCGTTGCTTGTAAATGTTGTGATGGAAAGGAGTAGTTCCTCCATCTCGGTTCTTGAATAAGCTGCAGCTGGTGATATCCCTGACGTTGATTCAGCAATCAGGAGAACCTTTGAAGGAGTAATTACACTCTATCCATCACCTCTCGTTGTTACATGGTAGCAGAGCGTGGTTTTGAGCCACACCCTCACCCCCACACAGCCTCTCTGTTATCGAATGTCCTGGCGCCCCTACCCCCCCCCCCCCCACCAATAGGCAAAATGGGCATTAACCCCTAAAACTAAGAAGCTAAAAACAAATACAACTTTTACTCTAGCCCTGCCTATTTGGATCCCACCTTCCACTTTGTCCCCCCCCCCCCCCCTCCTGCTTTATGAAAGCCCAGGGAGTGTGATGGATAGGAATAGTTCCTCCTCCTCGATTCTTGAATACGCTGCAGCTGGAGATATCCTTGACGTTGATTCAGCGTTCAGGAGAACCTCTGGGAGTAGCAGATTAATCGCCACTCACCTTTGAAGGAGTAATTACGCTCTATCCATCACCTCTTGTTATAATGTCCATCACTCAAGTTAGCTCTCTGCCTGGATTTTACCTGCTTCAATTTTGAAAAAGTCTGTTCGCATTAGGCAGATATAGCTGAACTCAGAAATCATCTCAAGCGCAAGTTTGGTTATTTGGTTAACTGACAGTCAACTCTATGATATAATAACTTCTGACTAAGCAGCTGCTATTTGTCATCAGCTGTTCAGAGATTCATCCTAGTCGTTCTTTGGACTGGAGGAGTTATCTGTCAAGTGCGCATTTTTATCGAGAGGCTGAGAAAAATTGTATTCATGAGTAAATCAAACATCTTGGTAGGCCGTAGGTTGGAGACCCCTGATCTATATTTCTGTTTTACAGTAGTGGTTGAATCTCTTACCTGAAACTGGTATGGGCTGGTAGCAGATGAGAAGTTAAATGCTCTATTCAGATACAGATCTGGATTGAGTTTCTTGGTGAATGCCTTCATCATCACAGTTTTAGCAGAACCCTGCTCTCCAAGCAGCAAAACAGCTTTACCTTGTTTGGCAATGCTGTTGATAAGGTAATCAGTTCGAACGTTCTCCAATATGGGCACCAAGATTGAATTAAAATCCGGAGTTGTAGTTTCTGGGTAGGAATATGTGGGGACTAAACGGCTCCATGGGTCCCACTTCCCTACAATTAAAAAAGAAACGCATTCAATAACTACCTAGGTATATATATAATAAAATAATGTAACTTGAGCATTTATATACAGAAGGTATCCTTGAACATGGGATAGAGTTCAGGTGGGGTGCATTCTACAACCTCCTGCGCAACATCACTGGTCACATTTTCTCACTTATAAAAAAACAAAAAATAAACAACCATATCAGATCGCATTTATGTCTGATAGCCACTCGTGGTGTCAGCTGTCCCCCAATGGTAGATCACAATTTGTTTCGATGATTTTACCGGAGTCTGCTACTGTGAGGCAAGGGTGTGCCAGGGGCGGCTACTGATAGGAGCATAGGCGCATGTGCACCCCCAGTCACACCAAAATAATAATAATAATGTTTCAAAATTTCTCCACTCTCATTTAAAGTTAGCTAGTGACAGGAGACGGGAAATCTAAATCTACGCGTTTAACAGAGAATGTTGTGGTAGGGATGGGCTGAAGGGGGAAGCTCGCCCAACATGACCAACCAGAAGCGAGCGGGAGTAGCACATCGCTGTTGCTCAACCTCAGACTTGACTGCCTATCTCCGGACTGAGGATTTTCAATTTGAATTGAAGCGGGCATGTGAGATTGACCAATCAGAGAGCCTTTTACATCCCGAGTTGACCATATTAGGGGCATGCTCTTCCACTAGATAGCGACTTTCCGTTCTCCTTATCATTTTTATCAGTCACACTTCTTCTATTTTTCCCGGTGTTATTTCATTTAGAGTTACGACTTTTTGTAGTTATTGAGTGTTGAGTAGATACTTTTATGATGAATAATTCTGTTGAGTTCATCAAATTGAACTGGTCTCATTTGTCAATCGAAGAAAAGTGCAGGATTCGTGATGCTGGCCGCCCCTTGCTACTACTGGGTCTAACGCAAACTTTGAAAATCAAAAATCGTTCTGATTCGGTCCGTAAGTTCAACCCCTATAATGGATAGATTTTATTTTTATATTCCCCATTATTTATCTAGATGATGACTAACCCTTCTCTTTCCCCATGTCCTCTCTCTTTCCTTCCTCTCAGGGTGTGCTCAAATTCGAACTCACAACTTTAGCCACCAGAGTCGCTGCAGCCCCTCCTAGTGGTGAGTAGGGATATGACTGAGTAACTTTCCAAATATTGATAACAACAGGAGAGGTTACAGATAGAGTTGTCATTGTACGAAAATAGAAAGATCTGTCATCAACGAGATCAATGCTCAAGAAAAGATCCAAATCGGAGTTTACCTTTTATTTAATTGAAATAGGTGTCTATAGAAGAATGGGCGGAATCCGGAAAGAAAATCACAAACAGAAGAAAATTCAAATCAATTCTCACGTTACCATCTTTGTGACTCTTAGATCGAGGAAAACCTCTCTATCGATTCCAGCCAATTTGACTTTTTTGCAGTCAGTAGGCTCAAGTTAATTCTTTGAAAAACGAATAGGTATAATAAGTATTTATGTTCATGTTAATTATGTAGTCATAATCAGCAATTATGTATACTGATAATGCGTATCTAGGTACCATCTATAGACCCTCATTATTAATTTCTTGGTGTGATGATAATACTAAAATATCTATCAACCATTTGGATATTTTCCTTTCTATGGTTTACATTTGAGGTTCCAACCATTTTCCTCAAAAATGTTGGCTTCTAAATTTCAGGTTTCTACTAAATGACTGAGGTACCTGAATGAAATGAAGATTTTGGCTTTTCTCCACAAATATGTAGTAGATACAAACAAATTGAATTAACAAAATTCATTGATACTTGACCCAATAAAAATATGGTGTTGAGGAAGGATGAAGGATGCTTGATGCTGAGGGGCTGTCGGTTAGGTCCTCCGCCTTTCTTCAATATATTTATTCAGTTGTTTCTAGTTATACAACCGGATTCGCCTCTTAAGAAATGTTAGATTTGCAAGTTTGTTTGGTACCTCAGTAAGTAAAATTTATTAAAAGATCACAAGTGATATAATTTTATAAGATTGTATGTATTAAATAAGTTTAAACAAGTAGAATTTAAATTTCATACAACGCTAAATTCACAGCACTGCAGGAGGAGAGCAATGATTTATAATAGGGCAGATATTTGAATATAAATAATACGGAGGGCTATCAGTGGTAGTTGAGTCGTCAAACCATAGACTGCCAACTCCATTGTATTCCTTGTTATATGACCTATTACTTGATAATTCAATTTGTGATCAATAGTGTTCGAAATTGCTTTTATCAGCACCTTAAATTTGGGGGATTTTCTGGTTTATCCTAGGGAATTTTCTTCGTGAATTCAGCAAGATTTTTTGAGTACACGACTTTCAAGATGGCCGATCAGCTGATGTCATTTGAGATGTTAATTGTTAATTCTAAATTCTGTGTTACCTATTATAGCTTTCTATGAATCGTATTCGTATATACTTACTCAAATTGTTCGACGTAGGATGTTTTGTGATTTAATTTTTAACTACGCGTTATTGCGTACTACGAGCAGGTGCATGGCAGGAAGCGTTGGTTTCCTGGTCCAGCGCAATGCCAGCAGCACGTATCAACACTGACAGGAAAACAGCGTTGAAATAAGAGGAATAGCTCTCCATATTATTTATACTCAAAGGGGCAGACTGAACTCAACTGAGAAGGGGCGATATATGGCTTTGGGCCCCTCTTGGGTAAGCCAGCAGAGGCTAATGCTAGTGCTTTCTGGAGGCGGAAAGTTCTGATAATAGTTTAATTTCTTCTTTTACAGATTTTGTTGATTGAGGATCCATGGGGGACACTTAGTGTGGGAAATTACAATGGTAGTAATTCAACCAATTGTTCCATTCACATGTGAAATATCAATGCAAGGAAATTCATAGTTTAATTATGGTGATGTTCTGAGGAACTAATTGTGGAGGACTGTGGAACTAATGTGCCAGAGGCATCCTCTTGCTGATTAGAGGGTGATAAAGATGAGCGGGGAATATGATTTGAACTGAAGGCCAAACACCTTCGGTAAACTTTACTAACTTAGGCACAAAAAACTTTTAGGTCTGAAATCCCTGACCAGGCACTATGACGAAACTGGGGATAGATAACTAGATACAACCAAATAAGTATATTCAAGAATGCAGTCGTCCATTATCTCACCTCTATAACATCAAGCAACTACCGAGACAATCCTCACAAAAGTAAAATAGACTTGGTGGAAAGATGCATGTGGATATTACCCTCTTTGGAAACTACGCAATCGAATACTGAGGAATCTGGTTCAGATAGTATCCGGGGCAAACTGAGATTCTTCAAATTCTGGCGAACGAAAAAATTGAACTTGTCTCGTCCAGTGATATCAAGAAAAGCTCCGATAGACCACACCAAGGAAAACACGTAGGCTCGGCGAATATACTCATCTGTAACACTGAACATTTTGATTAGACAAAGTCAATCAACGTGAAATTCCAATAGCTTCGGTGAATTCTGAACATAACTCACGCTTTCACGACAGGTGCCTGCGCTACTGGAGTTTCACTTTCAGGAGTGGACTGGGTAGAAGACTTATTCTCTTCTTGTGGATCTTGATCATTTTCTTCGCTTGGAATCAATGACTTCAACAGCAGTATAATCTAGTAACAGATAAATCATTAATCATCCCATAAAATTCATTTACTCAAGCAAAAGGAAACTATCTTCGATGATTATAAATTATTATTCACAAAAGACAATAGAGATTTGAACATTCATCTGCTCTATTATGTGTGCCTACTTAGGAAGTAGTACCAACACTTGTTCAGATTATCATGGAAAGAGTGAAAATGAGAATCTGTATCATGTGGTGCAGCAGTTTCCTCGTACTCACGGTGGGCAGGGCAAGAAGCCGGATATTGTTGCCCTCAAGCCCGATGGGTTTGCCATAATCCTGGATGTCCAGGTTGTCAGTGGCAGGGTGGACATGGAGCAGACCTGGCGGGCTAAAATAAATAAGTATGATAGAAATGACCTGTGGCAAGCAATTTCTGAGCTAAAAGGAGTGGCGACCAATAACATCAAGGTTATGGCTGCAACCGTGTCATGGCGCGGGGTGTGGTGCGGGAAAAGCGCCACGGAGTTACTTGAGTTGGGCATCTCAGCAGGAGTGCTCCGTGGTATCACCACCCGTGTCCTGAGGGGTTCTTACTTGAACTGGTGGTCGTTTTATAGGGGCACTTCCTTTCATCCCATTCTTCCTCCTCATCCTGCAACTTCCCTTATCCCTAGAGCCGGCGTCGGGTAAACCTGGGCGTCCTCCCCACTTTTTTATTTTATTTGTTTATTTTTCAATTTAATGGTGTGTCCCCTCCGCCTTTGAGGGAAGTTTCGTAAAAAAAAAAAAAAAACAAAAAAAAAAAAAAAGTATGAAAGTGTCATTCCAGACGATAACTGTCCGTAGAATTGTGTAGAAACTTGTTTTATTTCCAACTGGAGCAGTTACCGGGACCTAGGTAATTTAAATGTCAGGCTGCTATAATTTAAATGCTCTTTGGTGGCACAAAGAAAACATAACGACCTTGAGTTAATCTGGAATTTATTTGAAGTGTAATTCCTAATCAGGCTGGGTTTTCTCGACCACTGAGTTAAACATTAAATGTGGGTTTCTCGAGGGTTGGTCAATAAAAAGTCAATATTCTAGGCCGACGTTTCGAAATATTTATATTTCATCTTCAGGGCTTGGAAAACTATTTGGACGCTTATTTCATATCCTCGAGCATAGAGTAGGACGTCCCTATGAAGCTAGGCTTTGTTAATAGAAAGACGACCTATTGGAATTGATCCAGGGGGATTTATATTTTTTAGCAGCATATTGCTCAAATAAAGTTTATTAACTATAAAATAGAACATTAAAAATTTTATGTACAAAATTATGCTGAAAAATTTACTTTAATTTCATTAAAATGTGCAAAAAAATCGATAAAAACTGCAATAAAGTTAGAAACCCAAAATCTCTTTTTGAATAGCAGATTATTATTTAGAAAATATATTTATAAAATTGGTAGTTAACAATTTCTTTTCACTCAAAGTCCTCAATTTTCAAAACAATGTGTAACATAATATAGTAGGTACGATAATACACGAAAATTCGCTCATAAGATCATGCAGCATGACTGAAACTTTTGCCATGAGAAACTTTGTAGTATACTGAGAAAACATTATTCAACTGAACAGAGACTAGAATTGAAGTTACACCTCTTATAACTTCAATTTTAGTCTTTGTTCAGTCGAATAATGTTTTCTCAGTAAGTATACTCCAAAGTTGTTTCTAAATTTTCTCGGTATACCCAAAGATGTTGTTTACTACCTATGTATAGCTACCTACTCTATGCTCGAGGATATGAAATAAGCGTCCAAATACAGTTTTCCAAGCCCTGAAGATGAAATATAAATATTTCGAAACGTCGGCCTAGAATATAGACTTTTCATTGACCAACCCTCATGAAACCCGAAACATTTTACAAGTAATTCCTAAATTGTTCCATAAACTGGTTTTGCCAAACACATTTTTAGCGAATTTTTGAAGAAAATTAGGCTATTGCTCTCGCCTCAAAATTTGTAGAATGTGAATTTTTGAAAAAATTTTATGCATAAATCCGTTTCAGGCTATTCTGAATCATATTCTGAAGTTTAACGCATTTTTTTATGTATGTATGTATGTGACATTCCAGACGATAACTGTCCGTAGAATTGTGCTAGAAACTTCAAACAAATTTTAAAATGTTAAGGACACAAAACGAAAGTTCAAGTTCGTTGGCCAGCATGATCGGATTACATCTTCGGGTTGAAATTTTCAAAAAAGTAGTCAAAAATTTCAAAATAGCCTGTTTTTTGCGATTTGTTGTGCGAAATAATTTTTTCAGCATACTAACATGTGGTATATTCGGAATCAGCGTAAAATTTCCTATAAGAATATGTATCAAGTTTTCAAAAATTTCAAACTTGAAAAATCAGTCAAAAATCAAAATAATGCCGTTCGCTAGTTGTAAAAATCGGTAATATTTGCATGAAACATTGTCCAAATTCAGATTGAACTACTCTTATGGAAGTATCCCTGTATAACCAATCCTAGAACCATGCTGTTTAAAACGTAGGTAGTAGGTGCTTGTTAAAAAAAAAAAAAAAAAAAAAAAAAAAAAAAAAAAAAAAAAAAAAAAAAAAAAATGTAATCACAACTGATGAGTTTACTCTGTGAAATATTCCGTCCTCCGATTGTGGAATATTCCGTCCTACATTTGTCTTTAAATCTACAAGATTAGTTTAATAATAATAAAGTATGAGTACCTCCTAATTATTTTTAATAATTTTATTCCATGTTTGTGCCATTGCAAAACCTTTTCGTGAATAAGAAAATAACTAGGAATCTTAGAAATGCTGGAAACTGAACACATGGGATAGGCGGGAAAATCCCCTTGGTATTTCAGTGTTACTTGATAAAATCATCAAGCACCTTACCTGACTTATCATTTAGGAACTCTCTATTAAAGAAGCCCTTTGTGAGGTTCTATAAGTTTCAGATTCGTTTATTCAAATTTCAATGTTGATGATGAATAAATACAGTCCTATTGGCTGTGAAACATCTTGTGCGAGGATTCACTCTATTTTCCAAATTTCAACTCTAATTAAATAGTATCTAACTATCATGAAAATGGAAAAATCGAAGTCTCCACTTACTGACAACATAGTAGGTTATTTTCCATTAACCTCTTAATTCGGTAATTAAGCTAATCATCTTTGGTAATAGGGATGCCAAGAAGGAATGAAAAGGCCACTATATGCCCAGACATAATACCGCGTTAGGACTAATGTATAATTGGTTAACTCAAATGGAGAAAAAGTTGTGTATTCTGGTGTTAAACGATTAAGAGAGTTTCTACCGTTTTTAACGATATACAAGTATGTTAATGACCCATTCAGTGCGTCATCTTCGGGCTGGGAAACGTCCCTCTCTGAAACTTTCATGTATTCTTTAATATTTCATTTACGAGTGCTGATTTTCGCTTGAAAATGCACCAAAATCTATTGAAACGCAAAAAATTTGTTTTAGCGAATTTTTGAAGAAAATTAAGCTATTGCTCTCGCCTCAAAATTTGTAGAATGTAAATTTTCGAAAAAAATTTATGCAGAAATCCGTTTCAGGCTATTCTGAATCATATTCTGAAGTTAAACGCATTTTTTTAATGTATGTATGTATGTGCCATTCCAGACGATAGCTGTCCGTAGAATTGTGCTAGAAACTTCAAACAAATTTTAAAATGTTAAGGACACAAAACGAAAGTTCAAGTTCGTTGGCCAGCATGATCGGATTACATCTTCGGGTTGAAATTTTCAAAAAAGTAGTCAAAAATTTCAAAATAGCCTGTTTTTTGCGATTTGTTGTGCGAAATAATTTTTTCAGCATACTAACATGTGGTATATTCGGAATCAGCGTAAAATTTCCTATAAGAATATGTATCAAGTTTTCAAAAATTTCAAAGTTGAAAAAAATCAGTCAAAAATCGAAATAATGCCGTTCGCTAGTTGTAAAAATCGGTAATATTTGCATGAAACATTGTCCAAATTCAGATTGAACTACTCTTATGGAAGTATCCCTGTATAACCAATCCTAGAACCATGCTGTTTAAAACGTAGGTACTCGTAGTAGGTGCTTGTTAAAAAAAAATGTAATCACAACTGATGAGTTTACTCTGTGAAATATTCCGTCCTCCGATTCTCTCGATCGCTCTCTTCAATAATTCAATTCTTCAATTTTGATTTGTCTATCAAAATCATAAACTAAAATTTCTCTACACGATCAATAGCGACTGAAATGTCGAAGATTTCTTCAAAAATTCGCTCATGGGGTCATGCTGCATGACTGGAATTTTTTAGTTCATTTGTTATGCTCAATTTTATGTGTTTTTTAGGGTAAAACTTGTTAGTTAAAGTGTAAAACTCGATTGTAACGGAGGTGGAGAGATCTGCAAGTGTGGTAATCAAGCATTTGGGATTTTAGAAATAATATTTAGGTACCTCTAGTCAGATGAGATAATCGTTCCCTAGGGTCTAACCAACCAAACCTGGAAGATTTGACATCGATATAAGAATGAATGTATGAGGATACCTGTCTACGTGTATGTTTCATAATTGCCCCATAATTTATATTCTTTGGTAAACTGTGCTCAACTACGCAAGTAGGTAGTTTGTTTTCTATGAGTTTTTATCATCGTGTTCCCTTCCGTCAGACTGGGACCCCTTGGCTTTTTGTGATACAACTAACTACAATTTGCCGAAACCATCTATAGATCGTAGGTACTAAATTAGTCTCAACCTTCTCAGAATGGAATTAGTTTCACAATAATAATTGGAGATTGTACGTTTTACAAACCCATGGGCGGGTATTCCTCATTCGTTTACACTCATAACATCCACATTAGGACAACAATTTCTGATAGATCGTGATCGATGATACCAATCTTTGAAATCATAAGCATCCTTCTCGTATCATCAATAACTGATTGTTGTAGTGTGAAAAAATGAGAATGAATTTAGATAGGTTTATTCAAAAAGATCGATGTGGAGTAGGTATCTAGGTATAGAATCACAGAAATAAACAAAGTGTTGGAGCCATATTGTATTTGCGCTATAGGATACGAGGTAATGCTACAGAGTAACGATAACACCACACAAATCGGGGTGTCACGAAACCCCCTGAAAAAATCGGTAGTATCGAGAAAAAAATCGATTATCGCATTTTGTGAAACAGCAACTTTGCTGAAACTCGGGAGTTTCTTCCGAGTTTGAGGTTACCCAGTTCTGTAACCAGAACAGGGCTAGTCTCTGGGTTAAGAGACTTAAGGCCCGATCACACAGGACGCGTTATAACGCGACGTTATAGGAACGCGCGTTCCCCCCGACGTTCGGCGATATAGCAATGTCACATACACCGCGTTATTATTGGGCGTTATCAGGGCGCGAGACCCAGTCTTGTCTGTGCTACTCAAGGGGTTCGCGATTCCCAGCGTCTATAATTTATCTAATTTGTCTATAATCTATAATGATTTCTGACAATGACTCTGATGGGGAAGAAGCTCTACTTCTTCTAGCGCTATTAGATCGCAGGAATAGACGGTATTGGGTGCACCCAATCAATGAAAGGAGGGAAGAGCTTGGGGAATACCACCGTCTATGTCGGGAGTTGCGCTCACATGAAGATCGTTTTGTAAACTATTTCCGCATGTCGAGACAAAATTTCGAGGACCTACATGAAATACTAGCGGTGAATATCCAGAAGATAACCACGAACTGGAGGAGACCTGTTGAAACGAGGGAAAAACTAGCCTATTATATCCCATGCCTCCATCTTTTTCACTATATTCTTGTACAGCTCATGTGACGTGTCAAATAAATAAACAAACTTCCGCACTTCTTCAATAAGAGCCTCAGTTTCCACATTCATATTCATTGTATATTGAACGACAGTGGCAGAAGGAAGAGAACGCCCTCAGCGCGCGATATTCTGTAATTCTGTACAACCCGCTTGGCTGACGTCGCGTTACTGAAAGTATCGCTGAGGGGTACCGCCGTGTGTGTGACGGGGGTGATGCAATGTTGTGTCATACAACCATATCGTGGTAACGCGACGTTACTGGAACGCCTAACGTCGCGTTTTAACGCGTCCTGTGTGACCAGGCCCTTACTGGCCAGATCTGAACTATTGCAGCCTCCTAATAGCCGGATTAAAACGGCGATGCCACAGGCTCTAATAATCTAATAGCCAGTTCATTAAAACCATAGCTCTAACAACCTAAAAGCCAGGTCTATAGCACCGTAGCTTGAATAATATAAACCGATGCCAATAAGAAATAAGCATTAAATAATGAACTAAGAGGATATAGCCAGATCAATGATACTGTAGCTTGATGTTCAAACCCACCTTTGAACACAGCTTTAATTAACACGGAGTTCAATCCACTCCTTCTTTTCAACCCCTAATCTTCTGTCCTACCTTTGCCTGTTGGTTTTCCCAAATCTTTCCAATACCGTGAGAACATGCACCTACTCGTAGTCCCAAACATTAACTGTCGACCTGTCAATAGTAAAATCCCTCTTGGAAATACATATAGACCGTCAAGTCCTTCAGCATTAGCCTAGTTGGCTGGCTGTGGGTTTTCCCCTCCATTGTCCACATACCAAATGGAGATAAGTGCAGTCATATTCCCCTACCTCATTCCCTTTGTAATGCATTGCGTATTTCTATTGGATCCCCACCTGGTCAACCTGACCACCACTAGTTTCTTGGTGTCTTTTGGATTTTACGTGTCTTGAGATGAAATGTGAGATCAGTGACATTTTACCAAACAGATCAACTTATCTGTGATTTTTACTCTTGCTCTTGAAGTAAGAACCCTTCAGGTTTATATGTACATATACCAAATATTACCCATTTATTTTGCTTACCAGTGCGTATATTGTAAATATTATTTGTTAACCCTAAATATATCAAATCTCGGCTACACTTCCTGGGTGCATTAATTTAATAATCTACCCGATTCCCCGGGCATGAACACTTGAGTAAGAAATTGAACTTAAGAAGATACTGAAGTTGTAAGAAGACTAGTTTGCTTTTAGAGCTAGAGTGATATGAGCTTCCGATCGGGTGGCCACCATAGTTATAGGCTAATCTCCACCAGAAACTTCCTTTTGAAACAGCTTGGTCGTTTCGTACCTGTTTATTTGGAGGAAACTAAAGGATTTACAAGTCGCGCAAAATAATAAGTATTTGGAATTTGTATATTAATTAAAAAATTATATAAATGTAAAACACACCTGTTGGATAATGTTACATTGAAGAACTTTCATGTCAAACTTGAGATTCATAGTAGCCCAGTTGTAGGCCAGAGGGAACGACTCATAGAACAGCTGCTTCAGCAGCTCACTCTGCTGTTCATTTCTTGTACGCAACCATGCTTCAATAACAGGTTCCCAGTCAAGCCCAGATGAACTCATGTACACCTACAACCCAATTCATATAAAAAGATCTACCTTAAGGTTAAATTAGTATGCTGAAATCAGCGTAGGAGTCCAAAGTAGCGATACAAACAGACTTATCTGCGTTCTGAATATAAAGCAGAGTTCAATTTATATAAGCATTGTCAGTATTTTCCACAAAGCCAAAAACTGCCGCATTAAACCAATGTTTGAGGGTTTCTAGACCGTATCCGTTTCATCGCAGTTTGCTGAAGGTAGCTGAATTATTTGTTCATCAATCTGTAAATCTTGTCTATTACTAGTACTTCAATATATTTTTTTGCAAACTTCCATTGTAGAAACTCTATGTAGGAGACGATTGGCCAATAGCAATAAATAATTAATTACTCACCATGCCATTCCTTGACACAGTGGCAGGTGATGCGTTATCAATGTTGTGAGGTTCGAAGATCACTTTACAGGTAGGGGCCATGCTGAGACGATCGCCGTTGGCCAACGTCAAAGTTTTGTTGTCATCAAGAACTGAGTTCAAATTTTCAATCCAAATACTATCAACTGGACCATCAAGTACCAACCAAACATGATCCCCTAAAAACATTAAAATTCTTATTAACATAGTTCATTAGGTATAATAATTAAAACTTCAATGGTGTCTGTATGCTGTGAATTAAGGCTAACCTCTTTTCAGTTTCAACGTTTTTCTCCAGAGTGCTGAAAAAATTCCGTCTGTCCAATCATTAGTGGCGACGTCTAATCTTCCAAACATTTGAGCTGCAGTTATGGCTTTAGGATTCATTCTCATTTCTCTGTAATGAATAGCAAAGAAATGAATTAGGCCCAGGATTCCTACAGTTCATACTTGAAACAATAGTCGGCCTTATAACCGGCTTTGCACCCCTACGTTTCCAATTATACCGCCTAGGGGTCACACAAAGCTCAACCCTATGCAGACTATGCGAGGAGACAGACGAAACAGTATCCCACATAATCTTCGAGTGCCCTGCACTCACCTATCGCAAATTTGAACTCTTTGGGGAACAAACCCCAATGATGTCTATTCGAAGCGAACAATTAATCATAGGACTCACATCCCTCACGAGAGGGCTGAACCTCTTTGATTAAATGCAAAACTCTCAGAAAAGTACAATAAGCCACCAGGCTGCGGTGCTTGGGGCCCAAAATAACCCCACCCTGAGAGTTTTCCTATAAATCTACATCTACATCCTACAGTCCATACTTAGATAAACTTTTTTTTTTCCTACTTAAATTTTATTCAAATATATAATATTATTTATTTTTGAGGGAATTACATGTGAATAGTTCTCCGGTATGTTCCTGGTCCACACATAATAGTGGGCAGATGGATGAAGGATAAAATCGGTATCTTCGTTCTGTGTCCATTTTTATTGATGACCGCTCCAAGTAAACCCAAGGGGCAATGCAGCACCTTCGGAAAATCCGAGAAGCTCGTCCACGTTTCTCCACTTCTGTCGTGCCCCTCTTAGGCACATTGATGATGCCCGCTGTTTGGCAAATTCGATACGAACCCGGAGCCAACCTTTAACAACTCCATGGGGCCGTTTCCATCTGTCAGCTAGTTTTTCTGCCAGCACATCTACAAAACGGTCCATTTGTGGTACAAACACTCCGTCAACAGAACAAACTAGAGGAGTGAACGTGCAATGGCGCTGTTCGCATGAGGGAAGGTATTTTCTCTTCTTCTGCTGACTTAAGGACTGCTTGTACGGAGCAGGGAACGTAAGAGGGAGCGTCTGTGTCTACGACACGGACGTCAAACAACGCTTCCCACTGTGGTTCCCACACTCCTCGACAAGCCAAGTCCTCTCTTAAAGCCGGGTTTGTTGCTGTGGGTGGAAGGATAATTGATTCCTTCACCCAATTCCCCCATGCTGTGTTCATCAGCTCGACAAGGATAGCTCTCAATTCATTGTGGCGTCTTGAGATTAGGCCTCCTGTTTTGCAACTGAGTGCATGACGCAATGAGAATGCACCATGTCCACAACCGTCACAAGACCTTGGCATGTCGACCAGAATTCGCATGTATCGTACTGCAAGTGCATCTCTGAACTCTTCATCCGAAAGATCAAAATGGTGTTTGACCAATGGCACAGCTGACAACCAACCTGATGACTTCACCTAAGAAACACCTTAGATAAACTGGTAACAAAACTTAATTAGGATATGACAAATGTTGGCACTGCTACCCAATAGTAGCTTTTGGGTGTAAAATTACTGAGCAAGTTGTATGATAGGAATTTAGAGGATAAAAGAGTTGTGACTCCCTGTCCCAGAAGAAAAATTAAAAAAAGTCTGTCATACGGTTTAGTCCATTAAGCTGGATTCACATGGAGCGGAACGAGCCTGGAAAGCAGAAGGACTGAAAAACCAGTGGAGGGGGTGGCGGAGTCGGGAAGAGTGTTCACAGTCATCTTGGTGAATGGAATCATAACCTTCCTACTGAAAGCCTCCATGATCTGAAACCTCTACTTGTGGTTATCAACATTCCTGTCCAATGTGCTTGCACGGAGCTCGACGGAATGCGGAAATGGTATGAAAATTTCTACCGCCGACCGCTGTCCGCCTTCCGACAACATGTCAGCCACCCTCCTCAACTGTTGTCCCAACAGCCAATCAGATTGCGTTCCGTCCTTCCATTCTTCCTCTTTCCACGCTTGTTCCGCTTCATGTGAATCTAGCTTAACCTGTGGTTCATCTCCTTCAAGGTGATAAGGTCCAGGAACAGGTGTGTTGTAACAAACGAAAAATTTACCTACAGCTAATAAAATAACTACTGGTATGAGGGCCTTACCTATGAGGTTCCCCACATTTTGTCAAAGATGACATTAAAGTATGTATACAGGCTGTTTTCCCAGCTCCCTCTGGACCAAGAGTCATTATGCCATGTCGGACCCTCTGGGTTTCGTACAACTAATAAGACAAAACAAAATTGAATATGTCGATATATAACAGTACATCTTCATTAATATTAATTTAGCAAATAGAACACCAACTTGAATAATTTTCAAGACCCAAGGAGGATGAAATATCAGATTCGTTTCGTCCAAATGTTCTTGGATGGCAGCTTCAAGCTCTAAGTATTGTGTTTTTTCCAATGCTTGATTAGGGAAAAGATCTGCCACTAATGAAATAAACAATGGTTCATCTTCGTCTGAAAATTTTAAATAATGGATCAATGATAAGACCTCAAGTCGTTCAATGAAATAAAATCTCTTTAAACTGAAATTAAAAGATTCTTTATGGTACCTACAAATACATGATGACTAAATCGGGAAAATTCCAAACTGGAGTTCAAGACTTAAAACATTATTGGTAGTTACCAAGGTTTCATTCATAAACAAAAAATATCATTACTATACCGAGCATCCAGACCACTAATCTAAGCCAAAAACTGATCTGTGTAAAAACTCATGGAGACTGGAGCGCTGGGGATGACACGCAGTGGGTAGCCAAACAATAGAGCAATTCAGGGTTTAGAGTCTCGTGACTCGACTTGATTGTTTGAGAATGCCACGTCTATACATCCAATAGGTATGATGAGTATAGGTTAGACTATTCGATTTTAGACTAATGAAATGCCTGAATGCTTACAACACAGTCGAAATTCGGGATGATAATAGATTATGACTTACCTATAAGTTTTGATAAATTCATATCCCTGAGTACTCTCATAACTATAGTGCTTTCCGAGTCTTTAGAATTCACTCTCTTTGCTGCTCCAAGCGAACGAAGGACGGACAAAATGTTTCTCAATCCAAAATCATAATGAACCTACCGCAAGAACAAAATACTCGTAATTTCACAAAAACGGTACCCACCGATGCAATCGAAATGTTTTCGAGGATAATATGGAAGTAAATTAATTTTTAATAGTAGTATAGGCCTTGTGCATATCGATTCTAGCGCTGCGGTGTTGGCTGGCATAAGCTAATGCACTACCTAGGTCAGTAGTCTAGGACAGCCAAGGGGCAGTACTGAACTCTTCCTAATTTCACTGCACAAACAACTCTCGGAAACTATAGAATCATATTCGCCCATGCTTCAAAACATCACGGATAAGTAATATTAATTACAAAGGAACTTTGTGTCCACAGAGAAGCTTTGGGTTGGTAAAACATTAAAGAAGATTTTGACATAGGGACCAGGTTTGTTTTTGTTTTGGTTCATGGGCTCTTAAGTTTTTAGGCTGATAGGATTATATTTCATTATGTACTTATCATCATAAAATTTCTTTATTTTAGAAAAATATGCAGCTATTGTGTTGTTGGTTGTAAAGGTGGACTGATGACCCATCAAATATAATGTCGTACTTTACCTGTTCCCTCTGAAGTCATATGAAATTGATGGGAGGAAGAAGTGGATTCTTGCTAATAAAATCAAATGAAATAAGTCTAACAAAGTTTGTACATCATTTGCACCCATCATAATAATAAGTACCTGGTACCTAATAAGAATTAATTACTCAAGATTCTTGGTGGCTAGGTAGTAGGTACCTACTTGGTGAGTAGCATGGTATAAACAAGCATAGATTTGTATGAAGATCGAAGTAGTTGTTTAATTGTGATCGTTGTTTCCTGCATATGCAAGGTATTTCAGTATTATGTCGGGAAGTTATGTAAGTACCCACGGCCATTTCTACGGTAGATGGATACCTTCATAGATGAAGGTCTGCCGCAATACAGAACCATATACGGCCCTTTCTTAACGTCCAACAGTATCCCTTACTTCACAATATAATATATACCCTTCATCCAATAACTTTTTTGATTAATCTGTTCCTTCTCCGAACAGAATACAGTTCTTAACGAAATTAAAAAAATGAGGTTTTATTTAGAGTAGAGACCTTTAATTCAGTCAACAACACAGTGCTGTCTACTGTTTTAGTTTAATCAAACTTAGATAAACAGTTTTTAATCATTCTTTTGGCACATTTTTCTGTGTCTGGAAACTGAAAGAAACGCCTTGAAGCAAGAAAGAAGATGGTTCACAGTGAACGTTTCATAGGGGAAAATAGAACTGGATGCATGGGGAGTTACCATTATGCCAAGTTATGCCTTTAAAGCGATCTCGTATCCGGCCAATGCACGAGCCCTATTGTAGTAGTAGTAGAAGTAGTAGTAGTAAAGTAATTAAAGTAATCAATTAACGGACTTGTTTCGTCAGTTGCTCTTCACACAACTTGTACAATGTGTAGAATTTTCTAGCGAGAGTTATGTTTTCAAGGAAACCACAGCTGGCGAGTTTGACTCGAATGATGATCTGTCTGTCAGGAACCATCATAGCCACGGTTCTGAACTGGATTTTCAAATTTTCTGGGAGCTCTTTTCTTCCAGCATAACCAGGATTCTGGGAACATCATGATAACAGAGAGTTATGCAGAGAATAAATCAATTATTAATAATTGGATAGCCAGAGAATTAACTAATAACGTACCATAGTAATGAATATTCCAAACTCAGGGAACATGTCTATCAAATCGCCATCGGTGAAATGAAACTGTTTCTTTTTCTCTTTTTTGGCAGCAAGCACCACCGCAACCTGCTGTGCAGCAACGGAAAGCACAGGGAGTTCAATCCTGTTAAATTCATCAAAACAGCCCCAAGTACCAGACTGGGCCAAACCTGAAATGAATGAGACCTTATAAATTACTGACAATACTGAAATTCAATGGTGATTTAATAGTAATTTGTAAGAAGTGTACCAACTGATTTCATCAAAGAATCTAATTGTATACAGGGTGTCCCGGGTACAGATTTCTCTGAGAATAGATATTTTGGATTATTTCCAATCAAAGCTCCTCCTAGCAATTTCAATTTCAGCCATTAGTTTTCGGGTAATTTTGAATTTCATTTTATGTATTTCATCTCCTTAAACCATATTTTCTTAAAATGATGTCTTTGCTTCAAAAACGCTCGCCCCCGGTACACGACTTGCTAGTGACGACGGATTCCTCCGAAAGTTACGTAAATGATAACTTTACTACGCCGTTAGGAAACTGCCATTTGGCAGCACTTTTTGAACAGAACCATTTTGAAGTTTTTCATATTTTGAAGAATTAGAAAGAAGTTTGTTTTTCGTACGAGAATCTCATGGATTCAAACCATTCAAAAATTCTTCAAACTTGCATATTAGGTTTAAAATCATAGATTTTTTAAGGAACACCGATCCTCCCCCCCTCCCTTCAAAAAATTACTCAACCATGTTTCACCTAAACCAAATTATACTTTGACCCAACATGTGAACGACATTTTCAATCAAAAAAGCTTTTCGCGTGAAGTGTGAGGTAAATTATTATTTTGTATTTTATAATCAATTATTTATTATTTTTATTTATTTTGAAGGGATTTTTATTAAAAATATGCCGATTTCACACATTTGAGAAGAGTTAAATTTCAGTCCAGTTTTTTTTTTTTTTTTTTTTCACCACCAACTCAACGAAATCATCAGAAATTATCAAGCGGTTGCAATCATGTTTACAATATCAATTATTGAGAATGATAACCTGTCTCTAAACAATTATTCAAATAACTTCGCAGTGGATAACATAATATGGTTGGATAAATCTAGAGCTTTTGAACGAATGGTCAATGAATTATGTGGGATGAAAAATGACGAAGTACCATTTCCCCAGCAAAGACTCAGTTGTAAGCGGAAATCATCAGACATTGTTGCAACACCTTTTCGTTTCGTTTTCGGTTGAAATGCCAAGGCTAAAACACATTCTGTGTTAAAATCAAAAGGAGGAACTAGGCGGAAATGAGCTATAGAATCTATTCCTAGAAGAAACTCGGATATGAGTGTTACCAGCCTGCAAACATTCTATTGATTCTTGATAAGGTACCTAATGAACGAGCCATTAATGTACCAATGTAATATAATTAATATAGCCAATTAATTTAATACAGCTAACGCGACTAGGTAAATTAGAAACTACATATGTTGGAACGAACAAAATAATGGTAATAAATAAATGGAAATAATTATAATAAATAAATTTAAAAAATAAATAAATAAAAGATCCCAGAAGGACCCAGTCGTTTTTCACCCTTCAAGGTAATGGGCAATTCCACAGTTCAATTTATTTATCCACCGATGCATTTCCAGTTTAATTTTATTCTATCAGTTAGAAGATTTCGAGAGTTTCCCAGAAAGGCGCAATATGAAGGGCATTGGATGATTGAAAGTTGCCTAAACACTGCTGTGAATAAAGCTAAATGATGTCATAGGCGAAGAACCTAACCTCTGTGCCGGCCTATGACGTGATGTATTTTCTCCCAATTGGTTCTTTGTGCAAACTATTTGGAGTTTTGAGCTGGAAATTTGGAGATGGAGGTATTCAAAGGCAAAAAAATCTTATTTTTAGAACGAAAATCAGAAAATTAACGCACGAAAGTTGCCTATTAATATCATTTATACCTTTATATATTCTTCCCAATCCTCTGTAGTCCATTTGATCAGAGCAGTTGAACACAACGACATATTTTCCAAGAGTTTTCCCCATGTCTTTCACAGTTTCAGTTTTTCCTGTTCCAGCTGGACCGCAAGGTGCCCCACCCATGCTCATTGCAAGTGCTTGAGCCAGAGTGATGTAACACCTAACAAAGATAAATGCTATGATGTTTATAAAATAATTTCACAAAATTCAATTACGCAATTGCAATTTTAGTTTCAGGAAATTAAGAGAAGTATAGTGTTCAGTAAGAAGAAATTTACTTCAACAATAATCGTTTAAATGATATAATGATTATTTTTAAAATTAGCTTTCTAACTGTGGAACTGACCTGTCAGTTAAAGGAGTGATGACGAGCCTGTCGGTACAGCCAAGATATTCATTTTGATAAGTAAAAGTTACATCAGTGATAGAAATCCACGTTTTGTCAAGATCTTCTTTGAAATAAAATCTGCACTGCTTCAACCACTCAAAATCATTTACAGATCGCACACAGAGCCGAACCAAAGTGTCAAAAATATCACGCTGGTGAACATGGATGGTGATCAAGGTTTCAAACTTAATTCGTTCCAATTTGGTTAGGTCTCTTGTGGTTTGATCAATGAGGGTATTTAGTAACTCCAAGAATCTATTATTGGTTTCTGCCATCATTTTCTTATCACTACGAGCCAGGAGAAGAGCAGCTTCAGCGTCTCTGGTCCAAACCATTTGGATACCAAGGATTCCAATCTTGAAAGGAACATTCAAATCACAGGATGCATACAATAATAGACTACTAACATAAATTATAAGAAGATAAAAAATAAATTTATGTGACTACACAAGTAGGCAGTTCATGAGGATCTGAGCAGTTCCTCTACCAGCAGAATCTTCAAGTCTACAAATTAATAAGTCAGAAGAAATTTATATTTTAGTCTAATTACCAACCTGAGCAGGTATTTTGTCTAAAAACGTAAGTAGATTGAAGTTTGGATCATTTATGGCAGTATGAGTATTCCTGATTATGCCATGCAAAGACGCTTGGGATGATTGTAGCAAAGATGTCAACCATGTTTCAACACTCCCCTCTGCACGCACGGCCCGTTCCAGCTATGAATAAAATCGAACAATGGAAATGCACTTATCCAATAATTATGATATCAATATCATTAGCCTAGTGCCATATGTTTGATTGTAATAGTTTTCACGTGCTTTCCAATTCCTGGATTCAAATAATATTCTACTTTTTGAAAGGTATGAATTTGAAGTGCCATGTCATCAAGTCCTACCGGCCAAGCTTCAGTATTAATCTGGTAGTTTCAATTGAGTCAAAAGCTTTTGTAAGGTCTCAGAATACTCCCGACATCTTGTTACTGTCATATAAGTCGTTAGAAATTTCTGTTCTATATCTGCCAGAGCGTTCTGAGTGCCCATTATTTTCATTCAATGCCAATTGTCATGTTCATTATTGTCATTTAATTTAATTGCATAATTGTAATTTATCTTTTTCATCTTTTTTTAAATAATTATAACGAACTATGAGAGAAGTAAAGTTGCCGATAATTACAAGCAGACGTACTTGGCCCGTTTTAATGAAGTGGTCCAACACAGCAACACACTTCATCAATTTTTAGAGCATCCGGGTATTGTCCATAGATAGGCTAAGATTATTTATGAGAGTTAGAAGTGATGTTGAAAACACTCCCAAATATTACTGAGGATATGTCATCCCAACATGGTTCTGTTCTACCTTTAATGCTTACTGTGGTTTTATAAACTCACAGCCGCTTGTAAAGCTTTGGGTAAAAAAATCTAACTTACAATGAATTTTGTGATTGGCTAATCGTAGTTTGTCTTAAATTGTAATACAGTAAAGTAAATGAATCTCATTATATGTTAAATAGGTAAGATGGGAAAAACTCAGAAGAGAACCTGAATAGCCTCTCCTTCAGAAGAAATAATAGCTGTCATCTTATTGTATTCAATATCATGAAACTTGACGTAACGGGTATTGTCGAAAATTGATAGCAAGTGGTTCTGGATTGTATGCGAGTCAGATGCTTGACCGAGAATTTCCAACAAAGCTGGATCAGATACGAAGAAAAATCTAGGAAACATCATTCGCTTCTTCTCCAAGTATCTGTAGAAAATGTACAAAGACTGACGTGGTTTCTGATAATGTAACTGTCAAATATGTGAAATAACAATTAACGTATCTTAAATATTTGATGTAATTTTGACTCATATTGGTTACCCGCTAAGCGATTTCTGGCAGAGTTCTAATTGTTCTTGTAAGTGAGGTAGAAGTTGTTTCAGCATGTCGTCTCCTACACAACACGAAACCACCCCCGGCGTCTCGTGGGCTCTTTGCATGATTTTCTGCCAAGATTTGTCAATTTTACTGAATCTCTTGGCTTCTTTGGGCAGCTGCTTAGCTATGTCACCTCCAACAAATACCGCTTCCAAATACACCCAGAGATTCTGAACCAACAGCCATCTTTCGAGAATTTCGTTGGTGTTACTAAGATCAGAAACCCACTGCTGGATTTGCTTTCTGAATGGAGCATTGTACCTTGAAAGGAGAACAACAGTTGTGGATGCTAGGTAATTAAACTAAAATGTTCAATTGATGATATACATACATTAAACTAACCGGTTGGAAAGTAAAGATCCCAGGACCATTAGACTGTCTTCCAGCTGTCCTATAGTTTCAGCTGTAGTGTCTCCTCTTAGGAGAAGCTCTCCTCTGTTGTTGAAAGTCATGAATGTGAGTTCGTGGACAGACCATTCGTTAGTAACTTGCCGTAACTTCGCTTCAATATCCTTTTCTTTCATTGCCGATATACAAATATCCTGAAAGGAGATAAATTAGAAAAAACTAAATCAACCTCTTCGTTTGAGAATGCAGATTTGAGGCTAAAACACTATAATACACACCTCAATGTCTTCTTTGTACTTCAGGAGAGGAGCAGCTAGGATGTTCTTTAAACAGAACCCTTCACTTTCCAAATCAAAATGGTGCTTCGTAACTTCCATTATTCGCTGCCAATGTCTTGGTTTCATAGCTTTGTTTGCCATAAGTTCAAGGAGCGGGCACATATCATTGAATTCATCAATGGTTCGTTTCAAAGCGTGGAAGGCAGGCCATTCCTAGAGAAAATATTTGATCATGCGATAAAAGCCACAAGATCATTACACAACATTTGATAGCAGTCACTGATAATGTAATTTACTTGGTTACCTTCAGGCCCTTAGGCAATTTTCGACATCTGTTCTGAAACTCCATCAATTCGTTATTGATGTCTTCAATGTTCACCTCTCCCCAAGGAATATCGTAATAGCTGCTAACTCTGTCAATAACATCATTGTAAAGCTTGTACAATTTCTGCAAGAGGTTGAGCTCCTTCCTGATTTGTCCAAGCTCCGGACTTTCAGTGGTAGGAAGGCCAAATAACTCTTCCCCGCTTTGGTAGGTCTGCAATTTTCTCCACATTCCATCAAATCGGTTCTGAAAATAACATAGATTTTTTTTTTCAAGGTACACTTGGATAATTTACATACTGATTGGAGTAAGGGGGTTAAATCAGGTGAAATACATGTTAAGTGGGGCGAAAATATTAGATTTTATATTTTCAACGATACTAGTGGTTGAAAAATTCAACATCTCTCTTTAGCGAATTTTCGTAGAAAATGAAGCTATGCAATGGCTCCAAAAATTTTAAAATCAAAATGTGTGTGTGTTTGTGTCCTTCCGGACGATAACTCTCCTTAGGATTGAGATAAAAATTCTATTCTTGCGCCAAAAAAGCAAGCTTTCCAAACGAATGGACGAGTTCGTTGGCCAGCATTTTTTGAGCACATTCAATTGGTCAAATTAAAAAAAATTCTTTAAAAAACTAAAAATGGCTAAAAATTGTTAAAATTTATATTTTTAGTTGAATATTGCTCAAATCAAGTTTATTAACTATAAAATAGAACATTTAAAAATTGGTGTATAAAATTATGTTGAAAATGTACTTAAATTTCATTAAAATGTAGGTCATTAAAATGGGGTTCATTTGCCACTTTGGGTCGTTTGAGAACCTCAGTGATGTGAAATATGAATGTGCTCGAAAATGAGGTTAGATCGGCAAATACTACTCATTGTACATTGCAGATTTGTGTTCCATAGATGAACAGTGAGTTTTTCATTGATGTATTTTATATATTTTTTTGTATTAAAAAACATGATATCCAACTCATGAGTGTTAACGGATTTCAAAAATTGATTTCTGTAAAATGGATGACTAAGGCAAAATTGTTGTCGTTGCTCAAGTAAGTACAAAAAGAATCACGTTCAAACGTAATATTCAGATTTTACGGAATTCATGTTGAAGGCAGTGTAATTGAGCTTAAATCTCAGGAGTGTTACCCTATTTTGTACCGTAATATCAGGAGTGTTACCCATCCCTGGTCACACTCCTGAGAGGTAACACTCGTGAGAATTTCCAGAAAAAATGGTGCCACACAGGATGATGAAGTGACAAAACTCGGGGAACTGTTTGAAACCTGTCACCAAGCAGTATGGTTGTTGATATCGGATTATTTTGTTTAAGCACTAACAACACTCGTAATTTGTGTAACACTCATGATTGAAAATAAAAATACTCAACATGTTTTTAGGCTTCTTTCGCTGTAAAAACTGCTGCAACTCCAAGCACTCTACAACAGTCTCACATCTTCAACTGGACAATATAACCTTCACATCTGACTGGTTCCCGCCATTTTCCATCAGCTTTCTTGATCGCAAAAATGATAACACTCCTGAGGGCCTATTGAGAAGAGATATGGGGTACTGACTGAAAAACTAGTTTTTCATGGGTTGGGAAAAATCTTAAAAATGTAAATTCTTACACTAAATAAAGAGGAACCAACTTACTGCAGCTAGTAACCCTGGCCCGTTCTAGATTGTCATTGTTTCGTAACTACCTAACTTCTACTTAGGTGTTAGGTAGGAGGGGACAGTAACACTCATGAGTTTCCAGGATTTCAGGTTTCATTCGTCATCACTGTGTATTGGTTAAAGGGGATTTTGGGCAGTCAAATTATTACTTCGTTGATCTCCCAACTTATACTACCCTTTTTCCCCCAAAATCGCTAGTTTTGGTCAAGAATTGTGAGAATTCGTCGTCGGGGACATGAAAGCGGCAAATGAAATAAGAATTACCCATGTGCTAAAAACTCGATAAAAACTTCAAAAAAGTTAAAAATCCAAAATCTCTTTTTGAGTAGCAGATTATTATTTAGAACGAGTTTTTGCCATCAATTCGAGAGTTAACAACGTCTTTTTACTCAAAGTCCTCAATTAGCGATTTTTTTCAAACTTGGATTTTGGAATAAAACACACCTGGAAAAGAATGAGACGATCGCTCGCTTCACGAGGTGATAATCCTGGACTCATGGGACCACAGTTCCTATACTGTTCCACATAGTCTTCACTATCTTCTCTGAACTTGGTGAGATTAGCCTGCAACTCTTCCTGGAAATGCGGTTGCATGGCCAGTAAAAGCGTATTGACTTCCATGGATCTCCCAAGAAGTTGCTGCCAAGTGTATCGCAAGTTGTCCACCTAAAAATGTTCAGTAATGAACATGAATAATTCTGAATGTTATTACAGATGGGTATTGAATGATTAAAAATATGCCCTAATAATCATAAGTACATAATTACCTGTTCCAAAACTTCACGGTCCACTGGAAGTTCATATCGCGTAAGGATGTTGAAGGCTTCCTGAAACCCACACGGAATTTATTAGCTCGCCATAGGCCCCATTAGGATCACCATCCCACCTGATACATATACAAGAGCTAGAAATAAGAGATTACAGAGACTCTTGGATTATACTTTTTGTACTCAGCAAAATTATCTTTATAATTAATTTTTCCAGTTATATAGGGAATGAATACTTTCTGATAGCAAGTTGCACTTGTGTTTATAGGAGTCAGCCTTCATCTAGTAACTCGCTTGCTCGGGGAGGGGGAATTGAGAAACTCTGATTTCTGAAACTTGGGTGAATCCCATTTCGCATGTATCTGGAGCTTTCTAGCATGGTACAGCTGATAGGAATCCCACATGAAATATCAGATACTGCTCCTGTTAGAATAAGTCACCATCTCAGTGGTCTTGCTCAGGTACACTGAGCTATCCCCAAGATACAACTTGAACGAAGCATCAGTTACAACCCTCCCACAAATCAAGTGAAACATTTGTTTTGAACAGCTTTGGCCAATTGAAACTTTGAACTCCATCTCATACAAAGAATTAGTTTGAATATCTCCAAATCCGATCTCATGGCTGAAGCAGAAACATGGCCCATACACAGAGGAAATTTACACTTCACTTGGGGCTTAGGTTAAGAGAGTTTAAAGAAGGATGACCATCCGTCTGGGCGTGCCCAGCTCTATAGTAGAGATGTGCTGACCCCAATCAGTGTGTTAACTGTTTGTTCGGCTAGTGATGCAGTTCCAAATTACTGATCCCATTCTGATTACTTATCCGAGTTAATCTCTGAGTGGTCCTACACATGTGCCTTCCCTTGTACCCTACCTTCTGTCACTCCTCTTCGTTCCCCTGTCAAGCCATCCCTCCTGGCCATCAGTAGCAATTCATACCTACCCAAAATCAGTAGCAATTCATACCTACCCAAAATCATTCAAGTTAGCCTGTGTAGGTAGGTAGAGGTAGGATTATCCATAATGTCATCACTTATCAAAGGACTGGAAACAGAGGGGAGGAATGAAGTTTTTCAGTTACAACGATATGAAGAACTGGGAAGGAGAGTAAATGGAATTGAATCCACATTGTGACCACTATGGATCGAAAACACTTTGTACATGTTAAAATTTGGACTAGTGAATCAGAAAGCCCACTTGTAAGGGAAACACATGGAGCCACTCTATTGGGATGTTGGGTGGCCTGGAATTTTTCCACCATGATATTTGATACCACATTCTTGATCCGATGTGATTGCACACCTCTTCTCTGTAGAATTGCTTGAACAATGAGCGATACCCATGGATGTGAAAAAATTAGGTACTCTATTTTTAATTATTTTGATAGAATTGGTAGGGATGCGGCCCAGGGAAAATAGATAATTTCAATAATTTTATTCGTGTGTGTGTGTCCTTCCAGACGATAACTCTCCTTAGGATTGAGATAAAAATTCCGTTCTTGCGCCAAAAAAATCAAGCTTTCCAAACGAAAAGACGAGTTCGTTGGCCAGAATTTTTGAGCGCATTAAATTGGTCAAATTTCAAAAAAATTTCTAAACAAAGACAAATAAAAAAAAGTCTAGTCATGCAGCATGACCCCATGAGCGAATTTTTGAAGAATATTACCGATTTTTACAACTAGCGAACGGCATTATTTCGATTTTTGATTGATTTTTCAACTTTGAAATTTTTGAAAACTTGATACATATTCTTATAAGAAATTTTACGCTGATTCCGAATATACCACATGTTAGTATGCTGAAAAAATTATTTCGCACGACAAATCGCAAAAAACAGGCTATTTTGAAATTTTTGACTACATTTTTGAAAATTTCAACCCGAAGATGTAATCCGATCAAGCTGGCCAACGAACTTGAACTTTCGTTTTGTGCCCTTAACATTTTAAAATTTGTTTGAAGTTTCTAGCACAATTCTACGGACAGTTATCGTCTGGAATGACACATACATACATATATACATACATACATAAAAAAATGCGTTAAACTTCAGAATATGATTCAGAATAGCCTGAAACGGATTTCTGCATAATTTTTTTTCAAAAATTCACATTCTACAAATTTTGAGGCGAGAGCAATAGCTTAATTTTCTTCAAAAATTCGCTAAAACAACACTAAAAATGGCTAAAATCGTTGAATTTTCATTTTTAACAGAATTCCAGTCAAAAGAAGTTTATTAACGATGAACTAGAATATTTAAAAATGTGCACAAATTTATGCTGAAAAATATAAGCACATAAATTTCATTAATATTTGCAAAAAAGTACCAGTCATGCAGCATGGTCGTATGAGCAATTTTTCGTAAACTATCGTACTATATTGTGTTACATTGTTTTGAAAATTAAGGACTTTGAGGGAAAAGAAATTGGTAACTACCAATTTTATAGCAAAAAACTCGTCCTAAATTATATTCTGCGATTCAAAAAGAGATTTTGGATTTTTAACTTTTTTGCCATTTTTATCGATTTTTAGCACATTTTAATGAAATCTAAGTACATTTTTCAGCATAATCTAGTTCATAAATTTTTTAATGTTCTATTTTTTAGTTAACAAACTTTATTTGAGCAATATTATGCTAAAAAATATAAATTTAACATTTGTTTGCCTTTATTGTTATTTTTAGTGTTTTTTGTATGCACTTTTTTGAAATTTGATTAATTTAATGTGCCCACAAAATGCTGGCCAGCGAACTCGTCCTTCCGTTTGGAAAGCTTGATTTTTTGGCGCAAGAACGGAATTTTTATCTCAATCCTAAGGAAAGTTATCGTCAGGAAGGGCACGCACGCACGACCATAATGATAAAAAATTAAATTAATGAGTCCTTTCTTCTTTTAACTGACTTTTTTAGGGTGTAGTTCGTTATCCGCCCCCATTTTGTTCTCTCTTTTGCAAGCACACCCGACCACCTTTTTCAATTTTTGAGGAGTGTTCCGTAAACTAGATTTCATCTTCTTGAGCACAATCGTGACGAATTATAATTTTTGATTGGTTAAGATTGGGAAATTAGGTGTTGAAAAAAAGTGGGGGCGGATACCGAACTATTTCTCTAGTGAAAAAGTTCGGTATGCGCCCCCACATTGTTAATAATGGAAAACACAACATTTTTGGTTTAAATAATTCATTTATTAATATGAATATTACTTCTGACACATTTAATAAATTGATCCTTGAGTTATATAACAAGCACTGTCCCTTGCGGAAGATCAAACCGAAGCACCTCCCTGCTCCTTGGATCTCGGAAGATATTAGAAAATTAATGGGTATACGGGATACGGTACACAAAAGTTATAAGAGGTCAAAAGCAGTAGAGGATTTCAACAAGTATAAAAAATTGAGAAACCAAGTTAAGCAGGTCCTTCGGAATGCCAAAATTCGTTACTTCAATTCCCTGTTTTATTCCAATCGGAATTCAAAGGATTTGTGGAACATCGTTCGTGGGCTCGGAATTGGTAAGGATTCGGACGGATTAAAATCACTTCCAGTCACGGTTGATGACCTAAACGAACATTTTGTGAACACAGGATTGGACTTTGATGCATCATCAGTTATTAATTTATATAATCGACTGAGGCCGGAGAATTTGGAGATGGTTTTTGACCGTGTAACGGAAAAGAAAGTAAGAGAATGTCTCCTAATGGTCAAATCCACCTCCATCGGTTCTGATGGCATTCCAGTCGATATTCTGCATATGCTAGAAGATGTTGTCGTCCCAATATTATGCAATATTTTTAATGAAAGTTTGAATAATGGAGTGCTAGATGATGTTAGGAAAGCGATGGATTCTCGAATGGTGACCATTTTTGTTGCAGTGGACTTCAGTCGTGCTTTTGACCTAATTCGTCATGATATCCTTCTGGCTGTGTTAGGATCATTGGGCCTGTCTAAAAGATTAATTATGTGGTTTTCGTCCTACTTATCAGGTCGCGCGCAGTGTACACGAGCCCCCGATGGTACGTTATCGGCGTGGCAAGAGGTCTCTGTGGGCATTCCGCAAGGATCTGTGTTGTCTGGTCTGCTCTTCGTTGTATTTGTGAATTCTCTTCCTGATGTTCTACAGTACTGCAACTATATGATGTATGCAGATGATCTCCAGCTCTACATATCATGTCCTGTATCAAAAATCAACGAGACTATCGGTAAGATGAATTCGGATTTAGCCCGTGTTTACGAATGGTGCTGTACCCATGGCATGACCATAAATGTACTCAAAAGTAAAGCCATGTTTCTGGGCAATAAGAAGCTTCTTACCCGGCTCGTTGAAGGCGGTACTGAACCGATTGTAATTGGTAATGCTGCTCTCGACATTGTTGAGGAATTTAAAAACTTGGGCGTGCTAGTCACTGGTTCTCTGAACTGGGCGGCACATGTATCGCTGATTTGTAGAAATGTGCACAAGAGTTTGTACCAGTTGAGAAGGCTAGCGTATGAGTTCCCATTCCATGTTAGGGTGCAGTTAGCCCAATCACTGTTGATACCCTACTTCGAGTATGCATCGTTGGCTTTCTGTGATCTCAACGGCGACCAGATGGAGCAGCTACAACTAAAAATGAACTGTATTGTTAGATTTGTTTGCAGATTAAGGTTGGATGATCACGTAACGGAATCGTACATTAAATTAAAATGGCTCAAAATTCCTGAGAGGAAAAAATTAAATTTAGCAACGATGTTATTTAAAATATTGAAATATAAGAAGCCCACCTACCTGTACGAACAATTTGTTAGTTTATCAAACGTCCATTCAATATCGACCCGACACGCCACATCCACTTTTCAAATGCCACATCATACTACCGTACTCTACAGCCGATCATTTCTAATACAAGCCATACAACTACACAACGATAATCCAAATTTATTCAAACTGGATGAAAGTGTAGGAGTTTTTAAAAATAAGTTTAAGAGCATTTTACTAGACACCTATAGAGAGTAATTATGTGGAACATTGACGATTTTAGTGTGTAAATAATATGAACTGAGAAGTTATTTATTTTTATATTTTTATTACAAAAAATTGTATTGCTATTTGATTGTTTCGAGGATAATTAACCTATGTTTTCCAGGGGGGATGTAAGAGAGGACCTCATGGTCCTAATCCCACCCTGGTTGTTTAAATAAACGATTCATTCATTCATTCATTCATATTGTGGTGTTCGCACGCCAAGTCGACTCGATGTTTTGCGTGTGACTTTCATTATCAATCCTTTTTCTCTCATCCACTCAAAAGCATTTTCGTCCTCTTCAAGCACTTTCAACAGTTTTGATACATTAAACACCATTTTAAATCGCGCACTCGTACAAGCCAGTAACTAACTGAGAACGCAATTGAAATAAGGAAGTCCCTCCCCATTCCCAATTGCCACGACATGTTAGAACAGAACGTCTTTCGCTTCAAGACCTTATGACGACTCACCCTATCGCTTCTCGAACGTTGACCTACGGTCGGAAGTGATTTCACCGCTACAGTCAACATCGTTTTTATTTTATTTATGAGCATCGCATCTCAACCTCTTAACTTTCGATCAAAGTTATTCTCTGCCTCACCAGTTATCTTTCCCAAGAAAACGTCCCAGGCCGAATCAATGCAATTCAGTCGTGGGGGCGGTTATCGAACTTTTTCTCTAGGGAAATAGTTCGGTATACGCCCCCACTTTTTTCAATGTCTAGTTTCATTGCTTGGAGTACTTGAAAACATAAGTGCGGTATATTATTCATACAGTACATGAAATCTAGTTTACGGAACACTCCTCAAAAATTGAAAAAGGTGGTCGGGTGTACTTGCAAAAGAGAGAACCAAATGGGGGCCGATAACGAACTACACCCCTTCTTTATGTTAATTGCTATGCAATTCTTAGGCCGACCCCCAATAATTTTTTATGTAACGTCCGTGACGAAATTAACGATGATTTTCACGTACAACCGAGTAGTTGAGATAGATTGTGTCACAATTTCAGTATTTTTCACGTACAACCCAGCCGTTGTTGGGGGAATGAAACTTCCGCAGTTTTCATCGCACAAAAATCGTTCACCACTCGTTGGAAAGCGCTTGATTTATGTGATAAATGTTCACATTTCAAGCTACCAATTTCCCTCTCCTTACGTACTTGGCTACATTCCAAAACTAAGTTGATTCAAGCTAAGAATTGCATAGCAAATTATCCTCGTTTTCTACGCAGTAGAAAAGATCCGGCGAGGCGCGAAGCGCCGAATATAGATTAGGGGGGTCCAGGGGGGCGAAGCCCCCCGGCGAGGCGCGAAGCGCCGAGTTTATTTTATTTTATTATTATTTTTAAAGGACTGAACTAGTGAACTTGGCTCAAAGTAGGTACAAATAACCATAAATTGGACAGATAACCACATCCTTAATCTTACCAATAAGTTGAACATATTACCATATATTTAGCGTGCTGTTACTCTGAGCCTATAACAGAACAGTAAGGAGTAGGTACACCTACATGAACTTGAGTGACAGAAGAAATGAACTCTGACCCCAGAATTATATAACGATAACTTGGCTCTTATCATAATCTGAACCTAATCAATCTGTAGGTTACTCTGTGATATAGGCTTACCTGTAGAAATAGACCAACGCGTACCCCTA
The DNA here is from genome assembly GCA_030762985.1 of Adelphocoris suturalis. NCBI lineage: Eukaryota > Metazoa > Arthropoda > Insecta > Hemiptera > Miridae > Adelphocoris > Adelphocoris suturalis. Next base: position 4,001,272 of record CM061043.1, on the reverse strand, counting down.
CCTTCGAAAAGTCATAAGTACATCCAAAATTCTACCTGCTAAATGCAGATACAAACAATTAAGTATGCACTCTACGTTATAAATCCAATATACCTAATAAAATAGGTGAGTACCCTGTACCCACCAACTTTGTGCTGCCTTCCACATCACACTTGTTTACAAACTTACTGATAAGATTGACAGATGATAATAGGTGGCGGGAAAAGAAAACATCTTCTTCACGATGTGTCTACGTCAAATTTGTGTTGAGCTTGCCCTCTCTGCCATGGAGGAAGATGTTAATTTTTATCATTCACTATTGATTGGCACAACGTTTCGCCAAATTTTCCAAGCCTCTCCACATGCTTTTAATGACATCACTTCAATTCAAGAAACTTCTTGAGAACTCATAAGAAAACTTGTTGTGAAATTTTTGAAGTAAATTAAGCTTCTCCAAGATCTGGAGAAAGGACTGCGTGGGATCGTTACCTTCCTAAACCTTTTAGAAATTGGGAATTTAGTGTAGTATAGTTTATTTACCTCAATTGGTTCAATTTTCAGCTCAATATCAACTTCCTGGTCACGTATTTTCTTCAAATTGTCCATAACCATCCTCACGTCATCAAGGTCACGAATTGGTCGATCTAACTGAAATTAAAGAGGAAATTATAATGGCACGAATATTTTTCCAGTTGCTGTTTTACCCGTCTAACACATTTACTAAAATGGTTGCTTGTTTAATACAAAACAGTGAAATACGACATATCGGTCAATATTTTTCTTAATAACCGTCAAAATACAAAGTTTAGTACGCCGGCGTCTAATGTTCGGATCGAAGCCGGAGTCTGACACTGGCGCACAGTGGCGTATGGCAAAATCGTAATAAACTACACCAATAAAAAAATTATTTTATAGTAAGTAATATGGAGGAAATTTGAGAAGGTAGGTTCCTTCCTGTTTTATAAACACATAAATTACAAGCTTTCTTCAAATTTGAAGTAGTAATAATAAAATAATTTTTCTATTGATGTAGGTAGCTTATTTTTTTACGATCTTAATGGCCAATAAATTATCTTATTGAACGTCCAGTGCTTACAAAAACCCAAGACAACAATTAATTATTTTCATTTTGTAAACTAGATTAACGATTCAGTAAGGCTTCCCACTTTTTTTTATGAAACTGTACGAAATTAAAGAATGTCGTTAAATGTTAAGTACCTAAGGTCCTCCGAATTAAAAGCAATTTCATTCAATTCACAGGTTCTGGGTGAACAGTAAAGTGCGAATGTTGAAAAAAATTCGACGATTAAGCTTAAAAACACTATAAAGCCCTTAGTTTGCGTGGTAGGTATTTTGAAATTGATAGTTAGTGACTATTTGAGAATTTGATTAGACGGTACCTAGTAGCTACAACTTTCTAGTTTCAGGAACTCGATTTAATGTAAACAGTAGGTACCTATTTACCGGTTTGGTAAAACTTTGAAATTCGATATCTTTCTTATTTTCCGGCACTTTTCACGTTTAAATACCTACCTTGTCCCGGGTTCACGTTTTGCAGGGAGATAGGTACATGGTAGGTAGATACCTACCGCTTAACTCTTCTGAACCGATGCATTTTTGGTGGAATAACGTTCTTTTCGACTTACTGGATCAATAAGTAAAACGTTCCCACCCATTTATAGCCCCCTTTGTTAACTGTAGAGTTATTGAACTATAAGTAGGTACAGCAACTACTGTTGGAGCAATGTTACCTTACCTTTCTTTCCATTTCATTCATTACCGCATACACGTAGTCCATTTCTCGCTGATACTTCTTCTTTATAATCTGACCAATTTTGTGAGTGCTTTGTTTTATTTCTAAATTCAAAGCCAATTTGAGTTGTTCTGAAAATAATTAGATTTTATTGTAACGTTGGTAGGTAGGCAGCCCAAATCTAGATAGGTGCGGGGTTTGGATTATGGACGAGTCCGACCATCAGAACGGTCGATAAGGATAGAAATCAGCCTCATCAGCTGATCATTACCCTTCCGAACCCGAAATTTTTTTAGAGGTGCACCAAAAGAGAACGCTTCACTAGTGCAACGAGAAACACCGGTGTGAAGTTAGCAATAGATTCTAGCAATAGAAAATATTGCCAAGAGACGTTAGCAATACTTTTTAGCAATACTTTTTTTTTTTTTCGATTTTCTTCAAGGTTAAGTGTTACGATATCAGCACGAAGAGGTTCAGAAAGTTGAAAAAATGATAAACTTGCCAAAAATTGAAATTGTTGAAAATTGGCCTAAAAATTAATTGCTAAGTGAATTTCCAAGTTATCTGAATTGTTATCCGTTTTATACATACTTGAACGTCCCAACGAATTTTTGAGAAAATATCTTTTAAAATTTTTCAGAATTTTTGAAACCAGGGCGCACCGTTTACTAGGGGAAATTATAAATGGCTATATTTCCGAAGTGCGGTGCCACCTTGAATTTTGGACCGATTGTGTACAGATACAGTATGAAGAAGTTCAGAGGTCCAAAAACACCCGGGCGCCCGTAGTATATTTATCCAATAACTTCGCCATACTATTTTGAACATATTCCAATATTGGGATACTGGGGACAGAAAAAAGTGCTAAAAAAAGCTAAACATGTGGGTGAAGAGTTGGCTTCTGAAGAGGAACTAATTTGGTCATGACCGCTTGGTCACAGAGCCTCAGGCTTACCTCAGCTGCGGACTACAGAAACTACCATCGAAAGGACGCAGCTATTCAGCGAGTTACTCGAAATGGTTACTCCCTTCATACAAAAAATAACACACACATGAGAGGAGCAATATCCCCAGAACTGAGATTATTGGCATAACTATGGGACACCTTGTAAGCAGGGCCTTTTTTGAAGAGCTGAAATTTCAAACTGCCATCTCAGCTCAAAAAAGGCGTCTATTCACGAAGAGGAAAAAGCATAGAATGATCCGAAGTTTGCACAATACTACCACCCACGGTGAAACAGGTACGTAGTCAAACAAGGGTCGTTTGCGCAAAAGATTTCGATCCAGACCGATTTTACTCAAACAGTTCGGACAACCATCAAACAGCCCCATTGACGATCAAATTCTTTGCACAAACACCGAATTTGCGCAAATTTTTTTGACCGTGGATGGGCCTTTACTCATTAGGTAGGTATCTCATTATAGGTGATTCCTATTGATTATTTCGCCCAACTTTTCGTAGAAAAGGGGGTAGGTAGTACAGCCGTCGGCACGGCGGCGCTAGGGGTAGGAGATGCATTTTCTTTGCGTTTCAGAGGGTGTAGAACACGATACCAATAGTCATTCATTTTCAGATTTCTGTATATAAATATAAAGCTGATCACGAGCCGTAATATCAACCATATTGATGGAAAAATCGTGCTCATATCTCTCCTATTTACCGTAGGACGTCGAAATTTTATAGGGAGCCTCTCTGGTACATCAAGGGACGAATGAAATGACGGGATACACCCAGAGCTCCAGCTGATCGAGTCGAAAAGTTGGTACTGCTTACGCATACTGCGTGAGTGTTTTTTATTAATAACATTTCATTTCAATTTCCTAATCGTATACTTATCATCATTCGTATCATTATCTCAACAACAGAAGTACTGATCGTCATATACATTTTTATCACTCAACACCCAATGTCACTGCCAACAATAACACCAGCCAAGGACCATCCACCACCTTACTCCAACCAGCCTGCCCAACAAAGAAGAGAGAACTGTCGTGTCGACGAAAGTCTGTGGGTTTATGGGAGTTCAATACTAATAAGAAGAGAGTTCAATGTTAAAATAATAAATTAATAATAATGATAATTATAAAATAATGACCAACTTTTTGTAATGGTTTGAGTGCCGTGGTACTTGGATAATAATTATGTTGAGAAATGATGATAATGATACGAATGTAGTTATATACCTACCTAATGTAAAACATACTCTTCATTCATAGACGGGAATTGAGTCTGAGTGGGCCCCTAAGTGTATCGATAAGGGAATTCATGCACTCTATGTGATTCATTGACGTGATTTGAGGGCGACCCTCAGGGTGCACTGAGTGTGCATCCCAAATGCACACTCAACGGGATTCATAAACAACAAATGGCGTTGAGGTGAGTTTCACCCACAGCTCAACGGTGTAAATCACTCTCGGATGCATACCCGTTGAAGGTTAATTCGAACAAACGACCAGTCATGTTGAATAAAAGCTTACGACAAAACCCTGCCGAATTGTAATTATTTTATTGTTATATACGGTACATTTTGTGCTGAACAATATTTCGATAGTAGGTTCTACATCATTCCTGCCTTGCTGCATCCAGTTTCTTGAGCGTCACCTTTAAATTTCTCACCTTTCTTGAGCGTCACTTTTCTATTTCTCACCTTTCTGTCTTTGCTTATTCCACCGCGAGATCCCTTGGCAGATACCGCGTCGAATCGTGATTCTTATTAGATCGATCATTTCTTTCATTTCGGTACCCAGGAATGGTAAAAGGTAAGTTTTAAGAAATCTTCTAGCTTCTATATCTTTTTCAGTTTCAGAAATAATATTGAGGGAACATCCTCCTTCCAGTTTTATAAAACAAGGGCGATCAAAATTGAGTATAGCTACAATCCTCACATTGCTCTGAGGACTTAACTTCCACTTGAAGGTTTTCTGCTTACTTTCTCCGCCCGAACTCATGAACTCATAACTCAAGCGTATGGCGGAAATATTGAATTTAGTCGTCACGCTTTGCTGATTATTAGGATCCGGTTGTATAAAAATGTCAGCAGATGACATTGATGACTTAAGATGCTCAATTGTTCCACCGATAGGCACCATGTGCATACTTTTCTCGGGGACAAGCATTTTTGGTATTACGATCGATTCCGGAAAGTGAGAAACAGTTTTGGGCAACATCCATGCAATATTAGCGCGCAATCTTCGTTCAAGGGTTACGAAGCTTGTGTCTTGATCACTGGTGTAAGATACGATGTCCGGTCCAAGCTCCCACTGGGCGAACAAACCAATCTTAATACAGTGAAAAATAACGTGGAAATACACCCAAATCATTCCTTGACTCAACATTAACAATCCAGTTGTAAGGTCAAGGACGTAAACAATAGGTAGGTACCTACTTAGGTTCCTACTATGAAACTGGGTAACGTATGTCAGTTACGATTCAATCTGCTTAGGCAAGTAATTTGAAGCTTGTTGCTGAAGTCAATCTTGGTGATCGGAAGATAATCAAAGCAAAATTCCTCCTCTTGTTTCAAGAACTCATGGATCTCTTAAAACTGATCAATTGATGTTATACAAAACCAAGCATGAAATATGTTTTACCAGATTTTTTAACCTAGATCCACTTGCTTTGAACAGTTGGCACACTTCCTTAACCAATTGATATAATATTGGTGCGCAACAGGTTATACTGTATGCGTGATCATGAGAAATGTATCTGGTGGACTTACTCATGTAAGTAACTAATTGATTGAGAAACACAATCAGAAATAAGAGCTCTTGATGGAATTGTAGCCTACGTAGAATACCACTCACTGACTCTACCCAAAGGTATTGAAGAAAAATGTTACGATGGTGATAAAATTTACGTAGGTACCTTAGTCATAAAATGGACTATTGAACCCAAAAAATCATAAACAATAACTACTCGCCTAATTCTCTGAAAAAAAATATTGTAAAAGGCATCCGATTCAAATTAAGACTGATGTTGAAGTTAGGTACTCGTACGAAGAGTTAATTTAGGTATATTATACCTACCGTACATTACATTGTTTTATAATGAGACGTAGGTAATTGAATAATTATCTACAAATTATCTAAATAAACGCTGCGCCCTTGAACATTTCTTAATGTTGTTGTAAAATGGTAATCTTCGCCAACTTTTTTGCCTGACACCATTATTATTGTAAATTTCATTTTTACGAAGCTTTCAACTAAGTGAGGATGTTTTTATGGATATCATTTACGAGTTGGATGGAGACAATACTAAGCTGTGAAAAGAAAAAACCGCTTAAATCCCTCTCAGGAATCCTGAGAAAAATTCCACGTATGCTTCCACATGTATTTGTATGACTAGATGTACCTCTGCTGTGTTTATGATGTAAGTAATTGCAAAATATAAATGAGGCGCTTTGTCTACAAGTGGTGAAGTCCTTAGGACCAATATATTCGGTAAGTTTGGACGGTCTGCACGCTATTTCGAAATTCATTTTAGGGCAAAAGAATTCGTATTAATAAAATTTAAAAAAAGTGGTGTACTTATGATAAGTTATCCTCACCTTGCCCTGGCCCTAATAGTCAGCAATTTGCAAGTTTCAGCGAATTTTCAAAGAAAATGATACTATTACTATATGGCTCCAAAAATTTGAACATGCAAATTGTCGAAAATTTTCTAATTGAAATCTGTTTTAAGGAATTCTGAAACGATTTCTGGAATTGGACGCTTTTTAATATAACTAGATTGGGTCATTCGAGACGATGATTCTCCTTAGGATTGAGATAAAAATGCCGTTCTTGTGCCGAAAAAATCAAGATATCCAAACGAAAGGATAAGTTCGTAGGCCAGAACTTTTTGATCGCATTAATAGCTCGTTACCCAACTTCCAAGGAGTGACTGAATAGTGGTCAACCGGGTTGCCACTGGCCGTACCCGTCTTACTCACAAACACCTGTTAAGCGCAGGAGCTCGAGATGTGTGTGGAAGGTGTGGGGGTGATCTGTCCATCCGCCACTTCCTGGAGGACTGCCCATACCTTATGGACCTCCGAGTCCAGAATCGGCCCCCTCAACGGGTTGACGTTTTATCTGGACCTGACAAGGTCCAGTCCCTGTTGTCGTACCTGAGAGCCGCTGAGCTCTACAACGCACTGTGATATGTGATCTGTGATATATTTTTGTACAATCTAGTCATAGTAACATATATTTAGTGATCTAGTCTTAGTTGTATTATTTTATTTTTGAGGTGTTTTTTATCCGCTCTAGATTCTAAGCAGTGGTCACCACTGTACCCTTTATTTTGCCCTCCTTCGATTTGCCAGTGGAGTCCGTGATGGCACTCTTTTTGGTGGTGGAGGGTAGCACGGCCCTCCTTGGAATCGTGACACTTGCAGTGTCCCTGTTATTTATTTATTTATTTATTTATTTATTTTAATCATACAAATTCATTTTATAGATATGGTACAAATTGAACAACTTAAGCTACTCACTTCGATTTCTTTCCCAACGATAGGCTTGGCCCGTGTTGTTGGGGAAGGTCTTGGTGATTCGCTCATGTCTTACAATCTATCTATTCTATGATACAAACGGTACTTAAATATAATATATAATATATAATGTTATGTATATAATGTTCTTATAATAATTTTCTAAAATAATCACTGTACATAAATACTGCTTAAAACAGTTTCACATCCCGCTTCCCCCTTTTCTACAAGCCAGGTTAAAATATGTTTTTTGTAGTTTTGTCTTGTGAAACTTTGAGCATTTTTCATATGGCCCTCTAGCGCTCTGTGGATAATGTAAATAATGAATTTCGGATTGTGAGTTGACAACGTTAGTCTTGGTCTGGGTGCAATTACATTTCCTGCGGCTACGTACCTTGTTGTATACATTGGGTTACGTTGTGAACCTATTATTTGTGGATCCTTATGGAATTGCAGAAGTAACCAACCTAACCAAGACTAACCCAAGATACTTATGCTCAGCTACACGTTCTATTTTCCCACAGGAACAGTTATTATTTGATCTACATGTATGTAGTATGATGCTTAAATTTTTATCGTAAACATATGATTTCATTCCTCCATAAATAATTAATTTTGACTTTTTAGTGTTCAATGTAAGATAGTTTTCACAGAACCATCGTCCAATCACATTGATTGCTAGGTTTGCCTTGCTATATACATTCTCCCACGTGTCACCTTCAACTAACACGGCAGTGTCATCCGCAAATAAATACATTTTGGTATTGGGTAGTTCTAGAGATGCCACTTCGTTTATATACACCAAAAACAATAGTGGACCCAATGTACTTCCTTGAACTACACCAAAATCATTTTTGCTTTCTTCACTAGAGCACTCGCCGATTGCCACTCGTTGGGTTCGGTTTCTCAAGTAGCTCTTAAACCATTCTAAGCTGGGGCCTATGATTCCTAATTTAACTAACTTGTACATAAGTTGTTCTCTATCGATTGCATCGAATGCTTTAGCGATATCGAGTAGTATGAGAGCACCTTTCTTGTTCTTGTCCCTAATGTCGTAAAGGTCCGTGGTTAGTGCAAATACCGCATCATTTACCCCTTTATTTTTGCGGAAACCAAATTGGTTCATGTTTATTGAATTGTTTTCTTCAAGATATGAGTACAGCAGATTTTTCACGAATTTCTCCAGTATTTTGGACAGCGTGCTTAACATAGAGATTGGTCTATAATTTCCAAGTTCACCCACCGTCCCGCCTTTGAAAATTGGGATGACCTTTGCAGCTTTGAATGCTTCAGGGAATGTTGCTGTTGTGAGACTAAGATTGTATATGTGAAGAAGAGGTTTTTTCAGACTCGTTATATGGTTTTTTATAAGATGTACCTGGATGCCGTCTATACCTGGTGACGAGGATCCCTTCATAGTTTGTAGTAGTTTGTCGAGATCTGTCTCCGTCATCATTCTAAGAGAAAAGATTGTGTCCGCCACCTCATTTGAAGGCGGAGGATCTGGGGGCTTCTGAATATTTGAGAATTTCGCAGCGAGCTTTTCTCCAACTTGGGAAAAATATGAGTTTAGTGAATCGCAAGCTTTTTTACGCGCTACATTTTCCGGGACGTGATCATTTTTCATTATTTCTTTGATCAGTGGACATTCTGATTTATTTCTTCCGTTTGTTCCTCGTATTGCAGATTTGATAGTGTCCCAAGTTTTTTTCATATTACCTTGGGCTTTCTCTATTTCATTGGCAAAGTATGTCTTCTTCGCTGCTCTTATTAACTCCTTTACTTTATTTCTATAACGATTTGATTTTTCCTTTAAATTGAAATTTAGTGGGTTTTTCGTCGAAAGTTTTTTCAGTTTATCTCTTATCCTTATTGATTTAATCAGGCCTCTAGTTATCCAGGGTGTTAGTTTGACTTCCCTGCTAGTAATTCTTTTAAGTTCGGTAGCCATTTCAACGCCGGCGTTCAACAATCTTATAAATTCATTTGCAGCAAGGTTAACATCGTTGGCCTTTGTTACTGTTGACCAGTTAGTTTCACTAAGTAGTATCCTAAGTTTATCTTCATCTACTTTTTTCAAATTGTACATTTTCTTGCGGCTCAGATGGGTTTTTAGTGGCATAATTAGGGCCGTGGAAAAGTGGTCAGTTATCGTACTCTTAATGACAGCTGGGGAAAGTTCAAGTATTTTAGTTTTAACAAATATATGGTCTATAGCAGTTTTGGACATTCCTTGGACTCGAGTTGGTTCATTTATCAGTCCAATGTACCCCAGTGATAGTAAGGTGTCGGTATAATTGTCGATATTGTCATTACTACTTAGTAGGTCAAGGTTCATGTCACCGAAAATAAAAGAATGGTTACTCGATAGGGTTTCAAGGTTTGATTTTAGCTGTGAGATGAAAAGAGAAATATCATTTTGGGTTTGGGATGGGGTTCTGTAGATACCTATGATGCTGTACGTTTCTGGACCAATTTGGAAACTAATGTTGAGGCCTGTGGCTCCTGTCATGACAATTGTTTCTTGTTTACAACTTAATCTTTCATTAGCATATATGACCACTCCATCATTTCTGTTGCGGGTGGACACTGAATAAAAAGAATTGTAACCTGGAATATTAGTTAAGTTATAGCAAGAGGAACTAAAAGTTTCAGTAAAGATCAGAATGTCTGGTTTTGTTGCCGTAGATTCAAGCCAGCACAATACTTCATCTAAATTTCTACTTAGGCTACGTATGTTCATATGAAATATGAACATATTTTCCGCTAAATTAAATTTACTTACATAATCACTAAGACTGTCATATGTTGTTGAAGATGGATTTAGGTCCGTGTCGAAAACTGATGTCACTATTTGGTCACTTACAGTCTCATATGTTGGTAAAGACATGATGAGATCCACTTCAAATTCTGAGTTTTGAGATTCGGAAGCCATATCTTACAGTTTTGGGTTCACCCTATCAATAAATCTCTTCAAAGCTCGTTTATATACTGGGCACCGCTCGCTATCCACAGGATGGTCATGTTGGAGGTTAGCTCTCTTGCAGTTTATGCACTTCCTTGGCTCTGGTGGCTGGATCCCTTTGAAGGGGCACTCTTGTGTGCCATGACTGCCTGCACACCTCGCACAGGCCTCTTCAAGCTCATGACATTTGTTTGACTTTGCGTTGTGCCCAAATCCCTGGCATTTGTAACACCTAGTTACTTCCACAAAGTCCGCAACTCGACATCTGTCCATGCCAATGTAGAGAATTCGGTGCTCCAATAATGCCTTGCGCAGTGCATGTGGACACCTTGTTCATGCCGCTAATGACCCTTGTGGATGAGGTGCGGCTTAAACCACTAAAAAAAAGTCCAGTCATGCAGCATGACCCCATGAGCTAATTTTTGAAGAAAACTTCGACATTTCAGTCGGTATTGATCGTCTAGAGAAATTTTAGTTTATGATTTTGATAGACAAACATGGAATCAAATTATTAAAAATAATTAGGAGGTACTCATACTTTACATTCTTTATTATTAGGAGGTACTTATATATTAAAGAGTTCGACCGAGAAAATCGGAGGACGGAATATTTCATAGAGTAAACTCATCAGTTGTGGTTACATTTTTTATTTTTATTTTATTTATTTATATATTTATTTTTTTTTTTTAACAAGCACCTACTACCTACGTTTTAAACAGCATGGTTCTAGGATTGGTTATACAGGGATACTTCCATAAGAGTAGTTCAATCTGAATTTGGACAATGTTTCATGCAAATATTACCGATTTTTACAACTAGCGAACGGCATTATTTCGATTTTTGACTGATTTTTCAACTTTGAAATTTTTGAAAACTTGATACCGTCAACTCATACAACTTTGTGCACCCCGTTCAACATTGTGCCAATCTCGTTTTTTGAACCTTATGCTCTCTAACGGTAACAAACTTGAAGTTATTAGTTCGAAAAAATTCCCACGAGCAGCGGGATGGTAGAAGAGGATGCCGACGCTTCCACAAGTCTTCCCTGTGGATTTCAGTGCCGGCAAGGTAGCTCTTTCTCTAGTCCACTAAAAGGGAATTGTTCAGTTTGTGCTGGGAGTCTCCTTTGGATGAGTATGCTGCGGATTTCTGAATAGTCTGGTAAGTTCATATTTTCATCCCTATACTGTCAGCTACCAATTACAGTATTTGGTGTTATCAGAAGTTTGTTTGTTTCTATGATATGACCAGATATGTTAGAAACGGTAACTTAGGGGTACAACTTTGTGCCACCGTATTTTTATTATTTCTGCAATAAAATTTAAGGCTTTCTCGTTGTAGTTTTACAGAAAATGGGTGCTCAGAATCGGAGAAAGGTGGCTGGAGGAGTTGAAGATTTGTTGGGATATTTTTGTATGAATTGTTAAGATTTTATAATATAAACGAACAAAAAGTTGCCTTGCATTGATTCTTATGTTCACCTTGTTTAAAAAATCGGAAAAACACTAAAAATTCCGAGGGCAAATTTTTTTTTGTATTACGTTGCAAAGTCAACATGCTGATTAACAAGATTCAGACCGCCACAATGAGCCACATTAGGTTTTTCATTTCATTATAGGCTAAAAAAGATGGTGGCTCAAAGTTGCACCTTCCTGGGGTAATGAATGTGCCACGAATAAATAGTTCCCATTCTATTCGCTGAACAGATGGAATTTTTCCCTTAGCGACGTTTGATCACTGAGATGTGTAAGTATCTTGGGTAAACATTTCAACGAGATACGACGACAAATAAAGTTCTGACGCTCAAAAAACCAAAAAAGTGGCACAAAGTTGTATGAGTTGACGGTACATATTCTTATAGGAAATTTTACGCTGATTCCGAATATACCACATGTTAGTATGCTGAAAAAATTATTTCGCACAACAAATCGCAAAAAACAGGCTATTTTGAAATTTTTGACTACATTTTTGAAAATTTCAACCCGAAGATGTAATCCGATCATGCTGGCCAACGAACATGAACCGCCGTTTTGTGTCCTTAACAGTTTAAAATTTGTTTGAAGTTTCTAGCACAATTCTACGGACAGTTATCGTCTGGAATGACACATACATACTTTTTTTAATTTTTAATAAGAAACCTCCCCTCAAAGATGGAGGAGGATTTTATTGAAAAATAAACCAATAAAATAAAAAAGTGGGGAGGACGCCCAGGTTTACCTGACGCCGTTTCTAGGGATAAGGGAAGTTGCAGAACGAGGAGGACGAATGGGATGAAAGGAAGCGCCCCTATAAAATGACCACCAGTTCAAGTAAGAACCCCTCAGGACGCGGGTGGTGATACCATGGAGTACTCCTGCCGAGATGCCCAACTCGAGTAACTCCGTGGCGCTTTTTCCGCACCATACCCCTCGCCATGACACGGTCGCGGCAATGACCTTGATGTTATTAGGTACCACACATATATACATACATACATAAATATATTTAAAAAAAAATGCGTTAAGCTTCAGCATATGATTCAGAATAGCCTGAAACGGATTTCTTCATAAAATTTTTTCAAAAATTCACATTCTACAAATTTTGAGGCGAGAGCAATAGCTTAATTTTCTTCAAAAATTCGCTAAAAGTACCTACCTACCTACGAATGTAACGATACAAAGATATCAAAACTAACCTATGTTTACTGCAATCGTCAGGGACACAATATAAACATCGGTTTCAGCTAGTAGGTTGTTATCGAGCTCAACGTGTTTCGAAAGCGCCATTTCACAATCCAGGAGGCTGACGCTATGGACGTCCCTTTTAGTGGAGATGCTGTCGGAGCTCCACAACATTTTGTAGGGTTTCCATTGGTTGACGTATCTTAGAAGTTCCTGATTGCAAATAGAAGGAAATATTTGTACTGAGATATGTTTGTTAAAAACGTAGTAAGAGAAATAAGAAATAGAAAGTAGGCGAGGTAGGTACCTACTAGGTATCTCCACACTATTTTTGTTTTCACAAAATATACCTAAACGTGAGTACTAGAACTTACGAAGCAGGCGTTTGTCAACCACTTTACAATATTCAGTCATCCATTCACTTAAGTACTGAAATAGTTAGTGAATTTGGAATGCACATGTATATGGCTAACGAGTTAAGTTAGGCAATGAGAGGTATGTAATCCTACATTTCTTATCCATTTATGAAGATTAGACTTTAGAAATTGGCCCCCACACACACACTGGTGATAAATTTCGAATTAGAATAAAAACGTGTACTGTCTAAAGCTCTGAATTCCTACTCGTCTAGTAGAAAGACTTACCACAATCTCAAATTATCAAGTGTTCAAAATCAACATTCAAAACAAAAAAATCTCTGAAATCATTTAAGCAATGTTTATATAGATTCTATTGCAGGTTTTCTATTATTGGGGGAAACAGTAAATCACAAAGTAGCGTAAAACTTCAAGAACGGTCGATTAGGAAACGAGAAAATGATGCTTGGTGTAATTTGCGTTTGCGCCATTTGCAGAGCGAGGAATTAATTTGAGAACGATGAAACTGAAAGGGGACCATCTACAGCCATACCCGTATATTCCTTGAAAATTTCATCAAAATCGGATGAAAACTATTGAAAATGAGCTTGTTACAAGGTATGAGGACACAACAGACAGACAGACACGGAACGAAAGTTGTTCGGAATGGTCTAAAACGTAGTCGTAAAATGCAAGTGGCAAAGGATCTTGGAGGCAAACAATTTTTCATCTTCCGATAGTAAAAATAATGCTTCCGTTGCCTATAAGTAAACTCGGAAGCATTGTGTCGAACAGTAGGTTCATCGTCCAAATATTTCGAGATGAGGCACCTACCTCCTTGCTTTTGATAGACTTCAAAACTTTTGAATCTATTTCAAACACCTCTAAGCGGCTCTGAGACCAATTAAATATAGTTAATATCAGTAATTTTTATGGTTTTGCACAATACAACATTGTGTGTTCACTCATCAATGTGGAATGCTTTTTGAAGAAATGATGTCAAGCCTCGCAGACGTCTATTTCTTCTACTTGTTATATTCCCGCTTATTAATGTGCCCTGCTTATTATCTTCAAGAGTTAAGAGTTTCGTATAAAATAGTGTTCTGGTTGTGCACTTCTGGTTGAACACTTCTTTCCATACATCGGCTAATTCCCCGATCTACTTGTTGGCTTTGATTACCAATCAGCAAAGCTCTCCTCATTTTCTCATTTTGGGAGAAAAAAAAAAAAAGAAAAAAACCGCTACATTAACAAAAAATCGCTAACATCGGTCTACTTTAAACATTCCGAATTCCCTTCAAACATTTCTAAGCAGTTTTCGAGAAAGCCTTGGCAGGCTTGGGTGTTTCAAAAACTGTAGAATAAAGGATCAAATTTTCAAATCTGTAAAAAATATGAAAAAATTTAGTTGTGATCACGTTTTCGGGGGTTCTGGACCACTGTGCGAAGTCCGTCATTTCATTCGCCTCTAAATATTCCAGAAAGGCTCCCTGTTAAATGCAATTCCGCAGCAACAATAAGTTGTACGTGAAAAGCATCCTAGAATAATTATAGAAAAGCTTGACATTGATGTGTCCGCGAATCTCCATGCGAGTTTCCATCCGATTTGGCTGAAATTTTCAGGGAACGTGTGGACTAGGGTGTAGACGGCCCCCTATCAGTTTCATTGTTGCCAAATCTATACTTCATTCTGCGCATGCACAAACGTAAATTTCATTATGCTATATTTTTTCACACTGTAGTTGTTCGATTTCGCTTAAATTTGGATGATAGTTGGGGGATGATGATTTGATAATCCTATATCAATTTGAACATGATTGTATCATTAATAGCTACTGCGCCTGCGCCAATGTGAAATCCTTGTAGCTATCTCAATTTCCACAGTTTCCATCCGATTTTGATAAAATTGTCTGTGAATGCGCAGGTTAGGTTGTAGATGGTCCCATACCTAGTTCATTTTTCTCAACTCATCAGTTCATTTGCGCATGGGCAAACGTAAATTACATATAGTATTATTTTTTCTTTTCTACCTTGACCAATTATGACGTTTCACGCTACTTGTTGATTTACACTTTTCCACTACGGAATTTTTTAAGATCATTTAAAACCTTTCAATGATCTTTAGATCATGTTATGCAGGGGTCTCCAACCTACGGCCCTTATATTTTCCTAAAAACACTTTTACCGGTAACTACGAGTACAGTAATCGTCTCTATTTTTGTCCCTTCCGTTCTCGATAAGTGTAAATTTATCTGTACCTAAACCAGCAGCGATCAGCCATTCAGCGATGGTCTAAATCTAAATACAGATCTCCCTTACCCGATGAACATTTGAAATCAATCTTAATGATCGGAACTACTAAGTTTGACCCTAAATGGACTGATATTTCAAGTGGCAAACAAATGCAATCTTCTCATTAAACATGTATTTTTATTTTTAAGCTTCACACTTGTGTACCTACTCATTTATTGTCAAGTTTTTCTTTTTTCATCATTAAAACTTAAGAATCATATAAATTTGTAGTACATTACAATGATTTGGTCTTTTATTATCCTGCGTTTTCATAAGGCTTACTTGAAAACTTCTTTTAGAGAACAAATGTAATTTTATGAAACGCAGTAATATTAATTCAGTTTTCTGAGCTATTCTAATTTTTACAAGTTTACCTAATGTTATATTAAAAATGTATGGGTATTTGAAATAATCATTGAAATTTTTAGTGAAAGTAGGCCTAAGTAAAAATCATTAATAATTGTCTTACTTAGGTCTGGTATATTTTGTTCACAACATTATTAACTTACTATCTTAAAAGAACATGATTTGAGTTATCCAACAACAAAGATATATAAGGGAACATAGCTACTTAGAAAACTAAGCCCAGAATATGTCAATAACCACCACTAAGCACTCTTAATTAAAACAAAATTTCGTGAATGTATGGGGGGGGGGCTCGGGAAATATAAGTAAATTGCTGGCCTGCCTTGTCTCAAATAGGTATTTTATAATGTGGCCCTTCAGTAAAAATGGTTGGAGACCCCTGATGTTATGGAAACGAGGAAGCATTGTGCCACACCCATTATGGCAGAAGTTTTTCTGTCTTACGGATATTTGGAATGTATCCCAGAGCTAAGGCATATTCTTCAAGTAGAAATTTTGATTTTGGAAGAATTTTTTTCAGAATTCTTACACCTTCAGTGGTGAGGAAGTAAAATGAATGAACCAACTATAGCATGTAACGTGCAATTTCTGAGGATTTGAAAAGTAAATGGTTAACTGTTGGATTTGTGAAATTACCATTTTAATGGGAATGATGCAAGTGGAGAGTAATGATAAGGTCTTGACCACTTCCTTGTTCTCCATGATGTGATTGTGGAAGTTCCTCGGCTGGTGTGGGAACGGCTGCTTGGCGTTGGACGCCAGTCTGTACAGTCTTTTCCTTCTGGCTTTGGCGTCCTCCGTCTTCGCCTCACCCTGATCTAGCCGGGTCACCAGGTTAGCCAACAACTTTGGTCCAGGTCGATTGCCGTGGAGACCTAGACGCTTCCAACCCACGCCTTTTGCCTTTGTTTTTTTGTTTTTTTTAAACGGCACACACGGCAAACAACGGACAAAAGACAACACAAAACAACGACACAACAAACAAACAAAATAATGCGGCGGAGCGGGATTATATACACATAGGGAGATGAAATGGATGGCGAGGCAAATGAAAATTTTATGATCACGATTCACAAGACATTAGACAAAGACAAGGAGAAAGGAAACAAAAAACAGCTCAATTAGACAAGTGTATGATACACAAAATACTATAGAACACAGTTTTTCTGAAGAAGAGTGTTATTTACAAATTCACATGCCAATCCAATGCACTTCTAGGGAGCCCACGAAGGTTCAAGTGTGACCAATTATAATTCATCTCACGTTATTTTGTGTTTTACTTGTGCAAATAAGTGATTTGTTCCTTCCACTTACTCAAGAGATAAAATTGCACGCCATAAACACCGTAAACCTACCATAACCACCTTACATAATTAATTTCTCCTTTATTAAATTACCTACCAATTTAGTTTTCAATTACATACCTCAATGTTGTTCGTTATTTTAGGTTGGTAAGTAGGCCCTTATACTATAAATGACCTAGTATACAAGCGAAGTCAGTTTTTGTCTAAATCATTTAATTCTGATTTTCGGTTAAGAATTTCAAGAAAATTTATATTACCAATTTAATATTAATTATGTACATACACAGGTAGCCATTGTTTAAATAAACATTGACTTGTAGGATTCAAGCGAACTTTTCTTCATTTAAGTACCTAAGCTTAGCATTTGCTATTCCAATTAAGCCTTCTACCAAACGAGTAAAACATTGTGCCAAATTAGTGCAGTTTTTAGTGTAGGTATTTTCTCAAAACAATCGAAATTTTCCCCCAAAATAATTAATCCTCAATCGAATAAAAACTGGCATAATTATAAAATCAGTGAGCAACTCATAAAATATACACTCACCAACCCTTCCTCAGTGATATCACTGAGAAGGGAGTGCCGATGCAGCCAATTGAGAGCTGTTGTTCATTGCATTCATTCATCCTATCAATAATGTTTCAGATATCAGTTTTCTGACTGCAGCCAACTGAGAATTGCTACTTACTCATTGAATTTATTCATCCCATCAATGATCATTCATTTTGCCTATTGCAGCCAACTGAGAACTGCTACTCATTGGATTCATTTATCCCATTAATGATATATCATTTTTCGGTTTGTTGACTGGGCTAATTAAAGGCGCGACCACACCGGTAACAAATAGCAAAGTTGTATAGCAATTGTTTTAAAACATGCTGTATAGCATGTTTTAAAATTTTGTAGTTGTAGTGGATTTATATATGTTTTACTTGGCGTCGGTAGACCAAGTGGGACATTTATATTCTGATTATGCGGGTTAGTCCCCGGGTTATTCCTGTAAGGAATGTGGGCGAATCCACCAAGGTCAATTTGCTCGGCGGGATGAACTGAGAGGTAGTTCGTGTCGCAGCCGCGTGGAGCACTGGGCTCGCATAGTGGGTGCTGGGTTCGATCAGTTTGGTACTGAGCCGTTTTGTAATATTCCGGCCTAAGATTTATATCTGTAGGAGGAATAAGTTGAGCTTGGTTGAGGTACTGAAAAGTATCCTTCGTTTTTTGTACATTCGGAGTGTATTTGACACTCGGATCGGCCGGGTAGGCTTGTGTCGAATATCGTGGGTATTCGGACAGCTTGGTCGAATCGTAATGATTGACTTCAGAGCGGGTCTGAAAGGTATCCTCGATCTTTTGTATAGGCGAGGCTTGATCTAACGTTTCCTTAGCGAATACGTTAGGTGAGAAGGCGATCTTGTCGTGAGGATCGGGCCTTGCGCCGTCGCTGGGGCCGGCAGATTGGCCGAGTAGCCTGTAGGTAGCGCTACGGGGGCTAAGGGGCCCGGCTTCGCCGTCGTCTGCCTCCCCTTGCATGAGGAAATAAGACGGCCGACGTTCCATCGAAATAGCTGAATTATTAGCTCGTTTCGATGCCTCTATGTACAGAAATAGAGGGTTTAGGAAGGTGGACTCGCTTGACAGAGCTTCTTTCCTTTGCTCGTATGTCAGGGTCCTACCTTGTAGTCTTGAAAAAGACTTCCTTGGACGGTAAATTAGAGCGGATGAGCAGAGTAATTTACCGGCGTATCCCGGCGGTCGGTGACGAGCCTAATGCTACGAAACCCGGGTGATACGGCTCGGAACGTCCCTCGGGCGTACGATCTAAAGAGAATATCGATAGATGTACCGGGTGGTGTCCTGACAGATGAACTACGTTGGGCAATGAGCAGGATGAATAATCACTGGACTCGTAGATGCCAATGCGAGATCTGTGTGGAGAGAAGGTAGGCCTTGTAGAAAGCAGTAGGAAGCCGTTCTTGAGATGAACTCGGGATGCAGAAGGTTCGTAAGCGTAGAGCGTGTAGAAATCTTCGTACTTCGAGGTGTCGTCGTCGAGAGCGGAGAGTGGAATGAATTTCGGAGGCTCCGAGCGGGGTATTTATAGGGAGGTGGCCGCCTCCTGCCGCCTCCTGATTGGTCCGCTTAATTTCATTAATTCGACTGTGTAATCTCATTGGCTCGCACATTGTTTTCTCAGTATCTGTGAGTATGATAGCTGAGCTGGTCCTCCGGGGTGGTTTCCCCACGTCCGTCGCTGCGACGGGGTCCCCGGGGGTGCTTACGAGCGTCCGTCGCGGAGCCGACGACCTTGAGTTTAGCCGGGGACCTCGGGTGCTTTCTCTGCGTCAGTTGTTCAGACGGGGTCCCCGGGGTGGCTGCTGGACCAGAGGTGGTTGCTTGCCGCCTCTTGGTTGGTTCGCCTATTGTCTCTCGTGTAATCAGTGTTTCTGATTGGCGAGTAGGCTTGTTTGAATTGTCCTTGTTAGTTTTAGAGGACGTTTGATTTTCTGTTTGAGTTTTCTCGTTCAAGGCGACTTGGTTCGAGATACTTGTCGCATCTCTCTCGCCCAGTAAGTGTCTAGGGAGGTCGCCTTGTATGTTATTAGTTAATATTTCACTTTTGAGAGAGAAATTCGTATTTTCTCTCTGGTGAAATATTTTGTTTGATGGAGTTATAACTCGACGTCTTGTAAATATTTTTGTGTTGTGTCTACCTCTTTTTGGTAGCCCTGAAAAGGGCTGTTGACAAGAGGGGGTGGTTTTCACCACAGGCGCCCCCCTAAGACGTCGTGTTATTAACGACGACGCCGGCTGGGGTGTTTCGAGCGCCATCACCCATCTCTCGGCGAATTTGGTAGAGGGGACGTGCCTTCTGGCAGATTTTCGGGGAGTCTCCTCCTTATTTTCTGCCTGATTTTTGTTTAGTGACACAGCTTCGTCTGTTTTTAGAGTGTAAGCTGGTTTTATTTGCTGTTTGGGAACTTTTTTTGTATGTTCGCCAATTTGCACTGTAACCGAAAACTTATCTCTTTTAACCACTTTGAATGGTCCCGTGTAAGGACATTGCAGAGAGGTGAGCTGTGTGGGCACTCTGATATAGACATGTGTACATGTATCCAAATTTTTGGGCATGTTTACGGCATATTTCGTATTATTATGTTTAATATGCGTAGGCCGGAAGAAGAGAGGCTCCGAAAGGTTTGTAGAAGTTACGAAAATGTCTCCTGGGAGTGGTACGTCAATTCCGTAAACTTTTTGGAACGGTGTAGTTTCCGTTGCTGGGTCTACTGCCGTACGCATGGCGAGTAGTACTTTTGGTAGGGCGTCGAGCCAATTTTCGTTTTGTGCTTTGAGAGCCTCTTTCAGAGATCTATTTCTGCGTTCTACCATTCCGTTTGTTGACGGTTTGTATGGTAACGTGTGGGTATGTTTTACTCCGAGACGTTCCATAATGGAATTAAATAGATCTGATTCGAATTGTGTGCCTTGATCACTTGTGATGTATTTAGGTACGCCTTTTGAAGCTACCCAAATATTGATAAAGGCGTTAGTGATCGTGGCTGTTTCGATGTTGTTAAGAGGGACTGCCTCTAGCCAACCCGTTGCTCTATCGACCATCATTAGAATGTAACGTTTCCCTCCTTTAGCTAAAGGTAAAGGTCCGGTAATGTCAACGTGTACATGTGAGAATTTGTTAGCCGTTTCAAATTCGGAGTAAGGGAGCTTCACGGAGCGAGTGATTTTTGCTCGTTGGCAAGTCTCGCACGCTCGGACCCAGTTGGAGACATCTGCACGGAGTCCGTGCCAAAAATATCTTTGTTTAACTTTATACACTGTAGAGTGTATACCTGGGTGTCCCAAATTGTGAATTTGGCTGATTATTTCTTGCCTTATTTCGTTTGGAATATAAGGTCTTGGGTGTCCTAGGTCTAGGTTACACCAAATTTCTCCTTGAGGAAATTCGACTCGTGTGAGTTTCAATTTGTCCTCTGCGTTAGGAGGAGAACGAATTTGTGCATTTGAAATGTGCAGTAGAAGATTGCACTCTATTGCAGCCGTAATTTGCGAAATTTCGGCTATGGGTGGACCCTCGTCAGTTTGGGTTGAAATCGATTTTGTTTGAATTTCAACTGGATCGAAGGGTCTGGAGAGTGCGTCGGCGACGACGTTGTTCTCTCCGGGTATATGACGAATGTCACTCGTCATTTGAGAGATGTATGTTAGCCATCTTAATCTCATTTTAGAAAAATGTGCATTTTTCTTAAGCATCGTGCCTAGCAGAGGCTTGTGATCTGAACAAATATGAAAAGATCGGCCGTCCAAGTCATTGTGCCAATGAATGCAAGCTTGGTAAACGGCGAACATCTCTTTGTCGAATGATGCTTTATTCTTCCATTGTTCCGGAATTTCTTTACTGAAAAATCCCAATGGTTGGTAAGATTTCGAGCCGTGTTTGTCTGTAATTTCCTGCTCTAGTGCTGCTCCGATGTGTGTGTCGGATGCGTCGCAGACTAATCTCCACTCTGCTGTAGGGTGTGGATGAGCGATATTATGTAATGTAGCTTTAATCATTGCTTGTTTTAAGCTGTTGAAAGCTTTTTCTCTCTCTGATGTCCATTCGATAGGTGTTTTGTCATTTTTTTTGTTTGACTGAATGGAGTCATACAGAGGTTGTGCCGTGTGAGCGAATTTACTTGAGCATGCTCGGTAGAAACCACACATACCTAGGAATCTGCGTAGACTTCGTACGTCTATTGGCCTAGGAAATTGTTCTATGGCTTCTATTTTATCTCGTTTAGGAATTATCCCTTCTTTCGAGATAGTGAAACCTAGGAAATCGACGGTAGGTTTTGAAAAAATGCATTTATCAAAACCTACTCGAAGTCCGTGTTCCCCTAGCTTGTCAAAAATTTGTTTGAGGTGGTTCATGTGTTCTTTATAATTTTTAGAAGCCACCAGGATGTCATCTAGGTATACAAATGCGAAATCAAATTTTCGCATGATGCTGTCCATGTATCTTTGCCATGTTTGAGCCGCTCCGGCCAAACCCATGCTCATTTTCTTAAACTCATAAAGACCGAAAGGTGTAATAATTGCAGTTTTATGAGCGTCATCTGGGTGCATCGGAATATGATAATATGCCGATTTTAAATCTATTGTCGAATAGATTCGTGTATCATGTAAATTCGCTTGGAAAGAGCGAATGTGAGGAGGAGGGTAGGCGTCTTTCTTCGTTTTCGCGTTCAGGAAATGGTAGTCGCCGGTGATTCTCCATGACCCGTCTTTTTTTGGCACACAGTGTAACGGGGATGCCCATTCGGAATCTGATGGTGCAATTATGCCTTCTGAAAGCATTTTGTCAAAAGTACTTTTGACTTGAGCCCGTTTTTCGCCCGCCATGGGTCTTGCTCGGAAGTGTACTGGTGTTCCTTCCGTGGTTATACGGTGGTAAACCCCGTTGTTTTTCCATTTTCCTTGAAGTTTGCTCATTTTATCATTGTATTTGTCAATGATAGAGCGAATGTTTTCGTCCTCCGTGATTTGCACGTCCTCTGGTTGAGGGTTATTGTCACGATGAGGGATAGTAGCTGCTATTTGTTCGTCAGTGAATTTTTTGTTCATGACTGCAGCTATTTTTTGATCGGCATAGCTCTTTATTTTATCTTTATAAATGTACTTGTGTTTGACCCGTATTCCGATATCCCAAGACTCGAGGAATGGTATACCTAGGATCGCTAGATCAACTTTCGTGATCATAAAATCGGTGGTCATGTCTCCGAGGCCGATGTTAATTGTCGTGTCAGCTCGCCCTAGTGTGTCTATAGGGGCTCCGTTAGCTGCTGTGAGCTTAACGTTGGACTTACGAATTTTTAAGCCCAATTTTTTTGTGACATTGTGGGGCAGAATGTTCACTTCTGCTCCCGTGTCGATGAGAAATTCAGTGCCATTTAGTTTGCACTTGAAAAAAAGCCTTTTATACTCAGTAGACTGCCGGTGTATAGGCTCAGATACACTGGCAGTTATTCGTTTTCCGAACTCTCTACGTCGGAGGTTGGAACGGTACTTTCTTGTACCGATCTCTGAGTATTTTCGTTTGAAACCCAGGTTTTAGGCTGGCTTATAGTCGCTGCCTTTTTGCTAGTTTTGGAAGCAGTGTTTGTCTTCCAAGTGCAGTGTTCTGGGTCTGCACATTTGCGAGTTTCGTTACCGAAACGTGCGTGGTTTCGACAGACATAGGCCGTCGGTTTGTGAGGCCTACTCTCTACTGGTTGGGGTTTGAACTCAGCTTGTTTTGAGAGGGCCTTTTTGAAACCAGTATTTATGGGTTTCGGAGTAGATTCTACTCCTCGTATGTTTAGAGAGGTATTCTCTGTTTTGTACGCGTGTAGCGTATCAGCTAGGTCGAGCCGGGCGGTCGTGGTAGGCTGAGCTGCGACCATACCTCGTGCTTCGATGGGTAGAGTCTCGATCCACTTTTGAGTGATCAGAGCTTCTGAAAAGTACCCAACAGCTTTAGAGTACATTTCGTGGTACTTGGTGCTGGGTTTTTTGGCGAGAGATGCGGGGTCCTCGAGTGCGAGGAGCCTGTCCTGTAAGGACAACCCATATTCTCGCTGTAGGCGCTGTTTGGCCTCTTCGTAGGGTGCGTGGGGTGCCGTGAGGTAAGCTGAGTCGATAGCTTCCCTCATTTCTTCTGGTACCCACTTGTATATAGCTGAGAAGCATTCGTTTTGCGTTCTCAGGTGTTTTCGCACGCAGTATTGATCGAACTCGGCGAGTGCACGATCGATATTCTTCTTTTGGAAGATTGGTTTTTGATAATCTCCCATCTCCTCTAAAAGTGCTCGAAAGCCACTTTGTGTAGAGGGATGTTGCGTGAGATGTGGGGCGTAGAGGCCCGGCGGGGGTCGCACGCCCGCAGTGGTTCCCTGAAATCCACTAGCTTCATAAGAGGGAACGAAATGCTCCGTGTTAAGCCTGTTCAAAGGCGGGGTCACCATTTGTAGTGGATTTATATATGTTTTACTTGGCGTCGGTAGACCAAGTGGGACATTTATATTCTGATTATGCGGGTTAGTCCCCGGGTTATTCCTGTAAGGAATGTGGGCGAATCCACCAAGGTCAATTTGCTCGGCGGGATGAACTGAGAGGTAGTTCGTGTCGCAGCCGCGTGGAGCACTGGGCTCGCATAGTGGGTGCTGGGTTCGATCAGTTTGGTACTGAGCCGTTTTGTAATATTCCGGCCTAAGATTTATATCTGTAGGAGGAATAAGTTGAGCTTGGTTGAGGTACTGAAAAGTATCCTTCGTTTTTTGTACATTCGGAGTGTATTTGACACTCGGATCGGCCGGGTAGGCTTGTGTCGAATATCGTGGGTATTCGGACAGCTTGGTCGAATCGTAATGATTGACTTCAGAGCGGGTCTGAAAGGTATCCTTGATCTTTTGTATAGGCGAGGCTTGATCTAACGTTTCCTTAGCGAATACGTTAGGTGAGAAGGCGATCTCGTCGTGAGGATCGGGCCTTGCGCCGTCGCTGGGGCCGGCAGATTGGCTGAGTAGCCTGTAGGTAGCGCTACGGGGGCTAAGGGGCCCGGCTTCGCCGTCGTCTGCCTCCCCTTGCATGAGGAAATAAGACGGCCGACGTTCCATCGAAATAGCTGAATTATTAGCTCGTTTCGATGCCTCTATGTACAGAAATAGAGGGTTTAGGAAGGTGGACTCGCTTGACAGAGCTTCTTTCCTTTGCTCGTATGTCAGGGTCCTACCTTGTAGTCTTGAAAAAGACTTCCTTGGACGGTAAATTAGAGCGGATGAGCAGAGTAATTTACCGGCGTATCCCGGCGGTCGGTGACGAGCCTAATGCTACGAAACCCGGGTGATACGGCTCGGAACGTCCCTCGGGCGTACGATCTAAAGAGAATATCGATAGATGTACCGGGTGGCGTCCTGACAGATGAACTACGTTGGGCAATGAGCAGGATGAATAATCACTGGACTCGTAGATGCCAATGCGAGATCTGTGTGGAGAGAAGGTAGGCCTTGTAGAAAGCAGTAGGAAGCCGTTCTTGAGATGAACTCGGGAGCAGAAGGTTCGTCAGCGTAGAGCGTGTAGAAATCTTCGTACTTCGAGGTGTAGTCGTCGAGAGCGGAGAGTAGAATGAATTTCGGAGGCTCCGAGCGGGGTATTTATAGGGAGGTGGCCGCCTCCTGCCGCCTCCTGATTGGTCCGCTTAATTTCATTAATTCGACTGTGTAATCTCATTGGCTCGCACATTGTTTTCTCAGTATCTGTGAGTATGATAGCTGAGCTGGTCCTCCGGGGTGCTTACGAGCGTCCGTCGCGGAGCCGACGACCTTGAGTTTAGCCGGGGACCTCGGGTGCTTTCTCTGCGTCAGTTGTTCAGACGGGGTCCCCGGGGTGGCTGCTGGACCAGAGGTGGTTGCTTGCCGCCTCTTGGTTGGTTCGCCTATTGTCTCTCGTGTAATCAGTGTTTCTGATTGGCGAGTAGGCTTGTTTGAATTGTCCTTGTTAGTTTTAGAGGACGTTTGATTTTCTGTTTGAGTTTTCTCGTTCAAGGCGACTTGGTTCGAGATACTTGTCGCATCTCTCTCGCCCAGTAAGTGTCTAGGGAGGTCGCCTTGTATGTTATTAGTTAATATTTCACTTTTGAGAGAGAAATTCGTATTTTCTCTCTGGTGAAATATTTTGTTTGATGGAGTTATAACTCGACGTCTTGTAAATATTTTTGTGTTGTGTCTACCTCTTTTTGGTAGCCCTGAAAAGGGCTGTTGACAAGAGGGGGTGGTTTTCACCACAGTAGTATAACTAAGTTATACAACTGTCCCCTCTAAACGCGTCTACACCTATGTAACAAAAAATGCAACACTTTCAATCATTTGAGGATTCAGTAGTGATCATGGCTTCGGAGGAAGAGGTTGTGCTGGCCGCAGCGGCCTGTGTAATTTTATCAACTCGCCGTCAACCAACTGAGCGCAAATACTGGGTGAAATCTTCGCTGGAAGCTCCACATCGGTACAGTGGAACTCACCTGATGGAGGATCTGATGGAAGACGGTAGAGATCCCCTTAGTGGGGAAATCAGGGATGATGGGAGTTTTCGGAATTTCACTCGAATGAGCAGTTCTAACATTGAATATCTCTTGATCAATGTTGCCCGAACTATTGCAAAGCAGGACACCAATTATCGATATGCTACACCTGTAAGAGGAATGCTTGCAGTTATTCTGAGATTTTTGGCGAGAGGTGATTCCTATCAAAGCTTGAGTTACTTATTCAAGATCTCAAAGCAGAGTATTTCCAAGATTGTTCCTGAAGTCTGTCTGCCTGAAGCCTTATTGGTTTCAAAGTGGGGGTTAGGTGTGTGTGGACGAGCTCGCAACTTGTCATACAACCAAATTATCTGACTTCCTTTGATCTTTACCGACAACCTCTGGGTAACATGTAACCTGCTATATAACAGAAAAAAAGTTACACAACATCGTGTAATAAAACATTTTTTCAGTTGAATTTCTAACAAATTACATAACATTGGTTATATAACTGTTTGTAACACGTTTTGTTACTAGTGTGAACGCGCCTTAAGAGCTACTATACTACTCATTGAATTGATTCATCGCATCAATGATCTCTCATTTTTCACCCTTCTCTAAACAGGTGTTATTTAAACAGCATAAATGTGGTTTCATAATTCACAATGCTGTTGCTCTAGGTATAAGTTATTCCAAGATCCTAGTTTCTGGTATTAATTTAACCCATATGGTGGAAGGTGTAATTGATATGACAAATGCTACATTATATCCAAACCGGTTGATGTAAAAATAGTACCTACCTATGTACGAACAATATTTTAAAAATAAATATTTGCATAAAATAAGGAAATGTATTTGATTGATCCTCTACGGAAGAGTTTAAGTCTACTAGGTAATGACTCAATTTTTTATTTCCAGTTCAAATTTCAATTTATTCAAAATTTTGTAATTTTTGTTATGTACCAACCCTAGGTACCAACCTCAATATTACCATAAGTTTTTCAATAAAATTGGATACTTTGGATTTAAAGGTATTCATCTCGTTTCCAGTGAACACCAGTTGCAAATAATCACGTCTACGATTGAATGAAATAGATGGATCTACAGTTGCAGTGAAACTAAAGTTGTTGAGTTCAGGGTTACTCGCATCAATATGATGAACATCTTCGATTTCACTTCAATTCATCTTCACATTATATCAGTATAGTTAATTGCTACTGTTATAAAAGTAAAAAGCTCAAGACTGCCTACTTATGGATTAAAAACTGTATAAACCTTAATGAGATTTTTCGTAGTTTGACCTGAAGGGTCAAAGATTCACCAGAAAAGCATGTACCTTGTAGTTGTATCTGCTTGTAACGTTGCTGTTGCTTGTACCATGTACCTTTTTTAAATTTAGTTTAGTAGGTACTTTTTTAAAATTAGTTTAGCGCTCTTTCCAACGGTGACGTTAATTTTGATTTTACAGTGATCCCAAAGGAATTATGAACGTTTTAGGAAATGTCATACGGTGGAAAACACGGGAAAATCTTCGTTTAATAACTCCAAAACTAAGTGTTCAAAAAATATATCTGTGAGGAACCTTCGATCAGAAATGAGCTCTAAGCCTCATTTGTAGTTTGTATTAGGTTTGAGACACCCTGTATACATACATGTTGCTTGCTGGCACATATACGATTCATCCATTTAATGGTATTTAACTTTGCAACACCGTTCACTACTTCCACTTTAATGATCATTACATCTCCTTAATGGTCTTCCACCAATGTATTTTCTATACAAATTTGTAAATTGCAATGTTTTCTGGTAGGTGAGTATTCGATACATCCTAGCAAAGTTAATTTCTATTGAACTCCTTTCATCACCCACGGTTCTAAATTTTCAATTCAGTTAAACCAGTATAGAATACGATCATTGTTGTCCGATTAGGTACGCTGCTTCCCTTCTTATCAAAGCTGCTTTATCCAATACGCCTGATTTGATCATTTACGCACATATTTTATTCTTGAATTTCTATGGTATACCTACGCCACATAAAATACTTTAGCATCATTTCTAAAGAAATGGCTAGTGAATATCAACTGAATCAGTGATGACTTAGTTATTGGTCAGCGATAAATATTACCTACATCCAATGTTCTCAAGTCGAACCTCCTGTATTTGTCTATATATCCACCCAAATTTACGATTTTCAACGAATTCGAAAAAGCTTGTAAACCTGCGCTGTATATTCTTCATCAATGAAATATGTTTACGAATATTCTAACGTAGTTTTTTTAAATTTCGATTAAAAATTTATTACAATGATTGATTGATGCGAGTTCCCTGAAACCCTGGAAGGATTTGACCGATTGTCGGAAGTGAGAAGATGGACTCGAGTACTACGGGCAGAGTCGATCAACTGAAAAACATTCTTTGCAGGAATTTGCAAGTTACCATTTGTTTGTTTCTCTCTGTTTAACAACTGGTGGAAACGCCGAGAGCGCATTCCACTCGACGGTGAAAATGTCAACTAGAAAAATCAAAAATCGTAAAAAATCGGAGAAGTAACAAAAATAAAAATAAAAAAATTAAGAAAAAATACTATTATAATTTTTTCTACACAAAAAATAAGCATAAAATTATAATAATTAACCTGTTTTATTGGTCCGCAATGTGGAAACGTTAAATTGTCTTTCTTATTTAGTAAGTAATACGTCTGAAAATGATGTACTAAGCTAAATTTACAGCAGTTAATCTATCTATACCTGCTGAATCTGCCTTATAAGTTATTTTGTCGCAATCAAGGCCATCTTGTACGCAAAAAATGTCCCAGTAATGCAGCGTGATCGTATGAGTGAATTTTTGTAATACATCGGTTATATTTCTGTTGAATTATTTTAAAATTTGAGCAAATCGTGTGAACTGATATTAATATAATATCTATGAATTTTATGGAACAAAAATACTTTCTGTAAAATATTCTGCTTAAAAAAAATCTTAAATTTTTACCATGATTATTAGACGTTTTTGTCGATTTTCAGCACATTTCAAAGAGAATGCATATAAAAAACTGTTTTAAAAACTTTAGAATTCGTTTCAGAATGCCTCAAAACGAATTACAATGAAGAACGCTTTTATTTAAAAAAATTTGGAGCTATTGTAATAGTTTAATTTTCTACGAAAATACGCTAAAATCAAACTCCAGGAATTGTTTCAGAATTCCTAGATAGATTTAATTGAAGACATTTTTTGATATTTATTATTTTAAAATTCTTGGAGCATTGCAATTTAGCTTTATTCTTTACTGAAATTCGCTAATGGCATCTTGGAATCCGGGTGATAGGTACTGCTGTGATTAGTGCCGCAAATGTTTATCCTGTTTGAAGGATGTTACAATTGAATGAGGCTGTACTTTCACGATTAAATGATTTGATAGGCAGAATTTAATTTTTTATTGCTGAAGAAGAGGAATATAATAAATTAACTAATCGATTCATCTTGAAGTATAAAATTCATCCAATACCTATAATTGATCAAAGTGAAACGATTTTCCGCTTCAATATTAAGTGGCACTCAAGTCTGGTAATTCCTTGGCACCAGTGTTATTTGCATTTAACTTGGCTAACTACGCTAATAAACTAATTATGAATTGTACTATGTGTTGTAGGGCGTTAGTGTGAAGTATTCAATTTCTTGATAGTTTACTGTATTGGTACGACAGCACAAAATCTAGTCTACGTCGTTACGATATGAAATCACAGCCACAGGAAATTATACCCTCCTAGATGTCATTAAAAGTAACTGCACATTGACTGTAAGCGCTGGCTGGTAATATTGAATATCACACAACCCTTGATGAATTAATTTAATAGATACTGTCAACCGGGGTGATATTGATAAATTTTCATGTTTTTATTTAAAAAAAAAGCTACCACTAAATTTTATCACAAAAATTTGAAAAAAAAAAAAAAAAAAAAAAAAAAAAAATATATATATATATATATATATAGGTATATATATTCTCTAACACAATTACAGTTTTCTGTATCAAGGTTACCAATTGGATAAATTTTACATATATTTTTTAAAATTGAAAATGATCAGTGTCACACCGTGGGCACCAGGTGATAATGATCACTCATTAAAATGAAATTTTTTTGAAAATTCACTCCATTAGCCATGCTGCACGACAGGTGCTTTGCTTTTTTTAAATTATTGATTGCCCACCTGCTTTCTATTCATCCACAACAGAGAAAAACTGAAACAAGTCATTTTTTGCCAACATTATTCCTTGAAATGTTAATGGAAAATTTTTTATTATCTACTTTCGTGATAATCCCAGTGAACTACCTGAATATTTTGCCCGCCTTGAACTTAACCAAAACACAATCCACTACCTATAGCATTTGAGTAGTAGGGAGGCATAATTTTAGTGGTCAGTATCACCCCTAGAAAATTCAAAATTAAATTCGATTAGGAATAATATGAGGTAGTAATATCGACAAAAAGAAAAAACTTCGGAATTCTCATCCATACATTTATTAAGAGCACAGAATGATTTTCATAATCGCAAATATCAAACTAGTAGTTGGCTGCATTAAAAGTTATAACGACACCTAATTTCAAGTTTCCTCCATGTTCACAAAAGTCGTGATAACCACACAAATAACCTGATCAACCGAGCAGGACCAACGTGAAAATTGAGAAAAGATTCTTCTGAACACTAACCATGACCTGCTTTCCTCATTCTGACAACCACAGAGTGAAGTAAGCAACAGTAACGGAAAAAACCCACCTCGGTCTATATCACCCCGGTATATCAGTATCACCCCGGTTGACGGTATATAGCAAAATATGGCCAGATCACTTTTATGACTACCCCAGTACCTACATAAATTGACTGGCTTACCCCCATTCACCAATTGAACATGGTTCCGCCGTTATTATTATCACAGATTTAGCCCTCAAATTTCACGCCTTGAAATGTATAAGGAATGTCGATTTCTTCAAAATCCATTCTTGGGTGGGATGGGGAGATTATACGAGTTGTAACGATTCCCATGACCGATTTCAACCAATTTTTTCTGTGGATTTCACAAAATATTGACCTCTTGTACATGATTTTTTATCAGAATGGGTCCTCTGTGCCTTCGATAACACAGGTTTACAAAATAAAAGTCGTGTTCCGCGACGGTGATCTCAGTATCAAATCTAAGGGTCCTTCAGAGAGCTGAACACGAATCCGAAGGTCCTTTTTCCATCTCACCAGGATTTCAAGATATTGTCAAAATTTTTCCGATTTCGGCCCAATTTGTCCAATGTTTCCAGTTGTTGACTTGAAAGGTGTGAGGCATCGTTTCCTATAGTTTCTGGCCTCCTGAATCGAATGAGACCAGTTTCAGGTCGCTACAATTAATGGTTTCGTAGCTGGAGCCCTTTAAAGCCAAAAAAAACGTGGTTTTTCTCGTATTTTCTCCTTGGTTTATGGGCGTTTTTTCAGATTTTGGAAAAGGTTGTAGTAGTAGAAAAAAATCGGATAAAAGGATCGTTTAGAAGAGACATTTCTGCGTCGAAAGCAACCAACCAGAGCTCTGTGGCCCCAATAGTAACGGAGCTACGATTTTTTATTTTTTATCACTTTTTTCCCTCTCGCAACAGGTGTGCAGAATATATGCTGCTCATCTGGAGCGAGGTGGGAAAAATTTAAGGTTCAATTTACAATTTAGTGGTCCAAATAATGCTAAAAAATCGGTTTTTTGACAAAATGGCGTGTAGGGTGTCACATTCGAAGTATCTTTCAGCGCTGAGCCGATTGCGACCACACCCAGATCTCTTTGAAGATTCATAAATAAGTGAGAAAAATCGATTTTTAATTGAAAAATTCCCATAAATTGACTAAAATTTTGTAGTTTTCGAGTTGTGCTGCGAGTCATAAAATTTTCTTTGCGATCTCGTCATATGGCTGTCCCCACAGCTTTATTCAGAACGTTGGCCTCAACGATCAGAATTTAAGTTACCCATTTCTACGCTCGTATGAACTTCAGTATAACTTCAAACCCATCCTTTTTCGGGAAAACGCAGTTTTTCATCTTTTTACAAAGTATCTACAAATTTTTCGCTTTTTTATAATTGAGTTGATTTTTAATCGGTAAAAGACGTGTCAATATGGTCTAGATTTGCCACTGCATTTGATGCAACCCTGTAGAAAATAGTTTCTTTAATATATTTTAAACAAACATTAACCGTGGCTGTGATTTGGCTTTCTTTGTAATATTATCATTACCTAAATACATATTAATATAATTTGTCTGGGCTGTTTCAACAGCGTTTCAAGACGGCAATGAACAATGGCACCAACAAATATTAGATAAATGTAGTAATGGACATTGTTATTTTTCTGTGTCGTGATAAGTGTTGGGTGAGTGGGTGACGCTTGTTACGAGAAATTAAAGATTTACCATGTCGGCAACTTTCGTCAGTGATGGCGAGGCTTTATTAATTAATTTTCCAACCCAAAATAAATCTTTTTTTGGTTTCTTCTGTGGATAGAAAATTTAAGAAAACAATCTCTTAGTGACAATTATTGTGTTGGAAAGGCAGGTAGATATTTATTTCTACGACTTTTTGTAAAATGTTTTCAATGTGTTTGAGGGGATACTAGATCTATTTTATTGAAAATAAAGAGTTTCCATTTAATCACGTTAATCTAATAAAAAATGACTAAGCAAAAACGAAAAATACGTAATAATAGCATATTTAAAGTCAATCGCAAGCGCAATCAGTGTAAAAGATAACATGAGGTAGGTAGTATTGTTCTGTTTACATAATAATTAATGCAAAGCCATACCAATAAAATAAGAAAACTGACAAAAATTATGAAAAATCATAATTTATTTTGTTGAGAAACCAGATAAATTTGAAATTAGTTCTAAGGAGTAGGTTGATTGTGTATTGGTCTATGATTTTGTTTGCTGATCTTCATAGTTCAAAATTATTAAAATTTGTTTAAAACTATTGTCAAGTTGTAAAATGCAAGAATTTTTGAAAAACAAGTTTGATTTCTCCAGTGGGTAGGTTAGGTATACCTTATCATTTGATAATAAATTAAACAATTAATCAATTACTTGTAGTGGGTTACTAATTGGGGAATGAGAGTTACTGACGGGTGCGAGAAAGGTGTTTTAACTATTTTTAAATGGAAGAAGATTCCATTCTAAGAAGTTTCTAGTGTTTGTTGCTTGAGAAGACGAATTTGAACGTTTTTTCCGAGAGCTCGTCTAAAGGCCCATTTACACTGTCCGAGCATTCTTCGCGAGCAGGGGTGACGAACGAGCATTCGTTCGAGGCTCAGGCAGTGAAAACAGTCGCCGCGAGCCGATCAAGGTCCAAGTGAGTGCTCGTTCGTGCTCGGACCTGATCCACCCGATGTCGGTTTGACGACGAACCATCAAAGGGACGCTCGTTCGCCGCTCGCTGTGTTTAAACACCCCGGGATTCGTCGAATGGTGTTCTACGAATCTAGTTCTCGCCTAGCTGTTGAAGGGTACTCGTCTCCTATTTTGTGTGTGGTGTTTTGGTGCTTTTCAAGTATTATAGTGATGGAGTGAGAACATGAAAAGTGCCTTTTGTTAATTTCTCTGTATGCTGAGCACCCAGAGCTGTGGCAGCCAGACATAAATTTTATTTTAATAAACTTAGAAAAAATAGGAAGCTGTTGCCAAGCTTCTTTTCTTGCTTTTCTTTTTTCGCTTTTCTTCCTCTAGATGGTCTAAAATGGGGATAGCCGCCGCGGAAACCGCAATTTTGGATAGCGCGGGTGCCTTCTGTTTGCTGCGAATCCTCACGAGCAGCTGATCGTCACAAATGCAGTGTGAACAGAGGGCTCGTTTGTGTTCGTGCTCGTTGAAAACTGGCGAGCAACGATCACGAATGCTCGATGCTCGGGGATGTTCAGGCAGTGTAAACGGGGCTTAATCACAACCATTTCACCAGACCTCGCAAAAACCTCCGTCCACCGCAAGTTAGACGTAATTCTTCAATGATTTCGAACCCCTACCAAATGGGATGCCATATGTTTAATCTACTTAACGAGGAGACTAAAGAGCTTTCTTTGAAACTTTTCAAGCGCACTATACAACGTGAACTCATTGAGCAAGAAGAACGCTAGCGATTTTTTCAAAATGAAATGTACCATTTTTACTTAGTAGTCAATTTAGTCAATTTTTCAAGCAATAATGTATATATATACTATATATATATATATATTCACAAAATTAGAAAAGATAACAGAAAAAACGTCACAAAACTATTTTTATATTTCGGCTTTTTGCCTTTTTCAAACTAACAAAGAAATTGAATAACTGTGGGAAATTTGTGTACAACGTTGACAAGGAATTTTGGTAACTTTGGATTTGGAATCATCGTCTTATGTTGAGGCCTGGAGGATCGTAAGCACCCAAAACGTTGCTATGTGCTTTTTCTGATTGGTGAAGCAGTCTCTTGTTCTCGTGGGGTTTCATTTTTTTCAAAACTGTTTCGGCATAAAAGTTTTGAAAAAAATGAAATATATATATATATATATATATATATATATACATATATATATATATATATATATATATATTTTGACTAGTGGGATGTTATACCTATTCCACTTATTCACGTTAAATAGTTTTATCTTGTTGCCGTTGTTAATTTTATGTCAGCAAAACGGAAGTTAGTGAAAAACGTTTTCTGTTTCCACGAAAAAATAAAGATTTACAATGTTAAATCGATTTCGACGGTTAGGTCATCATCAGTAACAAACAATAACAACAGATAACCAACGGAACAGATAAACAAACAATAAACAGTTATTAAAAAAAACGGAAGTTAGTGAAAAAACGTTGTCTATTTCCACGAAAAATAAAGAGTTACAATGTTAAATCGATTTCGACGGTTAGGCCATCATCAGTAACAAACAATAACGTTTTTCACTAACTTCCGTTTTGTAATGGGTTTCCACAACTTTGTCGCGAGTGATTTAGTTCGTTATGTCAGCAATCGAGGAATTTTATAAAAGTACTCGAGTTAGCTTTTTAGATATTTACAATGACTGTGATAACTTGTTAATTGTTGAATTTTTTATTTTTTTAGATTTATATAAGTTGTATGAGTTGTTGTTTTAGTTTGTTTGTACGTAATTTATTGAGTGTATGGCTTTATAGCGAGCTAGCCGTTTAGGCTCGGGGCTCTCGATAGGCTCGGGGGCGGTCTCGCCTGTTGGTTCTCGGTTGCGCGATTCCTGAATCTCAGCAAGGTCTGCTTACCTAGAATTAGGTGGGCGCCCCCGGGAGGCCGCCTTGGTGGGTCGGGTCCTGGCTCGGTCGGGAAACCCCAGGCAAGCCGCCTTTAAGGCGGGTTAATGACCAGCCTACACTCTTTTATTTCATTTTATTATTATTATTTCAATTAATCTATTTTTTCTCTCACCTTTATTGGCTACTTACAGGAATGTTAATTTAACTACTACGAATTATGTTGACAATCGTCCTACATTCTATCGTATTATGGCAGTATATAAGATTCTGATTCTGATTTTTGCATTGTAGCAGTTCGACTCATCGTCCAGTAGAACGTTTCTCTGATGTCGTCATTAGGGGGGAGTGATTTAGCAATTCGCGTGACGGTTGCCTACCTACCAAAGCTTCACTTTTGTTTATAATATTTGCGCTCTCCAGTTAATTTGATTTACGATCGTATGTTCAATATTCCAATAATAAATCAGTTCGTGTTTTTCCTCCGGCAAATAATTTGTTTTTCTTGTAAAATATAAGTTCGTCTTATTATTGATATAAGACCACAAAAGCACTCTCCTACGATGAGTAAGTAGTTTTTTCTATGATTTTTCAAAGTTCTGCGCACTGGTGACACCAAAGCACCCCTCTCGCCTGGGCGGGAACCCCTTGACACACAGAGTGACCTCACCAGTGCAAATTTTAAAAAATCATATAAAGAAAACTCAACGTAGACGAGCGCATTTCTTTGAATGGAATCTATTTTCATTTAAAAATATAAAATGAATACGAGGGTAACGCTCATTTGTTCCCCAAATATCAGTAATAGGTAATAATTGGCAGAAAAATGTAAAAGTCCAGCCAAAACGTGGGATGTAGGGATTCAAAGTACAGACACAGTATTACACATGGTAAATGGTTTTGTACGTACGGCCGGTGGTTTCCCTCCAGTCCATTGGGACACTCCGCGGGCGACGTTGGTTATGGTTTTTCCAATCGTGAGGAGGCACTCTTGGACTTCGTCCAAGCTTGGTTTGACAATCACGTTTGGTATGTAAAGTAGAGCGTGAATGATCAATACTGGAGTGTTACCTGGTACAACAAATGGGCACAGCTTATATGAATAAGTGATCAATGAAAGTTTACCAAATTGATGCCAAATGAATCCTAGCATAACTTTGAATGAATGACCTAGAATAACCAGCCAAATGAATCTTAGCATAAACCAGTGCCTTGGTTTTGGATAATGAATAAAGAGAAGAGGTTTATAAGAATATTATGCAGACTGAGGGCGAACCACGCCATATGCCCAGCCTATCTATTCAAAATCCATAAACGAGAGGATCCTGCGTGTGACTTGTGGGGAACCAAATGGTGATGCGGAACATGTGATAATGAATTGTACTACATACCGTCAAAATAGGGAAGACATGTTTAACAATATAAAATATCTTATAAATAATCCATTTAATCACATTACACTATTACAGACTAAAAAATTGGAAGTATGGGAAGAAATTTATTCATTTATAAACAGAAGCCACATAATTATGTAAACATAGGTATAAATTGTAAAATTGATATAGTATATAAGTTATTGAGAACATCTATGTAACTATGTAATATTAAGAAGTGGATAATTGAGGAGCAGACATGGAAACGCACTTAAGTCCAAAAATCAAATTTCACAGGAACTCCCTCTGAACTCTTATCAGATTTTTTGGACATAATCTCTTCTCCATGCAGAGGTGTCAGGACTTAGTCACGGTGCAATCTGACAACTGTCGCCGAAACTAAACTATCAACGGGAGGACATAAGGCTTTTCCCACGCCATTGGCGTGACTGTTTACTAGTATTTGACGAAAAATTTATTTATTTATTTTATTATTTTTTTTTAGACTTAACTGCATTTCTATGGCAGCTCCTCAATTATTCTGTAAATAATATTATGGCTATATGTAAATAAAAACGATGCCAATAAAAATAAATAAATAAACAAAAATCCTAGCATATATAAATTTCATCCTCACTGAGTTTGTGCGAGAAGTCGAAAAAATGTTTGTCTTTCAAAATCAAAATTTCCACTAGCTTTTTGCGAGGTTGCTGATCAATTTTGGTTCTGTGTTTGTCTCTATATGGTACCTACCTAAATCCTTGTAACACCCAAAACTATACGAAGTTTTAGTCCGATTTTGATGACATTTTTAGAATTATGCCTTGGGATCAATAGTTGCCTGTGCGCATGCGCAGACGTGAATTTCATATAACGTCAATTTTTCGTGATCTTGGAGTTCGATTTTGTTCAAACTCGAAGTATAGTTCGATATATATATGCGATCCAGGAAAATGTCCTATGCATTATATCGCCATTGGTAGAGTAATAACTATTGCCCTGGGGGGTTCTAGTTATACATATTTTGTATGTTCCTGAAAGATGCCCCATGAACTAGTGGTCAGCTGACAAGGTTCCGCACGATGTTTGAAAAACTGGTTGTCTAGTAGGATTTCTATCGATTCAATACGACGAAAACGATCGAAAACGGTATCAAACTCGATCTTTTATTATTTGACAATGACTGAGGTCAATGACGATGACGACGACATAGTATTGCCGTCAAGGACAACTTTTAAAGCTTTTATAGTGGTTCAAGTCGATTCATTATCTCGAAAACTGTAGAAAACTATACCAAACTCCTGTCGTCGGTCCGTCATCAAAAACTGAACAGCTAATGTTTGAAGAGTCAACCTACCAAATTTCAAGGATTGCTCTAAAATTGCGGCCTATAGTAGGAAACATAGCACGCTCGCTGACAAATGCTGGCAGAGCAAAAGAACAAACTCAATTAATTATATCGCAATTGGTTGAGTACTAATTATTGAGCTTGCGCAAAAGTAAAATTAATTGGCACCGACGAAATTCCAGGAGTAGGTAATGGACCAATTTTTATGAAATTTTCTAGGATATAGTGCGGGTTAACTATAAGATGATCCCCTATAAATTTCATTACTGTTGGATCATTAGGAGTGAGTGCGCATGCGCAAACTTAGATTCCTTATAATGTCGATTTCTCATGTTCCACCAGTCCGATTTCGTTCACACTCGGAGGTAGTTGGGTATATGTCGCAATTATGCCCATTGTATTTTATCGAGATTAGTTGAACTAATAACTATTGTTCGTGCGCAAAAAAAAAAAAAAAAAACAGAATTACCTTCATGCATTGTGAAACGCCGTCGCACTGCTTCTAATGCCTGGCGAGTAATTTTGATGAGTACATCAACCACTTTTCGACTGTAATATCTCCTCATCTCTCCAACAGCATTCCTCACCATTTCCTGAAAATATTAGTGCATGCTCTTCATATCACTGTTCATATAGGCCTACGTTACTTAATTTTCATTATCATTAAGAAAAGATTTTGCTACTAGAAAATTAATGAAAAATGATGAAACAAACAAAGTTGTCGGAATAAGAATGCCCTTCCGGCCAACTCACGATACACAACTACTATGACTGTCGTAACATTCGGTTGTTTAATGGTCTGCTCAAAACGCTTCGAGAAATTTCATTCCTAAACACATTCAAATTTAGTCTGGGCGTGGGGGGATGAGTGTTATATGAGTACCTTGGAATGATGAATTTAATTTATATAGAATGCCTGCTATATACATCCATAGTGAAAATATGATTATTTACTGCACATAAGTGATTATGGATGTTGTGAATAAATGTTAATACATAAATAATTATAATATAAAAAATTTTTTCAAGAAGGGAGTAGCTTAATTGTACACATTATTGTAGCTATTATACCTACAAATAAAAATAAGTGCATAAATATATAACAAAAAATCTCTCAGGGGGAGTGGACGGATGAAGGTACAGCCATCCGGATGGTATCTTATGATTGTTACTTACATATGAAATATATCAATATCTGAAAACAATATTCTTATTTCGAAAGTGTTTGAAATCCTGATTTTACTATATTTCAACCGACTAACTATATTTCAATTTTACTCTTCTAGGTTGATTGGAAATGATGCCGAAATTTCAGCGCTATCCTAGCCATTTGTATTTTTTTTATCCAAATTTCATTAGCTTCATTAATGAGAAATCAATCACTGAAATCAAGCACTGGATGGTGGAAAGTTTTGGAGAATGAACGAGTTAGGGGGTATATTGCCCCCTATCAATTTCATTGTTCGCAAATCAATATTTCACTCATCATCCTCCCTCAGCCTAATTTACCGATTTCAACATTTCAGGCAGTATTTTGACTTACTAATTAGGTATCCCTACCATAGGAAGTCACTATCGAATATTTTGAGATTATTTGAAACATTTCATTGATCTACACATTCATGTTACAGATACAAGGAAGCTATGTGCCATACCCAAGTTGGCATTTTCAACTCATTCCCAATCACGTTTTGATTATTACGCGCCATAGTGGCGCAAAGAAGCCTATCTCCCGTTTTTCAAATGGGAACCCTCAATTTCCATTGCACATTCGAAATCTGCATGATATGTCTTGGAAAAATAACTCATAGTCCGATTTTTGAATGCTTAAAAACGGCGCGCTATTACACTCAAAAGGTTTCCAAATTGTGAAATAGCGAGTATTTGGGATATTTAATTGCCACATTTTTGTATTCTAGCAGCATTTTAAACTCAAAGAAACTAATTTTGAGGGGATTAAACATTTTTTTCGACAAAGATTCATCATTGGAAATAATGAACCAGAGTGACGTCATCAATGCGGGGAACTTCGAAAAATCGTAGAAAAAAACTTCTCGTCAAAGAAGGGTATGGATGGTGTCCAATTTCTTAGAGTGGAATCTTTTTCATCTTAAAATATAAAATGAATACGTACGGTAACACTCATTGATGATAGAATGAATTTATTTATATTTATTAAAGCATATTATCACCTGCATTGGCTTAGAGAGCCCACCACCCGACTGAATCAGTTGAAACGGATCTTCGAAACATTCGGAAACTATACTCCAATCCTGCTGCTGCTGTTGTCCGCCTTCCGGAGTCGATGGTTTCTCTTCAGCTTCAACTGTTGATATTAAATTAGCTTTTAAATTCTCTAGAAATGTGTGATTAAGTTGCTTAATTGCTAATATTTAGCTTAGGCTAGGTAGTGATAGCCCTACGCATTCTGAAAGTACATCACTTGCTGTGGTAAGTATGATTATACGTATGATTAAAATCGTGTGGTAAAATCTGAACTTGAGCTGAGTAAATGATATGGGGTACCATATACTAAATATGCCATTCACTCATAAGAGGATCATAGCACAGTTGCGCCTTTCCGGGAAGTACAGTGCTTCTATCACCGTACCATACCTAGAGATACCGTGTCAGGCCTTTGGAGGGATGTACCATATGAAACGATGGGATGGTAGAGGACCTATATATACGGTGACCATACGTCCCGATTTTATCGGGACAGTCCCGATTTTAAAGCCTGTG
Source organism: Adelphocoris suturalis (assembly GCA_030762985.1). Lineage (NCBI taxonomy): Eukaryota > Metazoa > Arthropoda > Insecta > Hemiptera > Miridae > Adelphocoris > Adelphocoris suturalis. The sequence goes on along the minus strand of CM061043.1, from coordinate 3,960,338 downwards.
TCCCGGGGTCCCGAATTGGGAAAGAAATGTCCCGATTTTCACCAATAAAGATTTTTTCAAACCAAATCATCATGAAAAGTTAATAGCGCTGAAAAATCTTCAATGGCACTAGACTGTGTTAAAGCATTACTAATTGTCGAAATGAACAGTTCTTTGTCGTGTGTTGAAATGTACGACAAAATAAGAAAAGACGACTCCTTGCTGAGAGCACTTTCCTCAACGCAGAAGTACGACTGGAGTAAAAAGAGTGAAAAAAATATAACAAGAACAATGATGTAAACAGACTGCTCTGTTAACTTTTATTTTTTCATTTTTTGGAAAATTAATGTTTGTTTATTTGACTATAAAAACTTACCTGTCGTTCGTGAAGTTCAGTTTGTTCGTGCAAAAGGTACCCCCGGACCCTCCTCCCCATGGAGGGTATTCTATACCCCTCAGACCCCCTTGATAGTTCTATCCGTCCCGATTTTGCTTAAGATAAATATGGTCACCGTACCTATATAATATAATGGTTGTTTGCCCCATCTACCGTTCAGCAAGGGACCACTTTGTGCCATTTGTGAATGGATTAACTGTGGAGAACTTTCAACAGGCCGTCTTCAACGCCATAGATGCCCAAAAATCAATGGCCCTGTTCAAGTTTTTAGGGAAATTTGCCGTCTAAGAGCTTTTTGTTTTTTCAAGTATCTCTCTTTGGACATTTGTGCATATATTATGTTATGTTAATTAACATTTTTATATTTGAATTATTACACTAATTGCAAGGATGCGATGAAGTAGTACAATATCCACTGTTATTTCCTCAGTTATGTATAGCGATATTTTTGCTATGCACAAGTTGCATAGTTCAGCCAAGGAATATTGAAGGAACTCACGAATTTTTAGTCCAATTTTTATGCTCAGTTTTATGTGTTTTTTAAGGGTAAAACTAGTTAGTTAAAGTGTAAAACTCTGTTGTAACGGAGTTGGGGAGATCTGCAAGTGTTACCATTCGATTCAAAGTGAAAAAATACGTAGAAACCGGCCCCAAACTCGAATTTTTTAGAGGGTAATTTTTCACAAAAACCCTCGATTTCATAGAAAAAACCATGTTTATCAACATACAAACATACTTTTCTCCTCTAATTTGTGAAGTAAAATAAAAATTGATTATACCGCTAGAAAGCTGAAATCTTGGGCCAGTTTTTACAGATGTGGTACGTGAAAAACAGTACAGATTTTGGACACATAAAGCCGGTTTAAAAAATTGGAATTTCTCATACTTGAGCGTGTTGTTAGTCTCAAAATCCTCATGATAGGATCTGCTATAATTTGTAAATGTAAAAGTAATTTTTCCAGACCAATGGATAAATGGATAAAACTTTCAACTCACAGTTATCACATCATCAACATAACCATTGTGTACTGTTTTGTAATATAGTTGTTCTCATTATCCGGCAGGAAATTTACCTTCTGAGAGGAATTCAACCTCATTATTGGGTGCTATCGCTTTGAATTCTTCAGCAGATTTCCTGACCAATTCCAAAATTTCTTCAACCGCTTCTTCAACCATCAAACTCTTTCTGTTCAGCTCCTAAAATGATGGACAACATGGACGTTAAAATTCATGACTAAGACAATTCGGGAAAATTCATCAATTCATTATATCAAAGTTTAAATCTCTATTAAGGGTTCATTGCTTCCGATGGGTATAAATAACCTCCAGTAGGGAACAGACCTGGGTCGGAAGTTTGTCGTCAAAATCATATGAAAACAAACAACAACAATCAATCTCAGTTTTCTTCTGCTAAATTTGATTATTTTGCGAGGAATAAGCTAAATTGAAAATTAGTGACCTCATCAGACCTGTCAGAACTGTCACTCAGTTCCACCGACTACAAGCAAGTGGCGAAGAGAGACCTGGGGCCTATTTCACAAAGCAACCAGTAACAAGTTACAAGCCTATTTTATGTACAAGTTGTTAAAAATGAGTGTGCAAGCGTTTCATAAACGTACTAGTGTAGACTTGTAATGCACTGCGAAAATTAACAAGTGTACCGGCGAATTTGGACAAGTTACAAGTGTTTCCCCATCATTTTGAACAAGTCACTGTTTTATAGTTGTAACAAATGGCCAATTTTTAACCTACGTCCGTTCACCTGTAAGCTTGTTATTTTCTGGCAATGTGAGTTGACAATTTTTTGGTGTCTAATCTGTGGGAATCATCTTTTGCTGAAGAATACAGATAAGAAAGAACATTCAGCGTAGAAGACGTCAAAGATTTTTTCGGCCACGAATAAACGCTCATTTCGTGGGTATGTTTGAGTTTAACAAGAGATTTAGGATGTCTTCCGAAACTCTTGAAAGATTAAAATGGTGCGTGACCCTGTGCAATTTTTCTTGATTGGGTATTGAGGATCTCCCCATCAGTGAAGGACAAAGTGAAGTGTGAAGATCATCTCGAAGTTACAGATGACATTCCTAACCCAGCAGCATTAAGACTTGGTGAACTGATTAATCATTTCCGCTGAATGAAGGAGAAAAATCCGATTATGCCAGCCATCAGAATAAGTTGAAATCAAATACACACTTCTTCCACTTTTCAGTTTATAATTTGTCTGTCTTCTAATCATTAGAACTTGTCATGTACGATAAACATCCTCTCGTGTGCTTAAAACAGTTTTTATATTATGATTCGCTGACAAAACTTCAGTTTCGGTATCCCGCTGGACGTTGGTCATTGAGGACACACCATTTTTCATTTCTGCTACACTTGTAAGCTTAGCTTCTACAACAAACTGTAACTTTTCTACACTTGTACTCTTTTGTTTTGGTGAAACACCTGTTCCACTCGTAGTTTACCGTGCATTACAAGTTCCTGTACTTGTTAACTTGTACACTTGTAACTTGTTGTTTTATGAAATAGGTTCCTGATGGCGTCGAACGCCTTTCCTCACTTATCCTCCTCGTATTTTTGACTAATCTTATTTCAACTTTTTGAAAAGCTTACCTTTAAATCAATACTTATTTGAAAATAAAGCTAGTTTATTCTACATTGAACAGAAAACGGAGTTTCCCTTCTTTCATCAGCATTACAATAATACCCTTACCACAGCAGCATGCCTGCAGTTTTCGTCTATTCTTTCAATGAACTCCTCAATGGTCCACGGTTTCTCGTATGGCAAAACGTGTAAATTCACGTTTTGTATGCTCGACAGCACGAATAATATCCGATTTGCGTATACGTCGTGAACCCTGAAAATTCAAATTTCAAAAATTTTCAAATTAAGTAGGTACAGGAAAAAAGTTCATTCCAAATAGTTAACAAATTTCTCCCTTGATGGGGAAAACATCCCCATCCCCTTGGGGGGGATCATGGATATGTCTAGTACCTACTGCTTACCAGTAGGTACCTACTACTCAATTGTATACTAACCATGTAGTGCCTTCTTTTCACAAGATTATTCCATTATGGTTACAAAACAATATTAGTTTATAACTTAGAGTAATAAATCAGCATTCCTTGACACTACAATGGCTTAGAGGTCATGAGATGTTGTGGTAAAATGAGAGCATTCCAAAAAGTCCTACTATGAAAACTATGGGAGTTACTCTTCCCTAGTAACTCATTGGTTGTACGTGAAAAATCAATAGAAATTCTACCTAGCCTTCACTTTTCGAGTTAATAATGATTTAAAGTGTCGGAGAGTTGCATTTAGTGTGGAGAAAAAAAAGTGTCGCGAAAAATTCCTTGACCCCCAGCCAAAAGACATATCCATGTCAAAAAAAAAAAAAAAAAAAAAAAAAAATCTTTAGTACCTAGGTAGTTGATTGATGGGTTTGAACTAATATTGTTCACAATCATGTTTCTTACACAGCAAAATATTAATTATTTATGCCGATCTGTAATCAACGCACTAGGCTGTTGTCTATAAAAACGAATTGCGGTTCAAAGTTGTGATAACATTTTTATGATTTTTTTCTTTCTTTAATTTTTAACCTTGTGGAGTGCAAACCTTATTTGATTAAAAGGTCTTATTCGAGTCATTGAAATACAACCTTTCAATATCTAATGAAAAAACTATCCTTTTATTGCAAATTACTGAAATTGTGGTGTTTGAAAATATTAACCCCTCAGGTATCTGTAACCTTTTAAGGTTTCAGGAAAGCGATGCCGTGATTCAAGAACCAGATCATTCATGATGTAGGTACTTCGCTTTATGGGTGGATCGTGGCTTGACTATAGCTCCAATGTACATGAATTACCAAACGAAGGGTCGCGAGAAATAACGATCAGAGTCACTTCTTCACAAATATGCAAAATTTAAATTTTAAACTTACAAGTGTAATATTTTAGTTTAGGGTAAATAATTCTCAACTCCAAATAGTCATTTCACTGAAAAAACACATTTTAATGAAGAAACAAAAATAAGAATGTTTTACTAAATATGAAGAGAATGGGAAAATTACAGTTATTTTCAGAGAGGTCAGTCACTATCAATAGGTACTTCTCCAGGCTTTAAGTTTGCTTGTAGAATTTGAACCGCTTCCGAGCAATGCAGTCGTGCTTTGCTACATAAAGTCGGGATACTAGCCAAAAAGTTGTCACGGAAGCCTGCATTTCTTCTGTAGCAGTTTGCTGGAGAAGCAGCGTTCATCTTGCAACCAACGCTCACGTAAGTGAACTAGTTTACAAAATGAACAGTGAAATACTGATCAATTCGTCTACAGTTTTCTTTCTTAAATGAAAAATTATAACTTTCGTACTCTGCATCTATACTAATCAGATCTTAGGCTATAACAAATGATTTTTCATATTTAAAAAATTCACAGAGCACATTCAAAATTGAGTTCAATATTTTCAAAAATGATCATTTTGGGAAGCAATTAAAAAATCATTTAGGTACCTTACTTTGAAAATGGATTCCGCAACTTAATATCTTCAAAATGAGTAACCTCTGGTGTCTGTACGTGAAATATAGTACAGACGTAATTCACGTGATATGAGTGATTTCCGAAATCATGTTTTTAAAAATGGCTAGGGGATACCCGTTGTTCTGAAACTGTTCGGTATTCCAAAAAATAATGTTGGCTGTATACTGTTGAGGCAAAAGTAATCATGTTTTGTAAACTGAGTTTTGTTGAGATGCAAAAACCTAAAGGCAATTCCGCATTTAACCACGGTACTTTGACGTGGAAAATGACCCAACTATGTATTACGAAATGTAACTTACCGTGTTATGAGAATATCAAAATTGTCTATAGCTTCGTTTGTTTTATTGATGAAATTTTTCCACTCAGGGTCTGTCCAGGTAAGATCTCGGAGTGCAGGATTCAAAAGCGCAGTGAGTCTTACAAGTTGTGGTAAAAACAGCGGTCGGACTTCCAGTTTGACTCGTTTCACTGTCTTCTGAAATCTGTCTAGCATATCCTGAAATTGATAAGAAACAGATAAAAAATGTCGATTTTTCTTGTTTTTCTGCTTTCAGTATGGAAGTTTTTCGGCGGGCGCTCTTCGGGAAAAACTTTTTCAAACTGTCAGCTTTACAACGATCAACTCAAAAAAAAAATTTTATGGGGGTAGTTTTGGGAGAAAAAAGCGTTTGAATCACAAAAAACGTGATTTCTAATAATTGGAAAATTCAATTTAAAAAATTGGAATTTACATTAGAAATACAGGCAATTTAACGCTCTTTTCAACGGTATCCTCAGATTTGAGAAAAACTCAAAAAATTGGGGAGTTAGAGCCGTTTTTGTGACGTAGTCGAAAACACGAAAAAATCTTTAAAAAGAAAAATAACTCGGTAACGAAGCCTCTACAATTTTTAACAAAAGTAAATTTCTTCCGTATACATTCTAACACCAACTTCCATTTCATAAGATTAGATTTCTTTATTCTAAACTTCTTTTATTAGGTAAGTACGTATGTTCCAAAATTATACGGAAAGTACCGAAACTCGTAAACGAGTTCCACTATCTGCTTTACAAGCAGATACCATGTTGCATGGATATGTCTTCGATTGGGGAGATTTCATTAAGGTTGTCCTCGAGAGTTGTAAACAAATCCTTCAACTTTGGACTGTAGGCGACGAAATGTAGGATAAAGAATTTATTTTATCATTCTTGGAGGCACAAAAAGCATACTATAAATTAAAGTTATTTCTCCAATACAGACGCAATGAGTTGTTGTTAACAGTCGACTGTGGTCAGGGATTAAAAATGTTTCCTATGGAGTGGAGTAAATGATGCTATTGCTTTACGTTAAGAATATTGTAACCGGCTTATTAAAATTGTTTATAGTCCAATCAACTTAGTTTAGGAAGTACGTAGCCAGGTACGTAAGGAGGTAGCTTGAGATGTGAACATTTATCACATAAATCAAGCGCTTTCCAACGAGTGGCAAACGATTTTGTGCGATGAAAACTGCGGAAGTTCCATTCCCTTAGCAATGGCTGGATTGTATGCGAAAAACACTGAAATTGTGACATCAATTTTGCGTGACGGAAATTTTTGGTTGACCCCCCAGAGCAAAGACATATCCTTGTCAAAAAGTATATGAGACAGTTTTTGTTGCAAATTACTAGGTGAATCGACCCCTGGATTTCTGCCCCGCTGAAGTGTAGACACCCTGTATATACAGGAATCGTTTCAAAATGCCTCCATGAAGAAAATTTTACAAAACTTTTGGAGCCATTGCAATAGTCTGCAATAGTCTGTCTGTTGTATATTTTCTACCATAGTCGCATGAAGGAATGGGGGAGGTTAGAGGGCTTATTATACTACCTTCTTGCTGTGTACTTACGTTCAGCGAGTCCTCAATTTTTATGAAGTGATCTTTTTTATTCAGGAGAGTCATGTTCAGAACTGGCACTGGGAGCCCGATCTTCGCCATGCACTCCGCCTCTCTGATTAACAACCGCAATCTGTAGTCAAAATTTATCTCGAGGGTTCCTTCTTTCTCGTTGAAAATCAACAGCTTTTTACGCAAACAATTCTCAGCAACCCACACCTGAAAAGTGGCAAACATGTAGTTGAATTTGGAAACTACTGCAGGCAGGGCTTAATAAAATAATCATAAAAAACGCTGCAATCGCTTACACTAAGGTACTTATTATAGTGGTCAGTACGGTAAGTGTACCAGTCTCCACCAGTGTACCATTTATCACCACTCCCAACTTTGAATTCGAAAAATAAGAATTTGGCGCCAGATAGACAATTGAAACTAGCTCCATTCTACAGGTTGAAATCTCAGCTTTATTTTTATCGCCAATATTCAGCAGTCAGTGGATGGATAACGTTCCGATAATGAGTTTTGTTATCAGTGTTAGTGATCTGCTGCGTCCTTACGAGCTCTGCTAAGAAAGTGAGTCTCGTTTCAAGGTTTTTTCATGGCTTATATAGATACCTTTCGTATTTTACTTGTTTACGTGTGTTGGGCATTGTTTTTCTCATACAATTAAATTTTAAATCCTTCAAATATGACAGAAATTTCATGGGAATCGAGGACCTGCGACACTGGAACACCTAAAAGCTGCTCTGTCCAATTATCACCAGGGGTGGTGATAACTGGTCCAGAGGGTCAATTTTGGGTTTTTATTGTATTCGATTCGTTATTTTCTGCTGTACACAACGTTATTTGAGATTTTTGAAAAAAAATTACTGGGTCCAGTGTTCATCAGGGGGTGGTGATTACTGGAACAGCATGTTCCAGTTTTCACCATCTGTTTGTTCCTGGAATCACCACTATTCCCCATTAGTTTATTAGGTGGTTCCTTCATTTTATTAAGGTATTTACCTAACTGGTAAATCGTATTACTTGTAAATCGTATTACTCATTTATAGGGTTCAAAAATGGCGCCAAAGAACAGAAAATTCAGAGTGAGGAAGAAGCCAATACTTGCTGCTTTGGATGATGTACTTACCTTGTTAGAAAAAGTGCAGATCTCTGCAGATCAATGGTATATCATTAATTAGTTGAACTCGACACGTTGCGCATCGTAAAAGTGTTCGCCCCTTCACAGCGTCAGAACCCCACAATTTTACGCTTTTTAGTAAATGTTAATAAACAAAACCCTTTATGACGAAGTCACCTTTTCACTAATTATGTTGGTTTCTTTCTTGCACTTCAGTTCTTCACTATTGTAGAAACTCCAGATTCTTTCTTCTTCCATCACAATAACTTAATGTTCACAATTCAATTGTTTTTACCTAATTGGAAATTGAAATTAATTTGGAATTTTCGAAGGAATATTCACTTACGTTCAAATTCAACCACTTCTCCAGCACTTCTTTCTCGTAATCATCCAACACTCTCGTGATGTAAGCGAACTTTCTTTGTTGCTCGGCAGTTTCCGGCAGTGGCTTGAGAAGGGGATGTTCCGAAACTGAATCTATCAACCTCTTCAAATTTGCCTTCAATGATCTCGCCCAACATATTTTGCCTGAAAATTAATGAAGATAAAAACCGGCTGAATAATTATAAAAGTAGGGAAACGCTTAACTAAATTTCATGAGGTTCATCAAGGGGTTTTACAAGGGAATGATTTCCTAAGCCCCTTGTTCTTTTTCGATTTTTTGAATGGACTAGAATCAGAGTCGGGCGTAATCGTTATCATAATTACAAATTTTGAAAGAGCAAAGATTTCGTTTTCCGAAACACACCGTAATAACCCGTTTCAAAATTTAAAAAAGTAGGTATGTCTTAGACTTGGACTATACTCTATCTGCCGTTGCTTTTCATTCATATTTTGCAACAGGTCTTGGAATTTTGAACAGTTTTCCACCAGTGCTTATTTGGCAAGATTCTTTGCTGTTTAAGTTACCTACTGTTAGGGAAACACTCGAGAGTTTCTATACTTGTATACTTGAACTGTACTCGCACTTACACCTTACACTTCTAACACACTAACTCAACTTAGCCTATTGTAAATACGCTTGATATTGTATATCAGCGCTTGTTTTTGTTTTCAGTCAAAGCAAGAATCATATTTTAATTAATTATCCGAAACTATGACAATTATCAACATCTGGTAATTACAAAATATGCGTATTCAAAACTAATAATAAACTGGCTTTTGATTCTCCGTCACAGTTACACATCTTGATTGAAAAACTCGGCGCTCCGCGCCTCGCCAGGGGGCAAGCCCCCTGGACCCCCGGTTACCTCTATTTACATACTTCGGACGAAATTATTGAAACACAGAATGTGTTTGCGTTGTCGCGCAACCAAGTGACAACCAAACAAGCGTCATTGTTTACTATTCATTTATAACATCAATTTATATAGTTATAGTATGAAACTACGAAAAAAATACGAAATAAATTCGTGATAAATCAAGAGCGATTTATCAAGTAAATGTCCTAAAGAGGCTACATACGAAATTACAGCTTCCTAGAGTGTAAAGTATAGAAATTAGCTTTAAAAGCCACTCATCTGATCCGGACCCTGGACATCGTCAAGTAAATGTCCTAAAGAGGCTACATACGAAATTACAGCTTCCTAGAATGTAAAGCATAGAAATTAGCTTTAAGAGCCACACATCTGATCTGGACCCTGAGCATCGTCAAGTAAATGTCCTAAAGAGGCTACATACGAAATTACAGCTTCCTAGAGTGTAAAGCATAGAAATTAGCTTTAAGAGCCACACATCTGATCCGGACCCTGAGCATCGTCAAGTAAATGTCCTAAAGAGGCTACAAACGAAATTACAGCTTCATAGAGTGTAAAGTATAGAAATTACCTATTCAAATTATTTAACCTCCGCTTCACAAATCAAACCGTTTTCGTAATACTCAGATCACCTGCTATGAATCAAATCATCGAAACATAAGCTCAATGAAATCATCAGAAATTAACAAGCGGTTGCAATCATGTTCAGAATATCAATTATTGAGAATGATCACCTGTGTGTAAACAATTATTTATATAACCATGCTCATAACTCAGTTTGTTGGACACGCACTTCGCAGTAGTTAACATAATATTGTTGGATAAATCGAGAGCTTTCGAACGAATGGTCAACGAATTTTGTGGGATGAAAAACGACGAAGTACCATATCCCTAGCAACGACTCGGTTGTACGTGAAAATCATCCGTCACACATTTCGTTACCATCCCGCGTTCCATTTTCGGCTAGTTAGTCCATGGCTAAAACACATTCTGTGTTAAAACATTTTTTAAATTGTGTGATCAATAATATAATCAATAGGTAGGTGCACACTTATGTGAATTGCCGGATCGAAATGTTGAATACATAATGCATACACCGCATATATACGTACCTAATGTACATACCTATAAAATGTCTTAACCAAATCACCCCCCTAATCCGTGCATAGCTCTCTAGTGGTATAAGTAGTTATTATATATAAATAGGTATATATAGGTATATAGCATTCGCACTTTGAATTAAACCTTTCGCGAATTGAATTAAACTTTCCGCGAATTGAATTAGACTTTCCGCAAAATGAATTAAAATTTTCCCAAAATGAATTAAACTTTTCGCAAATTGAATTAAACTTTTCGCAAATTGAATTAAACTTTCTGCAAATTGACCTTAGGCGAATCTGTTGTTTTAATCAAGACAAAATGTAAAACGTGATGGAACGAGCACAAAAATTGTAGATTTAAACATAACCAAGCACCTCATGAAGTTGATCTGAAGGTAAATTATTTCTTATTATTAACAAAACTGAGCTCGCAACGTATCCATTTATAGTTGACATTTTATATAATTTATAGGCATTAGCAAGAAGACTTCTAAAATCAAAAGGTAATGAGAGGTCGTCCAAGAGCAGCAGTTGTGAGCAGCAGAAACATATCCATCACGTTTGCACAAGGGAGGGATCAGTGTTCCTTTCTTGATGTTGTTTCTTTTTTCTTTAAAATTTAAGCCGCGTCTCAACCGGAAGGGTTTCTCAATGTTATTGATATTTTCACGTATGTAAGTTTAATTCAATTTGCGGAAAGTTTAATTCAATTCGCGAAAGGTTTAATTCAAAGTGCGAATGCTATATATATAGGTATATATACCTACTTAATGAGTTTTGTAATGTAATTACATGGATTAAGAGAATAAAGTTCATTTCATTTTATTTTGTGCTTTCCCTCATTGATGCCGTTATTGAAGATGACGGAACCCTGTCTGTCATACCACCTGGCCTCTTACTGTCATTCATGCTTTAACAAGATCTGAAACGAAATGAATGGCGAATTATGAAGTAGGTACTCACCTGACAAAGGGCAAAAATCCCTTGGCACTGGCGGCCTACTGTTTTGCTTACGGAAAACTTTCAGCACTCGGTCCAATTGGCTGTCGCAGAACTTCAAGATACGGGAATATTTTTCCGACATCTGTTTCAACGGTATTTTCCCACTTATCTGGAATCAAGCAATGGCATTAGCATATCTATCGAGCACTATGAAATACATTCTAAGTTCATAGTGGAATCAATTGAAGCTGAGTTACATTGTTTAATATTGCTTTATGAACGGGCATAATTAAAAAACAAATTTCATTTCAGAGAACAAAAAACTATAATGTTAGCCTCATTATAAAAAATCTTACACCACGATGCATGTGGTAGGTACTCAACTTCATCGTAGGTCCCTACCTCTAACGGGCCATTGTACTGGACAAATAAGAATTAATCCAGTGTTATCCCACTGCTGTTATTGAACGATAACTCCCGACTCTGGATCAAGTCTCAATTCAAAGATAATTAGAATGTTTCAATCAGGCGGAATTTATTTATTTATTTTAAATAGTATAATCAATTTGTATTTTATATGAGTGTAGATATAGATTTAGGGTGCGGAGCAGTTTATGGGAGATGTGTTCTTACGGTCCTTAGAGATAAGGGCTTACAATCAGTGCACCATTCATAACCACCTCACTTTTCTCCTTGATCCTCTAACTCTTAAAGATACTTCCCTAACCACAGCTATTTGTGTCTTCACTCGGACCCAATGGGTCATGTGTGAAAGTGGCTTCGCCCATTTCTCGAAGAGTACCTACCTCTGCCATTCTTTTGACGAATTTGTCGTATGAAAGATTACAAAAATAACTACAAAACTGAATCTAAACTCGATATAAACAGGATTATTTTCCACCTAGTTCTGGTGAAGTAGTGTACCTACTCCCAACAGCCTGTTGATGATGTCTTTACATTTCTCAAGGTACCTACCAACTCGATAATTTTACTGCTACTACTGCTAGCAAAACTAATCCAGTAGATTTACTCAACACCTACAAAACCAGCGAAATAAGTCTACCAGGTAGGATTTGGCAGTCATTTCCATAACAAGATTGTAAGAGATAAATGAAATGTATTTCAGATTATTTAGAAAAACCCATAAGTTTTTCAAGGTACCTTTTCGAATCTATTGAGAAATTTCACTCCTTGCAACGTTTCCCAAATACCCGCGTAATTTTCTTCAATCGTGTTTGCGATCTTTTCCTTCAAGGCGTTGGTATTGGCAATCATTTCTTCGAAATCGTTGTCAAATTCTTGATTCCTATGGTCGAGGTAGTCGTAGGTTTTCGAAGTTATGCCTTTCTTTATTTCGTTGAATTGTTTAATAACGTCTTCCAGTTCTGCAATTCGAATCAGATTTAGAAGGTAAGTTATTGAACCAACAGCACGTTTTAGTTTTATTAGGTAACTCCAAAATTAACAGATTTTGTGGATTAAGGTGTTACTTGCCCAACTAGGTATAATTTTTTATAACACGTGTGAATTAGTAATAACATAGGTAACCGTAGAGACATGAAGAAAAGAACTTCCTGTAACAAAACTCACTTACCCTCTCCTAAGAGCAGTCCTGAAATTGCAATAAAATAATTTTTTAATTTTATGAGGAAAAAAGAGAACAAAAACAAGTTCGATGTGGCACATAGTTTCTTGTATCCGTTAAAATGAATTTTTTGGAACGTTTTAAATAATAGAGAGTTCCTTGCAGACCCGTAAAACACAATACGTCGTGCGGTATTGAAAATCCGGCGCCGTAACTGTGACGCAATGAGTTACGGTGACGCATTTTTCCGTACAGATACGTTAACGGATCGCAATCCGGAAAAACGTAATCGTCTAAAATAACCTCCTTCCATGGACTCAAATAACCTTCTAGGGATAATTTCCTCCTTCCATGGATTTAGCGTTACAACTAGATCCGTTAAGGACTTGACGTGACTTTAAGGTGCGGTAAAGTCGCCGTATTGAGACCGACGGATCTCTAGTAACTCTCTAATCTTAAAATATTCTATAGTGGGTTGCTGTGGTTGGCGGAAATATTTAATCAAGACGTTCCTAGCGTAACGACAGAATTGGTCAAATAGGCAATGAGAAATCGGTCAATTAGGCAATGAAAAATTGATGCTAGGTAGATAGCTATTACATGTGCTAAACCAATGGCTTGGTATTTATGAATTCATTGGAGACAATTAACAGTCTAACCCGTATATTCCTTGAAAATTTAATCGAAACCGAATGATAACTGTGAATATTAGGCCTGCTACAGACTTCACGTTCGCGCATGCGCAGCAGCTAGGTACTAATAATACACATGTGTTGAATCGATATGGAATGATTGAGTCGAATTTCCCCACTATCCGCAAAATTTGAAAGAGATCGGCCGACTACTGCGTGAAAAAATTACTCTTAATTGAATTTACGTTTGCGCATGAAGTACTGATCTTGGCATAATGAAACTAATAGGGAACCATCTACAGCCAAACTCGCACAATCCCTGAAAATTTCATCAAAGCGGCTAAAATTGCATTTCTACATAGAATAAAGTATTTAGACCATAAATTGGATCATTATTTATTTATTTATTTATGAAACATACGGGCTGAAGCCCAATTACAAGAGGAATGTTAGTATAAATATTATAAAGGTACAGAAATATTGAATAAGCGAACGCAAAAGAATGACTGATAAAAATAAAACAAGAAAATAAAACAAGGATTTCTAATTATAAGGTATCAAGTATTTTTTTTTTTTTTAACGATAAAGGGAAACTGTGCTGATATCTATTTTCTCGGAGACAGAAGGAATATTGAATATGCGTTGTGCTCTATGGAGTGGATTGTTTAGCAGGTAATTTGTGGTTGTGGTAGCAGTATAAAATATAATAAATAAATGTCTAATACAATGTTTACAGATTTTGCACATTGTTGTATATAATTTGCACATCATAAAAATGATAATGATCCAATTTATGGTCTGAATAATTTATTGTGCGTAGAATTAAAAATTCGTACCTATTTTTTAAAAATCAAACAGAAAAATCGCCCCACAGATGAGAAATCCGAAAACAATAAACTTTTATTATCTTGTCTGCAATTAAATGAGTAATACTAAAAAAAACGAGTTCCACTATCTGCTTTACAATCAGATACCATGTTACATGGATATGTCTTCGATTGGGGATTTCATAACGGTCGTCCTCGAGAGTTGTAAACAAATCCTTTAACTTTGGACTGTAGGCGACGAAATGTAGGATAAAGATAAAGAGATAAAGATAATGTAAATGATGCTATAGCTTTACGTTAAGAATATTGTTACCGGCTTATTAAAATTGTTTATAGTGCAATCAACTTGGTTCAGGCATGTAACCAGGTATGTAAGGAGGGGGAAATTGGTAGCTTGAGATGTGAACATTTATCACATAAATCAAGCGCTTTCCAACGAGTGGCGAACGGTTTTTGTGCGATGAAAACTGCGGAAGTTCCATTCCCCTAGCAACGGCTGGGTTGTACGTGAAAAACACTGAAATTGTGACATCAATTTTGCGTGACGAAAATTTTTGGTTGACCCCCCAGAGCAAAGACATATCCATGTCAAAATGGATAAAATTGCAAATTTCATCGTAAAACCTGAATTCTACGTACAATAAAATGTATCTAGACCTAAAATTTGATCATTTTATCGTTTTGCAAAAATGAGCAAACTATGCCCAAAATTGTTCAAAATGTTGTAAACTAATGGGATAAAAATTCATTATGACCTTATTTATGGTTTAAATACTTTATTCTGCACAGAAATAAAATTTCATGACAAATTTGCGATTTTTTGTCAATTATTGCCATTTTAGCTACTTTGTACATCCAGTTAGGTATATCAAAATCCCTTTCGTTGGCTTAAGTGATGAAAACGTCCGGTTCGCCAATATAATAGGTATAACAACCTAAAAACACTCGCAGACTAACGCTTCACAACGCTTGTTTTTTTCTGATCAAGAGATATGTGAAAAACATGATTCGTTTGCATGATTTCAGATAAAAGCACGAAGAAATCATTTCTACTTTTTCCCAATCAAAAAATATGCTTGAAGACCTTTATATGTCATTTGAACATGAAAAAATTGCCCTCAAATGTTTAAAACCGTATTAGGGGGACCGGAAAAAATTTTAAAAATCAATAAACATATCATTAGAATAAAAAAATGAAGAAAAACGGAGTTTAAGTAGGTTTTTAGCACAAATTTTGTTCAAAGTTGAAAGGGGTAAAACACTTGAGAATGGGAAAAAACAATTTTTGAATTTTTCGGAGACGATCAATTTTGGGGGTTTTTCCGCCTAAATCGGATCAAGACTTTACCTAGGCCTTTCTGTTCTTAATTTTTTTTTTAAATTGATCTCGAATTGAATTTTATATTTTGAATTTAGTTTTCTGTGTCCCTGAAGAAGTTCCAGTTGCTGGGGAGAAACGTTGGAGATTAATAAAAACGAAATTTAAGGACAGAAAGGCCTTTTTTGTTAAGTCCTGTAGTAATCCGAACTGTCCAAATAAAGGAACGTTTCAAATCCGATCAGCGCCAAAAATTGAGAGTACGTGCAGCAAATTGTGACATATAAGGAGCCTTCAGAATTCCAAGTTAATAGGTACGAAATCGCACGAAACAGACAAACACACAAGTCCAAATCAAGTCAAGATGGAGCCTCACTGAGTTCGTCTACGACCTTTAGGTTTGACAACTCATCACCATTCGCGGCAATTATTCGAATCAGTCAAATTACTACCCGAAAAGAACACAATGGGACATTTAAATTCCGACATTTTTTGTCGTCATAAATTTAGGTACGAAACGTGAGGCACGTGAGGTGAGGCGCGTTCTACGAACCAAATTACCTTCCACACCGTCCCTACCTTGAAATTAAATTGGGAATTATTCAACAATGAGGAAAAAGATGAAGTTTGCCTATGTTTACCTATCAAATCTGATCTTGAAAATTCAAGACTAAATATTGAAGAATGACTTTGTCCCCTCAGTTTTATTAACCCTTAATAAATATTAAACCATTTGATATGGGACAGCCAAAGATCACTCAATCAAGCGTCTAGTAAATGAATCTATAACCTACGAGTAGGTATGTTTTCAAGGTTGTCACACTATTTTCGCGTCACATTATGCACCGAGTGAGATAAATCTGAGAGTGAGATAAATCACCCTAGGAAGGAAACCGAGTGAGATAAATCACCCTAGGAAGGAAACCGAGTGAGATAAATCACCCAAGGAAGGAAACCGAGTGAGATAAATCACCCTAGGAAGTTAAAATGTTATAGGAGACGATTGGGACTCTTTGGGACATTAGGAGACGATTAATATTATAGGCTCTTTCCTAGTCAAATAATTTTCAGAAATATGTGCTAAAAAATCACTAAAAATATTTAAAAAGCTTAAAATTGTTAAATTTATATTTTTTATGCGGAATACCACTTAGGGCCACTTTCACCAACAACTTATAAATCCGAGATTGGCCAAACTCGATTAAATATAATCTCGAGGATCAAACCTTGGCGTCTTTCACCAACCCAAAATTCGTTTAAACCAAGATTGGAATAATCGAGTTTCCCTAACGGAGATTCCGGAAACTGTCCAATGAAAAATTGGACAATTTGAAACGACAGTTAGAAAACCCGCCATGTGTCCGGCATATCAAGACAATAAAGCAGTGAATCACAACCACGACCCGTTTTTACCCGCGCCGTTTTTATCTAGTTACCTAGTTACTATCTACTCGCAACTTTTCGTTGACTTCCAACAAAGAAACTCTGACACATCATTTGACGGAAGCAGGACGGTTGATCACCTTATTTAAATGTACATAAGTTATTTTATGTGGTATAGGTAGGTAGGTACATACTGTACAAGGGATAGCAATTCAACATCGTATTATAACGTGCAATCATCATCGATTATACTTTATTTTCCTACCATCCTACATCAATTTCGTATTACAATTCATCGATTTGATGGTATAAAAGCCTTTTTCCAACTTATACCTGTTCGAAGGGAACTCCAGGTGAGTGTCGATAAGCTCGAGGACTTTCAAAACTGTCGGTTTTGGGAGCCGGAATCTCCGCCGAAATTCGACGTCGTCCAACCCGCCGTCGGATCGTCCTTGGGCGTCTTTGCAGGACATCGTTCTCATCCGAGGAATCAAATTAATCCGAGCGATAAATCGCGTGAATTCATCATCAAAAACTTGAATAACAATAAACTATATATAAACTATAATAATAAACTGTGAACCAAACTGTAGAGATATGAGGAATCAGCTGTTGGTGCGCGGCCATTTTGCTCGATATCATTTTTATCACTAATCTGAGATTGGCAAGAGTTAACTGGCCGAGATTGGGAGATTAACCTCAAGCCACCTCGTTAGGAGTTTAAACTCGTAAAGTGGTTTGGTGAAAGACGATTAGCTGGAATCTCGATTATTTGTTAATCTTTTCTAACTTAAACTCGTTTATGTTGTTGGTGAAAGTGGCCCTTAGAACATGGAAACCTTTTTTTTTTTGCAATAATTTAAAGTCAAACATTTATTCACGTAAAATGCTCAAAACTAAAAAATTCAGCATAAATATGATTTCAAAATAATCGCTCATATTGTCATGCTGATTGGAAATTTTTCGTATCGCCCCAAAATGTAACACGATATTTCAGCGAGTGCCAATATCCGGATCACCTGCTATGAATCAAATCATCGAAACACCATCTCAATGAAATCATCAGAAATTAACAAGCGGTTGCAATCATGTTCACAGTATCAATTATTGAGAATGATCACCTATGTGTAAACAATTATTCATATAACCATGCTCAAAACTCAGCTTGTTGGCCACGCACTTCGCAGTAGTTAATATAATATGGTTGGATAAATCGAGAGCTTTCGAACGAATGGTCAACAAATTTTGTGGGATAAAAAACAACGAAGTACCATTTCCCTAGCAAGTAGCAACGACTCGGTTGTAAGCGGAAATCATCAGAAAACCAACCGTAACTCTTTTTTTCAACGCTTTTTTCGTTTATGTGCCAAAGTAAAGACATAAAATGTCAAAACTGCAAGAAATTTTTAAAATTCTGGAAGTGTAAATAGCCAAGTATAATATATGGACACTTTTTTTATAATTTAAAGTCAAACATTTATGCATGTAAAGTGCTTAAAAGTCAACTATTATGATGATATAGTCAGCATAAATATGATTTTAAAATAATCGCTCATATAATCATGCTGATTGGAAATTTTTCTTATCGCCCCAAAATGTAACACGATATTTCAGAGAGTGCCAATTAGAGATACGATAATGGCAATAAAATACCCAATATTTTACCTGATCAAAATGGATATTTTTACTTGGGCGAAGACTGAGGAAATAATGTCTTCATTATGTCTTGTTGGAAATATAATGGAAGAAGAAAGTTATTATTTGATTCTCTTGAAAATTTGACTCGACCGTTCAATTTTGACAGCATAGTTTACTCTCTGAATCCGTGTGTTATATCTTTAGTTGAATTTTTGGAAAAATGTGTGATAGATATTTGAGTTTGCCTTTTCAAAAAGTACCTAGTGAAATCTCAAAGTTGCTCAAGCAATTCAATGCGTTTTGGAAAAGAAGGAAGAAGGAAACAATGTAGAAAAGTAAGAGGAAACAGCTGGGAGGGGTCGGGGATTCCGGCCGGTCCGGGGGCGGCCCCCTTGACGATTAGTTCTCCAGGATGTGTGTCCGTCTGTTCAGAAATGGGCAGGTGGCCCCGGGAGCCGTCATGGTGGGTGGGTCCGGGCCGGTCGGGGCCCTCCGGCCCTGACCGGCCGAACACGGAGGCGAGGGCCTCTTCACGCGGAAAAATATACAGAAAATAGAACTACAGGACCACAGCAAGCTGTAACAAAGGGATAAAACCAAACACATAAAGTAACAATTTTGATGCAGGAGGTAACAAGCAACTCATTAGGAATTTTTCAGAACATACAGTACCATAAACAAAACCAATAAAAAAAAAGAAAAGGATTTCCGAACCATGCAGACACAATTCAAGATATACCCATTCAGTATCCCCATCTCACCTATTCGCCAACATACACATTCTATACCTAGTTCTGGTGCCTGTACACATTGTATATAACCAATAAATGAATTTAAAAAAAAAAGGAAATAATTTTACGTATTTTTACCTTCCATTCTGCACTCGAACAAAGAGTTATAGTCGTCCACCAAATTGAACATCGATATGATCTTAGTCAAGCGCCGGCAGAACGTGTCAAATTTTCCGAAGACGTAGTTTTCAGAAAATTGGAGCGGCGGCTGATCCGGTACGTAGTTGTGTTCTTTGACGTAAATGTAGGAGTCGTGGTAAGCTTTGTTCAGTTTCACGCAGTGAACCAATTTCTCCCGGGTGATCGCTCTATCCTGAGACCAAATCGTTTCTTTGCCGTGACAGGTGATGTATTGCTTGCAGTTCTTGATCATCTGGTTGGTGATCTACAGCAATCAATATTAAACATAGTTTAGCGGTTTTTCAAACATTTTCAGGAGGGTTCATGAGTCAAAATCGATTTTTTGTTTGCAAAATTCTGTAGATTTTTTCCTAAAAATTTGCTATGCCTATAACATAATTAAATTTGAATAGTGGAAAACAGAAATACGATTTTTCAAATATTAGGTGAGGGATCGAACACTGTTTCCAAAAGATAGCGGTTTCCTTTTGCAGATGCTCAGCTGCTCATGGTTTATAACTTTCTAAAACTGCACGAAGTTTTTCACAAGTCTATGAGGGCAGGACGGATTCGAATCGCGATCGCAGCGAACTTGGCAGTAAGGAGGCAGGTTCGGTCCAGTATAGATTAGTTGATGTGTATAGTTTGGTAGTCTGGATGCTCGCAAGCTCGCATCTCAAAATTACATAACATCAAGTTGTCAATCCCCTAGTGAAAATTCAGATTAGTTACCGCCAGGTTCTCCGCGATCGCGGCACTATGCCCAACTCGAGTAACTCCGTGGAACTTTTCCTGCTACACACCCCGCGCCATGACACGGTTACAGCCATGACCTTGATGTTATTGGTCGCCACTCCTTTTCGCTCGGAAACCGCTTGCCGCATCAGGTCATTTCTGTCATAGTTATTTGCTTTAGCCCGCCAGGTCTGCTCCGTGTCCACGCTGCCACTGACAACCAGGACACTCACGATTATAGCAGACCCATCGGCCTTCACGGCTACAATATCCGGCTTCTTGCCCCAGTCACTCGGCACGTGATATAATAGTTTTCCCTTTCGACATCCCAACCGCTGGATAATGAAGCCCCTTTTATCTGCTTGGCAACCGCATCCTGGGTACGAGGACACTGCTGCACCACATTATACAGACTCTCATTTTTACCCCAAAAGGCACGGCAAAGGGTGTTTTTCAACGTTTTAGAACCTCTATAGCTTTGTTTTAATTGGAAATTCGCTAGAATAAAATTAATTTGACCAAAGAACAAATTACTGTAGAGTCGGTTGAAAGAATGATTTTAAACCACGCGTATTTGAATGGATTTTTATGTTCCAATTCTATGAATAAGCCCTGATTATACCTACTATCTTTTCTTTATATATAATTCGAACGATCTTTGAAATTGTGAAGAACTTCGCGGTCCGATTTTAGTGTTAGACTGCTCATTCGAATCAGCACGGCCCCAAGTTTGTTGTAAAAGTGTCACCGTTCGTCTCTATACCCGCCTTGATCGTGTTCTAGGCTGTGGCGGTAACAACAGTTGCCATCAATTCACGGTAAGTGAGAAACGTAGTGTAGTTACTAACATCTACGAGGGTTATTTCTGAACGAAGAAATTGAAACTGAAGAACATAGCGGACTTTATATATAATTCCGAACGGACTTTATATATAGAAGACACGGAGGCGCAAATTCACACGCTTAAAAAGAACTACACCATCATCTCACCATGCCCAAATCTGAATTCCCCGATTCAAATTTTTGTTTAGTCTCATAGTGGCGAGGGCCACCTCAACTGGTGATATTTATTTTATTACATTACTTACATTTTGATCGGTGTTTCCTCTTTTTTAATCATTTAATAACATCGCCTAAGCTTTGCACCAGGTCACATAACGCCGCAAATAGGTAGGACTTATATCGTTACTATAATGTGCTGAGCTCCTGTTAGGTACTAGATTAGGGCTTTCCAAGCCCTAACAGGCCTCTAGTATATTATAATATCGTGATTCAATGTTTTGAATAATTTTTTTCATCTCAAACCTTGACCATGAGCGATGACGTCCGCTCCGAGGTGTTGTAAAACTGCGAAACGCTGTGAATAAGCCTCACTGTTTGCAGAAGACGCAGTATAGATCCTTTCATTCGCACCTGAAAAATTTCATTGATAATTCAGCAAAAATTTTAAGGTATCATCCCCCTTCCTATCACATATAAAGGAAGTGTAATAGCTATTTTGGGACGGGGTTCGATCCATACTGTGGTAAGGGGGTCATTTTTGATGCGTCTATGCATCTATCTCTTATGCATTTTCTTGGTGTTCGCCCGGGGCTTACAGGTCTAAGATTTGTATAGCATATTAAAAATTGAGGATAAAGTGGATGCAATTAAATTATACAACTTTGTGAAAAACTCTCTAAAAATCAGACACTTATGCATTTTCTTGGTGTTTGCCCGGGGCTTACAAGTCTAAGACCTAATACTTATGCAACCGATTTTCTTTCCTTGGCAATTTGTGAAAAAAGTTTGATTCATTTTATATTTATTTTGATATTTTCAATGCACCCCTGAATATCATATCTTTAATTAAAGAATTGGATGTTATTTATTATTATAATTATTTTCTTCTTCTCACGATTGCTAATGTCTTTTGTATTAGATACGGTTTGCTCTCAATCTGTAAAGAGCCAAAGTTCGTTAGGTTTAGTAACGTGAAAGAGTTACATACTGTTTAATTTTATTTTTTCATTATGCCTTTGGTGCTAATTAGATAAGAATTTTGTTCCGTCATTACCTAATGTATTTATTTTTCAAACCACTTTTCTATTATCATCTTCTCATTTATGCCATGTATTATTCTGTTATTGTTGTGTTCTACTCCTTGTAATATCGCAAGATTTTACAAATAAACGCATTAACTAACTAATCATTTTGGGACGCTGCTATGAAAGAAATATTTTCAAATCCTGTTACTTTTTGGTTTTCATAAGAACAACATAGTTGAGTTGAAGGGACCTTCCAAGAATCCTGAATGTTGCGAACTACCGAAAACTTACCGGGTCGTACAGGTACAATGCGTGACACGATTTCTCAATGGCTTGGACATATTTCGCATTATCTCTAGCTTCATTGTAACAGTAAGTAATCCTAGCATCGGCTTCTCTCCACAGTTTTAGCATTTTCGATTTCACCATTGAAAGACAAGTGATAGTCATTGTGACCTGAAATCATGAATACATACATAGATTACTCCTAGTAATTACTCGAATTGAACTACAGTTAGTAAAGCGACTTGTTTTCGACACCAAATTACCTACTTAACCTGTGTCCTGATTACCATCGCGCAATCGTACGACCATGATAGCCCAATGCTATCGTGCGATCAATGTCGTTTAGTACTTTGGTAGCTGTTGTTGAATCAACCTACGAGTAGTAGTTGAGTTGAAAAATAACATTATTTTCGTTGGAAGAATAGCTTCTTTTGCTAGGTAGGAACCATCTCCACCACTAGTGGCCAGTAATGGTAATTTCCAGAGAAATCACTGAATTTCATTTTTATGGTGAAGGGGGTTGTGAGGGGATGAGTGAACTTTAGGCTGCTATTCTCATAATTTATTCGTTACTCCGAGCGCTTTCGCCCTAATGGGCCTCATCAGGGAGTTTAAGATAATATTATGTTGTTATAATACTTCGTTTTTGCATTCTATGGCTATAGGTTTACATTATTGGTATCCGTTGCTTGGGGAATATTTCGTAATCATTACTGTATGGTAACTAGTAAGAGTTATATCTAAAATAAAACAGCATATATTGGGAAAGCAGACCTCGTTGGAAATCCCTACCCTACCCTACCATACTACAAGCCCTTGCGACATATTCCCCAAGCAACGGATACCAATAATGTAAACCTATTGCCATAGAATGCAAAAACGAAGTATTATAACAACATATTATCTTAAACTCCCTGATGAGGCCCATTAGGGCGAAAGCACTCGGAGTAACGAATAAATGATGAGAATAGCAGCCTAAAGTTCACTCATCCCCTCACAACCCCCTTCACCATAAACATGGAAAGGCTACCAACCCTAATGATTGAATTTCATTTTCATATTCAACCTCCTTTAAATTCATATCACATTTAAATTATCTACACAAGCATCTCTCGGAATGTACGTGCCACACTAAATATGACAGCAATTGTTTTGTAATGTCATGCCAAGAGAGAGTTTCTTGTTGATTTGTTCTCCAACTCTCAAAGTGTAAGTATTTTTGGAAAATTACTAATTCAATCAGGAAAATGCTAAATATTCATAAGTTGAAAATATTATTGAATTTTGAAAGTCAGTATCTAGTATAGGTGTTTTATCCGCTGACCTCATTCGCCGAAATTTGGGCGACGATTTGCGAGAACTGAGCATCTCTCTTCTTCCAATACTCAAGTTCGTCCTGCGGCCCACTTGTGTCGTTCTCTTTTCTTAGTTGCTCACTTTCCATTATGACCTTTAATAAATCGATACCGTGTTGTTAGCAAAATAAAAATGCATAACTAAGATTAACAACTACTTACAATAAAACTTGCATTGATAGCGGAGAAAAATAAATGCGTATCTATAATATAATATCTATTATGGCCCAACAACAATTTAGATTTACATTTTAGATTTATGGAATAAATACGAAGCCCGAATTGTTTCGACCTTGCATAGCCCAGAAATTTCCTCTACTGACAGGTAGGTATCAAATGTAGTCATGAAGGAAAGGGTGAAGTGCTCCAGTTGGGTAGTGTTCACTGAGCACACGCAGCCAACACATTCTACCTAGAAACACCGACTGGCTTCTAGAAATATCACTCTTCAGGTGCAGTTCAGAAAAAGGTGGACAAGGTTCCTCAATCAGCTACTAGAGTGGGTATGAGTTGACACCTCTTCTGTTTTCATGCCAGGAAAGTTACCTTTTACAGGTTGGTCAGGTCTCGTAGGGGTAGTATTGAAGGAGAAGGCTTGGTGGTGTGATATGATTAAGCTAGGAAGTTTTAATGTAGAACCGTGAACAACATAGCTGAACTGCACTTTTATAGTCCTAGGTAGCTGGTGGGAGAGGATGACCAATGTTGGCAAGTGTTAGTGACAGTTGTTGGTCACCTTTTGTAACGGCTGTTTCTGGACTATGCGTAGCCAAGCTGAGGGGATTTTCGTATTCATTAGGAAAATCTAAAATGCAATATATTTATACAACGTTGTTGGCGCACAACATTAACCAAAACACATTCACTTCAAGGTCCGTTTCCTTTCTTTTGGCAACCTCATTTTCACCAGCCTTATAGATATTATCCTATTCATCAAAACAAGCTCTTTTTTTAACAAGAAGATGAATAGTTACATAACGTTCCAATCATTGTTCACCTCATGAATCCGTCTGAGCCATAATTTTAATCTGTCTTCTAACAGAGCGATGTTCTCTGGGGTCAAAAATGATTTGGCGTCATCAAATGTCACAACGTTTTCCATATAAGTCTTGCCATCGTCGAAAATATTCGGCTCCTTGCAAACATCTTCGCATACTGGAAAATAAAAATGAAAATTTTGTTTTACGAACCTAAGAGACTTTATTATTTTATTTATTTTATTAAAAAGGATAGGACCATAAATAAAAAGGAAGCTGAAGGAGGAGGTGGGAGAGTGGAATGAAAGGAGGCGTTCCTATAAAATGACCACCAGTTCAAGTAATAACCACTCAAGATGCAGGTGGTGATACCGCGGAGCACTCCCACCGAGATGCCCAACTGGAGTAGCTCCGTGGCACTTTTCCCGCAACACACCCCTGCGCCATGACACGAATGCAGCCATGGCCTTGATGTTATTAGTCGCCACTCCTTTTAGCTCGGTTTAACTCCTTTCAGGTCGTTTCTGTCAGGCTTATTTGTATTAGCCAGACAGGTCTGCTCCATATCCACGCTGCCACTGACAACCTGGACATCCAGGATTAAGGCAGACCCATCGGTCTTCACGGCAACATGAATATACTACATCAGTCTCCTAAACAGAAGCATGACCTGAATTGATAAACAATTAATTTTTACCTTTGAGTGCACTGCAAAATGACCGCAGTCCAGGCAGAAGCTGATCTCGGACGATAGCTCCTCCAACTTCCTCTTCCTCGGACTCCATCGAGGGTTGAGAAAGAGCCTCCATGAACACGTGTTCCATCACTCTTTGAACCGTCGTGACCAGCCCGACATTCACCGAGTTTATAACTCCGCAAAACAAATCCTATAATAAGTATATTAATTAACTAGTTATTTATAGGGTTATTCTTAGTAATTCTTCTAGTAATATTCTTAGTTAGTAATTCTTCTAGTAATATTCTTAGTTATCTAAGACTTAGATACCTATCAATAAATTATGTTCTTGAACTACGAGGTATGAACGATCAAGGTAGTCTTTTCATATTTATATTCTCCACATAAATACGAACCGTAATGTTACTTGAAGTTGATCGGTTTTTGTGGAATTTTATTTATTATTTTCTATAACAAACTTTTGTAATCAACCAAGAAAAAAATAAAATAAAATAAATAAAAATAACTCCCCCCTTCCAAATTTGTTGGTTTACGTTTCAAGATACGTAGATTTCAAAAATCGAAAAAAAAGAAAAAAATCCGTCCGTCCGTCGTCAACCATATTCCGTTTGAAGCGTTTATTTCATTCAAAATTTCAATTAATGAGGAACTGTGATCAGCTTTGGAACCTCTGGAGCTAATTTCTTTCGTTTTCGACCTACCGTCTATTTCTCTACATTTTAACTTGATTTGTCGACGTTTATTGAAAAGCCTGAAATTGTTGCGTCCTATACTTGTAGCTGAATTTTGGAACGGGGCCCCTTGGGGTGTAGTGGAATATAATTACAACACAATGAACCACTATAATTAGCTGAGTGAGCTCAGTAGCTAATTTTGTTGCTTTTCAGCTCAAGACGCTGCACTTATGAACAAGGCCTCTCAGGGTGGAAGAAAATGTCGTCGCCCCTACAAAGTGTCTCTACCAAAAAGTAACATGAAATTTTTAATAAAATCTACAATTGATCCTTCATACTTCATATACCTTTTGATCACCGTTTACTCAATCAATAGTTTGTATTTAATACTGTCTTGATGAAAAAAAAAGTTAATTTGGAATTGGTACGTTCAAGTGAAAGCTTTTAACAACCTTTTGAAATCCCTCTTCCGGCAATTGCTTGGTGGTGTTGAGACGGAACATGTAAATACATATCCCAGTGAGTGGGGTTTCCCAGCCGTCCGTCAGAAACAGTTTCTTCTTTATGGTCGTCGAAGCTTGAAAATGCGTTTTACCCCCTTGCATTGCTCTTAGTCCTCCCATAACTTTAGTCTGCGAAAAAGAAGAAAGAATGTCATATGTAGGTAATCCGAATTTAGAGTTTAATTTGTGTCAGGTAAATAAATGAAGACCATTTAAAGAATAGGTAGGTACTCACAGGTAAATGTATAGTTCTTGGATAAAAGTACATGTATCATGTGCATTGTATCATGTGCATGTATCTGGAAGCATAAATACAAATAATACTAATAAAGGAATATTACCAGCTCTTGGGAGGACGCTGCGGGTTTTTCTTCGACATCTTGGTAAAACCAGATTAGTTTGTTTCTCATGTGTGGGAGAAAAAGTTCATTTATCTCATCCAGCTGTAATGTAAATCCCACATACAAATCGTGTAGTGGCAATTACGAAAGTAATTGATTAATTATTAATTAAATACATAACTAGAAAAGTCATAAGCAAGGAAAAATTCGCTGATGACAGTGCTGTTGAGGAACTCTGGCCCAGCACGGTGTTGACCTCTTCACCAATTTCGTCTCGCATATTTTTAAAAAGGTACAAACAAATTTTAAATAGTGAAATTCACCTTAAGGTGAAGTACATCAGTGAAAAAAATCCTTAAATCAATGAAATAAAACTTTATATAAATGAAAGGAAATATATAATATAGGGTGTGCGCAAATTAACCCCTTCCCCCATCTTTTTGTTAATAATTTTTGAGACGTTGAAGAAAAATTTATATAGTGTGTTCGGGGTGCCTGATACTAAGTTTTAGGAAAAAACAAATCCAAAAGTTTTGGACTACCAATGGTAATCCAATCCCCCCCCCCCCCCCCCCACGATTGGGTAGGCCTTTGAAATAGTTTTCCCCATTTTTCGCCAATTGTGTTCCCTGAGCACGATGGTGACAGAATCGTGGTATCTCATTCCGTTCTCAGAGTGGCGTTGATGATCCACGAAGAAGCTCGGTTTTTCCTAAGAATAGGTGTTTGTGTAATAAACTGGATTAAATTTTGAACATTGATCGTCGAAAAACTATTTTTACAAAAGGTTAGTGCGATTAAGGAATAACATCAACTATGTAAGGGTATTTAAATAGAATCATCTCATTGTAAATGTTCGATAGCCCCTCCTCGTAACCAATATTGTCTTGAGACCATCGTCCGACTTCCAATTTTGAGAAGATTTCGGCCAAAGAGTCACAAGAAATTTTCGTATAACGAAATTCACGTTTACGCATTCGCATATGCATCTGTTGATCTAACAATAATGAAACTTACAGTGGATCTTCAAGAGAGTAGGCAACTCTTATAATACCTGGAATTTTTCATAAAAAGGATAATTTAGTACGCATAATTATTTTGCCAGGGAATTCTCACCAACAAATCGACAATTCACATTGATCAAAATGCCAACTGACAGACAGCCAGAACCGAAATTGTTCAAAAATTTGTGAAATGCAACAATTAAGTTGACGTTTTAATATATTAAAATCCGGTAAATAATGAAATACACGCGAAAAGTTTATGTCAACGGAAAATGTCGCCTGTTTTAATTTATACCATCAGCTGAAATATTACGTTGAGAGCTTTCCAAAAAGGTGCAATATAAAGTGTATCGGATGATTGGAATTTGACAAAACATTAGGGGAAACTAAATTACGTCATAGTAGAAAGTACTGAGCCCTGCGTCCTGTAGTGGGAGGAGGACTATCAGGGAAATATTTTGATTTCTTTTCGTTTTTTTACAAAACCCTTTGGATTTTTGAGCTAAAACTTATCAATCGGAGGTTTTCGAGGGTGCTTAATACGATTTGTAGTTCAAAAATTAAAAATCACGGCATACGAAAGCTACCCAAGTTGTCTCCTTTTAGCGAATTTTTGAAGAAAATTAAGCTATTGCTCTCGCCTCAAAATTTGTAGAATGTGAATTTTTGAAAAAATTTTATGCAGAAATCCGTTTCAGGCTATTCTAAATCATATTCTGAAGTTTAACGCATTTTTTAGCGAATTTTCTTAAAAAATAAAGCTATTGCAATGGCTCCAAAAATTTTAAAATAAAATTTTTTAACAATTTTCTTCATCGAAATCTGTTTTGAGGCATTCTGAAATGATTCCTGGATTTTAACACTTTTTTATATGTATATATATATATATATATATATATATATATATATATATATATATATATGTATATATATATATATATATATATATATATGTATGTATATATATATGTATATATATATGTATATATATATGTATGTGTCATTCCAGACGATAACTCTCGATAGAATTGAGATAAAAACTTCGTTCTTTCGCCAAAAAATCAAGCATTTCAAAAGAAAGGATGAGTTCGTTGGACAACAATTTTTGAGCACATTAAATTGGTCAAATTTCGAAAAATGTTCCCAAAAAATGGCAAAAAAACGGCCAAAAATCGTTAAATTTCTTTTTTTTTTGCAGAATTTTAGTCAAAACTAAATTTTCAACGATTAACTAGGACATTAAAAATGTTTGCTCAAAATTATGATGAAAAACGTACATTTAATGTCATTAAAATTTGCTAAAATATCTATAAAAACTGCAAAAAATAAAAAATCAAAAATCCCTTTTGAATCAGTGGAATTTTATTTAGAATAAGTTTTTTTGCCATAAAATTGGTTTTTAACCATTTCTGTCAACTAAAATTGCTCCAATTTCAATGCAATTTAACATACTATAGTACAATAGATAGTTTATGAAAATTCGCTCATACGATCATGCTGCATGACTGGAACTTTTTTTATGTATGTATGTATGTATGTATGTGTATATGTATGTATATATGTATGTGTCATTCCAGACGATAACTGTCCGTAGAATTGTGCTAGAAACTTCAAACAAATTTTAAAATGTTAAGGACACAAAACGAAAGTTCATGTTCGTTGACCAGCATGATCGGATTACATCTTCGGGTTGAAATTTTCAAAAATGTAGTAAAAATTTTCAAAATAGCCTCTTTTATGCGATTCTTTTTTAGCGTTGTAACAGTAATGTAAACAGGACTGGGCAGAGGTTCATAATCAGCCTCTATTACTCTGTAGCATCATATAATCGCTGCAGCAGGAGATAAATATTTATATATTTATATACCCTGATAATCGATACCATAGCTTTAGGTCAACTGTGTGAGGGGCAAACACAGAAGATATTGTATACATTTAAGGTGAAATTAGTGATTAGTCATAAAATAGCCCAAATTAAGGTTTAACCATGTTTCCTTCGAAGACGTTATCCATGATCTCTGAGCGTGGAAGGCCAGTGGCGTCAATGAGAAGTTGGAAAGTGAATTCGAGACGGGGGTCCATCTCCCCCCGCCTTGCCTTTCGCTCGCATTCTTCACGTCGTTTCTGAAACAATAAAAGGCATCAAATGGTAAGTCAAAACGCTTGAAAAATACAAGTGAAAGCATACAAAAAGTACCTAAGCATTCATAGTTGAGATTCGTTCACTCCTTGGAAATTGGAGAACGAAAGTACCAACCAGGTACAGGCACTCATGGACTCCACGCAGACCAGGGGCCTCAACCTGCCATTGCTCATGCAAGATGGAATTGGCATTATTTGCAAGAAAGCAGGTGATTTGCCATTTATGGCCTGAGTTCTACCATAATCCTGATGTCCAGGTTGTCAGTGGCAGCATGGAAGAGAAATAGACCTGGTGGGCTAAGATAAGTATGGCAGAAATATTTGTGTCAACCGGTATCCGAACTAAAATAAATAAAGGCGACAAACAATATCAAGGTTATGGCTGCGACCATGTCATGGCATATGGGGTGTATTCAGTTAATCGAATTGGGTATCTCGGGAGGAGTGCTTTAAGGTATCACCACCCACGTCCTAAGGGGCTCTTTCCTGTACTGGTGGTTATTTTATAGGAACACATCCTCACATCGCTCTCTCTTCCCTTCTCTTCCACTACTTTCTTCGTCCCAAGAGGCGGCGTGTGGTAAACTAGGGCATCGTCCCCACATTTTTAATTTATTTTATTCGTTTTCTTTCATTGGTGATTTGCGAAAAAAAAGTGATCTGATTCTCGATGCGGATATGCATCATCTGAATGGAGTTATCACCAGTGGCTCTCCTTGCAAGACTCATTGCCACGATAATAACATGACATGGCACCCTCAAAATTTCTCACGCATAACGTTTTTTGGTTAAGTCATGGGTAGAATATGCTCATAAATTTTATATAATGAAAATAAATAAAATTTTCATCATATTAAATTTTATATAATGAAAATCATTTCCCTATAAATAATGACAATTTATAGGGAAGTGATTTTCCTGTGATTCTTGACTTTGGTGTATCCCCATTGTAAGCTGTATTTTTATCTGGAAGATCTAAGCTTGTTGTTGCCAGGTAGAAAGATGGACACCTTATCTTCACCCTTAAATAGTGTCGCTACTTAAAAGTAACGCTTTTTGCAGCTGTGTGCCAAAGTAAAGACATGAACACGTGAAACTATAAAAAACGTGACATTTTTTTCTGTAGGACGAAAATTTGGAATGACCACCCCCAGAGCTAAGAGCAAGAGAGAGCTATGACCAGGGCCTTGTCGGGAGTTTGGTACCTAGAGTAGATATAGCAACTAGTGGCGAGGCGTCCAGTCATCACTAGATGCGGCGATGACTAGCAGAATCTGAATGCCACACTTTTTATTTTAATTTTGTAATCGAACAAAAGAAAAAGTTCTGGGACAGTTCTGATGTTTCCAAAAATCCCGAGGTTGGATGCTGCCAGCCAGACGAACGAGACAGGACAAGTGCTGCCCCATGCTCTCTGAGAGGGTCTTGTTTACAAGGTCCAGTTGGATGCGCTTCTTCGGGTATTTTCGTTACAATTCGGCGTAAGAACCTGTTATTCTTATCACATTATCATCTTACCTTATCCCTCTGATAGTTCACCGACCGAGTTTTGCATAGGTACTTATCTACCAAAACATTTTTTTCGGCTGTGATCTCGAGTGTGTGATAAAGATCGGAAATGCGGAAATTTTCCACGAGTGCCGCTCATACTCACGATGTCTACTCCAGCACCTGGTGACACATCCATCTGCATTTGGAGCTCATAAGACGATAAACTGGCTACAATGGCTGGAATTTATTTATAAACAGTTGTTACCTCCTTCACGAACTAAACATCAATTCATTACCTACGAGCACCTACCTTTTTCTAAGTCAAGAAGAGTCTCAGAGTTTATTTTTATAGGTACGCAGTTTATTTAATGTATTCCACGAACTGAAAGACAATAATTCGATAATTACTTATATTCTTCGTTATTTCTATCCTTTTCTACCGTTGCATAACCCATATTTTTCTATACCTACAATTTTTCGTGAGATTAATCATTGGTATGGGAATATTGTTGCGGTGAGTGCGGGAAAATGTCACGCCTCGCCCCTGATAGCAACGTAGGTATATCTTGTAGATTTGTGATGTATTTGAGAGGGTCTACGTTGCAAAAGATCATCCCATATTTCCTTCAAGATAAACAAACGAAAAAAACGAGAAATCGATCCTCTGGGAGTTGAAATTTATGGGTTTCCGAGCAGTCTTCATAGTTGAAAGTTGAGTGAACTTCACCGGTGAAACATATTGGGGCATGACCGGCAGAAACAACCTATGTAAACCCGTCACGAACAGGCAAACTTGGATCGCAAGGGCAAGTACAACGAAAAATAATGTGCTATCGTTAAAACTGAAACGAATCATACTATCGAATCTTGGGAGATAGAACACTCGTAGAACACATCAACCTGCTTCGGAGTAAATGGGAAATCGACCTGAATTCCGAACCAATAAATAAATAAAAATGCAATTTATCATGTAAATGCATAACATCAAGTATTAGTAGACATTTATTCCGCTTAGTTGGACACGGCGGGCCACCGGGGAGCCTCCATAGTTTGCTCATGCATAACGGCTAGATCCGTAAAATTTTGACAAATAGAATGTATTGCAATGCCTCCAAAAAATTTCAAAAAGCAATTTTTCGGAATTATCTTCGTGGGGTGTGTGTGTGTCATTCCAGACGATAACTTTCCTTAGAGTTGAGATAATAATTCTGTTCTTTCGCTAAATGCTGAAGCAATCCCAAAGAAAGGAAGAGGATGAGTTCGTTTTTGAGCTAAATAAATTGCTCAAACTTCAAAACGTTTGCTTGAAAAAAAAAAAAAAAAAAAAAAAAAAAATCACCAAAATTGGCATAAAACGGTTATTAACATTGTTACGTTAAAATAATTTCTTAACAGAATACGAGTATTACTCAGGAAAAGTTTGTGTGCCACGAACACTCAAAAATTTGCCACTGAGTTATGATGGATGACATACATAAATTTCATTGAAATGGGCTAAAAAATCAATTTACGGCAAACAAATGTTTAAAATCCTTAAATTGACTCTAATTGCAGAATATTAGTAAGAAAATGTTTTACTGTTGTAAAATTGATTGTTAACAATTTTTGTTCACATTAGGACTGTCAAATTTTGAAACAATTTGACATAATACAAATTAAAAAAACGAAAATTCACGGAAATTCATTTGCTGCATGACTGGAAATTTTTTAAATGTTAGTTTTATACTGAATTTTTGTAGATAGTAAAGGATTCTCAACCAATATCACAAATAGGGATTGATTTTGTTATAGATCGGAATTGTATAGTTTGGTGTTTAGGATACTCGCAAGCTCGCATCTCAAAAATTTACATCAAGTTGTCAATCCCTTACTAAAAATTCAGATTAGTTAGAAATATAGATTGGCATTCGGTTGAGACTAATAAAAACTGTTGGTACTGTACCAGCAAATAGCGTTTTATTTATGTATGTAATATCTTTATTATGTGCATTCACACTAACAAGTACTTATTTATTACCTTTGTTTATACTAAGGACACAAGGAGAACATCTATTCTATCCAAATAATCTGTATGCTAATCAGCAATTTACATTTCAAACTAATCTGAATTTCGGTTTATTATTTCTGTGGAAAATGGCTTCAAGTTTAAAGAATGAAGATTTAAGTTAATCTCAAACAATATTAATTTATATTTTTCCCTGGTTTTTTCCCTAAAATAATTATGCCATATGTTTTCTTAAAAAATAAAACATTGTGAATTAACCGTCAATGCGTGTACGTCTCTTAATTATTCTTAAAAAAAACACTTGCATACGAGTCTGCAACACATTGGGACATTTCATGTCTTTAGTTGCAGACTCGTATGTGTTGCAGACTCGTATGTGTTGCAGACTCGTATGCAAGCTCTAAGAGCCACTCAGCTGATCCGGATTGGGCATCGTCTAGTAAATTTCCTAAAGAGGCTACATACAAAATTACAGCTTCAAACAAAATTACAGCTCAATGAAATCATCAGAAATTAGCAAGCGGTTGCTATCATGTTCACAATATCAATTATTGAGAATGATCACCTGTGTGTAAACAATTATTCAAATAACCATGCTCATAACTCAGCTTGTTTGCCACGCAGTTTGCAGTAGTTAACATAATATGGTTGGATAAATCGAGAGCTTTCGAACGAATGGTCAACGAATTTTGTGGGATGAAAAACGACGAAGTACCATTTCCCTAGCAACGACTCGGTTGTAAGCGGAAATTATCAGAAATTGAGCATATTTCGTTACGTAACGTAACGTGACATAACGAAAATTTGGTTGTGTGCCATAGCAAAGACATGAAATGTCAAAACTGGATTCTAGAGCCACTCAGCTGATCTGGGATCGGTCAGTTGTGTTCAAAAGTCCCTCAAGGGCCCACATAACAAATCTCAGAATCGTGGGATCATTAGGGAAAAAACTGGATTCTAGAGCCACTCAGCTGATCTGGGATCGGTCAGTTGTGTTCAAAAGTCCCTCAAGGGCCCACATACCAAATCTCAGAATCGTGGGATCATTAAAGAAAAAACTGGATTCTAGAGCCACTCAGCTGATCTGGGATCGGTCAGTTGTGTTCAGAAGTCCCTCAAGGGCCCACATACCAAATCTCAGAATCGTGGGATCATTAGGGAAAAAACTGGATCCTAGAGCCACTCAGCTGATCTGGGATCGGTCAGTTGTGTTCAAAAGTCCCTCAAGGTCCCACATACCAAATCTCAGAATCGTGGGATCATTAGGGAAAAAACTGGATTCTAGAGCCACTCAGCTGATCTGGGATCGGTCAGTTGTGTTCAGAAGTCCCTCAAGGGCCCACATACCAAATCTCAGAATCGTGGGATCATTAGGGAATCTCCGCGTAACGCTCTCCGCGTAACGCTCTCCGCGTAACGCTCTCCGCGTTTCGCTCCCCGCGTGACGCTCCCCGCGTGACGCTCCCCGCGTGACGCTCCCCCGCGTGACGCTTTTTCATTTATGTGCCATAGTAAAGACATAAAATGTCAAAAATCATATAGCCAAATTTCAGCTATAATCATATAGGTACCTACCTACCTCACTTCTACGAATCATAATAATCATTGAGCATATTTCGTTACGTAACGTAACATAACGAAAATTTGGTTGTGTGCCATAGCAAAGACATGAAATGTCAAAATTAATTTAGGTAAGAGTTATTTTTCATCGTTTTCAGTTCTAGTTCATTTTCTTGCTTTTGTTCGTGGAACGTTTTGTTTTATTATCACTTATCTTCAGACAGTTCCTGAGATTTAATAATTTCCAATAATAAGCCTATGTGATCGTGTAGCAAAAAATTTTTATAATCCCCCCTCAAACTTTGTCACTTTACGTTTCAAGGTGCGTAGAATCCAAATTTGAAATGTCCGTCCGCCGTTCGCCGTCCGCCGTCCGGGCCATAAAAGGCCTAAGAATTGACTTATAAAACCCGTTCTTTCGCACATAGACTCCATTTGGGGTCTAGTTGGTCCTAACGTTTAACCATCCCGATCGCTTTACTCGCATAGATGCTATGGGCCAAAAACGGGCGAAAAAGTGTCTTTTTCAAGGCATTGATTGTTAGACTTACGCACGTACGTACGCCTGGCACGCTTGGCAGGGGGTGGCGGTGGGTGGTGAGGGGGTGGGTGAGCGGGGGGTGGAGTGAGAGGAGGCGTCGCGGCACCTTGCGGTGTCTGGGCGACCAGGGGCGTAGCAGAGGGGTGTAGGAGAATGTTTATTTATTACTTTTACGTGTTATACCCATATAATACACCGCGGCACCATGAGGTGGGTACAGCGTTCCTTCGAGGCATGAATATATGTTTTTTTCTAGGTCGTATTTGTGTGTTAATACCAATGCTTTTCCTACGCATATTTAATAACATATCCTCTTGAATTTTCGTACGTACTTAGATAATGATATTATTAAGGCAATAACTATTTGAATAGATAGGAGCTCAAATCGAGAAATATAAACATGCGTATATAATTATAGAAGTATAGGTTGTGGCAACTCGAAATAGGACACGCCGAGGAGTCTGGACGGGCCTTATGACGTACGCAAGCCAACTAAAACTACGATCATACTCAATTGAAAAAATAATTAACCTTTGTGAAATAATTTGCAGCGTTTTTTACTAAGGGATTGACTACTTGGTGTTATTTTGTTTTGAGTTGCGAGCTTGCGAGCATCCAGACCACCAATCTATACAAATCGTTCTGTTCTATTATGAAATTAACTCCTACATCGCGGGGTGCGCCGTAGACGCGAGTTGACAGTGGCGGCTCTTTTATAGAAAACTAGCCGCTCCGGCTCGCTACGCTCGCCTCTGGAAATACTTTTCCGTTATGCCTGCCCGACGTTCCTAGGCATTCCTTCTTACTTAGATTACACATATGACAATTTCAAGCTGTGGGAAGAAATTATATTATTTAAAAAAAAAAAAGAAGGGAAAAAAGAATTACCGTGTTTT
This sequence comes from Adelphocoris suturalis, assembly GCA_030762985.1. Lineage (NCBI taxonomy): Eukaryota > Metazoa > Arthropoda > Insecta > Hemiptera > Miridae > Adelphocoris > Adelphocoris suturalis. The sequence goes on along the minus strand of CM061043.1, from coordinate 3,923,621 downwards.
CAGGAGTTGCCGATGTCGGTGAGGATTTGTTGAAACAAATTGGCGTGGTTGTGGTTTGATTGCCTCCACATGAATTCGCACAAGCAGAATGCACATGAATTCACACAAGTAGAATGCACATGAATTCGGACAAATAGATCAGAATGCTGTGTATATGTTGGTGGTCTAGATACTCGCAAGCTCGCATCTCAAAAATACATAACATAACATAATCTAAGTAATTAGTTATGCCTAGAAACATTCGGCGGGCGTGTTGAACACAAATTGACTGGTCAGTAGGGGGGGGGGGGGTTATAACGGAAAAATACCCAAATATTGTTCCTTATAGTTAGCCAGTAGAAACATATCAGACTTGCAGTTTGTAGTAACGCCATCACAGCCATATTGAACAAAAGCCGAGTTTTCCATTATAACTGGTTAGTTACATGTATTGCCTACCTCGATAGTATCATAGAAGTCCAAATTCATGGTTGAAGCCCGAAGGCCCTTCAGTAATACAATGTCGGTTGTGTCCTCGCTGTAGGCGAAGTTGAAACTGAGGAGTCCAGCCCTCAAGGGAACTTCGCCATAACGGGAAGAATGCGTGCTGCTGTAGGCTCGGAAGGGGTACAGTAGATATGTGGTGGGACCATTTCGTGAGACTTCGAGTTGGAAAAGAAACTTTTTTTCTCGATATTTCCAAATATGAATATCTAAAGTTTGTTATTACCAGAGCCCTTCAAATATGGCACTTATTTTTGCGAAATAGGGCCCTAAAAAATATGGCAATATGGCACTTATTTTTGCCCAAATATAGCACTTAATCGACTCGATATGGCACTTGTTTTTCAACCCTTCCCGACCACCCCAGCGGTTTTGAGAGGATAATATTACACCATAGAAGTTATTTATACTTACATTATTTATTTTATTCACAAATCATTGTTTATTTACAAAGCATTTATTTATATTTTTACAAATGATAGTTTTAATTTGAAAAAATCATATTATATTATTTTATTATTATTGAAGAACAACATCAGGTGTGCTGCAATGCTTTCCATGGAAAATTCCAGCCGCTGATCACTCAGAAAACATTTCATTTTTGAAAAAGTCCTCCCTACATCAGCTGTTGTTGTCGGGACGTATTTCATAGCGAGGACATCAGCAGGTTCCCAGCATTCCTTCAGAGTGGCTTCCTTACCTGACAGAGTGGCAACAATATTGTTGACTTCCTTCCACCCAAATTCCTACCGAGGACGGCCTTGATTTTCTCCTGGATCTTCCTCCCAGTGGCTCCTCGATAAACGGTGTCCGAAATACTTTTCATTTTCTCGACACTTGTACTCAGCTGCACACTTCCAGACTGAAAAGATTCAATTATGCCCGGAATTCCCTTGAAATTGGACTCAACGAAAAGAAGCTGAGGGAAGAGGCTAGGATTTTCCACCAGCGCTTTGGCGGTTTTTACCGAAGTAGAATCATCTTCCAGCTCTTGGACTACTCGCTAAAACTCTTCAAAATGCCTGACTTAATATGAAGCAGCTGACAGCCAAGTGCCCCACCGAGTAATCACAGGCTCTGGAGGCGAAAAAAAGGTAAAACATGGCACAAACATGGCATTTTCCCGAAAATCGGCAGAATATGGCATTTTACCGAAAAATCGGCAGAATATGGCATTTTCGTATGGCGCCATGGCAATATGGCATTCAAAGGGCTCTGGTTATTATGTACCAAGTTGTGTGGTACATAGCTTCCATGTACCAGTAACATGAATGAATAGATCATTGGAATGTTTCAAATATATCATCTTTTAATTATCTTCAAAAATTCGGTAGCTGCGGTTCCTTTGGTTGGAGAGAATAGTAAAGTAAAAGCTTTAGGTTCGCTCATGCGCAGCAGTTGCTAATGATGCGATTATGATCAAAACTAATAAAGAATAATCAAATCGTCATTCCTCAGTAACAATCTGAATTTGAGCGAGATCAGAAGAATAAGCCATGAGAATATAACGCTTGATTGATTGATTTACTTTTAGTGCAGCTTAAGGGGGGACAATTTGCAGTCTTCATTCTAGAAGTCAGTTCAAATTTGCAATTTTAGGACGTCCGTCTGAAGCTCTGCTTCGTCAATAGAGGGACGACCTGTAGGAATTGATCCAAAGGGTTCGGGACAACCCAAGCATGAGGAAAAAATAAAATAAATAAAATGAAATAAAATAATCTCATACAAACCGTTTCAAACCAACTTGCCGTTTAAGACCCTAAGACCCGAATCCGCTAAAAAACATTTTAAAAAACCATAAAGCCGGCCATTTTCCGCTCCTTAAAAAAACCGGACATTTAGCTTCCAGAGCAATTTTCGCCTCGGACTGTCCGGGTCAAAACCGGACACCTGGCAACCCTGGTAGGTTGCCTGGTAGGAATAAATAAATAAATAAATAAATAAATAAATAAATATATATATATATATATATATATATATATATATATATATATAGAATACCTGGTAGGAATATATAGCGTGAGTATTTGAAGTTCCATCAAAACACTGTTTTCTTAGGTATTTGAACTACATGTTCAGTAGACATCACTCTATCGATCTTCGTTCCGTCGAAAACAGCTATTAGATTCTTGAACATCAGATCGGGCCGAAAATGGGTTTCCCTGACTGTTCGGTACCTACCGATTCTATCAATCGCTGATGGTAATCTATACACGCTCTCATATATATAACCCTTCGCATTTCAGGAAATCTGAGCCATTGCAATAGCTTCATTTAATAGGAAAATGAGCAAAAATGAACATTCTTTGGCCTCATAATTTAGCTGATTCAGCTGATCGGGCAAGAGTCCATAATTTCAATCGTCTCTTAATTACTTAGAGAGTCTCAACTTCCTAGGGTGAACGGGAGAGGATTCAGTATATTTCTACTCTACCTACTACTTACTAGTACTCAACCATGTAATACCTTATTTTTTACAATATTAACCATTCTACATTCATACTCAAAATCTACCAAAAACCTACAATCAAAACTAACATTACCACCTCCAGGTTACTAACAAAGCTATCTATTAATTTCACTACCAATGGCTGTTATCGATATCACGCTACTTTCGTTCCCGTATCGCGTAACTCCCTCGCATAACGATTTTCGGTAGTTAGGTCACGATGGATGTTCATGCTAAAATCTTGGAAATTAAATTACTCGAAAACTACGAGTTTAAAAAAATCTCTAGGTGGGTCTTTCAATCAGAAATGTGCTGTGGAATCTAGTAGACACCCTATACAGGGTGTCGCACTTTCGGGCGCACCATCGTCTAGGATTCGATTTTACTACTAATTTTTGACTTTTTTGTACTATAACATTTATTTTTTAATTCACGCTAAAGAACACTTTTTTCACTTTTAAATTTTTTTCGCTTTTTCGACTTTGTGTCACTAAAACTGTCAAAACTCCCTACATTTTCAGTCTAAACTCAAATCTAATTACACCGTTGAAAAGAGCGTGAAATTTCCTATCTTCCTAATGAATTTTCAAATTTTGTAAAATGGAATGAACAGCTAAAAAATAATCCGTAAGAGAAATCTTTGTAAAATTCCGAAAAATTTCACTTTATTCAAAGTTTTTCTCTCAAAACGTCCCGGATGGAAATTTTCATGCTGTAAACCTAAAAGTTGCATCACAATCCCAGCTTCCCAACGGTGTAGTCAATTTTTATACTTTTTTAATTGAGGGAGAAAAATATGTTTATATGTTGAATAAAATGTGGTTCTTCCGATGAAATCGAGGGTTTTTGTGAAAAATTATCCCTTCAGAAAATAAGTACTAGTTTGGGGTCGGTTCCTACGTATTTTTGTCACGCTGACCCGAATGGGAACACTCGCAGATCTCTCCAACTCCGCTACAACCGAGTTTTAAACTTTAAATAACAAATTTTGCCCTTAAAAAACACAAAATTGAGCATAACAAATGAACAAAAATCTAGTTTGTTAAAGTGTAAAACTCGGTTGTAACGGAGTTGGAGAAATTTTCGAGTGTTACCATTCAATTCAGCGTAAAAAAAATACGTAGCAACCGACCCCAAAGTAGTATTTTCTTAAGGGGTAAATTTCATAGGGAAAAACCACGTTTTTCAACATGCAAACATACTTTTCTCCCCCAGACGTAGATGTAGATTTATAGGAAAACTCTCAGGGTGGGGTTATTTTGGGACCCAAGCACGGCAGCCTGGTGACTTATTGTACTTTTCTGAGAGTTTTGCATTTAATCACTGAGATTCAGCCCTCTGGGGAAGGATGTGAGTCCTTTGATTAATTGTTCGCTTCGGATAGACATCATTGGGGTTTGTGCCCCAAAGAGTTCACATCTGCGATAGGTGAGTTCAGGGCACTCGAAGATTATGTGGATACTGTTTTGTCTGTCTCCTCGCATAGTCTGCACAGGGTTGAGTTTTGTGTGAACCCTATGCGGTTTAGGTGGATACGTAGGGGTGCAAAGTCGGTTATAAGTCCGACTATAGTTTTAAGTTCCCTACGGTTTTTCCTGAGAAGTCCCTCAGTAAGTTTGGTGTTGGGTTCGGCCACCATGAGCTTGCTGTGGACATGTCCCTCAATATTGGACCATCTTCTTGTTGTCTGTTGTTCAACCCACATGTTCATGATCCTTCTGAAGGTTGTTTTCAGGCTCAGACCCTACAAAAGGGGTTTGGGAGCCCCTTTTTGCGAGTTCATCTGCCTTTTCATTACCAGTAATACCTGTACGCCCTGGCACCCACTTCAGGCAAACCCAGTTGTCTTTCGCTAGGAAATGAGGGTTTGCATACAATACCAGACCGCCTGCGAAGAGATGGTTGGGACAATTAATGCTTTTATCGAGGCTTGGATGTCAGTGAGGATACGGACTTGGGCACCATGGTGCCCCCTCCTAATACGAACTAAATCACTCGCGACGAATTTGTGGAAACCCATTTCAAAACGGAAGTTAGTGAAAAACGTTGTCTATTTCCACGAAAATAAAGAGTTACAATGTTAAATCGATTTCGACGGTTAGGCCATCATCAGTAACAAACAATAACTGAAGACACATTAGAAAGGACACAACTTATATAGTGACAGGTGAAGGGATATTGAATCCCATTGGTCGAGAGAAAGGAAAGGGGCAGGAGGCACAACCAATTAAGTGCATACAAAGTGAAAGGGGATTATGGCTAATCAGATGAAGTGAAAGGGGGAAATAACTAAATATGGTTTCAACATTGTGAAGGGATAATTCCAAGCTTTACAGAAATGGACCTATCAGTGGTGGAATATATTGAGGTATATCCTCATTTAAACATTTACCAGACCTGTCACTTTTGATAATTTCGAATTTTTCAAGTACATTCAACATACCTCCCTTTGGGCAAAAATGAAGAAATTCTACAAACTGTCTATCTGTCAAATCAAAATTGTAACTATGATTAGATTCCTTAAGATGTTTTGCAAATGTAGACTTACACTTATTTTCCCTGAAATCCTCCAGATGCTCGTCTATTCTTTCCCTAAATTTCCTACCAGTCTGACCGCAATATTCGTAGCCACAAGAACATTTTAATTTATAAACTCCAATTTTATCCTGAACTCTAATTTTGTCCTTAACGGATCCTAGTAATGCTTTAAGACTATTTTTAGTTTTAAAACCTACTTTATAACCTCTCGATGATAGAATTTTGCCAATTTTATCAGAAATCTTCCCATAATAAGGTAAACTTATCCATTGCTTTTCTTCTAAACTTACATCTTCCCTAGCCAAATTGGACACTTTTTCCCTACTCTTTTTCCTAAGAACCTTATCCCATATAGTATCAACGAGATCTCCTCCATATCCGTTACTAGCCGCTATGCTTTTGATAATGGATTTTTCTTTTGATAAATTTTGTTCACTCATTGGAATAGATAGTGCTCGGTTGATCATAATATGGAAAGCTGCATGCTTATGTACTAAAGGGTGATTTGAAATACTATGGATCGTAATATCGCTATATGTATCTTTTCTATAGATTGAAAAATCATGCTTCTCATTTACCCTCCTAATGCTCTCCGCAGCCTTGATTCCCCCAATTAACAAAGTAAAATAAAAATTGACTACACCGTTGGAAAGCTGGAATTGTGATGCAACTTTTAGGTTTACAACATGAAAATTTCCATCCATGGCCATCCAGGACGTTTTGAGAAAAAAAACTTTGAAGAAAGTGAAAATTTTCGGAATTTTCCAAATTTTTCACTTACTGATTATTTTTCACCCGTTCATTCCATTTAAAAATTATTAAAAAGTCATTAGGGTGATAGGAAATCTTACTCTTTTCAACGGTCTAATCAGATTTGAGTTTTGACTGAAAATTTAGGGACTTACGACAGTTTTAGTGACACAAAGTGGAAAACGCGAAAAAATCTTAAAAGTGAAAAAAGTGGTCTTTAGCGTGAATTAAAATATATATGTTATAGTACAAAAAAAAGTCACAAATTAGTAGTAGAATCGAACCCTAGCCGATGGTGATTTCGAAACTGCGACACCCTCTATATATACTCTATATTCTGCTGTTCAACAATTCATAAATTCTATTTTTTAGCGAATTTCCTTAGAAAATAAAGCTATTGCAATGGCTCCAAAAATTTTAAAATAAAAATTTTCAAAAATTTTCTTCATCGAAATCTGTTTTGAGGCATTCTGAAATGATTCCTGGATTTAAACGCTTTTTTATATGTATATATATATATATATATATATATATATATATATATATATATATATATATACATATATATATATATATATATGTATAAGTATATATATGTATGTGTCATTCCAGACGATAACTCTTGATAGAATTGAGATAAAAACTTCGTTCTTTCGCCAAAAAATCAAGCATTTCAAAAGAAAGGATGAGTTCGTTGGACAACACTTTTTGAGCACATTAAATTGGTCAAATTTCAAAAAATGTACTTAAAAAATCACTAAAAAAGGCAAAAAACCGCTAAAAATTAACAAATTTCTATTTTTTAGCAGAATGCTACTCGAAAAAAATTAATCGAACATGAACTAGGACATTTAAGAATTTAAGCACAAAATTGTACTGAAAAATGTACTTAAATTTCATTAAAATAAGCTAAAAATCGATAGGAACACTTGAAAAAATTGTAAAAATCCACAAAATCGTTTGTTCATTGGAATATTACTGACAAAAAGTTAGTTTGCTATAAAATGTATAATACATTTTTTATTTGTCCCCAAAGTGCTCAAATTTCAACAGAATTTAACATAAATGTAACACGACCATTTATGAAAATTCGCTCATACGATCATGCTGCATGACTGTTTTATAAATAACCTTCTAATGGGCATTAGAAGACCCAATGGCTGTGAACGACATTGCTTCAGCAAGAGCCACACGAATACTAACAGACGCATCAGTAACGGTATCGTATTTTGACATGAACAACCATGAAGAGCAGATACACGAAGTTCATAGAGAAAATGATCTTTAGAGTGAATTAAAAAATATGTGTTATAGGACAAAAAAAGTCACAAATTGGTAGTAGAATCGAACCCTAGCTGATAGTGCTTTTGAAACTGCGACACCCTCTATATATACTCTATATTCTGCTGTTCAACAATTCATAAATTCCATTTTATAAATAACCTTCTAATGGGCATTAGAAGACCCAATGACTGTGAACGCCATTGCTTCAGCAAGAGCCACACGAATACTAACAGACGCATCAGCAATGGTATCGTATTTTGACATGAATACCCATGAAGGGCAGATACACGAAGTTCATAGAAAAAGTGATCTTTCGAGTGAATTAAAAAATATATGTAATAGGACAAAAAAATTTACAAATTGGTAGTAGAATCGAACCCTTGCTGATGGTGCTTTCGAAACTGCGACACCCTGTATAGATTGTTGGACCGAAAACCACAATAAACTTAAGTCTAATACTTAAGTGTGTCTACTTAAGTATTTGTTTACTACCTGGAGTAAGCTGACGGTACTTTCTTCCTCTTCCTCCGACTCCTCCTCGACCCCGAGTTTGGGCGCAGTAACAAACATCTTGAACGCCCGCTACGGACTGAAGGAAACCGGCTCCCGCGTTATCGGGCTGATGTGACGTTTGATGGACAACAACCGCCCCCAGCTGCCTCCGGGGGCGGCGGGCGCTGAGCCCAAGATCCGCTCTCGGGTTCCCGAACACGCAAACACCTTCGCTTCAGTCATTTGAGAACTCGGAGCGGGTGAGGTGAAAACCGTCCGGACGTCTCTCGTCTCCACAACGGCAGATTTGGCACACATCTGATGTTCGGTGACTAACTACCGGTAGCATTTTAGCGAAGTTTCGTAGAACACGATGCTATTGCAATTACTCTAAAAATATCAAAATCAGAGTTTTCGAAAATTTCATTAATTGAAATCCGTTTTGAGGCATTCTGTAACGAACTGTAGAGTTTAACGCTTTTTCACATGTATACAGGGTACATTTGGTGACAGGTCAGGAACCGATTCTGAAGCTGATTTCTGAAAACGTATCTCTTAGAGTTAACATGCTTTAGCCTTGGACTAACTAGCGAAAAACGTTACGCGGAAGTGTCACAAAATTATTTCTTTTGATTTTCACGTACAACCAAGCCGTTGCTGGGGGAATAAAACTTCTTTAGTGTTTATGGGACAAAAATCGTTCTCCACTCGTTGGAAAGCTCTCGATTTATCACGCATTTCTTTCGTACTTGTTCTTCTATTCATGTCGTAGTTTTATATTTATTTATGTTATAAATGAATATAGTAAACAATGCCGCTTGTTATGTTGTCACTTGGTTGAGAAGTTATGGTAATTGTCTGTGCTCATGCGCAAACGTTAATTTATTATAACGCCGATTTCTTATCATCTATTGATCCGATTCCGTTCAAACTCGGGGAGTAGATGGGTATATGTTCTAGAAAAATTCTCTAAGAATTATATCGTGATTGTTGAATAACTGTAGCGCATGCGCACAACTAAAATTGATCGACACAGACAAAACTCCGAGACTAATGGACCGATTTTTATTAAAATATTCAAGGATTGTACGGTTTAGCTCCTATACGTTTCCCTATAAATTGCAATGCAGTTGTATTATGAGTTGTCTCTGCTCAAGCGCAAACGTTAATTTCTTGTAACGTCGACTTATCAATCATTTCGACTCGTACTTTGTTCTTCAAGTAATTCTATACGCCCATGTTTTTTTTTCTCCTTTTATTGGCTTCGGTCAGGGGGCCATTCAGCCGTTTCAAAAACATATACAAAATAAACTATTTAACTGCATGATTAAGATGTAAATTACAATTTTCTAGGGATATTTAAAAATTCACTTCAATTTCATTGATAAAATCGTAGACGTTGGTGTAGGTCTCTAGGCTTTCTTGGGCGATCAGAGTCTCCAGATTGAAGGGTGCCGTTACATCTTCTGGAAGGGATGCGATAAGTGCTGCTCTGTGATCGCTGTATCGAGGGTATCGCAATATAATATCATCTATAGTTTCCAACTCACCGGAACAGTGAGGGCAGTCCGGCGAGATTTGGCTATTTATCATATGCACACGAGAGTTGTTCCCGTGGCCAGTCCTCAAGCGCATTATGTTTCGATTGCACCTGCCACAGTAATCTGGAGCTGTCAATGGAGTTGACGGGCGGTAGCCTGTTCAGCAAGGTGGTTTGCAATGTCGTTGCCTCCTATTCCACTACGATCCTTTAACCATACAAGCACAACCTTGTGTTCCCTTGTTACAATACGTGAGGAACCTACACTGCCTTACGCCTATGTTACAAAATGTGAGAAAGCTATACTGCCAACCCATCTTGGCAGACGTTTTATTATAATGTTAATAAAATGTTTAATATATTATAGCAAACCATACTTGTTATTCATAAATTCCTTCAACAATAAAAAAGAAAGGGGAAACAGCAGAAAAGTTTGGACGAGTCGGATCCGATCCGACAGAAGCGTATACGGGTATTCCATCCTAGAACACCGAAATATCGGAGGAATAAAGACGACGTTTCGGTAAAGAATGGATTTATAACATCGGTTATAACGACGATCTGAGAAACCATTTCACTGCGCACCGCCCAGAAGTACAATACAGGTATCTGCATTCGCCCTGGTGTTCCAAGACTAAGAGTTCAAGTTTTTATGAAGTTTTTCCATAAAAGGGTCTTCTCGAAACCATTTTCACTTGCGCCACTAGTTTCTACGAATTTGATCAACGCTGATATATTGTGCTGTCACTTTGAGTTACAGGTATTGAATAAAAATGGTATGCACGTGCTCCATTTGTTTCTGAAAATTTAAAAATTCTCTTGATTTAGTTGTTTGGTTAAGTATGTTCTGGTGTGTCGTAAGCTACAGTTCTATCAAGTGCAGTCGCTTATCATAAAAGTCCAAGGGAAAATCGCCTCAACATTGTTGTGTTATTTTATATTAGAACTCCCGATTTTTATTGCAGATTCGAATTCTACGTGAAATTTCATGAAGAAATTACCCATCACTCGATTTTTTTTTTTTTTACTGCGCAGAAACGTGCGCAATTCCGTTCTGTAAGTGTGCAATTCCGCTCTAAGACTGATGAAATGAAAATCGAAAATGGTGAAATATTGAGTTTTTAAAGATATTCAATTGCCACATGTGATACACGATTTTAGAGTATTTTTTCTTGCTGAATCACGTAATGTTCATTGGTTGATATTTGCAACACCGACTTGGGAAAACGCCACGAAATTGCACTTTTCCTCATCCAGTTCCATACAGCGCAAAGCGTACTCAAATTTCGTTTTGGTTTATTACATTCAATAGGTACCTGATGAACCTTTGTTATGGACCAAGAAAACATAACCTCTCCCCCCCCCCCCCTCTCACAAAATATTTTTCTTTTATCAGTAGATTTAGGGATTGTCCACGAGCATGACAGAAACTAATCTGAACAGAAATGGAAGTTAGTGAGAGAAAGTTGTCTATTTCCACGAAAAATAGAGTTACAATGTTGAATCGATTTCTACGGTTAGGTCATCATCAGTAACAATAAACAATCAGCTCATAAACAATAAACAATAGCTGAAGATACATTAGAAAGGACACAGCTTTTATAGTCACAGGTGAAGGGAGATTGTGTGAACAAAGTGAAAGGGGATTATAGCTAATCATTTGAAGTGAAAGGAGGGAAAAAATAACTCAATATGGTTTCAACAGGGTGAAGAGATAATTCCAAGCCTTATAGAAATGGACTCATCAGTGGTGAAATATATTGAGTTACATCCTCATTTAAACATTTGCCAGATCTGTCACTTTTGATCATTTCGAATTTTTCAATTACATCCAACATAGCTCTCTCTTTGGACACACATGAAGATATTCTACAAACTGTCTATCTGTCAAATCAAAATTGTAACTAGGTATGATTGGATTCCTTCAAGATGTTTCGCAAATGTATGCTCGTCTATTCTTTCCCTAAATTTCCTACCAGTTTGACCGCAATATTCGTATTCACAAGAACATTAAAAAAAAAAAAAAAGGTTCTGTTTGTAGAAAAACAAACAGCTGTTTGTACAAAATTTGTAGAATGTGAATTTTTGAAAAACATTTATGCAGAAATCCGTTTCAGGCTATTCTGAATTATATTCTGAAGTTTAACGCATTTTTTAATGTTTGTATGTATGTATGTATGTATGTATGGAGGGGGTCCATAACATGATTGTATAGATAATTAGAGGTAAGAAGGACTTGAAAATATTAATCGTGTGCAAAAGCAAAACAAGGTTAAACTGTGGACAAATTATTCAATAACAAGTAATTATTTCGAAAGTGGAGGGACGGAAGAAGAATGTTTGGAGTTTCATTTATTAGCGAATTTTTGAAGAAAATTAAGCTATCGCTCTCGCCTCAAAATTTGTTGAATGTGAATTTTTGAAACAATTTTATGCAGAAATCCGTATCAGGCTATTCTGAATCATATTCTGAAGTTTAACGCATTTTTTTATGTATGTATGTATGTGTCATTCCAGACGATAACTGTCCGTAGAATTGTGCTAGAAACTTCAAACAAATTTTAAAATGTTAAGGACACAAAACGAAAGTTCAAGTTCGTTGGCCAGCATGATCGGATTACATCTTCGGGTTGAAATTTTCAAAAATGTAGTAAAAAATTTCAAAATAGCCTGTTTTTTGCGATTTTGTGCGAAATAATTGTTTCAGCATACTAACATGTGTTATATATAAGAATATGTATCAAGTTTTCAAAAATTTCGAAGTTGAAATATCAGTCAAAAATCGGAATAATGCCGTACGTTAGTTGTAAAAATCGGTAATATTTGCATGAAACATTGTCCACATTCAGATTGAACTACTCTATGGAAGTATCCCTGTAAATAAGGTACTTTTTTTCACCATAATTTTGTGAATACATTTTTCAACGTTCTAGCTCATCGTTGATACTCGTATTTTGACTAAAATTCTGCTAACAATGAGTAATTTAACGATTTTTGGCCATTTTTAGCCAGTTTTAGTGATTTTTTGAAATTTGACCAATTTACTGTGCTCAAAAAGTGTTGTCCAACAAACTCATCCTCTCTTATAACATTTTTGGAGCCATTGCAATAACTTTATTTTCTAAGAAAATTAGCTAAAAATCAGTTGTCAAAAAACTGACAAGACACACGTTTTCCGGTAGTTGAAAAATCGCAATAATCAATTATCACACTCCAGAGCTGGTGGTGGTCCCTTGACGCAGAAACCGTGCAAGTAATACCACAATTTTTTTCAATTTGCTAAGTGGTGTAATTTGTACAAAAGATTAAGAAAAATCGTCAAAAAACGGCGAAAACCACGTTTTTGGTAGTTTTTAGCCATAATACACGTTAAGGAGGCAAGTAAGACCTATTATATTTGGTATAGTCGTGTTCAGCGTTCAATTTCCTTTTAATTGAACATAAATTATTCTGGAATTCAAGTGATTTTTTTCAAAATGCAGGTGCCGTACATCAAAAATTGGATGGCAACGTGAAAAACGGGTACCCATCGGATTCGGATTCAGCCTCTCGAAAACCCTCAGGACCAGTACCAGTTTCGTGAGGGCACGACTTTGTTTTTGGCAGTTATTGAACCAAAACCTTTATATACTATGACAACTATTAAAATTTTTTTTAATTTGCATACTGATTACTCTCCAGTCCCGATCACTGTTCTTCATACGGTATTTCTTCTGTCTAAATAAAAAGTTCCAGCCATGCAGCATGATCGTATGAGCGAATTTTCGTAAATTATCGTACTATATATGTTAAATTGTTTTGAGAATTAAGGACTTTGAGGGAAAAGATATTGTTAACTACCAAAATATGGCCGAGTGGAGGGAGGCCTTGAGATTAACGTTACTGACGGAAGATGTTTCATGCAAATATTACCGATTTTTACAACTAGCGAACGGCATTATTCCGATTTTTGACTGATTTTTAAACTTTGAAATTTTTGAAAACTTGATTCATATTCTTATGGGAAATTTTACGCTGATTCCGAATATACCACACGTTAGTATGCTGAAAAAATTATTTCGCCCAACAAATCGCAAAAAACAGGCTATTTTGAAATTTTTGACTTCATTTTTGAAAATTTCAACCCGAAGATGTAATCCGATCATGCTGGCCAACGAACTTGAACTTTCGTTTTGTATCCTTAACATTTTAAAATTTGTTTGAAGTTTCTAGCACAATTTTACGGACAGTTATCGTCTGGAATGACACATACATACATACATACATACATAAAAAATGCGTTAAACTTCAGAATATGATTCAGAATAGCCTGAAACGGATTTCTGCATAAAATGTTTTCAAAAATTCACATTCAACAAATTTTGAGGCGAGAGCGATAGCTTAATTTTCTTCAAAAATTCGCTAATAAATGAAACTCCAAACATTCTTCTTCCGTCCCTCCACTTTCGAAATTATTACTCGTTATTGAATAATTTGTCCACAGTTTAACCTTGTTTTGCTTTTGCACACGATTAATATTTTCAAGTCCTTCTTACCTCCAATTATCTATACAATCATGTTATGGACCCCCTCCCATCCAAATGCTTTAAGTTGAATACATGTACTTTGATTTTAGCGAATTTTTGAAGAAAATTAAGCTATTGCTCTCGCCTCATAATTTGTAGAATGTGAATTTTTGAAAAAATTTTATGCAGAAATCCGTTTCAGGCTATTCTGAATCATATTCTGAAGTTTAACGAATTTTTTAATGTATGTATGTATGTATATATGTATGTATGTATGTATGTATGTATGTATATATGTATGTATATATGTATGTATGTGTCATTCCAGACGATAACTGTCCGTAGAATTGTGCTAGAAACTTCAAACAAATTTTAAAATGTTAAGGATACAAAACGAAAGTTCAAGTTCGTTGGCCAGCATGATCGGATTACATCTTTGGGTTGAAATTTTCAAAAATGTAGTCAACAATTTCAAAATAGCCTGTTTTTTGCGATTTGTTGTGCGAAATAATTTTTTCAGCATACTAACATGTGGTATATTCGGAATCAGCGTAAAATGTCCTATAAGAATATGTATCCAGTTTTCAAAAATTTCAAAGTTGAAAAATCAGTCAAAAATCGAAATAATGCCGTTCGCTAGTTGTAAAAATCGGTAATATTTGCATGAAACATTGTCCAAATTCAGATTGAACTACTCTTATGGAAGTATCCCTGTATAACCAATTTTATACCAATTTTATGTCAAGATTTGATGATGTTATGATAGGATACTGTTAAGATTTCAACTGCCTTCAATACTGACCACATTGGACATCAAAATCTATGAATATTTACCTACATTTGTCTCTAAATCTACAAGATTAGTTTAATAATAATAAAGTATGAGTACCTCCTAATTATTTTTAATAATTTGATTCCATGTTTGTCTATCAAAATCATAAACTAAAATTTCTCTACACGATCAATAGAGACTGAAATGTCGAAGATTTCTTCAAAAATTCGCTCATGGGGTCATGTTGCATGACTGGACTTTTTTTATATATTGATTTACTGTGCTCTATCTCTTTATATATGCAATGTAATGCTTTACCATTAATTCGATAATTAATATATTGTAATTAACGTATTATATTATTGTAATTAATTGTGTTTTGTTTATTGTATATTTTGTATTATTGTTTATTGTTATTTTTGTATTTGTAATTTAATTATCATAATTTATCACTATAATTTATTTTATTTATAATTTCTTATTTTGTCGAAACAAAATGGCAATGATCGCACGCTTAAATGAATAATAAATAAACGTATAGGTACCCAGATATAAACGTTTGAAGAGTGAAGTGCGACCGCCTTCTGTGATCTGGATGGAAGATACGGTTTTTTTTGGAGAAGGGGCGGCAAAAATGCCAGCTAGGTGAAGCTGCGCGATAAAAGACTCAACTGGTAGGGATTTCGTTCGCATGAAGCAGGGTAGGTACCACCGATTCCTAGTTAGTTATCTTATAGAAGCCGTAGCGGATGCTTCAATCGGGAATTGATCTCTTTCTACCTCACACCAATACCGTCGTATAATATTTATGTGTCAACCTACTGATTAGAATGTCGGAGAATCGGATTTTTTATAGGCTCAACGTCGTGGACGACCCGCCGAACATAAAAAGCGACGGTCTGCTCGTCGCTGTGTTTTTCAAGGAAACCACAGTTATGTGTTTGACTGGGTTGTACCTGGGCGTGGCCGCTGGGAAAATCATGTTGGAATCGGTTGAACATTTATGTTGCGATCCTGAGAGGGTCCATCGGGAGCTGTTCCAGTTCATTCCCTGGGACGACGTGGAGATGTTGGTCGTTTTGGGGTATTGCCCCTTATCGGAGGACGAGTCCATGGCTACAGTGACCACCCTCCCTGGCATTCCACCCATTTCCAATGACGTACCGGTTTTCCATGAGGGGATACCGATTCCTGCATTGTTCCGAAGGGAGGTCCCAACTGAGCGATACAGACCATACCAAGTAAGTTTACTTCTACCTACTCTTATTTATACAGCGTTCGCTGATATAGATGATCTTTTTGCCAATAAAATTGATCTTATAGGAAATAAAATTGGTCTTTCGCAAGTAAAATTGATCCTTTTACAAATAAAATTGGTCCTTTGCAAATAAAATTCCTCTCTATTCAAATAAAATTGTTTTTTGCGGATAAAATTGGACTTTTTTGAAAATAAAATTGGTCTTTTGCAAATAAATTGATCTCTTCACAAATAAAATTGGTCCTTTGCAAATAAAATTCCTCTGTATTCAAATAACATTGTCTTTTTGCAAATAAAATTGTGCTTTGTTGCAAATGAAATTTGCCTCTGGCGAATAAAATTCCAGCTGTCGACACAGCGGCACTTGGGGGTAGGATGCATTTTCTTTGCGTTTCAGAGGGTGTAGAACACCTTTACAATAGAAATTCATTTTCAGATTTCTTTATGTATGTTTATACTTAAACATATATTTATATATATTTATGGACAAAATCTTGTGCTCTCTACTCCTCCGAAACCGCTGGTCCGATTTGGAGCAAATTTTGATATGTTGTATAACCTCGTTGGAACATGTGACTCCCTGAATTTGAGTGGGGATCCGCAGACCGCGAGTCGTGTTATCAATTATAATGATGGGAAAATCGTGCTCAAAACTTCCCTATTTATCGAAGGACGTCGAAATTTGATAGGGAGCCTCTGTGGGACAACAAGAAACGAGCAAACTGAGGGGCGCCATTCTGGTCAGCTGAGTGAGCTAAAATCTCTCCTGTTAACCGTGCGACGTTGAAAATTGATTGGGAGCCTCTCTGGGACAAGAGACGAATGACCTTACAGGTTCCATCCTGATCAGCTGAGTGTGCTAAAAGTTATGTCGTCTGTCTCATTACAACTAAATTTGATATAGAGCCTCTCTAGGACATCAAGGGACGAACGAAATGATGGGATCCACCGTGAGATCCAGCTGACAGGTACGTAAAGTTGGTTCTGCTAATCTGCGGAAGTGATTTTTGTAAATATAAGACTTTTTTCAAAAGACCAATTATATATGTTAAAAGACCAACTTTATTGGCAAAACAATCAATTTTATTTATAAAAAAGTACCAGTCATGCAGCATGATCGTATTCATGAGCGAATTTTCGTAAATTATCGTACTATGTTATGTTACATTGTTTTGCAAATTAAGGACTTTGAAGAAAAAGAAATAGTTAACAACCAATTTTATGGCAAAAAACTCTCATAATTATTTGAGATTCAAAAAGAGATTTTGTATTTTTAACTTATTGCAGTTTCTCTCGACTTTTTAGCAAATTTTATTGAATTTTAAATACATTTTACATCATGATTTTGTACAAAAATTTTTGAATGTTCCATTTTATAGTTATTAAACTTTATTTAAGCAATATTCTGCAAGAAATATAAATGTAATGATTTTTACCCGCTTTTTGATATTTTTAGTGATTTTTTCAGAAATCTTTTGAAATTTGACCAATTTAATGTTCTCCAAAAATTACTGGCCAACGAACTCGTCCTTTCGTTTGGAAAGCTTGATTTTTTGGCGCAAGAGAATTTTTTTTATCTCAATCCTAACGAGAGTTATCGTTTAGGAAGGACACACACACACACACACACACACACACACACACACACACACACACACACACACACACACACACACACACACACACATACACACACACACACACACACACACACACACACACACACACATATTTATTTATATATATATATATATATATATATATATATATGAAAAATTGTTACACTCTAGGATTCGTTTCAGAATGTCTCAAAACGGATTTCAATGAAGTCTTTTGAATTTTTCAAAAGTTTGATTTTAAAATTTTCCGAGCTATTGCAATAGTTTCATTTTCTACAAAAATTCGCTAAAAGGCCGTTTTTATTTTAAAAACGACCCCGTTCAATTGCAAACGACCAATTTCATTTGCAAAAACGAAATTGAAATGAAAATGAAATGAACTTTAGGTGCAAAGACCTGCTTTATCAGCAAATGCTATAATACTCTTAATTATTGCTTACTTCTGCCAACTAGTAATCCGAATAAGATCGAGCAGTAACAAGAAATTCTGCATGCTCCTGCATACCAAAGTCGATTTGTGATTCACCTTCGGGTTGACGATTTTTTTGCATTCCAACAGGCCGGAATTAATAGACAAGAATTGAATCTGAGTGGGCCTCTGAGCGTATCATTAAAGGATCCACGCACTCAGCTCGAATCATAGTCGTCTCGCCAAAGCATATATTCCGCCTGCTCCCATTTCTGATCGCAGGCTAAGAACGATTGGGGAAGAATGTACTATTCTTTTTGAAAAACAGCGGAACACGAGAGTACATAGGTACCTAATCGGTATTTATGAGACCAACAGAACCTATTCGAATGTTATACCTAACAATTAACAACGAACCATTTCGCAGACCACACCTCCTCGCCCCCCAACGTCAAACCACTTCTATTTTTCTGAATATACGACTGAAAAGATACCACAGCTCAACGCTATACACGCAGGTACAATGGGAATGAACACGCGGGATTTTAGGGCACTCAGCTGATCAGGAAGGAGTCCGTCATTTCATTCGTCTCTAGATATCCCAGAGAGGCTCCATATCAAATTTCAATTTTCTAGCATGAGAAAGACGGAATTTAGCTCATTTAGTTGATCAGGACGGAGCCCATAATATTATTTGTCTCTTTGTCTTAGAGATTTTCACTGTCAAATTTCATCTTCCTTTGGTGAACTGGCGTTCCTTTTCTAGCATTTTGCTTATTCAGCTGATCGGGTGAGAGCCTGTCATTTAATTTGCCTCTTGAAGCCCCATAGAGGATTTACATTAACTTCAACTTCCTAAGACGAACAGGAAAGAATTAAGCTCATCCGTCATACAGAATACTCCAACTAATTTAGTTTGTACAATTTCAAATAGTCACAGAAGGAAATTGAAGGAGAGGGATGTTGGTAGCCTAAGATGTAGTGCGACGTGAAATCAATCCAAAGCTTTCCAACAAGTGCGAAAGATTTTTGTGGAGTTGAAAATGAGCAAGTAACAACTCTATAGCAACGATTCGTTGAGGATGGAAAGCAGAAACGCAATGAAAACTAAGGAAGTTACAATTCCCTAGCAACGCATCGGTTGTACCTGAAGAACAATATAAAACATGACGGATAGCGCTTAATTTTGCTTAATTTCCAAGCACGAAACCCAACGGTTTAACATGACACATGTTAATATTATAGAAAAGAGTGACATTTTTACTGTCGGTCGAAAATTTAGATTGACCCACCAAGCCAAGAAAGAACCACGATAAAAATTATTTCCACGATTTATTTACAGAGGATTTTCAGTCGTTTTCAAAGGTTATCGTATTGTGGATGAACAGCCTGCTCCGAAATATTCCTTATTGACATGTTTCATGAGTTTAGGATAGTCCGATATTTGAATTTTTTAGTACAAGGATGCATAAGCGTTTGGTGACTAAGAAGGTAGTTTGCCATCCTTTTCATCCTGTTAGGAAGTCGAAATTCGATTGAGGGACCCTCTGGGACATTAGGCGACGATTGAAATGAATGGCTCTTTCCAGATCAGCTGAGAGAGCTAAATTCTCCTATTCATCCTAGAAAGTTGATAGTAGTAGTAGTAGTAGTAGTAGTAGTAGTAAGTTGTTTATTGTATTAAATCAATGATTATTACAAAAAGTTCAGGTCCACTTACACATCATCATAAGAAAAATATATAATGGATAAGAAATAAGTCAAATATCTTCTTCCTAATCTAGTTAACAGGGCATTACAGCTTAATGAAGTACATGCAAAATAAACGAGGTCATCGATATGAAATTAATATAAAGAATAATTATCCGTTATGAATCCATAACATCCACGCTATACCTGTGGTAGGTACTCGTTCAATATCCACAACAAGCCTATCCTGTTGTACACTATACAATGCTAATGCTGTACATAACAGACACTATTCGGTGAGCGCAATTGATCGAAGTGCTAGTGCACTAGTAACAAAATGAAATAAATTTAACATTTTCTCCCTATCATCACCAAAATCGAGCAAATTAGCCAGACGATCCTCATCCTCAACCACTGGTATTTCGCAATGAATTGCCTTCGGTACGGTTCTAAGATCGGGCAACGTAGACAAAAATGGCAGAGGGTATCAGCTTCTTTCATATTGCATATATTGCATAAGCTCTCGCTTCGAAACTTATGAGAAGTACCTCTATAATAAACAGTTACGAAAAACTTTGGAGACAGACGCAACTGGCACAACACCCTCTGAATCAGGACATTTTGAATGAGTCCCAAGTACTTCTGTCTACTTGAATACTCCGCTATCCTCCTATAGAACATATTACATCTGGCACTGTAAACCAGATTGATGTCCTGGCACCAAAAATGGTTGTAGAGTTTTTCGATTAGTGACGGTATGATCGATTTCAAATTTCGAGGGTCCTCAGCTGTTAGGATATCGTGGGAGCCAAGGACAGCAAGCATGTTAAAAATGCAGGTATACCAGTTGTTATGATCAGTTGAACAGGTTGAAGAATAATTATGCATATTCTCCAATACCCTAAAACAAATCTTGGGCCACCTACTCTCATCCATCATAGAAATCCTGACCCAGTAATTACCTAGAAAGTTGATATGTGATAGGGAGACTCTCTGGAACTCTAAGAGGTGATTGTTGGGTTCTTTCCTGATCAGCTGAATTTCTCCCTTGTTCATCCTAGAAAGTTGGAATTCGGTAGGGAGACTCTATGGGACTTGAAGAGATGATTGAAATGAGGAGCTATCTCCTGATCAGCTAAATGAGCGAAAATCCCTCCTGTTCACTCTGGGTTGTTGATATTTGCAAGGATGCAAAAGCGTTTGGTAACTAAGAAGGTAGTTCTGCCATCCTTTTCATCCTGTTAGGAAGTCGACATTCGATAGAGTGACCCTCTGGGACATTACGCGACGATTGAAATGAAGGGTTCTTTCATGATCAGCTTAGTGACCTAAATTCTCCTGTTCATCCTAGAAAGTTGATATGTGATAGGGAGACTCTCTGGAACTCTAAGAGGTGATTGTTGGGTTCTTTCCTGATCAGCTGAATTCCTCCCGTGTTCATCCTAGAATGTTGGAATTTGGTGGGGAGACTCTATGGGACTTTAAGAGTGATTGAAATGAGTTGCTTCTTTTTTTTTTTTTTTTTTTAATACGGGGCAAGCCCGATAATTGACAACAGCATAATTTCATATGAGCAGTTTAGAATTTACTTGTCATAATGAAAATATAAGAGAACAAACGAGAAAAAAAAATTGAATCAGCAAGAGAGATTTAGTGTATAATATCAAAACAATACCGGGGACGTAATAATAAGAAACTTGAGAGAACTTAAGGAGTTCGTGAAAAAACCAAAATCTGGATGAATGTTCAGAAGGAGATTCACAGAGCGAGAGATGCGGTGCAAAGAACGGTTTTGTAGATAGCTTGTTGCAGAAAACTGAATGTTGAAGATTGTTGACTGACGACTGGAGATGCGAGTGACTGAGAAGTTAATTTCTGCAAGCAGAGGGGGGCAGTCGATCTCACCATTCAGAAGCTTATGAAGGAGCGATAGGTCGGCCATGCCACGCCTCATCCCAAGTGACTGAAGCTTGCAAATCTTCAGCAGCGAAGGGTAGTCGACGTCATCCGAAGGAATCCCGAGCTTAAAGGCCACATAACGCAGAAACTTGTTATGCACTCACTCCAGCTGATACCTATGAACAGCGTAAAGCGGGGACAAACTGACTCTAGCTTGGGTAGAACACGAGCCTAGTCTCTTCTGATCAGCTAAATGAGCGAAAATCCCTCCTGTTCACTCTAGGTTGTTGATATTTGATAGGGTGACTCTTTGGGGCTTTAAGAGACGGTTGAAATGATGGGCTCTTTCCTGATCAGATCAAAACGCTAAATTCTTTCCTGTTTCTCCTAGGAAGTTGAAATTTCAAAGGGAGACTCTGTTGGACATTAAAAGACTATTCAACTGATGGGCTGTTTCCCGATCAGCTGAGTGGGCTGAATTCTATCCTGTTCCTCCTAGGAAGTTGAAATTTTATAAGGAGACTCTGTTGGACATTAAAAGACTATTCAACTGATGGGCTGTTTCCCGATCATCTGAGAGAGCTGAATTCTCTCATGTTCCTCCTAGGAAGTTGAAATTTTATAGGGAGACTCTGTTGGACATTAAAAGACTATTCAACTGATGGGCTGTTTCCCGATCAGCTGAGTGGGCTGAATTCTATCCTGTTCCTCCTAGGAAGTTGAAATTTTATAAGGAGACTCTGCTGGACATTAAAAGACTATTCAACTGATGGGCTGTTTCCCGATCATCTGAGAGAGCTGAATTCTCTCATGTTCCTCCTAGGAAGTTGAAATTTTATAAGGAGACTCTGTTGGACATTAAAAGACTATTCAACAGATGGGCTGTTCCCGATCAGCTGAGTGGGCTGAATTCACTCCTGTTCACTCCAGGAAGTTGCGGTTTGATAGAGCGACTCTCTGGAACATGAGACGAATGAAATGAAGGGCTCTCTCCAGATCAGCTAAATGAGCGAAAATCCCTCCTGTTCACTCTAGGTTGTTGATATTTGATAGGGTGACTCTTTGGGGCTTTAAGAGACGGTTGAAATGATGGGCTCTTTCCTGATCAGATCAAAACGCTAAATTCTCTCATATTCCTCCTAGGAAGTCGAAATTTGATAGGGGGACTCTGTTGGACATTAAAAGACGATTGAATTGACGGGTTGTTTCCCGATCAGCTGAGAGAACTGAATTCTCTCCTGTTCACTCCACGAAGCTGCGGTTTGATAGAGAGACTCTCTGGAACATTAATGGTCACCGCGCACTGTCTACTTTTTAGTTGCTCGCCTGCCTTCGCTCGGAACAGTTCAGTTGGTTATTTGCTTTGAACCCTTGACTGTATTTTCTTTTTTTCTGCCTATCGTAAGGACGTATTTAGGTTAGTTATACGTGGTCCAAGGTCTACAAGTAATTGATCAAAACTGTCTTGCTCATTCTGAAGTACATGATTAGAGGACTTATTCGGATGTTCTCTCAATCTATCAAACAGCTTATGAAACTGCCCATCACGAAATCTGAAACTAATGTTGGATGGACCCAAAACTTCTTCAGCCTTTTTTTCTTCGTCTCAGGATGAGTGCACAAACACAAGCAGCTTAAACGAAATCCGTTTTGAGACCGCGCTACTATCTAGTCGCCCGTGCTCGGGTGATTTATACAATTAAAAAAATCGCCGGTGATAAAGTTGCCGTGACTGAAAAGCTGCCAGTGTGCGGGGGCCCAAGAGACGAATGAAATGGAAGGCTTAATCTTGATCAGCTAAGTGAGCTAAATTCTCTCCTGTTCAGAAGTTGGAAAACAGATGTTTGGTCATCTGTCTTTAATAAGTAATAATTTACTTCTGCTCCTTCATTGCTGCTACCTTGGTTTGAAGGTCGCTATGTGCGCGGGATGTATTGACATTAAATATCCGTTTGTTCAATCTATATCAGAAATTAATGTGGTAGAAATATGTTAATTTACTTTTAAATTTGAGTTATGATTAAGGAAGGCTTTTAATTAACGAGAACGGTTTGATTTGTGAAGCGGTGGTTAAATCATTTTAACAGGTAATTTCTATACTTTACACTCTAGGATGCTGTAATTGACATTTTATATCTTCTTTGCTATGACACATAAACTAAACGGAAGTCTTTCATTTCAAACTTCAAGCACCTAACTAAACAACTCGTAAACGAGTTCCACTATCTGCTTTACAAGCAGATACCATGTTACATGGATATGTCTTTGATTGGGGTTTCATAACGGTTGTCCTCGAGAGTTGTAAACAAATCCTTTAACTTTAAACAAATCCCTGGGCCGCATGGCCGCATCCCGACTAATTCCAACAAAACAACGGTTTACTTATAGAAATGTTGAAAATAACTGTGAAGAGAAGCAACTACAATGAGTTGTTATTAACAGTCGACTGTTGTCAAGAGGATGAAAATGTTTCCTATGGAGTGGAGTAAATGATGCTATTGCTTTACGTTAAGAATATTGTAACCGGCTTATTAAAATTGTTTATAGTCCAATCAACTTAGTTTAGGAATGTACGTAAGGAGGAGAAAATTGGTAGCTTGAGATGTGAACATTTATCACATAAATCAAATGCTTTCCAACGAGTGGCGAACGATTTATGTGCGATGAAAACTGCGGAAGTTCCATTCCCCTAGCAACGGCTGGGTTGTACGTGAAAAACACTGAAATTGTGACACAAATTTTGCATCACGGAAATTTTTGGTTGACCCCCCAGAGCAAAGACATATCCATGTCAATAGAGATCGATTTAAGGTTGTGTTATTGAATTGAAAAGGCATTTCAATGAACTGAATAAGAATACCAGTTTTGTGTTTGTCTTTCGGTCTCAGTCTTTATATATGGCTCTGGGAGATAATCTTGTAACGGGCAAAATTAAAATAAGTTAATCAGATTTTCGATGTCGTTTTTCTTTGATTATTGGATCGGAACAATGGATTGGATACATGGCTTATTTTACTAGTTTGCTTAGAGAAGAGGCGAAAGAACGAGGCGATTGTATTCCTTGAGTCTCATTGGGTTATCAATGTTACTAGGTACTTTCTAATGGCTCTAGATAGTGAAATAATGAGTCATGACCGCATAATAAGATTGATAGCGTAATCAGCTCTAGTAGATAGTACTTAAAGACATTTTTTCGCACCGGCTTACTCACTTCATTCGTATCATCGGAATAAAGAGGACGGAGAATGATCGGTTAGGAACAATAAATTCTGCCATCTCTGACATCAAATCCCAGTTTCAAGAGTAAAGTTAACCAAGGTATCTAAAAATTCACCCAATCTACAACGATTCTAAATTCCTAGTTATACAGGAATGAGCATATACTATAGGGACATTCCTCGTCAAACGGGAGCTTCGAATACTCAATCCTTTCCAAAATTAACCCTATACTTACAACTTGTACCTATACAAAAATAAATAAAAATTAAAAATAAATAAATAAAATGAATAAAAAAAATATATATATATATATTCTCCCCAAATTTCAAGCGTTTAAAATTATTTTTGGCCTTTCCTTAAAAAACTGACGTAAGGGCCTATTTCAGTCGAAGTTATCGCCCTTGCTTTGAAACCAAAAAATTTTGTTCCTAGTGTTCTTGACAGCAAAAATCCTACTTTTTCCAGTGTTGTATTCAGAGTTTTGTTTTTAAAAAAATTTCTCTCCGAAAAAACGCGTATAAAAACTGTAATAAGTCACTTTTTGAATTTCGACATAAAAACTCGGCGCTCCGCGCCTCGCCAGGGGGCAAGCCCCCTGGACCCCCGGTTACCTCTATTTACATACTTCGGACGAAATTATTGAAACACAGAATGTGTTTGCGTTGTCGCGCAACCAAGTGACAACCAAACAAGCGTCATTGTTTACTATTCATTTATAACATCAATTTATATAGTTATAGTATGAAACTACGAAAATTGCGTTGTCGCGCAACCAAGTGACAACCAAACAAGCGTCATTGTTTACTATTCATTTATAACATCAATTTATATAGTTATAGTATGAAACTACGAAAAAAAATACGAAATAAATTCGTGATAAATCAAGAGCTTTCCAACGAATGGTGAACGATTTCTGTGCGATTAAAATGGCGGGAATTCCATTTCCCTACCAACGGCTCGGTTGTACGTGAAAATCATCCGTCACACATTTCGTTCCCATCCCGCGTTCCATTTTCGGCTAGTTAGTCCATGGCTAAAACACATTCTGTGTTAAAATTCTTTTTTGCCTCAATTTGCAGTTGTATTATTGTAGAACATGCACTCGAAAGGAAATTTTGGGATAGCCACCCATTTGGGCTGAGCAGTTAAAAATATGAACAATTATAACACGATTTACTCCCTTACGGTGTGAGAAAATCTTGGAGGATACCGTATATTGTGCATCTATATGAATGCATTCAGATTTATTACATAAAAGTATTCGTCTTCATTTTAACATGTATCATGTATGCTGGGGTCCTAGCAAATTTTGCGAGTCAATTTTTTTCCGCGCACGAAAAAAATTACAGTGATTTCCGCCTACAACCGAGTCGTTGCTAGGGAAATGGTACTTCGTCGTTTTTCATCCCACAAAATTCGTTAACCATTCGTTCGAAAGCTCTCGATTTATCCAACAATATTATGTTAACTACTGCGAAGTGCGTGTCCAACAAACTGAGTTATGAGCATGGTTATATTAATATTTGTTTACACACAGGTGATCATTCTCAATATTGATATTGTGAACATGATTGCAACCGCTTGAAATTTAGGAGAAAACATGATACATGGTTGAAATTTTTGGTTCTAGAACAGAAATTTATGTAGGAACTTATAAAGTCAGATTTTCACTTGATTAATGAAAAATGTAGTAAGCCAGTCTGGTCACTATCAAGGGACCTTGTCATTGTACCTCGAAGAATCTTTGTACTTCATTAATGAATTCGTGTTTAGCTTAATTACTTTCATTTTCGGAACGTTCTAAGCTACGTAAGATTGCAGATAAATTGAGATAATTCCAACGAGAGGTGAACAATTTCAGTTGGATTTATACTGATGGAGTCAAATTTACCTCGGAAGGCCTCCGTTGTAACCGGAAGTAATTAAGAAAATTATAGAAAAGGTGAGTGTGGGTGTAGGTGTCGTGTTGGCGCGATTTCAAACTGACCCCCAGTCCAAAAACATCAGTCTTCATCATCATCATCATCAGTCGTTGGAAAACTCCTGATTTATCTGAAACATCGCCCCATCTCACGCTGCTAATTTCTCCCTCCGTACACATTGGAAGCAGGTTATGAGTTTGACGAGATATCAAAGCTTGTTTGATGTTTTGTGAGGGGTTAGGAAACTATTAGGTTTGAAGCACGAACGATCACAAGGTTTTGAAGGTGCGCTAATCCGCCGAAGAACTCCTGAGGCTAAGTTCTAACCTATTTAGGGTAAGAAGTATGCTATAAGGAATCTAGGTACCCCCCCAGAGGTGCAATGGGGGCCTAAATCCTCATAAAAAGGTAGAGGAGAGTAAAGAGCATCCCGTCAGAGAGATACCACTCCTACTAATAGCTTTTAATGAGCCATGTTCGGAGTAGATTGGTTTCCAGTCACCTGGAAAGCCCATCCAACGCCAAACCCAGCTGCTAAAACATTCGAGGACAGGCCGCGACGCCCGTTGTTTCATCAACGGGACGCCGACAGCGCTATCTCTGAAGCCCTGACGGGACCTCGATGGAGGTAACTCTGTTACAATGCGAGTCTTTGGCATACGAGTATTAAGGAATGTCATCAAAGAACTATGAAAATCTTCTTAGGAAAAAATCGGCAACGATTCACTTATACAGGGTGTCCCAGAATTAATGGGCCAAACTTCATTCTAGAGCTCATTTCCGACAATAATTGCCTCCTTGAGATTTTTTTAAACGCTTAGTTTTCGAGTAATTCAATTTTTGAGATTTTTTTCGTGTTTTCGACCTGAAGTTACTAAAACAGCAATAACTACAATAATTAAAACAGTAAGTTTAAATTTGAGGATACCGTTGGAAAGAGGTTTAAATTTCCTTTTTATCTAATGACAAATAGAAATTTTTTAATTGGATCCATTTGGTAAAAAAACTGCCTGAACATGAAATTTCCACGAGTATGAGAAATTCCAATTTTTTAAACCGGCTGTGACTGTCCCATTTCTGTACTGTTTTTCATGTAATTGACCTGCAAAAACTAGCCCTAGATCTCAGCTTTCTAGCGGTATAATTAATTTTTATTTTACTTTACTAATTAGAGGGTAAAAGTATGTTTGTATGTTGAAAAACATGGTATTTTTTCCCATGAAATTGAGGGTTTTTGACTAAAATTACACTCTAAAAAAAATCTTATGTGTCTCAATCTTATGTGTTTTTAAGAGTAAAACTAGTCAGTTAAGGTGTAAAACTCTGTTATGACGGAGTTAGGGAGATCTGCAAGTGTTACCATTCGATTCAGCGTAAAAAAATACGTAGATACCAGCCCCAAGCTCGAACTGGTTTAGAGGGTAATTTTACTCAAAAACCCTTAATTTCATAGAAACAAACCATGTTTTTCAACATACAAAAATACTTTTCTCCCCCAATTAACAAAGTAAAATAAAAATTGACCGAATTGATTGAACATACTTTCATCCTCTAATTAGTAAAGTAAAATAAAAATTAATTATACTGCTAGAAAGCTGAGATCTTGGGCCAGTTTTTGCAGGTCAGTTACACGAAAAACAATACAGAAATAGGACAGTCACAGCCGGTTTGAAAAATTGGAATTTCTCATACTCGTGGAAATTTCATGTTCAGGCAGTTTCTTGACCAAATGAATCCTATTAAAAAAATTTGATTTGGCATTAGGTAGAAAGAAAATTTAACGCCCTTTTCAACGGTATCCTCAAATTTAAACTTACTGTTTTAATTATTGTAGTTATTGCTGTTTTAGTGACACGGTTGAAAACACGAAAAAAATCTCAAAAATTGAATTACTCGAAAACTAAGCGTTTAAATAAAATTTCTATGAGTCACTTTTTGTCGGAAATGAGCTTTAAAATCGATCCTTGAAGTTTGGCTCATTAATTCTGGGACTATATGTATAATATTATGCATACATTTATCATTGTCAGATGCATAAGGTGTCAAAATGAATAAAATAGAAGTAGTATTAACGCAAAATCCTATGAATTTGTTCCTTATTTCTGACAATAAGCCTCTACTTTTTCTGACAAATCGGTTTCATCCGTTTACTCATCATCGGTATCCAAATAAAACGAATTACCTTTGCTTCAATAATACGGTAGTCGTAAATTTCCTTACGAAGGTGCCTAGAATCTTCAGCTGGTATCCACATGCTATACGGAAAATATGAGCTTCAACGAAATCTGATAGGAAAGTCCACTATTCTCAATCTAAGATTAAACTGCACTTGTGACGGCACACGTTGCACTGGTATAGCTAAGGAGCTTATAGCCGGGCAAGGAGTATGCTAATGAAGCGTGATTAGGAAGTTTCACGTGCAGTTAGTTTCTAAACTGGAGATAATCGAGCTAAGAAGTCCTATACGTCGCCATGAATACACTTTGCAGTAACGATCGCAAGGAAATATTTAGGGTAGTTTAGAAAAGCGTTTGCTAAATCGACCATTCAAGTTGTTTAACTTGTGAAGTTTAGAGAGATAGTCTTCAAATCTTAGCTTCTTCTCCAGTTCGACGAAAATCACCAACCCAGTGAGAAAGAAAATAATAGTGTTTATTGGCAAGAAAAAGTTTGATTAAGTGTACACTTCTTCACCTTTGAAGAAAATAATAGGGAATGACTCCGCAGCACTAAGCTAAAGCTATTTAGAATGTGTTTTTTTTTTTTTTCATAAAATTGGTAGTAAACAATTCCTTTGCACTCAAATTGCTTAAATTTCAAAACCGTGTAGCATGATATAATAAGATAAAATTAACGCGAATTCGCTCATACGATCATGCTGCAAGGCTAGAACTTTTTGCGTTTCAGAACTTGCTGATCAATTTTGGTTCCTTGTCTATCTGTCTGTCTATCTGTCAGTATATACGTGGTAAATCCTTGTGACGCCCAAACTATACCAAATTCTAATCCGATTTTTTGAAATTTAGTCGATCCTCTATAACTTTCATTGCCTCCAGATCAATAGTAGCCTGTGAGCATGCGCAAACGTGAATTTCTTATAACGTGGATTTCTCATCATCTATTGGTCCCATATAAACTCAGGAGGTAGTTGGGTACATGTTCCATGATGATGCCATATGAATTCTATCGCAATTGGTTGAGTAACAAATAGTACGTATGCACAAAACTAAAAGGAGGAATTGATTGGGACAGGCTAATACTAATGGACCGATTTTCACGAAAGTTTCAGGGGTTGTGCGGGTTAGATCCTAAATGATGTCGTTTAAATTTCATTGCCGTTGGATTGATATTAGTCTGTGCACATGCGCAAACGTGGATTTCTTGTAAAGTGGATACCTATCCAATGATGGTGTACCTTTAAGTAGAACCTCATTGGTACTTAGGGGTTGTAATGACGGTGCATGGAGGCCCATTGAGGGCGTAGACGTTTATGCTCCCAGCGGTCAAAACTCCGCTCGCGGGAAAGACTATTTCCTCCCGAACGAAACGGCGGGCTGGACGATATGATCCCAAACCTCTGCACGCGTAGCACTGTTATGCTCCCAGCGAGTGATCTCTGCTCGGAGATAACATCTTCTCGGGAGTTTCTCGATTACAAGGATGACACTGACATTGGACGATGGCTTCATTGGGCATTCGGCTTGCTATACTGCAATCCTGGCGAAATTGGAGACACCTTCTGATCCTGGGTGCTGGACAAGCCTGATACCCATAACTGTCAAGTTTTCATGGAATACCTGCATGACACATATATTGCAGATGACTCGACCTACCCTCCAACATTATGGTCGTCTAAAACTGCTGACGTTGACCGCACGACTAATGCATGCGAGTCCTTCCACTCAACATTTAATAAAGACTTATATACACCACATCCCGACCTCTTTACATTTTTTGAGGAGCTATTGTCCGTTCAAGCCGATATTTACCCAAAACTAAATTCAGTCGGCGAACCACACCTACCAAGACCTGCCATTCAAAAACAGCAAGAATATGTAAACGAATGGATTAACAAGCTCAATTCAAATGAAATTACACTTTACAAATTCGTCAGAGTCATTTCTTACAAACTTCGCCCTCATTTATAGTTATTTTTGTTTGTTTCTTGATTGGCTTTTCGTTCCTTATTAACGGTTGATTGTGGTTTTTGTTTTGGCATTATTGACACAGGTTTACGCCCCGTATATACCTAAGTACTTTGTTTGTTTCTTGATTGGCTTTTTGTTCCTTATTGACGGTTGATTGTAGTTTTTGTTTTGGCATTATTGACACAGGTTTACGCCCCGTATATACCTAAGTACTTAGCATTAAATTATTGCACGATCACATAATTTACTAATTTCCTTCTATCAGCCTACCGACCATTTGGGGAGGAAATAGTCTACCTGGACCGGGGGGATGCTGGGATCATAACGGCCTGACGGACGCAACTGGCGGGAGCATAACGGCAGGGGTGGTCGCTGGACTGGGAGCATCATAACGGGAGTTTGGTTTCCCCAGGCGGGAGGAAATAGGGCCGTTTTCAGCGGCTTGGGAGCATATGGTCAAACTCCCCCCATTGATCAGCTGTGCTGCTGATTTCTGTCCAATCCAAACAATGATACTGAAACTTGGTCATAATGATGATGAAGGGAGAACCACTGATCAGCTGAATAAGCAATTTGGCTAAGTTCTTTCCTACCCAATCAATATTGCTGAGCTTGACATGGAGCCCCCTTGGAACTGCTGGGTTGTAATGGCAATGTAGGGAGTTCCTCTGATAAGCTGAATATGCAATTTAGATAATTAAATTCCTATTTAAAATATTATGATGAAGCTCGAAATGGACCCATTTCGGTTCTGTCGGGTTATAGGAGGAGGACCCATTGATCTACTGACTGAGTGGTTTAGAAAAAATTGCTTTTTGTCAAAACCAAAATGCTAAAAATTGAATTTGAACATCTTTTGCTCCCCTTGATTACAATGACTAAATTTGAATAACTACTGGTCAGCTGAAATAGGTAAGTGTGCTACTAGTTTTCTATCCTACTCAAACAAGGATGCTGAAACTTGTACTTCTGAGTCAGAATATACATGTAGTTATGTAAGGTGGCCCCCGATCAGCTGTATGAGCAGTTTGGCTAAAATTTCTTTCATATTAAAACTATGAAGCTGAAAACTGGATTTCAGTCACTTAGGTACCGCTTGGGGACAAAAATTAAATTTGAATTACTTCTGATCAGCTGAATGAGCTGTGATGCTAATTTCTTTCCTATTCAAACTATGATGCTGAACCTCGAAATGGACTCATTTCGGTTCTGTTGGGTGATATTGAGGGTGTAAGGAGGGACAATGTTAACTCAAGAAGGGTCAGTTGGCTGAGCGGTTTCTAATATTTCTTTCCTATCCGATCAATGGTGCTGAAACCTAGTTACCGCCTCAATGACTAAATATTAAGGACCTCTGAATAGCTGAAAGACCTGCGATGCTAATTTTTCTTCTATTCAAACTATGAAGCTTATGACAATGGAGGTACTGGAAATGTAGTAGTTCTTTCATAGGGGATAGGCGATTAACCTGCAACACCCAGAGGATGTCTTGAAAGCTGATAGCCCAGGAATTATCCCCCTAGATGTAACATTTGCATGAATCGAGAAAAAGGAACTACTCATATCCATCACAAGCTGGAACGTGACATGAAACCTCTGTAGTTTGGCGGTTTACCATTTTCTTTTCATTAGAAGGTTTCTCTTGGTTACAAGTTTATTTTGCTTCAGGTTAGTACATTCACCATACTGGCCTGTATCAGAGTTCTAGTTATAGTTTGATATTTGTAGTTAAGTTAATTTTTAGGTGTTATGTTGTGTCCTCCTTCAAGGGCAGCAGCATTCAGTTACTTTTTATTGTTGGATGATTGGCCAATTTACTGTTAAATGGGGATCCAAACTAGCAAAGTCCACCGTTAGGAGCGCTAGGGTGGCAGTGACCTAAAGAAAATGGTCGTTGACATGATTTTCTCCTTGTCGGTACCTTGCGTCACCCCTTTTCGCTCTACAATTCTTTCCCCGCTCCACCAACTTCATGAATCCTTTTCAGAAATGAATATATTTGTGGTCAGGAGGGGGGGGGGGGGGTTATTCTGTTATTTGCATGTTGCGATGAAAATATTTCTCATTAAGACCGGATATTGTTGCTAAGAAGGTTTCTATAGTTTACATTATCATGATTATATATATATATATATATATATATATATATATATATATATATATATATATATATATATATATATATATATATATATATATATATATACATATATATAGTTCGGTAGAACCAAACAATCAATAAGTGCATTTATAAATATATATAGTACTACCTATATTTAGACTATGTCCTTGGTTACCTACTACGTTGATATGAAAGCCGCTTGGAGCTTAACATGCTTATCAAACATCCGTCGATCCGTAGCTTGTTTCGTGGATAATGTTATTGGAGTAAAGATTGTGATAACAGGATTGGTGAAATGGAAAGGGCAAGGTCCAATGCGGATAGTTTGAAAAGCTCAACTCTTCCTAAAATTGCCTAATTATGTGTAGAATAAGCAATAGAAGTGGAGCATTGTTGCATACACATACAAGTTATATTTTATTTGCCTATGGGGTGAACCTCTCCGCGAGGCGTTTGCACGAAACCAAAATAAACCTGAGAATACTGTGGGAACAATAGAGGCTAAATGCAAGCGCAAAACTAGCAAACACGTAGTGCCTACTTAAAAGGTTTCATGTTATAATCGAATTTGATTAATAAGGACTAGAACGGAGAGAAAGGAGATATTAGATGAGTTGGTGAACTAGAATAACGATTCACCAGGTAAAACACAGGAACCTATCGCTTGTTCCGTGTGTTGCTATCTCTTTCCACCACACGCCCCGTGTTTCGAGGCTTCACTTGTGTGCGAGATTTGATGTAGCAAACGTGTGAAAGGCATATTCGGGAAAAGTTTGTAAGCTGTCGTAAAAAAATAAAGAGAAAAGTAGTTTTTTTCTTATTACCTGACTGACAATGTCGGATTCTTCCATCGTTTGAGGGAAAACAAAATAAAAACGGAGGAGGCGGGTTCGGAGGGCGGAGGTAGGCGGTGCAAGCCTTCGACGAGGCTATTGACTGCCCGAAAAGTGGGAGTTGTGGGAAGCCTACTTGTTTATGACCTGCCACAACTTTTCAAACTCGCACGAGTTGCACAGATAACAAATCGAAGATGAGTTCGAAAATATTGAAAAACTAGGCTTGTTTTCTCGCTCGCTTCGCTCGCTCGGTATGGCTGTATAGATCCGATGGTCTTTACTGTTGAGTGGGAAACCCCCTAGTCGTGGACTTTCGTTAGCCCACACACGGATTTTCCAGTTTTTCTACCGCCACCCCTCACAACCACCCCTTCCTGAGCAGGGGTTGAGCAATTTTGATGTGGCCTATATTTTGCGCCGGAAATGGCTGGTCATATTTAAAAAAAGTCCAGTCATGCAGCATGACCCCATGAGCGAATTTTTGAAGAAATCTTCGACATTTCAGTCGCTATTGATCGTGTTGAGAAATTTTAGTTTATGATTATGATAGACAAACATGGAATCAAATTATTAACACATGCACAGAGTAAACTCATCAGTTGTGATTACATTTTTTTTTTTTTTTTTTTTTTTTAAAGCACCTACTACCTACGTTTTAAACAGCATGGTTCTAGGATTGGTTATACAGGGATACTTCCATAAGGGTAGTTCAATCTGAATTTGGACAATGTTTCATGCAAATATTACCGATTTTTACAACTAGCGAACGGCATTATTTTCGATTTTTGACTGATTTTCCAACATTGAATTTTTTGAAAACTTGATACATATTCTTATAGGAAATTTTACGCTGATTCCGAATATACCACATGTTAGTATGCTGAAAAAATTATTTCGCACAACAAATCGCAAAAAACAGGCTATTTTGAAATTTTTGACTACATTTTTGAAAATTTCAACCCGAAGATGTAATCCGATCATGCTGGCCAACGAACTTGAACTTTCGTTTTGTGTCCTTAACATTTTAAAATTTGTTTGAAGTTTCTAGCACAATTCTACGGACAGTTATCGTCTGGAATGACACATACATACATACATACATATATACATACATACATACATACATATATATATACATACATATATACATATATACATACATAAAAAAATGCGTTAAACTTCAGAATATGATTCAGAATAGCCTGAAACGGATTTCTGCATAAAATGTTTTCAAAAATTCACATTCTACAAATTTTGAGGCGAGAGCAATAGCTTAATTTTCTTCAAAAATTCGCTAAAAGAATCGCGCAAATCGGTCAATCCGTTCAAAAGTTATGGATGTACCCACATACAGACACTTTACTGTATTGATATAACTAGCCACTCTGGCTCGCTTCGCTCGCCTCCACGTCCGCTTCGCTCGCGAGGTGTGGCTGTGTACATTCGATGGTCTTTTACAATTGAAACATGTAGGGGGTTATGCTCGCTTCGCTCGCAAACGGTAGATCCCTAAGGGAATGTTTAACGTGTGTAGGGGATGTTGCTTGTGCACGGAATTGAAACCCCCTAGTTGTGGACTTTTGTTTGAGCCCACACACGGATTTTCCAGTTTTTCTACCCCCACCCCTCACACCCCCCCCCCCCTACTAAGCAGGGGTTGCGCAATTTTGATGTGGCCTATATTTTGCGCCGGATGAGGTTGGTCATATTAAAAAAAGAATCGCGCAAATCGGTCAATCCGATCAAAAGTTATGGAGGTACCCACATAAGGCACTTTACTTTATTAATGTAAAGAAGAAGACTGTATGGTTAATCCGTGCGTTGCACGAGATGATAGGTGCAGATTACAGATTCAGAAAATCGGCCAGTATTCGGAATACAATAAAAAAATATGTTTTCATTAATTTGCAAAAAATTAAAGTTGCAATGAGTTGAGTTAAATATGTATAATTTTAATTAATGGAAATTGCGACATCCATATATATATTTAAATAAATACAGCTACAAAAATGATGCCCTCCTGTTCACCATAGGAAATTGAAATTTGATAGGGATTCTTTCTGGCCATGAAATAAAGAACTCCATCCTGATTTGCAACGTTTGTAAAGTCTTGTTGAAATCCATAATGACTAGCTGAGTGAGCTAAACTCTGTCCTGTTCACCACAGGAAATTTAAATTTAATGGGGAATCTCTCTGGAACATCAAGAGACGGATGAAATGACAAATTCTATCCTGATCAGCTGAGTGAGCTAAATTCTCTCCTTTCCGCCCTAGGAAGTTGAAATTTAGCTGGAAGCATTTTTGGACAACAAAAGACGTACGAAATTACGGGCTGTATACTTGGCTGTATCTTGATCAGCTTTCGATAGCCCATAGATGGCTAAAGTTTGTTCGATGTTTTTAAATATTAGCTGTTAAAGACTCAAGTAGCACCAAGAGGTTTCCTGGAGTCCATCACTACGTTCTGAGCTCATGTGACGCAAAAATGACAAAATAAAGCTAACTCTCTCTCTCTCTCTCTCTCTCTCTCTCTCTCTCTCTCTCTCTCTCTCTCTCTCTCTCTCTCTCTCTCTCTCTCTCTCTCTCTCTCTCTCTCTCTCTCTCTCTCTCTCTCTCTCTCTCTCTCTCTCTCTCTCTCTCTCTCTCTCTCTCTCTCTCTCTCTCTCTCTCTCTCTCTCTCTCTCTCTCTCTCTCTCTCTCTCTCTCTCTCTCTCTCTCTCTCTCTCTCTCTCTCTCTCTCTCTCTCTCTCTCTCTCTCTCTCTCTCTCTCTCTCTCTCTCTCTCCCTCCTGCGATATTTCTTTCATCTTTAAACACGGTCTCTCTCTCTCCTGAGATATTTCTTTCATCTTTAAACACGGTGGTCCGCTGACTGATTCAAGGCCGTCTGAAATGCCGACGAAAAATGACTACAAGGCGGTGTTCTGGAACCTTGTACGAGTAGAAATGTACCCCCCGGGAAATCCGGGCTGATCGTTTACTCGTTTAAGACTCAAATCAAACATTCAGTTTTCGGGTGCTGTAACAACCTAAATTATGGACTCAGTAAAAAACATTGGGTGAAACTAGATCCCAAATGGGGTATAATGCCACCAACCGCACTTTTTTATCTCAACCCGTTGCCGAGATATGATTTTTTAAAGTTTTTTTCGACAAAAACACGTTTTAGACCATAAAAAACTCATTTTCTCCACTATCGATACACTTTTTTCAATTTTTGACCACATATCTGAAATAAGCGTTAAATTTCGTATAAGAATATTGTTCTCTGGATCTTCAAAACCATAATCCTTGTTCAAACGTGAGAAAATTATAAAAACCAAGTTTCCCGAAAATCTTCGAAGCTGTACTGTCTCCCAATAAATAATCTTGAGACTTATTAAACCTCACAAATTTATTCTTCATTCAAAGAGCTTTCAAACGATGGAGACGCTTTTGAAATTTCCTTTCAAATTGGTGCAGTTATTTAACCTGGAAGATGAAAAAACGTGTTACCTTTTGGTTGTTTTTTTTCTTTGATGGACGGGCTGTGATGAGAAAACAAATAAAAACACGGCGGCTGTAAAAAACGACTAAGACTTCCTAATCTCATTGAATAGTTGAACTCTGTCTCTCATCAACGCGTTGGAAATTGTTTTGGCTGAAGAAAATGAGTTAGTTCGTCCATTCACTCTGTGACGGTGGGGTCGTTTCGAAAAAGGGCAAGAGCGTGCATCCGCAGTCGAGGGAGCCACTTCGAAAACACAAAATTGTGAGTTGCATTTGAAGCAATAATGTAAATGTAAAAGTAAATTTGTTTTCTCTTTATCCAGGAGTAATTTTCATTTGCAATTGGGTTTTTTCCGTTGCCGAGTTTTTATTTGTTTTTTCATCCCAGCCCGTCCATCAAGAAAAAAACAACCAAAAGATAACACGTTTTTTCATCTTCCAGGTTAAATAACTGCACCAATTTGAAAGGAAATTTCAAAAGCGACTCCATTATCTGAAAGCTCTTTAAATGGAGAATAAATTTTTGAGGTTTAATAAGTCTCAAGATTATTTATTGGGAGACAGTACAGCTTCGAAGATATTCGGGAAACTTGGTTTTTATAATTTTCTCACGTTTGAACAAGGATTATGGTTTAAGGATTGAGCTTTTGAAGATCCAGAGAACAATATTCTTATACGAAATTTAACGCTGATTTCAGATATGTGGTCAAAAATTGAAAAAAGTGTATCGATAGTGGAGAAAATGAGGTTTTTATGGTCTACAACGTGTTTTTGTCGAAAAAAAACTTTAAAAAATCATATCTCGGCAACGGATTGAGATAAAAAAGTGCGGTTGGTGGCATTCTACCCCATTTGGGGTCTAGTTTCACCCAATTTTTTTTACTGAGTCCATAATTTAGGTTGTTACAGCACCTGAAAACTGAATGTTTGATTTGCGTCTTGTACGAGTAAACGATCAGCTCGGATTTCCCGGGGGGTCAATTTCTACTCGTACAAGGTTCCAGAACACCGCCTTGTAGTCAGTTTTCTTCGGCATTTCAGACGGCCTTGAAACAGTTAGCGGACGTAGTGAATATAAGAACCTAATCAACTGACAGGCTAGATAGAAAAAACCCCCCTGATTAGCTTTCTTTTGGAGCGACATAAAGAAAAGCGTAATAAATTATCCTAGTGATTGAAATCTTGTTCTAATTATTTCACCTTAATCCTAAAATTACATCAAAAGATTGAAATATATTATAGAAATCCAAGAATTTTGATCTCGACAATCGGAAGATTGTCACATATTGCATGAACATTTTTAGTATTAAGTACCTAGGGCGTATTATTGTTGACAATTGCTATGCATTTCATGTGAAGGCAAATAAAACTTGATCGACTGATCGTTGCAGCCGAGATCTGAGATTACTCAGCCGAGATTGAGACCCGTATTGCTGCATCCAAGATTTGAGATGATGCAGCCAAGATCTGAGATGATGCAGCCAAGATCTGAGATGATGCAGCCAAGATCTGAGATGATGCAGCCGAGATCCAGAATGGTGCAGCCAGCAGGTCCATCAGGGGGGTACTTCGCCCCTCGTCCCTACGGAGGACGCAGAACACCCTGGGAAGGCTACGAGTATGCACCGAGGTATCCGCGCGACGTACCTGGACCAAAGTATTATTAGTTTAATTTTGGCATGATATCAACGTTGCCAGAATATACCGAGAAATGCCTTATTAATTAATGCAGTTCTTTAAATTTCTTGTGTTATTTTTCATTTTATTGTATTTATGCATTTATTTATTTATTCATATTTATTTTTTGAAATTATTTAGCTTATTGTTGTATCAACTGATTGTAATAAAAATAGTAGAATATGGAGGTGTAAAACAGACTTGAGAATAAATATTCACGGTTGGCCGGTAGATAGAGAGAACCAGAGACGCGCAAATCCACATTGATTTAGAAGACCGAAATGCCAAAATCAATACACCAAAAACACCCCAATAAATTGAACAATAAGAAGACGAAACTTGAGAAGTTTTGCTACTTTTCAATGAACAATAGAATTATATCTACTATGAATAGAAGACTGTATTACAGTCGGCCTGGGGGAGGCCTTCTTTCATCGGTTTTCCTGCGGAGCGATTAATTGATGTGTTTGCTATCAAAACCAGCTGGCTCCATTTTTGGAAACAAAAAACTTCAAGACAACAAAAAACTTCTCACCCCTACAGTTCTAAAGCTTTTTCTTAAAAATTTTAATTGTAGGTATAACCGCCTAGAATTTGATTTGTTTTTCATTTTCATTCCAGGTGCATTACCTTGGGCGTAATTACACTAATTAGGTTAGAATGAGCTGATTTTTATGCAAAAACATGATTTTTTTTCAGTTTTTTGTTCAATTAAGTTGTGTGCAATTGATTTTTTCCAGTTTACCAGTTGATATTTGTGTCTTTACGAGTTTTAAATAAATGACATCCACTCAACTTTTTCAAATGTTCTAAAATTTCACAGTTGAGACATACCTACACTTTGGTACAATGTGAAAAAGGTCATAAATTTCAATTTTTTGGAAAATAATTTTTTATTTTATTTATCAAAGAAAAAATATATAGTAAATAAAATGCAGAAAGCAAGGACCCCTCTAAACTTTCAAAATATGCAAAAAAGTGGATTTCAGAAAAATATGGAATGAGCTTGTTTTGATAGGAAACGCTTCCATTAGTCGTACCTAGGTGTGCGTGAAGCCGCCAGGGTGGGTTGGGTCCGGGCTCGTCCGGGACGCCCTGGCCGAGCCGCCCTGTGTGCACGTGAGTTGAGTCTTTTCAACATCTACCAGCCTTTCTCCCACAGTTTCTTTCCCTCCCACTATCTCTGTTCTTTTTTATTTCTCTCTCTCTTTCTCTCTCTACCGGCTCCAAGATAAGTAGGAATACCTATGATATGAGTTGTATTGGTTATGTTCCTAATTGGGAATGAGAAATTTTCATGATTATATTTTTTTGACTCGATAGAAAGATCTGAGCGATATCTTTCCAAAAAGGTGCTATATGATGGGTATCTGACGAGTAACACGGCTCTTGAAATTCATTTGCACGGTGACGTCACAGCCCTCACCTGCCTGGGGGAAGCCTCTGCTCCCTTGCCCTATTACGTCACGCGTGATCTTCCTATCAGTTTATTTGCCAATGTAAACAGTCTTTTGAACTGAAAATTTCTACTTATAGGTTTTCAAGTGCGCCAACTCCGAATTTGAGGTGAAAAGTCTGAAATTCCAATAGATGAAAGTCCCCCATTGGCCTACATACCTACCATGTTTTTAACAAATAGGCATCAATTATTCATCCATGAATATGAATTTTTCAAAATGCGCCTCATGAATATGGACTCTGCTATTCAGGTCGACGAATACCATGAATTCACGTTTATAAATATGGATTTCGCGTCATTTACAGGAAAAATAAAGTTAATCACCTAATATTAATTTTTTTTAAATATACAAATATAATTCAAAGGTCAAAACATTCAAGAGAAAGTAGTCAAGAGAAAGTATTTCATATTAATCATGAACAAGTGTAATATAAATTACATTGGCATAAACCAAACAGGCATAAACCCAATGAGCGTTACCCAAGGGTTCGAAAAGGAACTATTGCTTCTGAGTCTACCAATAGGTAGCGGAAGCATTGTTTTCCCTTTGGGTGAAAAAAATTGTCGGTCTCCAAAATCAAAATTTTCACTCGCATGTTACATATTAGACCATTCTGAACCACTTTGGTATCGTGTCTGTCTGTCGTGTGTCCGCAAATCCTTGTAACAAGTTTAATTTCCATAGTTTGCATTCGATTTGGATGAAATTGTCAGGGAATGTGCGGGCTCGGAGGTAAACTATCCCCTATCAGTTTCATCGTTCTTGACTCAATACCTCACTCTGCGCATGCGCAAACGTAAATTCTACCAAGCATCATTTTCTCACACCCTATTCGTTCGATATCGCTCAAATTCGGATGGTAGTTGGGGGTTGACAATTTAATCATCTTATATCAATTTCAACATGATTTTATCATTAATAACTACTGCGTATGCGCCAATATGAAATTCTTGTAACAAGTTTATTTTCTACAGTTTTCATCCGATCTGGATGCTATTTTTAGGGAATGTACGGGCTAGGGTTTAGACGGTCCCCTATCAGTTACATTGTTGCAAAATCAATACTCCACTCTGCGCATGCGCAAACGTAAATTCCATTATGCTCCACTTTTTCACGTCCTAGTCATTTGATCTCGCTAAAATTTGGATGACAGTTGATCATCCCATATCAATTTCAACATGATTTTACACAGGCGCATGCGCAGTAGCTATTAATGAATAGCTATTGCGCATGCGCCCATGTGAAATCCTTCTAACTACCTTAATTTCCACTGTTTTCATCCGATTTCAATGTAATTGTCAGAGAATGCACGGGTTAGGCAGCAGATGGTCACCTATCAGTTTCATCGTTGCCAAATCAATACTTCATTCCCCGCATGCCCAAACGTAAATTCCATCATGTTTCATCTTTTCACTCTCTAGTCGTTCGAGTTAGCTTAAATTTGGATGATAGTTATAAGAAGATGATAGTTGAACGAGGAAGCTATGTGCCACAATCAATTTGGCAGACGTTTTTTAAGTGGAAGAGGGTTCCATCCTAAGAAGTTTGGCATCACCCGAACTCACCTACGATGAGTAATTTTGTTTCTATGAATTTTCGAAGTTTCACACCCTGGTGACCTCAAAGCGCCCCTCCCACCTGACGTCACCAGTGCAAACTTTGAACAATCGCAGAAAGAAAACTGCTCAACAGTGCGGATGGTATCAAATTTCTTAGAATGGAATCTACTTTCATTTAAAAATGTAAAAGGAGTACTTGGGTAACGCTAATTATTGTTTTCATCATTAATTTATGGAGTTACTTCAAATCAAATAACTGGCTCTCCACCCCCTCCCGAGACATTCAGGCCTTTGCCCGCAATGGCAGCGAGAACCTATGAATCGATCTGCCAACTATGTCTTGTTGAATTTTAAAGAATTGACTGTATTGATAAACTATTTTTCCTGATTCAAAAAACGTACAAAAAGCAATATTACCACAATGGAATTTCAGACTTTTAATCTCAGATTTGGATTCACCGCACTTAATACCTCCCCTAGTAGCTAAATAATTGCTACCAGTAGCTAAAGTTACCTACCAATAGCCTAGTAGCTAAAGCTACCAATAGCCTAGTAGCTAAAGTAATTGTTAGCTAAAAGACCGTTTAGTTTGGCCAATAAATGGGTAGGAAGATGACGCGTGACGTAGTAGGGCAAGGGAGCTGAGGGTTCCCCCACAGTCGGGCGGTGGCTGTGACGTCATCATGTAAATTAATTTTAAGAGCTTTTTTACTGGTCAGGTACCCATCATGTAGCACCTTTTTGAAAAGCTCCCACTCAGGTCTTTCTATTGAGCAAATAAAAACTAACCAAAAATTCAGCTTTGTTTAATTGGTATATATATATATATATATATATATATATATATATATATATATATATATATACATAGATTTACCGGCAAAGTACGAAAAGCAGGAATAGTATACAATGACTAGGCAATGTACACAATGCCTAGGCATGTATAATACCTACAATTGATTTAGTCAAGGTATAAATACTCATCATTCTGACCTATATGTCCAACAAATCTGAATTTTTACTAAGGGATTGACTACTTGATGTTATGTATTTTTGAGATGCGAGCTTGCGAGCATCCAGACCACCAAACTATACACATCATTCTGGCCTGTATCTCCAATAAAGGTGCCCAGACCAGGTAAGGATTGATCAGAAGGACACTTTCAGATCAGAATGATGCGTATAGTTTGGTGGTCTGGATGCTCGCAAGCTCGCATCTCAAAAATACATAACATCAAGTAGTCAATCCCTTAGTAAAAATTCAGATTTGTTGGACATATAGGTCAGAATGATGTGTATTTATACTTTGACTAAATCAATGGTAGGCATTATATACACTGCCTAGGCATTGTGTGCATTGCCTAGTCATTGTATACAATGCCTGCATTTCAAACTTTGCCGGTAACATATACATACAATTTGTTTTAAT
The DNA here is from genome assembly GCA_030762985.1 of Adelphocoris suturalis. Lineage (NCBI taxonomy): Eukaryota > Metazoa > Arthropoda > Insecta > Hemiptera > Miridae > Adelphocoris > Adelphocoris suturalis. The sequence continues at coordinate 3,880,073 of CM061043.1, read as the reverse complement.
AAGTTTCATATGTTTGAAAATGTGCCTTCGTGTTTTATTTCTATAGTGCGTAGAAAACAACTTACAATGATAAGAAAATCTATTTATTCAGTAGGTACGTATTTATGGGAAAAGACGTTGTTTTGGATTTTTGTCACTTTTCAGCAGTGGTGCGATTGGTTCAAAGATGATCATGATGTTGTTGATGATTTTTGATGGTTGCTAATTTGGCGTTGATGATCTGCTTCGAAGTTCCCAACCACTGGAATGTCAAGTATTATGTTTAGACATTCAATACGTAGGTACCTGCTTACCATTCCGTCCGGTCATGTATCAAGATCTAAACGTAGTACAAGAATGTAGCACCAATAATGATATAAATGTAGTTATCGAAAAAAATAACATAAATAAAAGATGATGTTTTGATAATAATAGCATAAATATTTCAAATTGTTTCCCCCCACATTAGGTACAGATTCTTCCAGGATAGGCTGTGAAATACGTTTACTACTTTAAAATATATTAAATTTTGTTATAGTTCCAGTTTATCAGTTTTTATTTCATTTTATTTTTGTTTATTTATTTTTTTAATTATTTTTTTTAATCTTGAATTGTGGAACGTTGTTATTTATGTAAGAATTCGCTATGTGATTCATCCAGAACAGTCTGGTGCAAAAGACTTTTTGAAAACCATAAGACTTGCTGTTGTTATTTTAAGATGTTTGTATGTTTCTAGTCCCACATGTTTTCCTGTTATGTGATACGAATAAAACTTTGCATTTCTGCTTCTCCGTCATTTAAATTTCCCTTCCCTGTCATATTTATCAAGTTTATTAAGTTACGCTAAGTACCTAACGAAGTTGATCATGAATTATTGTAGGTACTTTGTGTTTAACTAATATCGCATTCGGCAGCGATAAATTCGGGTTCAAATAGATCAACTCTCTCACCTGGAAATCAGGAAGCGTTGTATGTTGTATACAATATGTTGTAAGTTTTAAACGTTGATTATTAGATTGAACACAGTTTGGTGCAGGTAGAAGGTATCAGGAATGTTGATGGAGATGTGGTAAAGTACCAAGTTTGTCCTGCGTTGAATTTTATCAAATAGAGTAGGTAGTGTAGAAAAAGTCGTGAACCTCCGGCCGGTTTTCTTTAAAAATCAAGTTTAGGTACCCCCAAAATATTTTTCTACCAAAATTAAGAGGTTTCCCTCAATAGGGACTAATATTAACCACACAAATTCGAAAGAAAATTTACAAAAAACACACCAGCAATCACACACCACACCACACCAGCAATTTGAAAAATGAAAAATAAAAAAACTAACTGGCCTCAGGTACAACCAGGGCATGTAGGTACCTCTGTACCTTCGGCCACCCCTTTTCAACAGGACCTTAAAAAATTCAGAACCTACCAAAACATGAACATGAATTGAGCATTAACATTGAAACATGAAAATGATACTTATTCTCAACCTCATTTCCGTTCTTAGTATTAGACTTATAAGAAGACTTGACGTGTCTTCTTGGCTTATTATCACATTAAGCAAATCACATAGTTGATGTGAGAAAGTAATTCAGAAACATTTATGAAGGAACCGTTCGCAAAGAATACAAAAGAAATTTCAAGAAATTCGAACTGTGAATCTCAAAATTACAAAACGCTGAATCCCTGAAATGACAGGGAGAATGAAATTTTACGTCATCCACGACCGGTTTTGGGAGAAGTTTGTCTATATTATTTATATCGACTGAAAATATGTCCTCAATTTGAGTCCAGATGAACGTTTCATTTTCTTCTAATGACTTCTAGATGATCTTCACTCCGTTCGCACAGGAAAAGACTAGAGCCCATTTAGCTATGTTATTAGTAATATTTTCTGCTGAACTCTTTCAATTTGTTGAAATTATCATTCAGGGATTGTTGCCTTATCCGTGAACGGTAATAGTTTTTTAGGGTTGAGAAATTTTATGAAGGCTTCTCAAATTTTTATGGTTTATTACTGAGCGCTTTCGCCTTATATCGGCCTCATCTGAGCTTGTATTTGATGGTTGGATGCTTAATCTTTGCCTGTTTGGGGCCTCCTCAGCATCTTAGAAGGTACCTTCGAAGTTGATGTGTTTCGTCAAATTTATTAGAGGGGAAGAAGTGAAAATCAGGTTGGTTTGTGAAAATCAGGAAGATGTGAAAATCAGGATGGTTTGTCACTCATTGTCTGGTCTGTATCTCTACTATGTCCTTATACGTTTAAGGATGTTTTTTGTGGTCAATTTGAAATTTTAAATCGAGAAAGAACAATGCAAGGTGGAGAGATTCACTTTTAAAATTGATATTTTGGTTTATTATTTCCAATAATAAGCCTATGTGATCGTGTAGTAAAACATTTTTATAACCCCCCCCCCCTCAAACTTTGTCACTTTACATTTCAAGGTGCGTAGAATCCAAATTTGAAATGTCCGTCCGCCGTCCGCCGTCCGGGTCATAAAAGGCCTAAGAATTGACTTAAAAAAACCCGTTCTTTCGCACATAGACTCCATTTGGGGTCTAGTTGGTCCTAACGTTTAACCATCCCGATCGCTTTACTCGCATAGATGCTATGGGCCAAAAACGGGCGAAAAAGTGTCTTTTTCGAGGCTTTGAGTGTTAGACTTACGCACGCACGCACGCCTGGCACGCTTGGCAGGGGGTCACGGTGGGCGGTGAGGGGGGTGAGCGGGGGTGGAGTGAGAGGAGGCGCCACGGCACCTTGTGGTGGCTGGAGTGACCAGGGGCGTAGCAGAGGGGTGTAGGAGAATGGATATTTATTACTTTTACGTGTTATACCCATATAATACACCGCGGCACCATGAGTTGGCTACAGCGTTTCTTCGAGGCATGAATATTTGTTTTTTTCTAGCTCATATTTTTGTGTTAATACCAATGCTTTTCCTACGCATATTTAATAACATATCCTCTCGACTTTTCGTACGTACTTATATAATGCTATTATTAAGGCAATAACTATTTGAATAGATAGGAGCTCAAATCGAGAAATATAAACATGCGTATATAATTATAGAAGTATAGGTTGTGGCAACTCGAAATAGGACACGCCGAGGAGTCTGGACGGGCCTTATGACGTACGCAAGTCAATTAAAACTACGATCAAACTCAATTGAAAAAATAATAAACCTTTGTGAAATAATTTGCAGCGTTTTTTTAAATCAATTTTAAAAGTGAATCTCTCCACCTTGCATTGTTCTTTCTCAATTTAAAATTTCAAATTGACCACAAAAGACATCCTTAAACGTATAAGGACATAGTAGAGATACCAACCAGACAATGAGTGACAAACCACCAGATTTTCACATCTTCCCCTCTAATAAATTTGACGAAACACATCAACTTCGAAGGTACCTTCTAAGATGCTGAGGAGGCCCCAAACAGGCAAAGATTAAGCATCCAACCATTAAATACAAGCTCTGATGAGGCCGATATAAGGCGAAAGCGCTCAGTAATAAACCATAAAAATTTGAGAAGCCTTCATAAAATTTCTCAACCCTCAAAAACTATTACTGAAATTATCATTGGGAAGGAGAAAAAAAGACTTGATCCCTTAGTTTTAACGAGATTAAAAAGTTCCCGTTTTTGTCTCAATACGCACCGTCAGGCTCGTGAGACACTTGACCATAACCAGAGAGTATACTTTCCCTGTCTCCACGCTGTTTTTTGGAAGAATGACAAATGATAAGTGGAATGGTTAACCAAGCATGATGACAATTTTGAATTGGTCAACACGTATTTATTATTATGAATATTCAGACATTTGTTCGTTCTACAAATACACTTGTATGACCAGGTTATGACATATGTTTACTAGCGCTAGAGAAACTACCTATAGTCCTTTACACTCCGATAAACACACCTACCTAAGCCTCCAAAATTCACTATTCCGTCTCGCGCAGGTTTATCGGGCACGGCGCCACCGAGGGAAACCGCGGGACGTTTTCTTGAAGTGTCTGGGTGTACTTGAGTGTGTGTCGGAGAGACTGTTTTGAGAGGGTATTTGCTTACCGTTGGTTGAAACGGCTCTCTGTAGATCCTGAATCCTCCTCAGCATCTGCGTCCCTTGGCTAGTGAGACCGCTGATCTTCGGCTGCCGAATTCGTCTTGGCGTCATAGGTACGCTGACGCCGAAGAGTGGAGACCTGCGATCGGTCCGTCTTCCATTGCTCCCTCAACGGACGAAATTCCGCCTCCGGACGGGTACACAATTTCAGAAACAAGACCTCGAGCTGATGCTCGTCTAACAGTTTTATTCACTCGTCCAGGGCTTGTCTGCTTTTGGTGGGCCCAATCATCGCCCAGCAATTTCCTCCAAGTCGTTCCTTCTAATTGTTCATTCCGTTCATTGGGTACAAGTTTTCGTGACGTAAGTTACCGGGCGGTCAACAATTCTCCTTTCCCCTTTTCAGCGCAGTCGTGTTTGTGTGAATTGGGTCAGAGAACTGCATATTCAGGACTTCGGCTTACCCGAAGTCCTGAATACAAGGACATGGGCCATTTTAAAAAAAAGTTCGTTAATCCCAAACTTTTTAGAAACCACCAATTTCTTTTCGCGGGAGCTTGAGGAGACTCCCAATGAATAACTAGAAAGAAGAAAAACTACAATAACTCACTTACCGTGGCCTGGGTTGATGACTAAAAACACACTAATCCTACATCAACCACCTCAAAACTTCGACAGCCATTATCACGAAGAAGCTATGATTATCACTGCTGTTGTTCAGTTATATTACTTTTGATATGGATATGTCTTTTACGATGGGTTCAACCGAAATTCCCATCAAGGTTTGTTCTTCATTATAAAGAATAAACAAACAAAAAGCCCTAGATTTTCACGTATAACCATTCCGTTATTAGCTGATTGTAGGTTTTGGAAGTTGCATCCTTCTAATTTCTTTGCAAGTGAGAAAGTCAGCATGTAGTATGGGATTCCATCACTACATATTGTATTTTTCATCATTTCATACGCAATTTCCTCCTTAGGTAATTGTAAAAGTAAGATATTAAGGAAAGACGAATCAATGATCTTTTGTTTCTCCTATTAGGGAAAAATCTCAATATTTTGAACAGAGAACGGTATAAGAATTTAGAGTTTATCTAGAAACTAGAGGCCTGTTAGGGCTTGGAAAGCCCTAATCTAGCATACACAGTAGTACCTAACAGGAACTCAGCACATTATAGTAACGATATAAGTCCTACCTATTCGCGGCGTTGTGTGACCTGTTGAAAGCTAAGGCGATGTTATTAAATGATAAAAAAAGAGGAGATACCGATCAAAATGTAAGTAATGTAATAAAAAAGTTCTTCGGTTTCAATTTCTTCGTTCAGAAATAACTCTCCTAGATGTTAGTAACTACACTACGTTTCTTACTTATCGTGAATTGATGGCAACTGTTGTCACCGCCACAGCCTAATAAACAACTCTCGTTGATAAGGACCGCCTAGAACACGATCAAGGCGGGTATAGAGACGAACGGCGACACTTTTGCAACAAACTTGGGGCCGTGCTGATTCGAATGAGCAGTCTAACACTAAAATCGGACCGCGAAGTTCTTCACAATTTCAAAGACCGTTCGGAATTATATATAAAGATAATCTCCTTCATAGAAGCCCAGTAGAGCCACCTAAATTTGAGTACGTGCCCGACATTGACAACAACCTAAGATTCAATTCTTAATCCTTGGAGAGGGAGAAAATTAAAATTTTCGTTCGTTAAAATTTTTAGGGGTTGTGCGGGTTAGCCTGTAAATAGTCCCTTATCAATTTATCAACTTTGAACTAGAACATTCAGCGATATTAACTCAAAATTTAGCTGAACAGTGTATTTAAATGTGAATAAAATGTGCTAAAAATCTATTATAACAGCCAAAAATTTGTATACAGAAATGTCATTTCGAAAAGTTTTTTTGCCATAAAGTTGATAGATTTTGTGCACAGGAAGTGTTCAATTTCCAGTAAAATTTAACATTTAAAAAACATTTTATTTATGATATAAATAAAAAAATAAAACAACGAAAATTTGCTACTATAGTCATGCTGCATGGCTGGAGCGATTCCTGGATGCAGTAGATTGTTAGTTGCCATCAATCAGTTTATGGATATATAATTTACAGACTTGGATCCGAATCATCCACGCAGAAGGACTTTTAGTAATGGAATAATTATGCAACGCTTATGAATGAGTCGTCAGGTATGACCTCTATAATTAGATAATAACCATGTTCATTATTCTTATTGGTTTCATCTTCATCATATTTTTTACCTATTAAGTCTGTCTCGGCAGCCAAATTCAGAAGAGCATCAGAATGTGTAGAGTTTGGTTCTTTCTCTTCGCGAGTTTCTGGGTGGCTGTCGACGGATGGTTTTTACAGCGAGCGACGTTCACGAGGACGAAATACCCGAAGATTTTTGGGAACAGTGCAATTGTAAGTACTTAATTTGGTACAGGACATTTTAACTACTTTAACATAAAGTAACATCAATAATAACATTTCACGAAATTATAAATTAAAGTCGTCTGCCAAGTTAGGTATGACAATAAAAGTTGAGGCTTAGAAAATGCTTGTATGTTTTCGCATTTCTAAGGAGAATTATGCATACTCAGGTGTTACGGCAGGTCTATTGTGCTCTGATTCAATCCACTCTATTGAACGGTTTGCCTATGTGGGGTAGTGCGTATGAAACTACATTGCATAACTTAGTTACCCTTCAAAAATATTTCATTAGGGCTGTCGCGAAAGCGAAATATAGGGAACATACAGCCCCTCTATTTGTGAAGCTGGGTTTATTTAATATAGACCATCTTTACAAAAGAAGTGCAGTACTCCAATTATTTAAAAGTAAAGAGTTTTCTGGGCCTGTCCATTCATTTCATACTCGCTTCTCTAAGAATAATTGCCTTGAAATCCCGAAAGTTAAAAGAACAGCTTCAAAAAATTTCTTCCCTTACCAAGGTGTGATAGTTTTCAATAGCTTTCCTCCGGATCTCCCAGACTTGCCAAGTCATCTGCATCAAACAGTTTTAATCAAATCAAACATTTTATAACAAAACATTTTAAAAATCTTAAGTCGCCGTAGAATTTCACATTGTGTATACTTTATTCACTTTTTTTTAAATCATTATTATTAATTTTTTTAACGTGGAATCATGTTTTAGCGATGGATCCCCCGCCGAAAAGTGAGACTATAAAGTGAGATGAAAGTAGCGCCAATAATTGTGATGATTTCCGCTTACAACCGAGTCGTTGCTAGGGATATGATACTTCGTCGTTTTTCATCCCACAAAATTCGTTGACCTTTCGTTCGAAAGCTCTCGATTTATCCAACCATACTATATTAACTACTGCGAAGTGCGAGGCCAACAAGCTGAGTTATGAGCATGGTTATATGAATAATTGTTTACACACAGGTGATCATTCTCAATTATTGATATTGTGAACATGATTGCAACCGCTTGTTAATTTCTGATGATTTCATTGAGCTGGTGTTTCGATTATGTGATTCATAGCAGGTGATCCGAATATTGCGAGAACAGTTTGATTTGTGAAGCGGTGGTTAAATCATTTTAATAGGTAATTTCTATACTTTACACTATAGGAAGCTGTAATTTCGTATGTAGCCTCTTTAGCCTCTTTCTATAATAAAGTGAATGTTTACTCGCGAGTTTCTATTGGAGATCATCATCTCACAAGAGCTCAATCGTCGTGATCATTTCTATAATAAAGTGAGAGCGAGGAGCTAAAACATGATTCCATGTTTTTTACATTTTAGCAGTCAGGCTCAAAGTAATAACATCCGGGGGGGTCCAGGGGGGCAAAGCCCCCCTGACGGGGTCAAGGGGCTAATTAATTCTAATACAGAATTAATACTGCTCTACGTAGTCACAATATTTTCTTATGGTAATTTAATTCAAGTGATGTGAGTTTATTTTATTTGTTATTATAATAACTTGTGTGCTTACTATGTGAGCTCAGTTCACTCATTCCCCAACACGGGTTGGTGCCCATATGGGGAATTTCATTTCCAATAGATATTATTATTTCGTAAGCATGCTTCCAGAAGTGTATTTTTCTTTATGTCTGTGTAATATATTATGTCATTTATATGGAAATATATATTTTTAAAAAAAGTTGGGTGTGACACATAGCTTCCTCGTATCCGTAACACGAATGTACAGATACGAACTAAATCACTAGCGACGAAGTTGTGGAAACCCATTTCAAAATGAAAGTTAATGAAAAAACGATGTCTGTTTCCACGAAAAATGAAGAGTTACGATGTTTAATTGATTTCGACGGTTAGGCCATCATCAGTAACAAACAATAACTATGTTATACAATAACTTCAGGACTTGAGCCCGGTGGGCCCTTTCGTAACCCTACTTCTAAAGGGCCGATTACACGAGCAACAAAAGTTGCGCAACTCCAAAAAAATTGCACTAGAAAAGTTGTACGCAACACAAAGCAATAAAATTGCCTCGTGTTGCGTCAAGATGTTGCAAGGAATTAATTGCACAGTGTTGCACCAATAAAGTTGAGCAATAGAAATTGCTCAATTGTTTCGTTTACACGGGCGGCTACAGTTTACGCCATGGACGGTGAAGAGGTGGTCGTTGCTGCTGCTGCCAACCAAAGGAAAAAATGGGGAATTTGGCAGCGCCAGTTTCTGAGCCAGAGAGAATGTGGGTTGGCTCTCACCTCTGAAATTCTTTCACGTCAATATTTGCTCATAAGGACATGCTGCACAAATAAACTCCTATCTTTGCTACGTTAAAATTCTCTCATGGGGCAATGCTGCACCCCACCAGTGCAGTTTCACGTCAATATTTCCTCATATGGCCATGCTGCACATATAAACTCCTATCTTTCCTACGTTAAAATTCTCTCATGAGGCAATGCTGAACCCCACCTCATGAGGCCATGCTGCACACAAACTCCTATCTTTCCTGTGTTAAAATTCTCTCATGAGGCACTGCTGCACCACATCAGTGCAGTTTCATGTCAGTATTCGCTCATAAGGCCATGCTGCACCCCATCAGTGCAGTTTCACGTCAATATTTGCTCATAAGGCCATGCTGCACAAATAAACTCCTATCTTTCCCACGTTAAAATTCTCTCATGAGGCAATGCTGCACCCCATCAGTGCAGTTTCACGTCAATATTTGCTCATAAGGCCATGCTGCACAAATAAACTCTGAATGTGATTGGCTGTTTCGTTCCCTCTCCCGACCCAAGGCCAAAAAATTGCCGCAATAGTGCAATAATTTTCCAAACCCCTTGGAGTTCATTTCAACACGATGCAACAGTTGCCGAGAGGGCTCGTGGGCCTGAAATGTTGTACAACTCCCGTTAATTAATTGCCTGCAATCTTCGGCAACTTTTTCGAGGAGAGAATAGTTGTGCAATACTTTTTTCTGCAATTATTGCCGGAAAAAATCGCTCGTGTAAAAGGGCCTTAAGGAGGGATCGAATAGTGGTCAACCGGGTTGCCACTGGTCATACCCGTCTTACTCACAGACACCTGCTTAGTGCAGAAGCTCGAGATGTTGTGTGTGGGAGGTTTGGGGGTGGTCGGTCCATCCGCCACTTTCTGGAGGACTGTCCAGCCCTTGTGGACCTCCGAGTCCAGCATCAGCCCTCTCAGTGGGTTGACGTTTTATCCGGACCAGACAAGCCGACCCCTGTTGTTGTACCTGAGAGCCGCTGAGCTCCACTACGAACTGTGATATCTGATATGTGATATATTTACATACATCTAGTTTGTAGTTTTATTTCACTTTGCTGATTGTAAATAGTAGCATGTATATAATAGTTATTAGCCTATTTTACATCTAACCTCAGTTGTATTACTTTATTTTTGGGTTTTTTTAATCCACTTTGGGGGCTAAACAGTGCTCATCACTGTTCCCCTCATTTTTTCCCCTCCAAGTTGCCAGTGGAGTCCATGATGGAGCTACTTTTTAGTCAAGGATGGCAACGGCAACATGGCTCCCCTTAGAATCGTGCCACTTCCAGTGTCCCTTTAAACACCTTGTTCAATGCCGCTATTGACCCTTCTGGTTGAGGTGCGGCTTAAACCTTGAACAACAAAAAAGTTATAGTTTGTTACTGATGATGGCCTAACCGTTGAAATCAATTCAACATCGTAACTCTTTTTTTTTCGTGGAAATAGACAACGTTTTGGCATTTTATGTCTTCGCCATGGCACATAAACTAAAAAAACGTCACGGAAAATTGCTCACGATAATATTTTGATGATTTCCGCTTACAACCGAGTCGTTGCTAGGGAAATGGTACTTCGTCGTTTTTCATCCCACAAAATTCGTTGACCATTCGTTCGAAAGCTCTCGATTTATCCAACCATATTATGTTAACTACTGCGAAGTGCGTGGCCAACAAGCTGAGTTATGAGCAAGGTTATTTGAATAATTGTGTACACTCAGGTGATCATTCTCAATAGGTAATTGATATTGTGAACATGATTGCCACCGCTTGTTAATTTCTGATGATTTCATTGAGCTGGTGTTTCGATGATTTGATTCATAGCAGGTGATCCAAATATTGCGAGAACGGTTTGATTTGTGAAGCGGTGGTTAAATCATTTTATTAGGTAATTTCTATGCTTTACACTCTAGGAAGCTGTAATTTCGTATGTAGCCTCTTTAGGACATTTACTTGACGATGCAAAGGGTCCGGATCAGATGAGTGGCTCTTAAAGCTAATTTCTATGTTTTACACTCTAGGAAGCTGTAATTTCGTATGTAGTCTCTTTAGCACATTTACGTGACGATGCCCAGGGTCCGGATCAGCTGAGTGGCTCTTAGAGCTTGCATACGAGTCTGTAACACATACTTGTCTTCAACTAAAGACATAAAATGTCCCAATGTGTTGCAGACTCGTATGCAAGCGTTTCTTCATTATACTTTGACAAAACTATGGACTGCAATTTTTCACTAACTTCCGTTTTTCAAGAATCCACAGGGTGTAACAAACCTAATGGTGAAAAATCCGGAGATCGATTATACAACTTTTTTTTCTATCCTGAAAAATGTTTTTATTATTGGGTTTATCGAGGCAGGGAGGAGTCTTCACGTGATTTTTGTTCTCTTTCATTGTTTCCAAATCCTTCCCATCTTCAGTCTTCCATGTAGGGAATTCCAGCTCCGTCCTCCAACCCTAGCGATCGAAACCACAAACTGGGGTACTCTGTAAGTAAACCCCCCACCCCCCTCCACAACTCACAACAACAAAAACAATCACGAGGTTCGGGAGGATCACTGAATAGCTGATGGGGGCCTCAGAGGCTGGGAGACACGATGCGCCAAGTTTTGATCATCTACTAGATTTATATGGGGCTTAATAATAATTATAGACCACGATCTGCGAAGAAGGGCTATCAAGTACAGAGACGATAAACCTTTGTGTCATCATTGCAGCGTTTTTTAACTCTTTAACTCACCACAAAGGCAGAGGGGGCTCAAACATACACCTTTTTTAACTCCCTTAAAGGCGGCGCACTATTAAATAAAAAATGAAAAAAAAAAAAAAAAAGTGGGAATTGAATTGAATTGAATTGAATACGCTTTATTTATAAATCTCGCAAGATTCGGTCGCACACGACCACTCTTACATCTAACGAGATCTAACGGGAGGACACTCAGCACTCAGGTCTGTCCGACGCCGCATCTAGCGATCAAGGAAGGTGTACTGCAGAAGGAGGAAGAGAGAGAGAATGATGGAGGAAGAGGGAGAGAATGATGGAAAGATGTGTCCCTTCAAAAAGACCAACAGTTGAATATACATATTTAAAAGAAAAAAGTCAAATAGGTAGTCAAAGGATATAGAATATTAAGAAATTTATGTCCCCAACTGACCTTTGCACTCAGGAGAGGTCTGAAAATGCATGAGGTACTTTCTCTCCAATGCAACAATGCAGAAACTTACATTTAAATCAAATCAAATCAAATAAACTTTATTGTACGAAGAAATGTTGTTTCCATTATGTACAAGCGATAACTTAGTAATAATTACAACCGCTCAAAATCTAAATAGAAAGAGAAAAAATTAATTTAAAAAATGTACAAGTAGATGCAAAGTAAAATAAAGCCATGAAAAAATTGAGTAGGGGGCAGAGGAAGGCTTATTATTAGGTGGATAAAAATGTTCTACACGAGTTCCTAAACTTGATTATATGAGAGAGAGAGAGCGATTGCGGACAGGCAGAAAGTTCCCCAGTCTCGCACCCACGACGCCAAACGATTGATCAAAAGCTCTAGTAGCATGGCCTGGGATACGAATGGCCCCTGATCTTTGGGAAAGATAACCAACACACGCCTATAAGGTAGCCAGGCAAAGTACCACTCATAATCTTTTGAACAGTTTGTAACTGCCGCAATTTCAAGTAATTAAATAAGTCCAAACCTAAAAATTTGTGTTTGTACTTTGTTGTTGGTTTGTGACTCAGTCGATGTTCAATTTTACTTGGGTTGAATGACCACACCAGGCTTGAAAGGTTTCGCTTTTTGGTTTATAATTTCCAATAATAAGCCTATGTGATCGTATAGCAAAAAATTTTTATAACCTCCCCACAAACTTTTCACTTTACGTTTCAAGGTGCGTAGAATCCAAATTTGAAATGTCCGTCCGACGTCCGCCGTCCGCCGTCCGGGCCATAAAAGGCCTTAGAATTGACTTAAAAAATCTGTTCTTTCGCACATAGACTCCACTTGGGGTCTAGTTGGTCCTAACTTCTCGCCAGCTCGATCGCTCCACTCTCATGGGTGCTATGAGCCAAAAATAGGTGAAAAAGTGTCTTTTTTTTTTGTATATTTCAAGTTGTATAGAAATTGGAGATTTATGAGTGAAAAGAAAATGTTAGCTATTAATTTTATGGGAAAAAAGTATTCTAAATGATACTCTTCTATTCAAAAAGAGATTTGGGATTTTAGGCTATTTTTTGCAATTTTACAGATTTTTTAAAACAAGATTTAATGAAGTTCAAGTTTTTAGCATAATTTCGTACATAAATTTTTGAATGTTCTATTTCATAGTTGATAAACTTTATTTGAACAATCTTATGCTAAAAAATATCAATTTAACAATTCTTAGCCATTTTCAGTGATTTTGTCAGCACATTTTTTGAAATTTGACCAATTAGATGATATCAATTTATCAACTATATTAAAAAGCGTAAAATTGTGAGATTCCGCTGCTGTAATGGATTGAACCCATTTGTGAGGTCCGAAGCTCCGAGTTCCGATACTAAATATACTATAAGCAGCGTTTAATAATTATGGACCAGAGATCTACGTAGAAGGCCTGTCTAATACATAAATAATAAACCGTTGTGTAGTAATTTGCTGCGTTTTTATTTTTTCATTTGCGATATTTCGGCGCCATGATGGCCGCCCTCATCAGGCATAGTATAACACCTAGTAGCAAAGATAAAATTGGCATCACATTTTTTCATTTATAGAACTAATATCAACATTTAACTAACCTATTTTAGAGAATAACATGATTAGGAGTGTAATATAAAGTGATTTATACGTGGTAGATACTTACAATAATACTTTTTCGTGTTTTCATCACCCAGGTTTTCATCCCTTTATGGAAAATTAGTTGATACATCTATGCTGGTGGGAGGAGGGAACGTCTTTACTGTTTTGTTGTGGTGGGAGGAAATAGGTTAGTTAAATGTTGATGATATTAGTCTCTATAAATTAAAAAAATGTGATGCCGATTGTATCTTTGCTACTAGGTGTTATACTATGCCTAATGAGGGCGGCCATCATGGCGCCAAAATATCGCAAATGAAAAAGTCCAGTCATGCAGCATGACCCCATGAGCGAATTTTTGAAGAGTAAACTCATCAGTTGTAATAACGTTTTTTTTTTTTTTTTTTTTAACACAGAATGTGTTTTAGCCATGGACTAACTAGCCGAAAATGGAACGCGGGATGGTAACGAAATGTGTGACGGATGATTTTCACGTACAACCGAGTCGTTGCTAGGGATATGGTACTTCGTCGTTTTTCATCCCACAAAATTCGTTGACCATTCGTTCGAAAGCTCTCGATTTATCCAACAATATTATGTTAACTACTGCGAAGTGCGTGTCCAACAAACTGAGTTATGAGCATGGTTATATAAATAATTGTTTACACACAGGTGATCATTCTCAATAATTGATATTGTGAACATGATTGCAACCGCTTGTTAATTTCTGATGATTTCATTGAGCTTGTGTTTCGATGATTTGATTCATAGCAGGTGATCTGAGTATTACGAAAACGGTTTGATTTGTGAAGCGGAGGTTAAATAATTTGAATAGGTAATTTCTATACTTTAAACTCTAGGAAGCTGTAATTTCGTTTGTAGCCTCTTTAGGAGATTTACTTGACGATGCTCAGGGTCCGGATCAGATGTGTGGCTCTTAAAGCTAATTTCTATGCTTTACACTCTAGGAAGCTGTAATTTCGTATGTAGCCTCTTTAGGACATTTACTTGACGATGCTCAGGGTCCGGATCAGATGTGTGGCTCTTAAAGCTAATTTCTATGCTTTACACTCTAGGAAGCTGTAATTTCGTATGTAGCCTCTTTAGGACATTTACTTGACGATGTCCAGGGTCCGGATCAGATGAGTGGCTTTTAAAGCTAATTTCTATACTTTACACTCTAGGAAGCTGTAATTTCGTATGTAGCCTCTTTAGGACATTTACTTGATAAATCGCTCTTGATTTATCACGAATTTATTTCGTATTTTTTTCGTAGTTTCATACTATAACTATATAAATTGATGTTATAAATGAATAGTAAACAATGACGCTTGTTTGGTTGTCACTTGGTTGCGCGACAACGCAAACACATTCTGTGTTTCAATAATTTCGTCCGAAGTATGTAAATAGAGGTAACCGGGGGTCCAGGGGGCTTGCCCCCTGGCGAGGCGCGGAGCGCCGAGTTTTTTTTTTTTTTTTTTTTTTTTTAACAAGCACCTACTAAGTACCTACGTTTTAAACAGCATGGTTCTAGGATTAGTTATACTGGGATACTTCCATAAGAGTAGTTCAATCTGAATTTGGACAATGTTTCATGCAAATATTACCGATTTTTACAACTAGCGAACGGCATTATTTCGATTTTTGACTGATTTTTCAACTTTGAAATTTTCGAAAACTTGATACATATTCTTATAGGAAATTTTACGCTGATTCCGAATATACCACATGTTAGTATGCTGAAAAAATTATTTCGCACGACAAATCGCAAAAAACGGGCTATTTTGAAATTTTTGACTACATTTTTGAAAATTTCAACCCGAAGATGTAATCCGATCATGCTGGCCAACGAACTTGAACTTTCGTTTTGTGTCCTTAACATTTTAAAATTTGTTTGAAGTTTCTAGCACAATTCTACGGACAGTTATCGTCTGGAATGACACATACATACATACATACATATATACATACATACATATATACATACATATATACATATATACATACATAAAAAAATGCGTTAAACTTCAGAATATGATTCAGAATAGCCTGAAACGGATTTCTGCATAAAATTTTTTCAAAAATTCACATTCTACAAATTTTGAGGCGAGAGCAATAGCTTAATTTTCTTCAAAAATTCGCTAAAACAAAAAAGCGAAAACTTCCAAGACTGGTGTGGTCATTCAACCAAAATAAATTTGTGTTTGTGCTCAGAGATATGGTCCTTTAACTTTAATTGAAAAGCGTACCGAATACACGAATTGAAGGCAACCTCTAATTTTCGACTTGAGACAGTGTCAAGTTTAATGGTGTAAACAGAGTCACAGTAGAGGAAAATAGGGATAATTAGAGCAACAACTAGACTCTACAGAATGGATGGGGTGAAAAACGCCATACGTTTCAGGGAGCGGAGCGCTCCATAAACCCTACTACAGACATAACGAGAATGTGCTTCTGATGTCAGGGTAGAGTTTAATTTCCCACCGAAGTCAACTAACTCACGTTTGACATGCCTTGTCCAAACATCTTCATTTTCTCATCTCTCTCTCATTCTTCCGACTTTCGTCCTCAATCGTATTTTGACCCATCGTGCGACCGGCACGGAGCAGAACTAGAGATAAGTCTAGTCAAACTTGAGTGTCGGAGGGGTTGTCATGGAGACGAACTCAAGTGACGATGAGATGGAGTGGGGGATGAGTGGATTGAAAAACGTTTCAGGAGAGGCACGTGGCGCTTGTCGTTTTTGTGTGTTCCAGGGGCCGACGGGTCGGTATGTGCTGATTCGGCGCCCTACTTTCCTCTCGCGCACCGGTCACTTTGGGAACTCAATAGCCTGGGAGGCTGCAAGGAAAAAAGTTCCATTCATGCAGCATGATCGTATGAGCGAATTTTCGTAAATTATCGTATTGTATAATGTTGAATTGTTTTGAAATTTGAGCTTTTTGAGTGCAAGGAAATCGTTAACCATTAATTTTATGGCAAAAAACGTATTCTAAATAATAACCTGCTATTCAAATAGAAGTTCTGAATTTTTAGCTTTTTTAGCAGGTTTTATCGATTTTTTAGCAAATTTTGATGAATTTTAAGTACATTTTTCAGCATAATTGTGTACATACATTTTTGGATGTTCTATTTTATAGTTAATAAACTTTATTTGAGCAATATTCTACTAAAAAATATAAATTGAACAATTTTCAGCCGTTTTTTAGCCATTTTTAGAGATTTGTTTAGTACATTTTTTGAAATTTGACCAATTTAATGTGCTCAAAAAGTGTTGTCCAACGAACTCATCCTTTCTTTTGAAATGCTTGATTTTTTGGCGAAAGAACGAAGTTTTTATCTCAATTTTATCGAGAGTTATCGTCTGGAATGACACATACATATATATATATATATATATATATATACATATAAAAAAGCGTTAAAATCCAGGAATCATTTCAGAATGCCTCAAAACAGATTTCGATGAAGAAAATTTTTGAAAATTTTTATTTTAAAATTTTCGGAGCCATTGCAAAAGCTTCATTTTCTACGAAAATTCTCTAAAACCGACTGGTAGAAAAGGTTTGAGGATTTAAAAATGAAGTCTATTCTAAGTGAGAAGATCTTTGTCTAAATCTTTAATCATAATCAGTACCATTCAGATTATACTTCTTAACTTCTAAAATAATTATTCGTATAATATATTCTAGTACATCCTAAATTCTAATAACTATGTAAATTCTAAATAATAAAGGCTGCGTCTGCGTGAAAGTAGGTAGTGAGGGGAAAGCCCTCCGTGCTGAGCAACAGTTTCTTAACTGTCCAGCACGAAAATCGGAAGTTAGTGAAAAAACGTTGTCTATTTCCACGAAAAATGAAGAGTTACAATGTTAAGTCGATTTCGACGGCTAGGCCATCATCAGTAACAAACAATAACTGAAGACACATTAGAAAGGACACAACTTTTATAGTCACAGGTGAACTATGGAAGGGCACAGAAAGACAACTAAATTCTTTTCATGAAAAAATCAATAAATTAAATCCCTTTATCAAATTTATTCTCGAATTTAGCGAAAATAAACTCAATTTTTTTTAGATCTATCCTTCTCTTTGGTAAACGAAAAGCAAGATTTTTCAATTTATAGAAAAGATACATATAGTGATATAACTATCAATAGTACTTCAAATCACCCTTTAGTCCATAAATAAGCAGCCTTCCATAGTATGATCAACTCAGCACTGTCTATTCCAATGAGTGAACAAAAACCGTCGAAATCGATTTAATATTGGTACCTATGTAACTCCTCATTTTTCGTGGAAATAGACAACGTTTTTTCACTAACTTCCGTTTTAAAATGGGTATCCACAACTTCGTACAAGTGATTTAGTTCGTATCCAGCACGGACATCAGCTGAATTAATTTCTTACATCTCGCACAGGATTTAATTTATTGATATTTAGTTATGTAATTTTTCATTAATAATTTACTCTGCATATCATGATTAGCACAATTACTGTTAAATGTGGATAATAAAGATGACAATAATGAATTAAACAATAAATCTTACAACAGGTGGGATACAAAATGGCGGCCTCACTAAGATGGATGAAATTGCACATTTTCAAATTGAAGTTGAAAAAAAAGCAAAGCAATTCGACAGAGAAATCTATAAATTTCTGAAATAATGGAGTCAAATACTCACCATGGGGAACTTTTGTGTGTTGGAATTTCACAATTTTGACCTCAGATACGAGTTCAGTGCACTTGAAAACCAATGAAACTACGCACCAATTTTTAGCCCAAAACACCGTTTAGTTTGACCAATTAATGGGTAGGAAGATCACGCGTGACGTAGTAACTCAAGGGAGCTGAGGGTTCCCCCCCAAGCGGGCAGAGCCCACCCCGCCCAGCCTGGATTACTGATCAGATACCCATCATATAGCACCTTTTTGGGAAGCTCTAACTCAGATCTTTCTATTGAACAAATACAAAATAGCCATGAAAATTTACCATTGAAAATCGGGCTAATTTTGAGCGAGTCCTCCCATTCTCCCGTCACAACTTTTGCCCTTCAAAATCATCAAGCGACATTTCTATTGCTCCAATTCAAGCCTGACATTGCTCATTACTCAAGGCTAAATACTCCCCTAGGCTTGTATCGAGAATGTTTCAGCTCAGAACATTTTCCATTCACTTTCACCATGACTAAGGAGTTCTATAACATTGTACGTAATAAAATTTGCTAAAACGTGGTTTTACGTTGTAAGTCAGTAGGAAAGGCTTTGTAATATATACCCACAGACATCCGATAAATTTATGTACAAATGTTGAAATGAGCAGTGAATCGGTGAACAGCTGATCTGCAACAGGTGCTCTCTACTGGCTAATGCACACACACACTCACTCTCTGTCGTCGCCTTCCCTTCGGATCGTTCAAGTCGAACGCACTATAAAAAAAACTCTCAACGATTTTATTCAACTTTCATTGTTTGTTCCCACTCAATTTCGGCTCAAATTGTGCATGACTTTCTACTTCTTGACGGCTCTCCCGGTGGATTTGAACTTCAGCAAATACGGGGGCTCCTTTCGTATCAGGATTCTCTTAAACGTGGAAGGTCAGCGTTGCATTTTCCACTATATTTGATCAATTTCTGTTCTTTATTATTTTTTAAATTTAACTTCCATGTTCTTTATTGAAATAGGTTTCCACAACTTCGTCACGAGTGATTTAGTTCTTAGGTATCTATCTACCTACTTGTTACCTGTCTGGTTTCAGAGGCGCTTTATAGAAGGAAATGGCTACGGCTACGAGAATCACACTGTCACCACAGAAGACGGCTATATCCTGAATATCAACAGGATTGTCCACCCCAATAGGACGGGGTCTGATCGCGGATATCCCCTATTGCTAGTGAATGGATTCTTCATGCAGTCCGAAGCTTGGCTTGTGCAACAGAGGCTCGACTCCAACATTGGTAATAACTAAATAAAGATAATTTTTCTTATACCTGCTGGAGTCAAACAGGTTGGTGCGATAAAAATCCGTGTTGATAACAGAAAACCGCTATAATATACAATCTTTAGATTATTTGTGGATAATTTTCTATAAAGAGTAACTGATGAACCAATCGTATAAGCTCTAGTGATTAACACTAGTAAAATTGATTATTATAAATATACTTAATAAAATTCAGTGATAGATAAACTTATTGTTATTATATATATGTGACCATGTTTTAAGAAGGTATAAGGCCAGTTGGGAAGGTCATAAGGTACCAATCAATTAAGGAGTAATCACTTCCCAGTGCATCTCTAACATTGTTTATAGCTGGGCGAAACAGAGGGATTTCCATTGCTGTACGATGTATATGTATGTGATCCCGAGTTTAGGTGGTGTCAAAGTTTTTGATTCCTTAGGGCCAGTTCCACCAACGGGAGTTTTCATTTCTACGATGGTTTTCAATTACAACGGAGCCGTTCCTAGTGAAATGTAACTTCGTCAGTTTTCATCCTACTGTAATGGTTCACCACTCATTAGAAACATCTCAATTTATGCTAAAATCTTACGTTGCGTACACCGCTCCGCAAATAAAAGCTGCTAAGCTATTGAGTAACTATAACTATAAAGTATAAACAATCCTCGAAGTACGAGTGTTTTTTATTGTCACCCAAGGGGGCTATCCATTTTGTGCTAGACTTAATAATGGAAAAAGTTTTGTACAACACGAAAAATAAAGTAAAATAAAATAAAATTCACCGAAAAAACAGCAATCAACAACTTTCAAGTGGTCAGTCTGAAATGATAATGATTATCTACCAAAACATAAACAGCTAGAGAGTAATGTTTCCCGCCAACCTATACCTACTCTACATCTTTCAAGAGTGAGGTGTGGCGGACAAAAAATACTGCCTCTCCACTTTTATCAGCTGTTGTTAACTAATTTTTGGTCTGAGGGCAGTGACTCGGGTGGTAACTAATTGATCCGCGGATCTGCTAATCTGGGATTAAAAATTGATGATGGAACAGTGAAAACACTGACTCGCGGTTGTTATTTAGATCCTGTGTTACTAGACTCGGGAGTTAACTCGCGTTGGTGGAACTGACCCTTATAGGTCTTCCAAAATGCTATTCATCAACATATATATACATATATTTAATATTTTGATAATTTATGGATATTTTTCTGAATAGTAATTATTATTGGTGTACCGTCCGCTTTCGTTTACACTCTTTTGATTGTAAGTGTTGAGAACTCACGGCTTATAAAGTGGTACCTTGATACAAACCAATAAAGAAATAATTAATAACTTCTCAATGAATCATTCCCTAATGTTGTTTCAGCGTTTGTATTTGCGAATCATGGATATGATGTTTGGTTGGGGGATCAAAGAGGAAGTATGAGATCGAAACGTCACGTGAACCTAACTTCATACGATGATGAATATTGGGATTACTCGTAAGTTTTACTCTTTTAATCACATTTATTTTATAATTTACGTTCAATACGAATTTATCTGGCAAAATCCGACAGCTTCAAATTCTGATTACATTGACATGATAGGTAGATTAGTTTCGATATCAAATAGCTGAATGAATGCGTAGGTCGATAGTATATCAATAATTTGATTGTGAACATCGATTTTCTCGCAATTTTGACTGGGTGCTAAACAAATTGTTGTCATCATACTTGCACTCCTTTCAGATTTCACGAGACTGGATTGTATGATATCCCCGCATTCGTCGATTTCATACTGAATAAAACCAATTCCAAAGATCTCATCTTCAGCTGTATGTCACTGGGTTGCTCATTCCACGCCGTCCTCGCATCAAAGAGACCTTCCTACAACCAGAAAATTCGGGCTGCAATTTATTTCGTCCCGCTTGTGAATAACATTCGCAAAACCGAAAACATGTTGTCTAGCATGTATGTGTGGTTCAGGTTCCAACCACTTACAGTGGTAAGTTATAAATATAGGTTATAATTTATATAGGTCCAGGGACACGTTTTTGAAATCAACGGTACCTACCTACTCAGTCATTTCTTATCAAAAATTGGTATTGGAAGAAACGCGGCAGGCCGCTCGTACTTTCTCTCTTATGAGAGAAGAGCTATGAGTATTGAAAATGTCTCAGTAATTTCAATGTTTTTTATTGTTTTGAATAAAATAACAATTAGAAAACATAAAATAAATATTGACACACAATTACTGAATTTGCTGTAAGCCAGTCTAGACGATGCCCAATTCTTCCACGAATAAGAATTCACAGTCCTTTTTTTAATAACTGGTATTGTAAAGTATCCATGAACATCATATTGACAAAATACTTGCAACTATCTAGAGTTAAAATGTTTATCCATTTTTCGTTCTCATCATGTGATTCGGATCATATTCCTCCAATAATAGATACTTTTCGCCCTTCATATATATCATCACCTTCATAGCTGCGTATCAATGCACCCATCAGTAACGCTCAACAAAGGCCTGTGATAACTGAAATAAGAGATGTAATTCCGAGTATCAAGCTTGTCAATGTGACGAGTGCAGACAGCATCATTAAAGGTATTTCCTCGTGTGGTAGGAGTGGATGGATTGTAATTGAGTCAAAGTCCGAATTGACGGTTCATAAAGAACTTCTTTCCTTCCTCACCACTTAAGTTTATGTTGTTATCGCCAGCAAGTAGCAAGTATGATGGGTACTCAACTCGACGTGTAACAACAAACTAGTATTGACGTCGTCATGGTGAAACATGGTGATAACTTGTTTATAGGTTTCGTGACGTTTTTTTTTCTTTGCGTAACAAAATTTCCGGTTGACCCGTCGACTAAGACATTTTCAATGTCAAAATTGATTTAATTATCCAGAAATGTTCGTAAATACATGCCATTTGAGGTAATATACGTTAATTATTAAAATTTATATTATGTAAGTGACGGTCATCAGCTTGAATGCAATTTTCCACTTGCATCTTCCATAATTCGACCCAGCTTTTGAGCTATCTATTAGAAAATCACGTTTCTAAAATGACAGTAAGATGTATGCTCACAGCTTAGGAAGGTACTTTACAGCCATTGATACCTTTGAAGGCTTCATTTACGGGGTTCTGCCACAAAACGGCACCAAATACTGCCCCCTCCCCCCCCATTCCACCAATAAACTGACAGCATACCGTCCATTATCTATTGATACCAATGCAATAATACATGCATTTGAAGATGCATTATAGTTAGGGTTGCCAGATTTTCACTAGCAATATATAGCATTTTAGCACAAAATCTCGAAAAAT
Organism: Adelphocoris suturalis; assembly: GCA_030762985.1. NCBI lineage: Eukaryota > Metazoa > Arthropoda > Insecta > Hemiptera > Miridae > Adelphocoris > Adelphocoris suturalis. The sequence goes on along the minus strand of CM061043.1, from coordinate 3,857,281 downwards.
ATAGTATTTTGGAAAAACATATAGTATCATTGACAAAGTTTAATTTTTGTAACTTATATTAATTGATGTACGCCAGATTTGATGATATACAAATTGCACAAGTATGATATCATAATGGATGGTAAATCCATAAAAATATCTATCGCTAAGTAAAGTTTTCTGCAAGTAAATGTTTGGAAACAATCATTTTAGGAAACGTAAATTTCAATTGAAGCAGATAGGTGGGCAGAATTAAAACAAGGTAGGATAGCTATCTAAAAATAAATACGTATTCTTTAGAACATTCGGTGGGTAACCCACCCAAATGTCTAGGAGAATTATGGTACTCAGCCTATTTAGAATTAACTAATGCAGAAAACTCAGAATAATACATTATACTCAGTGAACCTGACGATTTGAACACATTCTATCACAGAAAGTGTCCACACTAAGTGGAAGAAAGTACTTCGAAAAAAACACACAGTACCAACCAATGAAATATTATTTTAATATGATTTCATGTGAAAATAAAAACTGTAAATATACGAATCCTTGATAAAACTGAAACTGCTAATGTAAACAACTACAAACAAATACATGAGCAGATTGTTTAGACTTAACTAGTGCAGGTAACTGAGAATAACAAATCAATCACAGTAGGCCAGCATATATGAACAAAATGCTCATAGAAAGTTACAACACTGACAGAGAAAGGGGAAAAACTAAGAATACGCATTATCAAAGAAACAACATTTCTATCATATTTCGTGAATATGGGAACAATAAGTATACAACTTCTCGATAAATAAATCAATGTCGCCGAAAAATTATAAAAATCTTGAAATGGTTCGAAATCATTAAATTAATATTTGTCACTCTTCCCAGTGCTTTTTTAAAGAAGCGTTGAAGGTAGGTACCGACTTACTTCTACTATGCAAACCTAGTGAATGTTTCAATAAAGTTAGATTTTTCAAAAGCTCAAAAATATAGTATTTGTTCAATTCACCATATATTTTTATACTGTACTTTCCCTAAAAATATAATATAATACCTACTATAAATTATAGTATTTCTGGCAATCCTAATTATAGTTCTATTGATAGGTAACAACTAATAATAAATTGTGGCAAAACACTATTTTGCAACTGTATTTTTACGATATTTTTTACGACGAAGTATTTGGACGGTCTAAGCGCTCATCAACTCAATATTAGTTGATAAAGTATAAAACCTCAGTTTTCCCAATATGGATGTAATATATTTCACCAGATATATTTCGCATGTTCCACAAGCATCTTCTGTTATAAATATGAATATATGACTTATCTTATTACACAAATATCATTATTCGTGATCACTCTCTCTACTATGTTACCTACGTAATTAATGGACATTTGTTCTGAATAGAAAAATAATAGAAATAATATAATGAGAGCAGAAAGAATCTTTTTCGATGTCTATCCATCTCGTTGGTCATATTAATAGGGTTTACAAAAATGTAAACTACTTCGATGATACAAAGTTATTAATCCTTCTTGTTTTGTTTATTCAAGAATTTGATTCACTCGTATTTCCGTAGAATATTTTTGATAGTGCCGGAGTTCAGGATTGGTTCTCATCCATGGGGACTTTGAAGAAAGAACTCTTCTACCTTTGCCGAACAATGATATACTCTGGAAATATGGGCGCCAGATTCGTCTTTGGAAATGCATTTCACATACCTTCGGTGAGCTCTACCTCATTATTCACCATAGAATAAGTTTTAACTTACAATTAGTACTATCAAATCAACCGAAATGTTAAAAAAAACTATTAGTTTAGGTGAGCATTTCATTTCTTTTATGGCTCCAATACTTGTGCCTTTGGTCAATCAATATGGATTAACTAGGTATAGCTATACCGAATCATTTTCACAAATGAATCAAGTTCATAACACAACCTGGAAGTATCTCGGGAAATTGAAACAATCGCTAAAGCTGCTTAAGTTGAAAATAGTATAGAAAAAAAAATCTATAACACTTTTGAATCTGAGCGTTAATATTCACAATTTGCTTGAACAAAACTTAACCACAAAGAGGAGCTATGAAATTAAGTGAACATGCTTATACAGGGTGCGGCAAAAAGAAACCCCCGATAAGGAATGCTAATATAAAAAAGATGTAGCTTGATTCACAATTTTTTTGTAATTCCTAAATTCTACATATAATGCAGTTTTATTTTACGTGGTTTTAAAAATTATGTTATTTAAACGCTGCCCTCCACCGGCGATGCACAAATTTAGTCTTTCACGAAAGTTTGCTATAGCCCTTTGGGTCTATTTTCAGGAACCTCTGATCGTTAGGTACTGTGACATGCTGGAAAATTTTCTTCGGCCGAAATTGAATGACCTTTTTGCTGAGCATGTAGAGGAAAATATGTGGTTTCAGCCAGATGGAGCACCAGCCTACAACTCTTGTCGTTCTTTTGGCTATTTATGGGAAATGTTCCCAGCCCAATGCGCTATCACATCGGGTGGTCTCCACGTTCACCAGATTTGACTTCATGTGATTTTTTATGGGGTAATATGAAGACCAAAGTTTACCAACATCGTTCCAGAACATTTTAGGAATTGAAGGCTGCGATAACCCTTGAAGTGGCCGCTATTCCGCCTGACATGACCCAAAAGGCTACTGTAAACTTTCGTGAAAGACTAAATTGTGCATCGTCTGTAGATGAACTACATGCATTATATGTAGATTCTCGAAATTACAAGAAAAATTGTGTATCACTTTTGTGTGTATCTACTTTTTTTAAATTAGCATTCCTTATCGGGGAGCTCTTTCCGTCGCACCCTGTTGAATTCAAATTGTAATTTTATCCGTCCTCCGCATAATGCTGGGATCCGTCTTCCAAGGAAGCGCTACAGTGGAGGTCGTTCCCACTAAATATACTTTCGCTATTTGAGTGAGCGGGTAATATAAACCCAAACTGAGCGGAACCAGGGACCTTTTCTTCAGCAGAATGCTTAAGTATCTAGATATGTGATGTGTGTACTCAGGTATACGTCGAATGTTTATCAGCAATAAAGATAACTAAAAAATTACAGGTAGCAATGAAACAAATTTGCATAAAGGCAATACTGTACTACTGGGACGTAAACTATTCGAGTTCGGTTCCGTCTAATGGTAATGCCGCTCTCAATTGTTGAATAGTTCAATTAACAAGAATCTGTAATATCATAACAATATAGTACGCAATTCCTTGTTTTAGGACTCAATGTGCTTCATGATATCCGCTCTTGGTGGTGCGAACATGAAAAGTACCAAGCACATCCTTCAAGTGTATGACACAGGTAAGTTAACTCTTTGGTCATATCACCTGGCTGGGACTCATTTCTTCTGCATTTAGATTCAGTTTTCCTGTTTTCCTATTCATAACAAACCCCCTGCCGGATCCATACGGCGACTAAATAAATTAAGAAAAAACCCTTAGTCATATAGTTTTTATCAAGGTGCTTCATCTTCAAAATCGCCTTTCTTCACATCTCTTTGTGCTTTGATTTTGAACTAATAATGGGATTAATTATTGCCTTCTTGCTGCTGTCGTTGTAAAAAGTTAATTGACCTCCTGTCAATTTACACATACTGCCAGAAACTTGTATTAGAATAATTTCGTAAGTACAGAAAAATAATAGTTAATAATAAAAATAATAATGATAATGGTAATACGATATAAACAGAATAAATCAACCCACACTCAGATCATAAAACTACGCCAGCATGTATTTTTGAACTGATCTATTCAGAATTCTCAATACCGGGCACAGTTCTTGTTGTAGGAACTGCCCTCTTCCGCACGTTTCGCCTAGTAGGATGGCTTGCTATGATCTAGTGGATTATGTCCTATTCGACATCCGCGCAATGAACACAGTTGGGGATGTCAGCTACTCCAACTCGATGAAGACTCATATTAATTTGTCTGTGCCCTTGTAATATTTGTACATGAAAAATCTAATGGTTATAGGAGACTTCGCTGAATATGATTACGGGAGAGAAGGGAACAAGAAGAGATACGGGACGGAGTGGGCCCCTCTCTACAACATGACCAAGATAGTATCGCCGATCGCTATTTACTACAGCGATGCTGACGTATATTCTGCTCCCACGGTAAGTTTAGGTGATGAAGTTGCATGACCATCTACCTATATTGTTTCGTTCACAATCTCTAATAGCATGCATACAATTTTATTGATTCGCCCGTTGACGAACGGTATTATGAGAAAAGATCCCTTGATAGTGAGAAATGGATTATAAATAGATTACAAGGAAATTAAGAAGGGAATAAGAGATTGTGGTAAAGAGACTAACATAAATCATTTTAGATAGGAGTGGAGGTGTATTGCATGAAATAACTCAATTGAGTGGAATTGGTTTGAGTTCCATACTTAAAGTAGGTATCTATTTACATCATCAGGGGTCATCAGAATGCCAATTACCTATGTGACACTTGACCACCAATTCCACTCTACAGACTATCGTGGAGTTCATCTGTTTACCACAACTTTACTCAGTTGGTTTTTTCGTTTAGCGGATTTAAAACCAGTCTCGCAGCACTCAAATGCAAAAATCACAAAGCGAACTAAGCCTCAAGGACCCGCCCACGAATTTTTCATCACAAGCGAACACCTCCCAGTGTTCTTAGCCACTGCGCATGCCCAAATGTAAAATGTTTCTAAATCGCATACATTTCAGATTTTCTGTGTGGTTTGCTTCAAATTCAAAAGGTTGTTGGGGAAGGGGTCCTAAGGGCTGTACTGTCGAATTGGTGCGCGTACCCCTGTAAGGTATAGGTACTTCGTCGTAATTTATAAAATCCATCGATCCGTGCGTTTGTGCTAAAAAAGAAGAAACTTCAACACGGAAGTGAACCGTAGCCAATAACTAGGACCCCAGGGCTAGGTAAACGATGCTTATTTCTGTTCTAGAACCAAAAATTTCAACCATGTATCATGTTTTCTCCTCGATTCCAAGCGGTTGCAATCATGTTCACAATATCAATTATTGAGAATGATCACCTGTGTGTAAACAATTATTTATATAACCATGCTCATAACTCAGTTTGTTGGACACGCACTTCGCAGTAGTTAACATAATATTGTTGGATAAATCGAGAGCTTTCGAACGAATGGTCAACGAATTTTGTGGGATGAAAAACGACGAAGTACCATTTCCCTAGCAACGACTCGGTTGTAGGCGGAAATCACTGTAACACTATATGTTTCGTGCGCGGAAAAAAAATTGACTCGCAAAATTTGCTAGGACCCCAGGGCTAAAACATGATACATGTTAATACGAGTAAGATGATGAATTCCGCTCACTTGGTAAACTTATTTTGCTTTTTAATTATCACGGGTTTTCAACATCAAATACCCGAACTGTTTATTCGTGGAGCATATCTTAGTTTAGATAATCGAATATTCTCTTTGTTGAACTTTTTATGTACCTACTTGTTTTTTATCCTTTGTCTTTCCTTCCGTTTAAGGGGGTTGAGAAGACGACAAAGTCAATTGGTGGACCAAGTTACGTTTGCAAGCTACCAAATTTTAACCATTTGGATGTTGCGGCCGGCACGACCTTCCGATACGTTCTACCAGACGTCGTTGATGTCCTGAATTCTTTCTCAGGAAAAACAAACAACTCGGAGAAATTCAGGTCCGGAAAATGCCCGTCGATGGAGTGGATCAGATATCTTCAATAATGGGTATTCCGTAATAAACTTGGTTTTAATAAGGACATCAAACTCGTGAAATCATTATTGATGTTGATCATCATGATTGATGATATCATTATTCTTGTTTTAGCTCTATGAATGAATTGGTGTCTGATAGTAATACCAAAACGAACAATATGAGCCTGACTGCGGATTAAATTTTGTGAACATTTCATCCTTTCCTGTACCCTTTGAATAAAATTGGGGTATTTTAAAAATTATTATCAATGAAGTTACAAACTTAATGATTAAAAAGATTGAAAACAGGAGTGTGAATAGTTGAATGCAATAAACCTATCAATTTCCGTTTCTGGGCCCTTCGTAACGGATTTTCTAAAAAATATTTTTCGAAAAAGTGACCCATTGTAATAGTTTAATTGCATTAATAAATCGCTGGTAAAATTATAGTACAACGTAATTTTTGTGATGGTAATATGTTCCTCTTATTCTTGTTCTACCATGTGTGACGTAAATAAAACTTGATTTTTTCGGATTTCTCTTCCTTTTGTTGCTAGGTATTACTACCTGCTTCTCCCCAACTTGAACTTCGATAATGGAAGTCATTGGTAGTTCAATGGGAAGGGAGAGGGGGAGGGGAGTTTGTTGTTTTTAATTTATTATTATTGTCAATATTATTGTTATAATTATTGCTTTTGTTATCCCCTTACAAACGGTTCGTTTTTGTATTAGGAAATTAAAGGATAGCAGTAGCAGGATAGGCTTCTGCATATGCCGGAAACGGGAGCGCTCTATCGGCGAAACGCGGCGTAATGATCCCTCCCCACGCACCCAGTCCTATTTTCTTTTATGAATTTCTTCATTATAATTCAAGTTCAGACTTCTTCTGTATCACCTAAAATCCGGTATTCTACACATTTCCTTATTTTCAAATTGCCTACGTGGCAATAACTAATAACTTCACTTGAGTAATATATCACATAAAAAGTCCAGTCATGCAGCATGACCCCATGAGCGAATTTTTGAAGAAATCTTCGACATTTCAGTCGCTATTGATCGTGTAGAGAAATTTTAGTTTATGATTTTGAAAGACAAACATGGAATCAAATTATTAAAAATAATTAGGAGGTACTCATACTTTATTATTATTAAACTAATCATGTAGATTTAAAGACAAATGTAGGTAAATATTCATAGATTTCGATTTCCAATGTGGTCAATATTGAAGGCAGTTGAAATCTTAACAGTATCCTATCATAACATTAAAGAGAGCAAGCGAGAGAATCGGAGGACGGAATATTTCACAAAGTAAACTCATCAGTTGTGATTACATTTTTATTTATTTTTTTTTTTTTTTTTTTTTTTTTATTTTTTTTTAATTTTAACAAGCACCTACTACCTACGTTTTAAATAGCATGGTTCTAGGATTGGTTATACAGGGATACTTCCATAAGAGTAGTTCAATCTGAATTTGGACAATGTTTCATGCAAATATTACCGATTTTTACAACTAGCGAACGGCATTATTTCGATTTTTGACTGATTTTTCAACTTTGAAATTTTTGAAAACTTGATACATATTCTTATAGGAAATTTTACGCTGATTTCGAATATACCACATATTAGTATGCTGAAAAAATTATTTCGCACAACAAATCGCAAAAAACAGGCTATTTTGAAATTTTTGACTACATTTTTGAAAATTTCAACCCGAAGATGTAATCCGATCATGCTGGCCAACGAACTTGAACTTTCGTTTTGTGTCCTTAACATTTTAAAATTTGTTTGAAGTTTCTAGCACAATTCTACGGACAGTTATCGTCTGGAATGACACATACATACATATATACATACATACGTACATAAAAAGTTCCAGTCATGCAGCATGATCGTATGAGCGAATTTTCATAAATGGTCGTATTACATTTATGTTAAATTCTGTTGAAATTTGAGCACTTTGGGGACAAATAAAAATTTTATTATACATTTTATAGCAAACTAACTTTTTGTCAGTAATATTCCAATGAACAAACGATTTTGTGGGTTTTAAAAATTTTTTCAAGTGTTTCTATCGGTTTTTAGCTTATTTTAATGCAATTTAAGTACATTTTTCAGTACTATTTTGTGCATAAATTTTTAAATGTCCTAGTTCATGTTCGATTAATTTTTTTGGAGTAGCATTCTGCTAAAAAATAGAAATTTGCGAATTTTTAGCGGTTTTTTGCCTTTTTTAGTGATTTTTTAAGTAAATTTTTTTTAAATTTGACCAATTTAATGAGCTCAAAAATTGTTGTCCAACGAACTCATCCTTTCTTTTGAAATGCTTGATTTTTTGGCGAAAGAACGAAGTTTTTATCTCAATTCTATCAAGAGTTATCGTCTGGAATGACACATACATATATATATATATATATATATATATATATATATATATATATACATATAAAAAAGCGTTAAAATCCAGGAATCATTTCAGAATGCCTCAAAACAGATTTCGATGAAGAAAATTTTTGCAAAATTTTTCTTTTAAAATTTTTGGAGCCATTGCAATAGCTTTATTTTCTAAGAAAATTCCCTTATATTTTCTAAGAAAATTCGCTTAAAATGCGTTAAACTTCAGAATATGATTCAGAATAGCCTGAAACGGAATTCTGCATAAACATTTTTCAAAAATTCACATTCTACAAATTTTGAGGCGAGAGCAATAGCTCAATTTTCTTCAAAAATTCGCTAAAAGAAATATTATAAATTCAACTTGGACTAAGGTAGTGCATTGAATGTGCATTATTGGATAAGATACAAACTTCTATAATCTGAAGCATTAAGGTCAAGCCCTTCATCACTTTTTGAGACCGAAGCGTAAAGTTGCGTGGTCAGCTCCCTCATAATTTCTTCTTCCGTTGCTAAATAATGTTCATGAAACTCCATATTCACTGTTACGTCACATGAATACTCTATTCCACTGGGGTTCCGCACTCCGGGTTTGGAACATTCTAAGTTTACAATCCGGGGTGAATTTCCTATCCATTGATTGTCGGGACCTCAACGGTTGTTCAGTAGGTAGGTACTGTAGGATATTGTGGAAGGGATGCTCCAACATAATCGAATTTTCAAACTTGAAACGTCTCATTTTCAAAATTTGTGACATTTTTTGCCTTGTGGACATTCAAGAAGATTCATTGTTGTTGAGGTTTAATTTGAAGCGTGTGTGTATTGTACTTTCCAACCCCAACCTGTACTTTGCCCTAACTTTCTAAGAGGAAAGTGGGACGAGACACCCCAGAACTACTTGTCTCCGTAAACGTAAACGTAAAGTACAAAATATATTATGCGGAACTATTTGGCTCCATAGGAGTAATACTAAAGGAAGTATTACTGTATGGAACTACAAGGTTTCATAGGAGTAATACTGAAGGAAGAGGACAAGGTGCAAAGTACTGCTTTGGAACAACTAAGGTCTGTAGAATTAGTACTAAAGGTAGGCAGTTGAAGTACTATCATCCGGAACTAAAAGGCTCCACAGTGATAGCACTAAGGGAGAAGGAAGATGAAGTACTATCGTCTAGAACTACTAGGCTCCGCAGAAGTAGTACTTAAGGAGAAGGTAAGGTGATGGTAAATGATTGTCCTGAGAAGTTTGAATTAGGATCGTGAACTTCTCGGCTTGACCTGCACATTTATAGTCCCTGGAAACTAGAGGGAGTATGGCCAATGCTAGCGAGTGGAAGTGGTAGGTGCAGGTGTCACACAGGACACCTACCTGTAACAGATGTATCAGGACCTTGTGGGGCCAAGCCGAGTTATGTTTCGTATTTGTCAGGAAAATCTAGATTATAATATACACAATTCGTTGGCGCACAACAATTATTTAATAAATAATAAAACAATATGACTCGATAGAAAATTTAGCACTGAAGTATACTAAACGAGCAAGGGCATTTCAGAGAGGAAGGACAGAAAAATCTCTTGTGTGCCAACATAATTTGGGAAAAGGAAGGGATTTTCGAATCCAATGTAGTTGCAGAATTATTGATTTCTGTAGCTGCGACAGTTGCTATTAATTGGCATCTTATTTATAACTGGTAGACATCTGAATTTAACAAGCAGAAGGACTTTTGCCAAGGTAACGAAATATGCAACGTCTGGTAATAATACGTCGTTAATCATGACCTCTGAAATTAATCGACGATTAGGCTTATTAATTTTTTCCTTGTGGCAAAGTTGATCCCGGCAGACGAATTCAGATGCGCTTGAGAATGACGAGGGTTTGGTTCGCTTTCTTAGCGAGTTTCTTGGCCGTGGAAGTCGATGGTTTGTTTGGGCTGAGCCGTTCGCCGGAAATCTTCACCAGGACGAAGTATCCGACCATTTTTGGGAACAGCGCCATCGTAAGTATACATATATATGTTTAAACATGATAATATGACTGTAGCAGATCATGGTAAGACAAAATTGCTAATACACCTGGATTTGGTAACGAAATGAATTATCTTAATTAGGTAACACAATGGATAAATTAAGAAGTAGGGTAAACGTAACGGTAGCGGGCATGCAAAGGAGGATGGTCCCTTTTAAGTACGTCTCTCTGAAAGTAGGTCATGCAGGCTAGGCTCCGTATACTAGAGGGACGACCTATTAGGATTGACTTAGGGGAGTGTAGGACAACCCGAACATGAGAGAAAACACGCTGCAATTTATTACACAAAGGTTTATTATTTCTACAAACAAATAACAGCACCACACCAACAAACAGCCATCATAAACACCACTGATCCACACCTACAAACATCACTGGCCCATAGAAAATTATTTATCTAACTGAGTCCACCGTACATTATCGAATGATGATGTCACCTATCGGAAGAAAATAAGTAAATGAAATAAACAAATCAACTAACAAAAATTATTTAATTTTTATTGTTATATGTATATTGAAACCGTACCACTGTGAAGCAATAAAAAATTGGTGGACTCCGTGGGGATTCGAACCCCAGCTGCCCGCATAGAATGTAAGAATCTTGTAAGATCACCTCTTTTTAAGGTACATAGGTCTTGACTTTAATATACCCCTTATACGAACGGATGAACATACAGCAACACAGAAGATCTCATTCGGTTTGTTGAACCTCTTTGTCCATAAATCAAACCTTTCAATTTCGTAAGTTTAAGAGGTATAGAATTTTTAATACTTCAACCCTTAATAATACTACCCTTCAGGGTTGATTGATTCCGATGTCACTGGCATATCCACGACTGATGTGTGATTGTTGAGAAAAATTTCATAAAATTTAAGTGAGTTGATAGACTCATTGGCATGTTTAATCTAAAATCTCTGCCAAGTTGGGTGTGGCACATAGCTTCCTCGTTTACCTTCTTCTAACTTTCATCCAAATTTAAGAGAACTCGAACGACTAGAGAGTGAAAAGATGGGACATGATGGAATCTGAGTTTGCGCATGCGCAGAATGAAGTATTGATTGGGCAACAATGAAACTGATAAAGGACCATCTACAACCTAACCCGTGCATTCTCGGACAATTACATTGAAACCGGATGAAAACAGTGAAAATTTAGGTGGATACAAGAATTTCATAGGCGCATGCGCAGTAGCTATTAATGATTTTTTTTTTAAGCCACTGAGGCCGTAATGGCCTATTGTAGCTGGTATTAATGATACAATCATGTTGAAATTGATATAGGACGATCAAATCGTCATCCCCCAACTATCATCCGAATTTGAGCGAGATCGGACGACTAGGGGGTAAAAATGGAACAAAATTTGCGCATGCACAGAGTGTAGTATTGATTTAGCAACAATGAACTAGATATGGGACTGTCAACACTCTAACCCGCACATTCCCTGAAAATTTCATCCAAATCGGATGAAAACTGAGGAAAATAAGCTTGTTACAAGGATTTGCGGACACACACACACACACACACACACACACACAGACACGGAACCAAAGTTGTTCAGAATGGTCTAAAACGTAAAATGCGAGAGGAAATTTTGATTTTGGAGACCAAAATTTTTTCTCCCGAAAGTGAAAACAATGCTTTAGTTAGACTCGGAAGCAAAAACAAGAAAGGATTAAAAAATAATGTAAAGGAAAAATGAACGTGCAGGCATTTTGTACTTTTTTTTCTAAAGAGAATGAATCTAACGAAAGGAAGACCCAGCTGATTTTACTTTCACATGATCACTTCCATAGCTCCTCAAGAGGTTGTGGACCAAATTTCGCATGGCTCTAGGATTTACAGGTAATAAATTTTGTTCATTGCTAACCCAGCTGTTCTGACTACAACGCGATCAGTTTAAGTGGTCCACAAGAGGCTGAGAGCCAGATTTCAGGGCTCTACAGAATGTACAGTAGAGAAGTTAGCTTTATCGCTCACACAGCTGATCTGATTTCCTCCCAATCACTTCCAGTGATTCCCAAAGGCTGCCTACCAAATTTCACTGCTCTAGGATTTACATGAGAGAAGTTAGCTTTATCGCTCACACAGCTGATCTGATTTCCTCCCAATCACTTCCAGTGGTCCCCAAGAAGCTGTGTACCGAATTTCATCACTATTGGCTATACAGAAGAGAAGTTATCTTTAACGTTCACGCAGCTGATCTAACTTCCTCACAATCACTTCCAGTGATCCCCAAGAGGCTGCGTACCAAATTTCACGGCTCTTTACGGCTCACGGAAATTTGCTTTATCGCTCAGACAGATGATCTGACTTCCTCCTAATCGCTCCCAGAGGTCTTTATACCAGATTTCAGGGCTATAGTAGTCTGTCGAACCTCGGTTTGATGATAAATAAGGGTTTATGGCGGAATTCCGAAACGTTCAATTAGTGACTGTGTCTCACAATTTTAGCATGGAACATGCTTTAGCCTTGGACTACCTTACGAAAAACGTTACGCGGATGTGACACGAAATGTTTTATGTTTTCTCATGATTTTAATGTACAACCAAGCCGTTGCTGGGGAAATAAAACTTCTTTAGTTTTTATGGGACAAAAATCGTTCTCCATTCGTTGGAAAGCTCTCGATTTATCACGCATTTCTTTCGTACTTGTTCTTTATTTATGTCGTAGTTTTATATTTATTTATATAGTAAACAATGCCACTTGTTTTGTTGTCACTTGGTTGAGAAGTTAATCTTGGTTATAGTAATTGTAGACGCGCACCATAACAGAAAATTACCTAGACCTAGGTAATTCCTTCTAATTTCGATTCTATTTGTTGTATGAAGCTCCTGAAAATTTTGGTTTTTGTTACTTGGTCACTTCTGCCAGGCATGTTCCATGTTTCTTGAATTTTAGCCACGGGCTCTAAGTAATAACATCTGGGGTCAAGGGGCAGAGCCCCTTGAGAGGCCAGAAGGGCTGAGTTTTGTGTCACTTTTTATACTTTAGACCTCGCTATCGTAGTCTTTTAACTACAATAATTTCATTATAGTGATTTGTTTTTTGTTTTAAAAGAAAATGGATTTTACAATGAATCGTAAAAGTTTGGAACCAACGTTTTTCAAATTCAAATAATATAATAAAGTAGAATCCAAAGCAAACTTCCCCCTTACTGTTGAGAAGCTTTAGATTATGGATATGTCGATTCAAACGAGGCAAAAAACTTCAAGTATATCAATATCACCGGTTATTGCTTTAGTGTCGAAATGTTCTCTTGGGTAACGGAACAAGTAGTAAGCCTGGTTACAACCTCATCACGTTATTTACCTTGAGGATTGTTTATAGTTCATTAACAACTACGCGTGACGCTCAGCTGCATTTATTTTCAAAACGGTTTAGGCAGAGTAAGATTACTGAGTAAATGGAGATCTTTAGCTACGAGTGGTGAAACATTTTCTTCGGATGAAAACTGGCGCAGTTACAAGGAGGAATACTTTATGGGTAAGAAAATTGGAACTATTCATTCGACTGTTTTCAGAGGCGCTTCATAGAAGGAAATGGCTACGGCTACGAGAATTACACTGTCACCACAGAGGACGGCTACATCCTGAATCTCAACAGGATCGTCCACCCCAATAGGACTGGATCTGATCGCGGATATCCTTTATTGCTCGTGAATGGATTCTTCATGCAGTCCGAAGCCTGGCTTGTGCAACAGAGGCTCGACTCCAATATTGGTAATAAACCCTTATAATTTTACTTACCTATATATTTATTAACTAACCCTTATTGAAGCAAACCGAAGATAACCGGCTACTCCCGATATCACATTTTTCATGATGAGAATAGAGTCACGTCATTTCGGATTTGTTTAGACATTGGAAAAAGATGATTTGGAACGTCAAGAGATGGTTAGGGATGGACCTCTCTCAACCATCCCTAAACATCTCTAGACGTTCCTAATCACGCATCCAAAAACACATTGACCGACCCCGAAACTACAGGGTGACTTAATGCGACGAAATGTGTGGGTTGCGAGTGACTAAATTAGTGTACATTGGGTTTACTCGTAAATATTTGAGTTGCTAGGGGAACCGAAGGCGAACGAACATTGCCGGCCAACTTCGGGTCCATTCGGTTTGCTCTCAATAAGGTCCACTTATTATAATCATTATAATCGTACTGACTTATAATTTAAAGAACATTTTTACTTAATCCGTTTGATATCGCAAGGTAACTTCTTCCGCTATCGTGTGAGTTTTTAGGTACTCGAATAGACTCATCATCGAAATCCATACAAAAGGAGGGATACCTTTTCCCGGCAGACTGACTACTTGAATAGCAAAGAAGGACTTGAAAATTGAAATAGTGGTTATCTAAGGTTACAATTTTATTGATTAGAGATGATACCCCTCCAAAACCCAAACAAGCCACCACATTATTTCACTTTTCATACAGTTATCTTAACAATGTATCTTGTTGTATGTTCAGAATTAATTTATTCATTACTTACTAGCCCTCTCTACCAATTAGGGGTGTGAAAAAATCGATGTTAGAATCGATTAAATCGATTTTTTGGGAAAATCGAAAGAATCGATTTTTGGGAAAAACATCGATTAATAATCGGACTTTTTGGGTGGTACTGTTTTAAGCCACATTTTAGATTTTATCGTACAAACTAGTCGTACATTTTTTTCCTTACGATTTGTCGAAGAAACGAGGTGTTAAACTCATGATCGAACGAGATGACGCGAACTTGTCATCAACAGCAACGACTAATAAACTCATGATTGATTCGTCACGTTAGCCGTGACTAGCAATGAGAATGAAACAACAACATGGTCAATGATTACTTATCAGTTTTTCAAATCTATGTTGTTGTTATTCGAATCCAAGCGGAGGAAAAGCTTTTTTCTGTATTTTATTTGACTTGAAAACTTTTCTTTTTTTTAACAATGTTAATAGTGAAATTTTTCGTCATCCTTTCTCTTTCTCAATTTAAATTGACAATATTGACGCCCTTAAACATATAAGGACACATTCACAAGACAATGAGTGATAAATCAACCAGATTTCCACAGTTTCATATTAACAAATACGACGAAACATTCCAATCTCTAAGGTACCCTTTGGGATGTTGATGAGGCCACAAAAAAGGCAAAAAACGAAAGTTCGGAAGTACTGAATCACTAAATATAAGCTCTGACGAGGCCGATAATGGCAGAAGCGCTTAGCTATAAAACATTTTAAAAATTTGAGAAGCCTACTGTGAAACTCTCAACCCTCAAAAAGTACTACCGTTTAAAAGTTCCTCTATATGTATAAAAAATTTAAGTTTTCGAATGGTACAATTTTTTTTTTAAATACATTTTATACCTATTACCTAACATTTTTATAAATTTTCATTTTTTATGAGTGCCTTTTTATTCACCTTGCCTTATTTGCCCAGACAGTAGAGGTGTTACTGGGCATACCAGGGTTCATCCATGGGCATACCATGAAGTGCTCTTCAGAATTACTTTAAAAAATCAAATTGAGCCATTGAATTAAAGAGGTTAAATTTCATACGATTTTAATCGATTTAAATCGATTTTTTGTCCAAAAAAATCGATTAAATCGAAAAGGGGGAAAATCGATTTTTTCACATCCCTACTACCTATGGAAGACGTGTGGATTGCAGTTAAAATGGTCATGCAATATCTGCTTGATGGTTACCAAAAATCAGGTTCATGAAGAAATTAAACATATTGACCAGAGGTATAATGTCATTGTCCAGGTTTGGCAATTTATTTATTTAGATTACACGGAATCAAGCGACTCTGTACATATTAGTACGTGAGAAAGCCTAATTAATTTACAATACAAAAGCTGGTAAGTATATATCTGCTCTCACGATTACTTCATTTGACCAGAACCTACCTACTGGTTCTACAGCCCGCAAAAATCAGGTTAGTGACTTTTTGGTCTGATAACTTCTGAGACTGGCTACTTGAAGTATATAGAATGGAATAATAAAAGTTTTGGAGGGAGTTAGGAAAGTTGGGTTGGAGGGGTTCACCTCTACAACACTGTTCGGGGTAGGAGGATGAAATAGTGTTGTAAGTAGGTAGATACTTGAGTAGATTTTGTACTTAAGTACTTTTTCAAGTACTATAAAAGTTGCACTTCAAAACATGGGTAAATGAGGACTGGAGATGATGCGACTACATCGATTTATGAGAGTCAAGCTCTTGAATAGTACTTGAAAAGTCAAGCACAAGTACTTGTACTCAGTTGTTCAAGTTCTTGTACCTACTTGTACTTTATACTTGTACTCGTTTTTTCTGGTAACTCGTTACTGGTAAGTAACTGTTACTTTTAGCTGATATCGAAATGCAGGTAACTGACTTGCACTTTCCCGAAACTAATGATCATGCCAACCCCTGCTTGTACTGCTCCTTCCTTAATACGTAGTTGTCTCAACTTTACTTTTCAGCAGAAAAGAATCACTTCTCAATGCATATTACATTGTTGTTTCAGCCTTAGTTTTTGCGAATCACGGATATGACGTATGGTTGGGAGATCAACGAGGAAGTATGAGGTCAAAACATCACGTCAATCTTACGACAGATGATAAGGAATTTTGGAATTACTCGTGAGTTTCACTTACAATCTCGTTTAATTTAGATTTAATAAATCATAGATTGCAAAGTGTATCTTTGTACATTTTTACTTGGTTATCAATCTAAGGATTAAAGAAATTTATGTAGGTAATTAATCAGAAAAGTCAAAATTAATCAAGAATCTGTTCAAAAATAGCCTATTGAATCAATCACTCTACATTTCTAGAATCAGAGAAATACACTCGCGTACATGTGTCTTAGCATGATATTTAAGAAATATCTGGTGAGATGCTCTACACACTTTCTTAACATATTCGTATATTCTAAGAAGCCTCTTTCATTTTGATACGTGCTTAATGTCGTAAGCTGCTGGGTATTTTTGCTACAGGTACCCATAAAAAGTAACTCGGTACCTAAGTTTCATCAAAATTGTTGAAATCGTTGGGGAGGAAATGCTAAAACCAGTTTCTTTTTCTTCACTTATTTCCGTTTGTTTGCCACAGAATAATTAGGAACTCTGCAGGAGCTTTATTTTTGGGAGTTCTATGATTCGAGTCCCGATTGGACATAATTTTTAATGTTGTACCTAGTGGTTCTAACGCCCTTCGCCTTCTATGATCAAACAAACAAAAGGCACTTACCTACATGCTTTTGATACGTAAAGATGTTTCCAGTTAGGGTAAATACTCATGTTTTTGAACGGTTTTATGTTGCGAATTTAACTAGTGAGAACTTAAATTTAGTACCACAGACTTTGGCAATGAGTAATCGTACAGTCTACGTGGATAGTTGTACTTGATTGTACACCCCTGTTACTATGCATGCTTGACCACCAACGTCAGTAAGTCAAGAATCTCGGCTTATTTATAAACCTCAAAAATACCTACGTTACAGGAGCTCACGACATTCTGGAAGAACATTTCAGGCCGAATACAAATTTTTCATTAGCCTTTCAATGCGATCGTACAGAAATTAACAGTCTTTGGGTATTTCTTGACAGTCCTTACATATCGTTATAAAGATTCCGCGATTACTTAGATAGTAAAACACCAGTTGTCCGGTTCATAACATTGAATACATGATGCGGAAGTTGTATGCGTAGTTGCCTCTCGTCTTGGAGTTCTGATTATTAGTTAGCTAAATTAAATTTTCCTGTAGCTTGTACATTTCTCATCTTTGTTACCAATTGCTTATATGTAAAAAGGTTGACCGACTCGAATAGTATATCCTGGTGCCTCTTGAGATAACTACAATACGGCTTCAATACATTCGTATTGCATTTTATCCAGCTCATCTGATTATCAAAACTTCATATTTTTGAATAGTCAAATAGAACCGAACCTTTCAAACGAATGAAATGTGACAGGTTGCTTCAATCTTTGGCCTTCATCAATCCCACGAGCAACAGAGAACTTTAATTGCAGTACCTACCCCAAGCTCTCATTGCCTTCGATTTATGACTAATCATTAGCATTGACTGCAATCCAGAAGATGCAAAAGACACACCAGGGTATACATATTCATCAACTATAGGTAAATTGGTATTTAGACACATACAAATTTAGAGCGATATACATCATAACGTACACAAAGTTTATTTGATTTCTCCAATTCGGATTTTCTGGTCGAATTAATTTCATCTAATACAAAGACCAGAAACGTGGCGATTTCTGAACAAAAAAACAATAAGCACCGTTCAAAATGCTACATACAAGTAAAGCATTAGCACTTCATAAAATGGCGCACTTGATATCACCATGTCATAATATAGTTGATTAATACCAATGTATCTATAAACTAGATGTAAAATGCCTAGTGCAATCATCAGCATCTAGTGAGAAAAGATTATTGTTATCATTATTATTGAATGAAGATTTTTCTTACATTATACTTACTGAATGTCAATAAATTCCTACAGTTTTCCATAAATTCCTCAGATTTCACGAAACTGGATTGTATGACCTCCCGGCTTTCGTCGACTTCGTACTGAATAAAACCGATTCCAAAGACCTCATCTTCAGCTGCATGTCGATGGGCTGCGCTTTCCACGCCGTCCTCGCCACCCAGAGGCCTTCCTACAACCAGAAAATCCGAGCTGCCGTATATTTCGTCCCGCTCGTCAATAATATACGCAGAACAACGGATATGATTTCATCCATGTATTTGTGGTTCAGATTCCAACCACTAGCGGTGGTAAGATATTGAAAAAGACCTCGTTGACTGGTTTTCATTTATTTTAAAACGAAGAACGCCGACAACGTAAAACAAGAAACCCGAGTAAGAATGATCAAAATGAGAATTACCGTAAACATTTTGAAATTGTTGAATTTAGTTCATCAGATTTGAAAAATCTTAGGGGTGTTCTATAGTGCTGCCTCGAATTTTTCAAAACGACATTTCCTCCTTTCAAGCCACCGTTTTCTAATCTTAAAAAACACAATTTGGAATTAGTAGATTCTTATATCTCAAATTAAACATTAAAAAATACATTGGTTTTTCGGAGTGGACAGAAAAAGGGGTGCATTACTGGAGTTATTGTCTAGAGAAATACTCAATTACTAATCGGTGATAACCAGAAACAATAACACAGGTATTACTGATGACACAGGTATACAGAAAACATGAGTAGCAATTTCTGTTTGGGAATACAGTTTGTCGTATGAGATCACTATACGTTTTGTATTTTTCAACCCTATAATAAATATATTATTGTCATGAATACATGAGTAGCAATTTCTTATTCCAATAACGAGACGTTCGCGAACAATCAATTTAAGACACGAGACTCTAGACCCTGACCAACTAATCTAAATTCTTACTAAGGGATTGACTACTTGATGTAATGTATTTTTGAGATGCGAGCGTAGCGAGCATCCAGACCACCAATTCAAACAGAAAACTGATCTGTGTAAAATCTCATGGCGACTGGAGTGCTGGGAATGCCACGCTGCGGGTAATCAAACTAGAGAGCGAGTCAGGGTCTAGAGTCTCGTGTCTCAACTTGACTGTTCGCGAACGTCTAGTATTCCAATATTATTGCATCTTAACTTCTTAAAATTCTATCGAACTGTATATCCTCTATATCTATATCATCAGCAGTGCCTGTGTTATAGTTTCTGGTTGTTACCGCGGATTGGTTGGTGGAAGGCAGTACTCAAGTTTTGCTTCCTCACGACCAAAGGTAGGGAAGCTTTGTGTTCGTGATTGAAGTCGAAAAAATTGTCAAAATCAAAATATCCACTTGCTTTTTGTGTTTTCGAACGTGGTGATCAATTTTGGGTCCGTATCTGTCGGTCTGTCTGTCTGTCTGTGGTAAATCCTTGTCACGCCCAAAACTATATCAAGTTTTAGACCGATTCCAATTAAATTTTCAGAGATGGTGCAGATTAGCTTCTATAGGCCTCCTATAATTTTCAATGCCATTGAATCAATAGTAGCTTGTGCGCATGCGCAAACGTGTATTTCTCATAACGTCGATTTTTCATGATCTGTTGGTCCAATTTCGTTCAAACTCGGTAGGTAGTTGGATATATGTTCTAGAAATAAGCCCTATAAATTATACCGCGGTTGTTGGAGTAATAACCACTGCGCATGCGCGAAACTAATATCTATTGACACAGGCAAAACTCCGAGGCTAACTAATCGATTTTGATGAAATTTTCAGGAATTCTGCGGGATAGCTTCTAGACGGTCCGCTATAAATTTCATTGCCGTCGCATTAATAGTGGTCTGTACGCATGCGCAAACGTTAATTTCTTATATCGTCGATTTTGCATCATCTATGGGACCGATTTAGTTCAAACTCGCGGAGTAGACGGGTATGTGCTCCAGAAAGATGTCTTATGAATTATATGCGATTGGTGGAGCGATAACTACAGCGCATGTGCAAAACAATAATTGATCTTCACAGACAATACTCTGTGACTGATGGGCGTGCGGTTTAGCTCCTAGACGCTTCCCTATACATCATTGCTGTTGGATTAATATTAGTCTGTGCGCATGCGCAAATGTCAACTTATAACGCCAATTTTCTAATCATCTGTAGGTCCGATTCCGTTCAAACTCGAATGGTTGTTGGGTCCAGGGTGATAACCCTTTGTATTTTATCGCGTTCGCTTGAATAATAGGTAACTCTTGCGGATGCGCAAAACCAATATTGGACAACACTCCAAGAATAATAAATCGATTCCATCCAACCATTATGCTGCCTCAAAAAACAAAAATTATTTTGTATCAGGGAGATAGAGAATTTAACGTGATTTCGAATGGTAACCTTGAATTCAACATTGACTAGAAATTAGGGAGGTTACAGCAGTTTCAGTGGCATCAAAAAATTTGATTTCTGAAAAATCGTTTTTTAACCAAAAACTATGAGCGCCAGCTCAATTCGCATTTAAAAAAATTGGGAATGGGGTGTATATATATATATAATTGGTATTCATTTATTTCATTCTATTTTATTTTATTTATTATCATTTATTTATTTGTTTTTAGTTTTTTGCTCACCCATTCACTTTTTCCCATACCATCTTACAAGTGCTAATCGCTTAATGGTTTATGATTAGCCTTTTACCACCCTTTACCTACTATATAGTTATGTGAGTAATGGTTTATGTTGAGATTTCGATTAAATTTGGGAATAATTTCTTCTACTGGTTGTTACATATATCTACATACCATTTTTTATAAACAAGCCAAAAACAAGCCAAAATAAATGATGCAATTTACATTTATCGTAATTCAAATCGCCATTATCCATTTTCAACATAATTTAATTGTATTTGTGTAGGATATTTTTGAAAAAGCCGGAGTCCAGGATTGGTTCCCACCCATGGGAACTCTGAAGAAAGAACTTTTCTACATATGCCGACCCATCCAATATAGTGGAGGTACCGCTGGTCTCAGGCTGTACTGGGGAAATGCATTTCACATACCGGCAGTGAGTTCCATTGAACTACTCTCGAATTTAATAATAGTAAACATATTGGTAAGCAAAGCAGCATTGACAGCATTGGCATTTGGTAGCATTGGTTTTGTTTAGCAAGACCTTTTGGCATGTTACATATTTAAACGTAATCCTCGTTAAAATCTGAGCAATAAAATACTTTCTACGACATTGTATTCTTAAATTCAAGTATACGGTGGAAAAAAACGCTGCAATTTATTACATAAAGGTTTATTATTTATGTATTAGACAGCCCTTCTACGTAGATCTCTGGTCCATAATTATTAAACGCCGCTTATAGTATATTTAGTATCGGAACTCGGAGCTTCGGACCTCACAAATGGGTTCAATCCATTACAGCAGCGGAATCTCACAATTTTACGCTTTTTAATATAGTTGATAAACAAAACAATTTATTACCAAGTCATCTTTCCAACACATAAAAGTGTTACCTATACTGTATATTGATATGATATAATTGGTCAAATTTCAAAAAATGTGGTGACAAAATCACTGAAAATGGCTAAGACTTGTTAAATTGATATTTTTAGCATATATTTGACCAAATAAAGTTTATCAACTATGAAACAGAACATTCAAAAATTTATGTACGAAAGTATGCTAAAAACTTGAAGATCATTAAATTTTGTTTTAAAAAATCTATAAAATTGCAAAAAATAGCCTAAAATCCAAAATCTCTTTTTGATTCGAAGAGTATCATTTAGAATACTTTTTTTTTCCATAAAATAAATAGCTAACATTTTCTTTTCACTCATAAATCTCCAATTTCTATACAACTTGAAATATACAAAAAAGACACTTTTTCACCTATTTTTGGCTCATAGCACCCATGAGAGTGGAGCGATCGAGCTGGCGAGAAGTTAGGACCAACTAGACCCCAAGTGGAGTCTATGTGCGTAAGAACAGATTTTTTAAGTCAATTTTAAGGATTTTTATGGCCCGGACGGCGGACGGACATTTCAAATTTGGATTCTATGCACCTTGAAACGTAAAGTGACAAAGTTTGAGGGGGGGTTATAAAATTTTTTTGCTATACGATCACATAGGCTTATTATTGGAAATAATAAATCAAAAAGTAATAAAAGTCTGCCAAGTTGGGTGCGGCACAGAGTTTACTCAAACCCGTAACATGAACGAATAGATCATCAAAATGTTTGGGGTATGGAGGATTTCTTTGGAATTGAAGCTTAATCGGACAATTAGAAAATTATGCTTGATGATAATTGTAATAATAAACGCCTTGAAATATCTAGGCTTTAATTAGCACATAAGCAATGCATATCTAGACAAGCTAGAACATGGAATGAATTAATTTATGTTATGTTTAAGCATGAGCGAAAGCTATCTGTGAGACGGAACGATGAAGTTGATTGGAGATCATCTACAGCCTAAGTCATACAATACTGAAAATTTAATCTAAATCGTATGGATACTATAGAAAGTTAAACTTGTTGTGCGGATTTGAAGTTCTAAGGATACGATCGTGATGAAACTCATATGGGGTAATCAAATCGTCATTCCCCTACTGCTCTCCGAAAATGAGTGAGATCAGAAAATAAGAAAAGCCCATAAAAAAATGACGCTTCATGGATTTTACATTTGCACCTACGCAATAAAAACTATCAGTTATCAGTAAATTTTCAGAAAATTTCATCACAGTCGAATGAAAACTGTGGTGTTGTGCTTGTTACAAGGATTCTGCCATCGAGCATGCGCAGCAGCTACTAATGATACAATCATGATGAAATTGAAATGGGATACTTTTATTGTCTTGTTCCAACTATCATCTAAATATGAGCAAGGTCAGAAGACTAGGGGGTGAGAAAAAGATGATTGATGGATTTTACGTGTGTGCTTACGTAAACTGATAAATTGATGTGTCAGTGATAAAATTGGAAGATAAGATAAGACTCTTGAAAATTTAACTTTACTGAATATGGATGTTACTATTAAAAAATACCTTAACGCATTGGTTGATTCGCTACCTACTTTTTTAGGACTCGATGTGCTACATGATTGCATCTCTTGGCGGGGCGAACATGAAGAGCACAAAACACATCCTCCAAGTTTACGACACAGGTGAGTGAAAATAAGAATTAAAAAAAAATTAGGTACTTTTAACAGGTGCATTACAACTTGTGTGCTGTAAATCATGAGTGTAAAAACGTACTATAAAAACGTTTTATTGTACTTTTTCGCCTCTCCCAACATCTTCGCAACTCTATGTCTCGGTGGAGTGTGAATGCTTTCCCCGATTTCGATTTCACAATTGAACTAAACAGAATAAGAGTGATATTATCAGCTTATTATTACTTTGGAGCTTGTAACTTCATACGTCTCAAGATGTGTACATTCTCTGAGCTTCATTATACCTCTTCGGGAAGGCCAGTTGGGTGAAGAAGATACAAGCTGGATAGAGATATCTTTGGTTGTGGAAAAAATATATACGTGAGTAGTCGGATTGATGTCTTAAAAGTTCTCCCCACCGCGCTGCTGCTATCCAACGGCTGATTTGCTGATAGGAGGTCCTACAAAGATGAGTGGAGCTCATTGGTCTACGATGTTGACGTAGAGGCCACTACGACTGCAGATTTTAAAGCTGCAGATGCTCACCACAGATTTTTCGTACTGGGATGTAAGTTAGGCTCCCTCGAATTGTCGCTCCTGGTTCGCAGTTTAGTAGTTGGTTAAATATTTTATTGGAAAAACCCATCGTTTTATAAATGTCGGGATACGACAAATTTGAGCGATATTCGACAAAGTGGGTCAAATTCAATGAAAAACAAATCGAAATGGCGTCATATATCGAAGTCGTTAAGAGTATTAGCCAATATGTGTTGGTACTGTCTTTTTTTTTTTTTTTTTTTCAAATAATAACTTTATTTGCATATTTTAGTGCAATACAGTTATGCTAATATTGTAATTAGCGTCTGGCGACACTACTAACATGAGTGTGGTGAGGTCACTGCTCAGTAGCAGTCCTCACGAAGTATTTTGTAAAAAATCAGCATCGAATTATGTTCGATATTATAGTATTAATTTAAGTAACAATTTTAACAGATTAATAGGAACATAGTTCTTATATTATCACATAATAGGAGGGCAGTTGTTAACAAATTATTCTAGAAAGTCCGGTGGGCATTTTATTTTGAGTCTTCCACACGATCTATTTCCCGGGAGATTTATTGCTGTTGACTGTAATAGTTGATTTCTATGGCCAGCCATCGATGAGTGCAGTTGATTGTAGCGAGTTTTCATCGTTTCTGTAATCAGCGGGACTTCCAGGTCATGGTGTATTAACAGTGGCGTAGTTTGAGGAGGGGCAGGGTGGGCAAAGCCCCTCCATGAATATTACAGAGGACACAGAAGTTCGTGGTATGTCAATCAAAACTAATAATTTTACACTTCCAACTTCAGTACCTAACACCTTCAATTGGAGAATGAAGGTAATCAGTAAAAAAACAATTACTATTATAAGTATACGGATCCGGTTGCCTAGCAACTTTAAACGCTCTTAGAAAAAATAAATTCTTATTAGGTTCCTTTGTGTGAGGGCAAAATGGCGTGGATATTATACAGCCCCTAGTAGAGGAGTATATAATCACCTAGTCAACGGAAAGGAATGTGGATACTACAAACTGAAATCAAGTCGTTTCTTACTACCTTCTGGGCTAGCCCACATGCGATTTTTCCCTAGAAAATATTCATTGCTCAGTATTCACCGGATTTCCCTAAGAACTTCCCTTACTTTTTACTGTCTACTTGATCAAGCTTGGTTGTTTCCCGTATTCTTTTATTAATTTCTGATGGTTGGTAGGTATATCGTTTTTGTTATACCATTTATGAATTAAATCACAGTTAAAATAAAGAAAAAAATAAACAATAAATAGAAGCCTTCTGTGGCGAATGAAATAGCTTAATAGAAAATATTAAAGTAATCTATTGTAGCAATTTTTCTATTATAATCTAGCATATTGCTGATTTGAGTTTGCTTTGTTTACATTTTGTTGTTTGTCCTTCTCGGTTTCTTGCCCCGTTTTTTATTCCGCATATTTATGTACTTAATACAGTTGTGTGATATTGTCCAGAAAAGGGGTTTTTTGCGCTGAAGTAACAATTGAGGATAAACCTGGAGAGAGAAACGACCACATACCTAAATATATGATTTTGCAAGCAGCAAGTTTAGTTTAATAGTATGTATATAAGCCTTGTGCTCCTCAGTTCATCCAGTAGGTATTCGTATTTATCGTAGTTTTCAACGTTCTGATTATTAGTTGATTGGATAATATTTTTTCTGAATGGTATTAGGTACGCTTTAATAATCCATAGGTAGGTTTGTGAATATGAAAGCGCACGTTATTTCAAATCATTACAAAAAACCATGCTACTTATTTGAAAGTTTGACAGTTTATTATACAGTTTTCGTATATTCAACAACAAGTACTAGAAATTAATACTAAAACTGTAAAATAAAATGAAATCCTTGACTGTTGCCCCTCCATGAGAAATAACTTAGCAACGCCACTGTGTATTATACTGTTTCTCACATACCATGGCTCGGAGGAGATTATACGTAGTATACGGTTTTGTATGACCTGTATCCTGTTGTTTTGGCTGTCGGATACTGAGTCCCAGAGTCCACACCCATTCAGCCATACTGGTCGAATGATCACCATATATAGATTAATTTCTTCAACCTGAGTGGTAATCTGGATGTTCCTTTTAGCTGGAACTTCAGCTGGGCAAGGCGATGACGGATTTTGATTAGTATTGAGGTGATGTGGGCCCGTGTGAGTTTAGAATCCAGTATCATTCCCAGATATTCAACATGTGGTTCTTGAGGTATAATCTAATTGTTAAGGGATAATGGTACATAAGAGATGTTCCTTTTAAGGGTAAATTTAACAACTACGGATTTTTGTGGGCTTAGCTTCGTTCTCCATTTTGAACACCAGCGTTTAATCGAGTGTACATGTTGCTGTAGCTTCTGAGTTGTTTCATGACAAGTCCCTTTGCCTTGAGTTGACACAATAATGTGATAAATTAAATTTTTATGATTGTGAAAAAATTATTTGATTACAGGTGATTTTGCTGAGTACGATTACGGAAGAGAAGAGAATATGAAGAGATATGGGAAAGAGTGGGCTCCCCTCTACAACATGAGCAAAATCACATCTCCTATCGCTATTTACTACAGCGATGCTGACGTTTATTCTTCACCAAAAGTGAGTTGAAGTGGTCATGTTATGTGGTTATATACTAGTAAAATAGGTAATAGTCAAATAGTTGGATTTGGCTGATGTAGACTGTATATGAGTTGCAGACCACATGCGGTAGTTATAATTACTGAAAGTACGATTAATAACTTTTATTAATCATTTGGATTTGTTAATCATTCGAAAAAAAGAAAGAAAAAAAAACCACGTGGCTCTGAAAATATTGTTAAAAGCGGAGATTTTTACGCCGCAACAAAATTTACCAGTAGCGTCATATATGTATTACTCAAATTTCAAAAAAGTCGACCAAGTTGAGTGTGGGACATAGCTTTCTCGTTCCTCGAATATATAACGAGAATGTATAGCTCATTGAAATGTTTTAGATGCGCTTAAAATATTCCATAGCAAATATCTATTTTATGGTTGGGGAATAGTTGAGTAAATGGAGCGTAACATGTCAAAATTGGTCAATTAGGGAATGAGAAAATGATACATGATAGTTGATAGTGATGATAATGCGTCATGACACACACACAACATAGAGACTGTTTGACTGATTTATTTATGAATCTGATACAATTAGGACCTTCAGGTCCTCTCTTACATCATACCAGAAAAATTAAGATATGTACAAATTCAAACAAATTGTCTATCTTCTAAACATTTCTATAGTTGGTTGTTATGAAAAGTGTGGTAAGCAACGGTTATAATGATTAATTTTAAAGATATAAGTACAGAGTAATAGCTTAATTGTTGTCATCTATATTATCTTGTTGTGACATATTAAAAACGAGAAAACAAAACTAATCTTTAACAACAATTGATACTTTTTTAGCAATTCCGATTTGAAATCTTTCTTAAATGATGAGACAGATTTATTGATATCAAACATTTCAGTATTACAGTTGAAAATGCGGATCGCTTGTACTTGGAACGATTGCCCTAAGAATTGTGTCCTATGTATCGGGATTTGCATCAAATTGAAAGCATTTCTTGTGATATAATTGTGAATTTGTGACCTAAATTCAAAATGTTCAAATAAATAGATTGGTCTTTTAAATTTAAATATTTTGAAGAGTAATAAACCAATTCGATAGGTTCTCCATTCCTCTATTTTTAACAATTTGGCTTTTCTATAGTATGGCGTTACATGGTCATATATTGGAAATCGAAAAACAAATCTCAAGCAGGCATTCTGAGCTCTTTGTAGAGAGAGAGAAGAGAAGAAACGAGTATTTTTAGAATGGTCTAAAACGTAAAAAGAGAGTGGAAGTTTGTAGAATTTTTTTTTCTCCGCCCGAAAGTGAAGGGGATGCTTCCAATTCCTATAAGTATATTCGGAAGCAAAAATCACTAAAAATAGGAAAAATGGCTAAAATCGTTGAATTTAAAGTCTTTATAAATCTACTGTCTTCAAATTACGTTCAAGGGAGTGGAGAAGACGGTGAAATCCATCGGCGGCCCGAGTTACGTCTGCAAGCTTCCCAATTTCAACCATTTGGACGTCGCGGCTGGTACGTCCTTCCGATATGTTTTGCCAGACGTCGTGGAACTTTTGGATTCCCTCTCTGGAAAGACGAACTCGGCGAAATTGAAGTCTGGAAAATGCCCGTCGATGGAGTGGATCAGAAATCTTCAATGATTTTAACCAAATAAACTGACTTTTACAACCCAGTTCACATTGCTAAGTTACCTTGTTTTACCTGTATGACGTTAAGAAATTCGCATCTCAGACAATTTAATATTTTCGAGATGTACATATATCTATATTGATAATTAAATAAAGTGTAAGTGCTTTTGTTGGTTCAAGTATTGGAATTAGATTAGAAATAATTCTCGACCCTTGAGGTATTAAAAGTTTTAGCGGATTACTATAATTATGTTAACAGTGTATAGAGCCTTCAATTTCCACATTTTAGCTACCGAAGACATAATATTATTTAATGGTTTTGACCATTAAGGCTCAATATTAAGTTTCGAGAATGGCCACAAGTAACTTGAGAAAAAGAATAATCATATATTCGAAACAAACTAAACATGATACAAACTAAATATGATCAAGAATATTAAAGAAGAATCATATTAGAAAAATATATTAGAAGAATCATGTGATAAAGAATATTCATAAACAAACATAACTTCCTCCCCCATTGATGACCGTGACGATTGTTTTTACCAAAACGCAACATTTCAAATTTTCCCGTACACAAGATAGTTTTGGATCGATATCAGAAGTATGAAATGCCATCACAAATTTCAGCAAACAGTAAATGCACTACAGCTAGATGAAAACTGACGTTACCGAAATGCTTTGACTCATCCAGCCTAAATTAGTTACTTAACTACCTTGGTAGGTACCTATCCAAGCTTGATTTCCCAATTTAAGGGATTTTTTATTGAGACATATGGAGAATTGTACCCATGTATTTATTTCTTATCTGATGAGGTTTCTATGGTTTTCTGTGTCGCAACCCTTCCATCTACTGGTATCCTCCTATATCATACGAGTTTATTGGAATGGGAAGGTAGGCTATTAATTAACAAATTTTTTTTTTATTTTTTTTTAAACATGGTGGGTAACTTCTATTGACTTTCAAGTAAAGATGGTGAGCCTCAGTATGCTTGGAGTGGTTTCTTTCTCTTCTTTTTTTCTTTTTCTTTCTTCTTTATTCGTAACTTTCGGAGAGTTGGCTGTCACACCGTGGTAGTGCAGCTCCGTCTTCCAATCCCAGGGACCTAATCTTCTTCCTAGTCCCACGTAGTCTCATGGAGACTGCCCTTATTACAGCTAGCTGGGTTTTCACTTTCACCCATCCCAGTATGTGTGAAAAGGGTCGTGACCACTTGTCAGCCAATACTCCTGCCAGGCGACGTGTGAAGACGTCATATTCCCTGTGCATGACTCCATCACAAGAAACAACTAGGGGAGTGAACGAACCCCGGAGGTCCTCTGCAGCTTGGTTATATTTTTGATGTTTCTCGGTAGCAGCTCGATTCGAAATTACTGTCCAGTTTTGAGAACAAATTGCTATAAAATTCATAGTGCATCTTTGAACTTATACCCAACTACCTTTCTAGTTTGAACGAAATCAGAAGGATAGATTATAAAAGACTGACGTTATAAGAAACACGTTTGCACACAGGCATACGCCATTATTGACCTGAGCAAATTATAAGGAACAATCTATAAGTTATCCTACATGATTTCTGGAATTTTCATAAGAATCAGTTCATCAGTTTCGGTGTTTGAACAATTTATTTCACTAATATGTCATACATGAATACCAACAATAATTTTACGCATGATTGTACGATTATATACATTCAGAAAGGTATATATGGATGCTGCACAATATGACGTACTTTGTGATATATGCTGAGGCTCGACTGAACAGACAAATTGCTGTATACCATCTCTGCAGACTGAAAATAGAGACAATATATTCCCTGGTATCCAAAAGATCGTATTAGACAAAATTCGGCCTTTAAAGAAAAATAAATAAAAACAAACGCTGCAAATGTTTACACAAAGGTTTATTATTTCTGTATTAGATTGCCCTTCTACACAGATCACTGGTCTGCGATTAATCGCTTGTTAAGTCGCCTCCAGGAGGATCCCCAGTCGTCTCCCGTCGCCTGTTAAAAGTTCTGTCTCACTGCTTCTCATCGCGACGCTCGGTATCGCTTCCAGTGGAGGATCAAGCTGAAATAATGCGATTTTTTTTTTCTTTCATGAAAATGGTCTACATACCTCCTTCTATGATCTCCATAACCGAATGTTTTGCTAAAACAACTTTCACGGAGTGCTAGAAGATGTTTTCAGGTAACGATTTTTTAAAAGACTGAGACGAGACATTCATAGGCTGTGTCGGTTTGACATACATCGTTTACTCATACGGCTCAAGTTTCACTTCCCCACTTTTAATTATCTGTTCTGCTCTCTTTGAGATCACAACTAACAGGCGAACAGGTTCGGGGATGCCAAAACAGACATTCATTTTTCGACTTTTGAACAGCTAGATTAACGTTTCGTCCCACAGTGCGGCGTTTTCCCACTCGGAGAAAGAGCACCTCCTTGACCTCATACATTACCATTTTGATATTCTCGAATCTAAAAAATTCGACGTCCATATTCGGTCCTGACTAAAAACGATAGATGAAAAAAATTGGCTTGAGGAATTCAGTTCCAGTTCTTACCAATATCAAGAATGATCAAAATTAAAAACACTGGGAAAATTTTCTTAAAAAACCGTGCAAAATGAGCTCTTGCCGACGCGCACGATAACCTGAGTCACAACTGAGTAAAATTGAACATACCTTTTCTTTTATCTCGTGTACTCCAATATGCAAGTTAAATAAAAAACACGTCGCTAGAATTTTGGCCAAATTTCTATGAGGGGGTTCGGTAAGTAAGGATTCGAGCAACAATTGATCCGAGTTTACGCCCCCTAGCTGGCCGAGTTCGAGTGCTCAAAGCTGAACGCCGGTTGATCGGAGATCAGCCTTGAACTTCTATGGTGAAAACCAATATTGCGGACGATCTCCGTGCAATAGTAAAACCGCATCTTGAAATCGGATCAAAAACTTGGTGAAACGGGCCCTTAGAGCACAGTTTCGACGGCCTGATGTTGTTCTTACTTTGAAAGCACTCGCCCCCTGAACTCGACTTTCTGGTGACGACGGAGTTCTCCGAAAGGTATGTAAATGATAACAATATGTAGGCTCCGAAGTAACCATGGGCTATCCATTTACTTCCAAAATCACATTAGATTGGTAGTAAGATCCCACTTTGTTCAGGATGCCAAGACGTAGGGAGCACATATAAACTGGGCACCAGCCAAAATGGGTTCACGAATCCTTAACTAATGGGGGCACAGGGTTTCTACCCCCTCACTCCCTACACGCAGATGTAGACCGTACAGTCAATTATGCACGGTTGATCGCTTATGGGTGATATTCTCGAGACTTGGACACTAGCGCATCCTTACATCGAGGCAAGCGAAATCGAAGTAATTTCACCTTGTTGTCATGGTGACGAGTAAACATATGCGAAAATGCCCCATTTGTAGTCACAGCTGGACAACAGCATAACATAGTCTCACCTAGTTCCGAGTCAATATTTTCATTATTTGTAATATGCAAGGTGATAAATTGTACGCAAATTACATCAAGTTATTATCAGGTGTTGACCTCAAACGCTACGAATGCAAGATTTAATCTGTGGGGTAGAGATCCATATGAAATGTGTGTTGGGGAGATGACGTACAAGTGTTCTAGATGATCCAGACATCAGCCGCAAAAATGTTGTGGATTACCTATATAGTTTTAGAACTGTTCTTTGAATCAATTGAAACTAAAAATCTTTAGAGCACTGTGAAAGTGGTCTTGTGAAAGGATGTGTTATGAGAGCTCTGTTAGGCGGGAATAGTAAGTTGTACCACATGTGGAAAGGTAGGTACCTAGAGGTAAGGTATACCTACATACTTTCCGTATATTATTACTTGTTCATGTAGGTACTTCATTGATCACAACGAAAGGAGGTACGTAATTACCTTTTTTGTCCATAAAATTTGCGTAACTGCAAAACTCGCGCAATAACTGCACTGCCAACATGCCGTCTTTATGAAATCTTACCTTCAGAGGAATGCATTTCAAGGTTTTTTCCTTGCAGCTGGTTTTTAATGCATGTTGCATATTCCCTGATTCGATATTTGACAAACTTGCTAATCAGCGGTTGTATTCGTCGGCAAAGCAACGACCCACCTACTTTGTTTAGGCACTTTAAACCAACAGTAAATCTGGTTGGACGTACGTAACTAACTAAGTAGTTTCGTTTCTTGGTGTAGCAACAACCTGCCTTGTTTATTTTGACAAACTATCAAATCTCTCCTTTTATTCATTCAATATAACAAGTAAAGCTTCCTCAGTTAAGCATATTACTACGACCTTATAATAAAACGCTGATGAAGCTACCTGAGCAATGGCTAGGTACCTACACAGCAGTATAGACACCTGAGGAATTTTCAATCATCTTTTCTTTACTATTTTTCAGGTTAATTATTCTCAAAGCCTAAACGAATGAAGTTCTTTAGTTTTCTGACACTGATTAACTACTATAGTTAGTAGGCTCCTAGTCCAAATAAAAACTCGTTCACGTTAGATTGGTATTGTTGACAGCAATCATTAATCAATTTTTGCGCTGGCAGGCATGATTATTATAACATTTAGTCGAATTGAAACTTCGTATTGCTACAATATTATACTTTTCAAAACAAAACTGTTGAAAAATGGCCTTATAACCACGAATTATGTTGATGTGAGACGGCAAACTTCTTGTGAGAAATAGGTTGGTTGAGTAGCGATTCATTGACGTAGGGCGGTATCATGGCCGACTTTGGCTGAAACGCGAACCTACTCCAGGCGTGACGTCACGAGAATATGGGCCATAGTTGGGTTATCTCGATGCTCTCAAGTTCGCATCTCAAAAATACAGAACATCAAGTAATCAATCCCTTAGTGAAAATTCAGATTATGTGTATAGTTTGGTGGTCTGGATGTTCGCAATCTCACATTTCAAAAATACATAACATCAAGTAGTCAATCCCTTAGTTAAAATTCTGGAGCATCAAGAAAAGGCCAAACCAGGTGGTAGCCTACCTAAGATTTGGAAAGTGCCCAGTTCAGGTGGTTTAGTTGCTGCTGGTTCCCATTTCAGATGACCCTCAAGTTAGGTACCTCCAGTTCCTCATTGAGTTTCAAGATGTCAGGAAACCACTGATAGTTAATAGGGCTCGTGCATAGTACGAAATACAGAGCGCGCTATCGGCAAAACGCGGCGTAATGGTAGTTCTAACGCATCCAGACCACTTTCCTCTGTGCTCTACGGAAGGTTTTCTTTCAATATTTCAGACCCTAAAGAATGCAGAAAACAAGAAAGATAACAATATGGCTTATCCATGTTGTGATTAAACAGACTATTATAAGTTATAATTCATTGACTATTGATTGCGATCCTGATTTCTGTGATAATTATATTTAAGACGCGTTTTTTCCTATTCAATTGCCAGAATTTTGTTCAGAGAAATAAAATGTAAATGGAAATAGAACGTGGAAATAGAAAACGTTTGTGACTAACTTCCGTTTTCTTCATTGAAATGGGTTTCCACAACTTCGATGAGAGTGATTTTGTTCGTGTAGGAATTACCATGAATGCTTATATAACGGTACCTAACATAATTCTTACTGAAATATCTTTTATATAATATAACGGACACCACTATAATAAACGTTTGAAGAAATTCTCTATTCTTGTCCCTGCCTAGCCGCCAAGAATGTTAAGTAATTGTTCCTATTAGATATTATTATGTTATGTGAAATTGATGTAGATACAAATATTTTTAGACTTTCTTTTTCCGAATAATAGCAAGAATCCACTTCCGCCTTTGATCAATTACATAGGACTTCAGAGGAAAAGGTAGTACATAGGTACCTACGGAATAATATTCGTTCGGTAATCGGAACCACCATTTACAAACACAATAAACACACATTTTTAATAGATTTTTCTCATATAAAGATATTATTTTATAATAAGTAATGACATAGTATACACTGATCAGCCGCAGAGCTTTGTAGCAGCCGACCAAAACAAAAACAATCTGATAGGGCTGATGATACCTATGTACACCAGGTTGAAACGTTTTCCTACCCAAAGCTTCTCGATGGACACAAATTTCATTTGTAATGAATAGTATCCATGCAGTTTCGTAGAATGGACGAATGTCAATACTAACGTTTGTTCGGACAGACCATTCTGAACGCCGATCTGCATGATGAAAAGGTAGATGAGAACCATTCCGAACCCCGTTCGGAACGTGTAACACTCCGAACGCGCTTAGATGATTTAGAACGGTTAACAGTAATTTTCCCTAACCATGCGCAGGGAATCGATGATAAATTCAAATGTGGTGGGGATTATGCTGAAACCAATAAAGCCGATAAACCTTTCGCTATTTGTTTTCTATGAGAAAATAAATTTTCTATTAAGTCTTGTGCGTACAATACTCCTTTTAAAACACCGAATTTCCGTTTTTCTTCGTTGTAATATATAATATCTCCGGATTGTTTTATTATCAAGTCTGCGTCCCTAGCATTATTGGCACATGAAATCCGTGTTGGTGTGATCAAGTCCGTTATCGTCGTAAATACATTTTTATCATTAACAATATGCTCAGTAGCACCAGTATCCAAAATGAATTTTAACTTGAAGGTGTTACCGTCTAGTAGGGACGCCAGAGACACCTCAGATCCCCAGGAGTGTAATGCAGCTGGCTCTTCGATCGTCTGAGCCCTCGGAGTCGCAATTGCCGCCACCGAACTGTCCGACTCCACATCCGCAAATCGCACCCTGGGAGGAGTTGCGTCTCGCTTACTACGAGCCACAGCCTTTGTCAACCGGTTTTGCGCCGTCGTCAACCGGTTTTGCGCTGGCGTGTGACTCCATTTTTGAGGGTTGCTACGACCAGCCCCCGGCCTCGACTTATCCCTAGTACCTGAGAGAGCTCGTTATCTTCGTTTAATTACGGGGATGGGGTTACTCGTTTGCTTATTTCTGCGGGCCATCTTCGTACTTTCAGTCTGTGGACGTCGACATTCAATGGACAGATGTCCAAACCCTCCACAGTTATAGCACATCTTGCTATCGTTTTGACATTCTGCCTTAGTGTGTCCTAATATTCCACAATTAAAGCAAACCACTTTCGCCTTTTTGACCCCACTCGCCCCTCCGGATTGGGTCGAATTTTTCCGCCGTTTGCTGAAGGAAGGCCCCCTACTAAGGAAGGCTTTTCCTACAGCCTGCTCTCTCCTACTATTTTCTTACATCATATCATACATTGCGAACATCCGATCAAAGATGTCCCGAACCCTCATTTTAGAGTTCCCCTGCAGGGCATCTTCAGCTATCCTGGGGCATGCTTCCGAGATAGCATTAATTAAGTTTCTCCAGATTGACCTATCTGTCAGCTCAGCCTCAGGGAACCTCCGAATGCCCTCCACAAGACCCTCAAATCGGTTTTGAAACTCGAGTACTGTTTCAGCGCCGGGTTAAAACGAGTATTCATAAATTCGATCTGCATGGCATGTTCCTCCGCCTGAGTAGGCGGATCGACCGCCTTCTCAATCATGCTCAATGCAATTGATGGCTCGTTCACATCTTTGATCATCGATTGCAAACCGTGATCAATATTGGAAATCATGTACAAGAGTACGATACACGTCAACTGATAAAGCTCTCTCTCCGTGTAGTTTACTGCCGGTTTCATGTTGGGATCGACGAGAAATTGATAGTCGCCACTCGCCAAATCCAACATTACCCTTTTGTTTCCATACGGCGATCGACCCTTCTTTCAGTGGATTGCCTCCGTATTTTAAACTCGTAATTGGCCTTGCGGCAACTCCGGGTTCCCTGTGGATCTTACAGGCACAAGTGCCCACCGAGTCAGATCCACTCACCATTGGGTTTACAACCGGATTGTCTAGGGGAACCTCAAGTGTGCGTGGAGCATCCTCAGATCTCCCAGAGCCCTGCTCTTCCACCACCATCTCTGACCTCGATGTTGGAGGTGGACCCATGGTCATCGAAGCCAGAGCCGCGAATTTCAGAACAGACTCTTCCGCAAACTGTTTGATCTGATTTTGCATCAACTCGTACCTTTGAGCGTACTCAGTCTCAAGCCGAGCTATGATCGCAACTTCCCTCCTTTCGACTTCCTCGTTAATAAATCGCTTGATTTCCTCCGTGTTCATTGTTCTCTGAAATGAGAACAAGAGAAGAGTTAATCCGAATTTACGACCTTTGTTTTATAAACACATCCCTAATCCTTGTATCATCCGAATTTATGTACTCCGTTCTATAAACACATCTCTAATCTTCGTATCATCCGAATTTAAGTACTCCGTTCTATAAACACATCTCTAATCTTCGTATCATCCGGATTTACTTATGCCTTAGTGGAATTACTCATAACGTTCTATCAACATGGTGTTAGGATTTGAATGCGCACCGATTGCCACGCATAAATTGGAGTGCAGTCTTGGGGTTATCACATATGCCCCGCTACCTGTCTGTCGATTTCGCTTCCTTAGAGAAGGTACTGTCCCTTCGAGACATGCGCGCTGTGCGTAGGTAACAGAGCCTTCGACCATCTAGTCTCCCAGCGACACGCTTACCGCTGCAAATCCGCTCACCACTGTCGTACTATTAAATCGTATTTCATCCTCAAACTGTAAATCGTAAATTAATAATTTGCTCATTCGCACAAAGTTCAAGCTAACTTTCGTATTTCAATCGCCAAGCTTATGAATAATTCCACCTTATTTCAGCCTTGGCTTGTCATGTTGGGGTGTGCATAGCGTATTAAAACCGTATATTTTACAATCGTATTCATGTTAGGTACAATTCGCAATAAACAATGAATTTATTTTGCAGCCGAATAAACCTCCATGCTCCGTTCAGCTCAACCGAATTTTCATCGATCTTTTGACTTTTCAAGATCGTATAACATTCGTTTACAAGAATTATCAATACAAACATTCAACACCACGAAGGAGAAAAAGAAAACAGTCCACCACTGCGACCAGAATTAATATAAACTTAATTATAAGTAGGATGACTACTATGCTTAAATTATGTTAACACTATTAAAAACTAGATATATTAGTGATCACAGTAAGTAGTACTGATATCTCCAATTCCTCGCCCACTTCATGTTTCTTGTTTCCAAGTTACATACTCAACTTTTCGTATCAGCAATCAATCAATAAAATATCGAAATCAAATCGTAATGTTGAGTAACTACATTTTCGAATCGTAGTCGGAGCTAACGGAAACCATGGGAACCTTTATGCTGACGTTCGAATTCTAACGAAAAACAAAAATCCGTAGACAGGGTAATCTACCGACAAAACTTCGTGTGTCTGTGATTATCATTCTGTACTTCAACCAACGTAGTTGGCACCATTGACTGTCAAACATTGACATCTCCAACACATCAATCTGGCATCGTATTTTCGTAATTTTACTCTGAGTGTGGACAACACCGTCATAATTCTACATTAGGTAGTTTAAAGCTTAGAATAAATTTATAAATAAACTTATCCACACTCAAGAGTTTCCACCATGATGTATTGTTGGAGGGCCAATGGTTTGAGCTTCGAATTCATTCTCGCTACGTCACAAGGTGTGCAAGATGGCGCCGTACTAAAAATCGAGAAATTCCGTAGTTTACTTCGAAAATAATTTTTCTCGTTTCGAACATCCGTACTCATCATAATATTTATTCAAAATCGTTATTCCGTACTTTGGGATGTTACACAGCCGTATTTTCATGCTCGAGCCTTACAGAATTCCGTAATAAACGTAAAAGTCAACCCAAAAATTCCGTATTTCCGTCGTTTAAGTCGTTTAAAACCGTATTTCCGTTTTATGTGACTTTTCCGGATTCTGACTTTTTCACCGTAACTTTCTGAAATTTATAAGGAATTTAGGTGCCCCCCCCAGAGGTGCAATGGGGGCCTAAATCCTCATAACAAGGTAGAGGAGGTAAAGAGGCATCCCGTCAGAGAGATACCACCCCTACTAATGAGCTTTTAATAAGCCATGTTCGGGGAAGGTTAATATTCCTGTCACCAGGATATCAACCGACGCCAACACAGCTGTCTAGAATGAGCGAGAACAGCGCGTCTTTCCCATTGATTCCTCAACGGGATGCCGACAACGCTATCTCGGGAGCTCTGACGGGAGCTTGATGGACCTCTCAGGAGGTAACTCTGTTACACTCCTCCCCTTAAAGACATCCTTGATTGAAGATCAAGGATGGTAGTTGGGTGGAATAGTGAATAGCTGAGAACTAATGCTCATTCAATCATAAATAGCTGCATTGGCGTTTTGGATGGGGGAATAGAAATTAAAACTGGATTGTCAATGAAGCTTCATAAGAAGTATCTTCATTGAACAATCGGGACAAAACGGATGCTCAACTATGGAGACTTATACCTTAGGAAATCAAAATATATATAACAATTGAATGAATGAAAATCAAAGAATGACGACTGGCTTATTAGGCACAGACACTGGCTGACTAGGCACAGTAAAATTAAATTGCCCAACTATGGGGACTTAAAATGTGCACTAACCTGGTAATTGACATATAGCAATACTCAGGTGGCGAAAAAAAATTGAAAGAAAATAGTATAAAATGAATTTGCCCAACTTAGGGGACTTAAATTGTGCACTCAGGTGGCATAAAATTGAAATAATATATCATTGAAAGAAAATATCATCGAAAGAAAATATCATAGAAAGAAAATATGAAATGGTATATAAAATATAAAAAGGGAATAAGAGAGAAATTATAATTCAAAGACCAATGAAATTATTTATATACCAAAGGGTGATAATGGGAATTCCTTCTGGAACCCCGGGCCATGTTTCTTCTGAAACATTAACGCCCCAAAAATAGTGGATTTGGACTACTAGGCGTCAGCCGTGCATAATCCAAACCACGCTCTGCTACCATATAAGGAATTTAGGTGCCCCCCCCAGAGGTGCAATGGGGGCCTAAATCCTCATAACAAGGTAGAGGAGGTAAAGAGGCATCCCGTCAGAGAGATACCACCCCTACTAATGAGCTTTTAATAAGCCATGTTCGGGGAAGGTTAATATTCCTGTCACCAGGATATCAACCGACGCCAACACAGCTGTCTAGAATGAGCGAGAACAGCGCGTCTTTCCCATTGATTCCTCAACGGGATGCCGACAACGCTATCTCTGGAGCTCTGACGGGAGCTTGATGGACCTCTCAGGAGGTAACTCTGTTACAAATTCCATATCCTGAGAAAATAACTGTTCGATTACACTCAGTAATAAGTCACAAATTACTGGTTCCGAAAAACGAGAATAACCTATGCACAACCCAACAAGTGAACAAACCCCAATTTGCTCAGCCAATGTATAGGTACATATTGGCATCGCTCTAATTTTAGTGTGAGATAGGGATTTAAGTACCTTCGTAATTATTAGAGATGGTTAGAGATGTCTTGAATTATAGGTAGCTAGGATTAGCTGGATGTGTGAACAGTCGTATTTCACAGTCGTCGTACTCAAGCAAGCAAGTAGAGAGAGAATGGCTGCCAGACGAACGGACGCAGTCCTGCCACCACACCGGGTTCTATCATCGCATGGATCTCATGGAGTGCGGATGAAGACTTGCAATTCCAACAATGTCAAAAAAAGGGTCAGGACACAACAAAGAATGAACCAAACCAACATGCAATGAACTGAAAAAATATGGGATCATCCACAAAACACACACCAGTAGACACAGATCTCTCGGAGACGGTTCCAGCAGAAAGAAGAGAGAAGAAGAAGAAGTAAATTTTAACATAACACTTCTTTCATTGTTTGAATTAACTGAAATTAAACACAGCGAGTTCGTACCCAGAATTTAAATTTGTTCCTCCCCTAATGTACCTATACGTTGTTTTGTCGTATTTACAGTAAAATTGGTCAACCTACGGGATAACAACACGTCGTCGCTGCGTCACACTGAAGTGACTATTGAATCATCTTCCGTTCATGATCTTCGATATTCGATTCTGTTGGTGATGGACACGAGTCAAGGTAAACAATATGAATTGTTAATTATAGACCATAGTTCATAATATTATACATGCTTAGTGTTACGGTCAAGGAATATAACTCTCACAGCCGAAGAGGTTTGGTCAGGCTGGCCTCATAGCTCAGATCGTTGGAGTGTTGCAACGGGGGAAATTTCCCCTGAGTTGTAACGACGCGAGTTCGAACTCCTGTCGAGGTATCAACTATTTTTAGGCCGTTACGTTAGGGTTACCACTCATGTTTTGCCTAGCAAGTGTCATGTGGCAAGTCAATGAAGCTATCTATCCAGGCTGCTTGGAGAAGTTCCTGCAACCAGGGTACCATATCCGATGCAAAGTTATGTACAACTTTCCCAACAGACCTTTCACACCTTTCCCAACAGAACCTAGACCGCAATGAAGCTAACAATCACTCATAATATTATCAAAAAAACATAGTACAACCTGCAAGTTTTTAGGATATACTGAGACGAGTTTTCTGTAGTAAAAGTTAAAGGGGGTTACAAGTTTGGCAGTACCTAGAATACTTAACTCCACCAGAAA
The DNA here is from genome assembly GCA_030762985.1 of Adelphocoris suturalis. NCBI lineage: Eukaryota > Metazoa > Arthropoda > Insecta > Hemiptera > Miridae > Adelphocoris > Adelphocoris suturalis. The sequence continues at coordinate 3,816,192 of CM061043.1, read as the reverse complement.
AAATCCTACGCCATCCACATATTTAGGGTACACTCAGCCAGGTTCATTCACACGATTCAAGGGGGTGAGGGGGGTTTGTAGTGCAGTTGATAAAATTGTTCAAAAACGGGGGCGATGCTATACACAATCATGAAGTGATTTCTAGCGGTCTGCTAATGCATCAACACAATGAAGTGAGTAAGTACATGATCAAGTTTATTTTGGTTTTTGACAGTTTATGTCTTAGCTATATGGCGCATAAACTAAAAAAACGTCACGTAGGCACCAGTAGTAGCCACCCTTAAGCAGCCCAGTTTCGGTATTTACAACGTAATTTCTTCATTTCTCCGTCCTTTCGTCCAATCCCGTGTTTTTCCTTTCTCCCAATGTCTGCTCTATCGAATGGCTATTTTTAAAAATCGAATGCGTTGATTAGTTTTACGAAAATCGAAGAAAAGGAAACCAAGATCTGTCGCTTGTAGTAGCCACCGAAATCTTTACTAGTAGCCACTGTAAGGGACCAGTAGTTGCCACCCCCCTGGCTACTACTAGAAATACTCATTTTTCAGGAAAACTAATTATATCACTGTGATACTGATGACAATCTAGCTAATTTTTATGTTGAACATGAAATAAACACGATACTCAGTAGTGGCCACGTCATGGCTACTACAGAAATTCGCTTGGTTTTCAAGAACTGGTAGTAGCCACCAAAATCTTTATTAGTAGCCACTGTTAGGGACCAACAGTAGCCACCTCCTGGCTACTACTGGAACCTCTCATTTTTCAGGAAAACTAATTATATCATTGTGATCCTGATGAAAATCTAGCATATTTTCATGTTTAATGTGTTAAAACACAAAAACTCAGTAGTGGCCACATCATGGCTACTACAGAAATTCGCTAGGTTTTCAAGAACTGGTAGTAGCCACCCCACAAATATGACTCTAATTGTCTAAAATCCTACGTGAAACAACTTGAAATACATCAAGAAATCACCAAGGAACGTGAATAAAACGAAACTATCTCAAAAAGTCCTAGAATGAAGTGAAATATTGAGGTAAACAAGGACTACGTCCTTAATCAAAACCGTAGTTGAGGAGCTCATCTGATCAACTGGCAGCCCATCTGGGTTATAAGGCGTGTTGTTAATCACACTGGTTTCTTGATTATGGCGAGAACGGTTAGAATGCTCAGCTGACATCTCCTGATTTAAAATGGTGCTAATGTCGAATGTCTTGATGGTGCCAAATCCTTATTTTTCAAATCTAAAGTTCATGGGTTGCTACTACTGGCAGGGGTGGCTACTATCGGTGCCTCCACCCTATCGCTCACGAAAATATTCTGATGATTTCCGCTTACAACCGAGTTGTTGCTAGGGAAATGGTACGTCGTCGTTTTTCATCCCACAAAATTCGTTGACCATTCGTTCGAAAGCTCTCGATGTATCCAACCATATCATGTTAACTACTGCGAAGTGCGTGGCCAACAAGCTGAGTTATGAGCATGGTTATTTGAATAATTGTGTACACTCAGGTGATCATTCCCAATAATTGATACTGTGAACATGATTGCAACCGCTTGTTAATTCTGATGATACGAGTGTGCAATTAAAGACATAAAATGTCCCAATGTTTTGCAGACTCATATGCAATCGTTTTCTTATGATTTTAACGTACAACCAAGCCGTTGCTGGGAAAATAAAACTTCTTTAGTGTTTAAAATCCAACAAAAATCGTTCTCCATTCGTTGGAAAGCTTTCTATTTATCACGCATTTCTTTCGTACTTGTTCTTTATTATCCCCCTCTCCCTTGCAACTATTCGTGCATATAAAATACTTTGCTTATTTACCTTTAATTCCAATCTGCAATTGAGAAAGTGAGACCAAGTGGACGGGGGGGGGGGGGGGGGTTGTGGCATCATAATTCAGTTGAAAACAATCCTACATTGTCAGAGTACACTCCACAAGTCGTCCCTACAGCGTACTGGATGAGGAGATTGGGGATTGAGGTATCTCGAAGCAAAAAACATCTACTCATAACTAGGTTTGTTGAATACTCAGCTAAGTATTGTAGGGAAACCCCATTAATTATTTTGTTAATTTCAAAATTATTTACATATGAAATGTTTAGTTGTCACGCATTATTAATAAACAGTTTAGTTGCAGAATTTCCAAAAAATAGTTTTTGTATTTGAATTTTTCGTTGAAAGCAAAATTCAGTCTGATCCAGAAACATTTGTTAACAAATTGCAAAAATGCATGAATTTGATAAAACCTGTTCCGATTCAAAATAAAACATCAAAAACCGTATTTATCCACAAGAATCTGATACAGTGTACTCACGTCTTCGTGAGAGTTGATAGAGTAAAAAAATCGCTCGAACCAACCTATGAAGGACCATTAAAAGTTTTGAAGAAAGAAGATAAATACTTTACACTACAAATAAAAAACAAAGAAAATAATGTCTCAATAGATAGATTGAAACCAGCATATCAGATACCACCAGAAGAAAGTGAACTAACAACAGAAGAACCGAAAATTTCAAGAACAAGCGGAACATCCTCCAGGAAACTTAACAATTCGAAGAGAATGGAAAAGAACAAAAATATGCGATTTCTATACCACGATTTAACCAAAGTTTATTTTTATTAACCGGAGTCGTTCCTGGAGGGGGAGTAAATGTAGGGAAACCCCATTAATTATTTTGTTAATTTCAAAATTATTTACTTATGAAATGTTTAGTTGTCACGCATTGTTAATAAACAGTTTAGTTGCAGAATTTCCAAAAAATAGTTTTAGTATTTGCTAATAATAATTTCTACTTAAATTAGCATTACAGTATCATGCAGATATGGAGTTTTCTGCAGTTCTTGAGGGGATGGGGGGGGGGGGGGGTCATAAAAGTGGAAAATCGATATTTTTCACTATAAAAAAGTGATTGCAGGGTAATCATTGTAGTTTTGAGTCATAATTTCCCATCAAACTATGTTTGTTGAATCCCTTCCTACGTATCCCAACGATGTAGGAGTTTTCTGCAGTTCTTCAAGGGTTGGGGTGGTCATAAGAGTGGAAAATCGATGTATTACTATTTTAAAAAAAGTGATTGCTGGGAACTCAGCATAGTGATCTCTCATCCGAGTTCTTCATCTCCAACCCCTTGAAGAACTGCAGAAAACTCTGATGACTTTTTTCTAGTGCGAATGTCGATTTTCCACTTTTATGACCACCCCACCCCTTTAGGAACTGCAGAAAACTCTGATATGTTCAGGATACGTAGGTAGGTATTCAACAAACATAGTTTGATGGGAAATAATGTCTCAACACTACAATGAGAAACCAGCAATCACTTTTATATAGTGCAAAATGTTTATTTTCCACTGTTATGACCACCCCACCCCCTCAGTAACTGCAGAAAACTCTGATATCTTCAGAATACGCAGGTAGGGATTCAACAAACATAGTTTGATGGGAAATATTGTCTCACCACTTCAAAGAGTACCCAGCAATCACTTTTTATGGTGGAAAATGTTGATTTTCCGCTTTTATGATCACACCACCCCCTCAGGAACTCCAGAAAGCTTTGATATCTTCAGGATACGTAGGTAGGTATTCTAGAAACTTAGTTTGATGGGAAATAATGTCAACACTAATTACCCAGCAATCACTGTTTTATTGTGAAAAATGTTGTTTTTCCACTGTTATGACCACCCCACCCCCTCAGGAAATGCAGAATGCTTTGATATCTTCAGGATACGTAGGTAGGCATTAATCGAAAACATAGTTTGATGGGAAATAATGTCTCAACACTACACTGAGTACACCCAGCAATCACTGTTTTATAGTGAATAATGTCGATTTTTTACTCTTATGACCCCAATCCCTCAGGAACAGTAGAAAACTCTGATATCTTCATGATACGTAGGCAGGTACTCAACAAACCTAGTTATAGTTTTTTTTTTTTTTTTTTTGCTCCGTGATACTTCAATCTCCTCGTCTAGTACGCTCTAGGGACGACTGGTTTGAGTATACTCTGACAATGTAGAATTTTTTAAGATGCCACATCCCCCTCCCCCCTTGGTCACACTTTTCCTACTGCAGAATTGAATGGAAGGCAAATGAACAAAGTATATAATATGTAGGAATCGTTACGAGGGAGAGGAGGGTAATACAAAAAGAAAATAAACTTGATCACTTACATTATTGTGTAGATGCATTAGCAGACTGCTAGCGATCGCTTCATGATTGTGTATAGTATCGCCCCGTTTTTGAACAATTTTATTAACTGCGCTACAAACCCCCCTCACCCCTCCAATTCTTTCACTGCAGAAAACTGCAGAAACCTCGTGTGAGTATATCCTCAAAATTTGCAGGCATTTTTACATTTTTTGACAAAGTTATGAGTGATTGCCGAACTAACTTCATTGTGGTCTTACCTGTGTATTCAACTTCCTGATGATCTCACTATTGGTATTTTTCTATGAAAAAGTGCATTTTAAACGTTATTTGACTAATCCCAGAGCCATTCAGGTAATGAATGGAATGGAGGTAGCCACCCAAGTATCATATAATTTCTGCCCGCATAATGAGTAGGCACACACTTGGGTACCTACCTACATTGATATCTTTGAAGAATTTAATAGAAAAAAAATAGAGTAAGCCGAGGTAACACCTAGTTTACTCTGTGGTAAAAGCCATCCACCAACAGCCACACTATCCTAGTGTAGACGACATATCTCAAAAATACGTGTTTATTGTATTCTTCCTTTACTTTTTAGGATGCTGAATCGAATCGATGTCATCTTTCTATTTTCTCCGTTCTAGCAAAGTCTAGGCATATCTTGAAACTGCTGTCATTTCGATGAATGTATTATAACTAAGTAGGTTTGTAAAATTCGAAATCTTTGAAATTTTTATATTAGTTGTGGCTGAGTATTAGTCAATTGTGAATTGAGTGCTTCATGTGGATAAATTATGGTTAAAAACAATAATCTCTATTATCTACTTTCCCTTATCCTGATAAGGTATGTAATAGAAATTATGTAGTATCTAGAGTCGTAGTATTAGGTGAAGCTAATTACTTTTAGTGTTAAATATGGGCAGATTTCATCCCAACAGCTTTACCCTGTTTCAGGGGATGAAAATTAACAAATTCCGATACATCATCTACTAACACTAGTACACATAACTGTCCACAATGAAGTTGGCCATGAAAGTCCATCGATAAGAGATTATTTCAGTTTCTAGCACTAACAGGACGCTCACAAGTTACCCACATGGGACATGATGTAATAAATGCGTTTTCTCCTCATTATGATGAAATGAAGCAAATCGGAAAGTACTTTATTAAATATTTTTAAATTTAGTAATTACCTATCTTCAATTGATTTGATTCTATAATATCTTGTTGGTTAGAACCTTGTTAATTAAATATTTTAGTGTTCACCTTGAACATGGCCCTTGGTTCTTGGCTTTGTTTTGATGTTCACCTTCTCCTATTTGTTCGTAATAAATGAAAATAAATTTGCAGATCCTGGAGCGACCATCAAGGGAGAGCTAGACGCTTTTGACTCATCAGGCAATATGGATCAGCCAACAAGTCCCATTTCAGGTATCTGGTCATATATTCATATGGCAATGGCCAACTATGGTGATATCCACCTTATCTAATGCCATCCACATTAAAAATTATTTATTCTGAGCTGGGGGTCGGTTGAAAGTTATTATGATGTAGAAATTGCAAACGTTACTTTCCTAACATCCTTAACCCGGTAAGGGAACAAGACTTTTTGCCTTAGCACTACCGATTTCATGATAACTGAAGTATTATTGGTATCGAGTAATATGAATTAGTTACGAGTTTATTGCACCACACAGTACCCTGTTTTTACCAATTTAAATATGCATGAGACTAAATAAATTACCCCAAACCGCACTTAGGTGAATTGCGTGCATGAAGAGGAGAAATTATGGTTAAAAAACAAGAGTCTGATTCATCTTCACTCCCTGTCAATCTTGACAAGGGTGTGGAAACGACGAAGTATTGGTAGGCGTAGTGTTAGGAAATCGGATATGTAATAGGTATTTTGTGTGACACATCTAAGGGTGAGGCTCACACATAACCAGCTAATCTACCTTCCCACTGCTGCTAGTTGATAGTTTTGTGTTAGATACGTCTTCTGCGCAGATTACCAGTCTACACGTGTTTAAACAATATCACCTTACTAGAAAATGGAATGAGATTGAGCCAAATTAATGAAGTTCAGCCTGCTCCTGCACGCCAAAGTCGCTTTCCAAGTTTGCAATTCACATTCGAGTTGATGATGACTTTTTTCCCTTCCAACGCAAACCCTTTGGGTGCAAAGACAGTTGGTGGTGCATTGCTTCGGATTGTCTCATTTGATTCAATGGACTGAGTTCTGTTTGAATGAGTGGGGGATGAGTTCTGTTAGAATGAGTACTTTCATTTTGAGAGTTTTCAAAATCTTGATTTCGCTAATTTTTCAACCCTTATGGGTTTATCACAATTAATGCTGAGATTACAGGCTCCATCCTGGTGCGTGTATGATTTTTGAACAGAATTTCATACAACTTGGTCCAGTAGTTTCAGAGAAAAGCTTCAGATTGGGGATTGTAGAGAGACAGATTTTTTAAATTCAATATCTAGAATCTATCTTCGAACAATGAGGAATAGGTATCCACATGTTTGTTTTACATTTTAACATGAAAGCAGGTGAAATTCTAAGAATACAGACACCAACCACACTGTTCTACTCTAAGTAGTTTTGTTTCTATGATTTTCCAAAGTTGAGGTAAAAATCTGCGTCATGGCATCGGTCCCGCCTGGGCAGGAACCCCCTACCTAGCATGACGTCATAGGGCCACTTTCACCAACAACATAAACGAGTTTAAGTTAGAAAAGATTAACAAATAATCGAGATTCCAGCTAATCGTCTTTCACCAAACCACTTTACGAGTTTAAACTCCTAACGAGGTGGCTTGAGGTTAATCTCCCAATCTCGGCCAGTTAACTCTTGCCAATCTCAGATTAGTGATAAAAATGATATCGAGCAAAATGGCCGCGCACCAACAGCTGATTCCTCATACCTCTACAGTTTGGTTCACAGTTTATTATTATAGTTTATATATAGTTTATTGTTATTCAAGTTTTTGATGATGAATTCACGCGATTTATCGCTCGGATTAATTTGATTCCTCGGATGAGGACGATGTCCTGCAAAGACGCCCAAGGGCGATCCGACGGCGCATTCCACATTTTGACGGGTTGGACGACGTCGAATTTCGGCGGAGATTCCGGCTCCCAAAACTGACAGTTTTGAAAGTCCTCGAGCTTATCGACACTCACCTGGAGTTCCCTTCGAACAGGTTGGAAAAAGGCTTTTATACCATCAAATCGATGAATTATAATACGAAATTGATGTAGGATGGTAGGAAAATAAAGTATAATCGATGATGATAGCACGTTATAATACGATGTTGAATTGCTATCCCTTGTACAGTATGTACCTACCTACCTATACCACATAAAATAACTTATGTACATTTAAATAAGGTGATCAACCGTCCTGCTTCCGTAAAATGATGAGTCACACTTTCTTTGTTGGAATTCAACGAAAAGTTGCGAGTAGATAGTAACTAGGTAACTAGATAAAAACGGCGCGGGTAATAATCGGTCGTGGTTGTGATTCACTGCTTTATTGTCTTGATATGTCGGGCACATGGCGGTGTTTCAAACTGTCGTTTCAAATTGTCCAATTTTTCATTGGACAATTTCCGGAATCTCCGTTAGGGAAACTCGATTATTCCAATCTTGGTTTAAACGAATTTTGGGTTGGTGAAAGACGCCAAGGTTTGATCCTCGAGATTATATTTAATCGAGTTTGGCCAATCTCCGCTTTATAAGTTGTTGGTGAAAGTGGCCCATAGTTTTCCAAAACTTTGAGCAATAATAAAAATTAAACCACTCATCGTGGAAAAGTAAGGATGGTATCATAATTCTCAGAATGATATCATCTTCCATTTTAGAATAGTAAACCCAAAATTTTCAAACCAATGGGTACTCCTCATTTTAATAGTGCGTGCCTCTGATAGACGAGGCTTTTTTCTATACGACGTAGCTTCAGAGGAACATCCTAAAAGGAAGGGCAGTTAATCTGATGTGTTCTTGATAATTTTGTTGGCATATTTCACTACCTGATACTTATCGAACCAGCTGATGAGTGTTTTATATATTTCTTTGTTTAGATCTCGATCCAGATTTGGAGATCAAGATGGAGCTAGTTCACACCGATGAGGAGATTCAGACTGATCCCCTTTTTGCCGACGAACACTCGAAAGGTAAACAGCCTTCCTGAAGGAACTGCCAGAATACTGTGACATTAGATTTAGAAGGAGAACTTCTAATTAATCATTTTATATGTTGGAATGGATGTGGATAGTCCTCCTCGATTCTTGAAAATTTTACCCCTTGGCAAATCCCTGAGATTATTCAACCTGCAGGATATCCTCTGGATGAAGCAGGTTAATCGCCTCTCCCCTTTGGAGGGGGGACCACTACATTTCCATCACCTCCATCCTCTCAATGTTGATCAGAAATTCATGGCATTGCAACAAAAAAACCTTCTTTGATGAAACATTCATTGCAAAAAACCAGAATCAAGGAGATTGCGGTTTAATGAATAAATGTTTTTGTCAACAATGAGATATGCAAACTATGGCAAACATATGTATGAACTTGAAATATGTGTGAATTTCATAGCTCAGGATGACTCCCAACGCAATTCAGATAAGGTGATGCTTTCCAAAGGTTCCTGTCTATTATTGACCCGACCCCTTCAGATGATCTGAGATCCCCATTGCTTACTCAGCTTATTGGAGAAATCCATCTTTATCCAGCAGTCTCCAAGTGCTTGATTATGATTTCAGCCAAGTAGTTTAATTTGGAAAGCAGTTAGTCTCAGATCTCCCTCTGCTGATGAGGGCACTCTGCTCCTTGCCATTGCTATGTAGCAGTCCCAATGAGGCCGCCATGAAAATATCTTCATCCTGGGTTTAATTGGACAACAATTCGCTTCGGTGATCATGCTGCTGATCCAAGTTGCTCCTCACCCTGCTAAGTTAGCGTGAACTGCTGGTGGGTACCAGTCGCCAAATTAAATTCATTTCAAAGTTAAGCTGTGAGGGTTCAGTATGACAAAAGTTATCCACAGAATTCACCCTTCTGATCAGAGAAGTTAGGTGTTTATACTATTTATTATAGATGTGGGGGTTGTTTACGATTCCGTGTCACAATCTGGTCGGTTTTGCGTGATTCTGAGGTTCACTTGAGTAAGGTTTACGGTTTTTTTATATTTTTTTTTGTCTCTTGAAGGTTGACGGGTTAGATTACACCTTATTCTATATACACAAAGGTCTATATAAGCAGGATTGTTAATTCAGGTCTTGGGATGTTTATCAGGTTGGTGTGAGTTTATTCCTGAAATGCGGTGGATGGTCTTTTTCTTTTAATCTTTGTTGAATTTGGGTTTGGGGAATGAATTTATTGCAGAGTGATTGTTATGGATGGATTTGTGTTATTTATTCTTTACATTAGGGGGTGCTGGGCTTTATTCGTGGTTTTAGCTCACTACCATGTGACAATATTCCGATTGTCGTGATCAAAATTCTTGGATTTCTATAATATATTTCAATCTTTGGTATAATTGTGGGATTCAGGTGAAATAATTAGAACAAGAATTCAATCACTTGGATGATTTATTACGCTTTCTTTATATAGCTCCAAAAGAAAGTAGTAAGGAGGGTTTTCGATCTAGCCTGTCGGTTGCTGATTTTCTTATATTCACTTCTTTTAAAGATGAAAGAAATACCGCAGGAGAGAGAGAGCGATGGGATAGCAATGGGATAGGTATTAGTATAAACGATAGGAGTTTATATAATATTATTGCTATTAACGCCAGGTGTAAGAGAGAGGGACTCACCGTTTCGAAGATTCAACGATTGGCTTCTTCCGTCGTGATCGCTGGTGGATACCTGGGATAACGACGTTCCGTTGAACGAATCATCGTAACAGTTTTCGATAACTGTTACAAGCTGTGAGGGTTCAATATGACAAAAGTTATCCACAGAATTCACCCTTCTGATCAGAGAAGTTAGGTGTTTATACTATGTGCCGAACATGCTCATAAGGTCCTTAATCTATTTAGCTGCTTGAGTGGCTTTTTACCTTGAAATTTTATCCTAATTAATGACACTTAAAAAACTTTGAGATTATTAAAAGAGATTTAGTACAGAACAAATTTACTATTGATATGGGTAGTTGAAAAACGACTTTATTCCTACAAGGTTCTTTGGAATTGAGGGAGATAATATTTTGGGTTTTACCCCATCATTAGTCAAACTGAAACAAATTGAACTAGGACTAAAGTAATTTTTCGACTAACCATATCAATAATGAAGTTCTACAAAATAAGCCAAGAGAACAACAATATAGTTTTACTATTATTACTAGCCGAACTAATCCAATGGAGGGAAAAAAGGTGTGGACTTCGCAGACAAGATTATGTTTAATAAACACGTTTTTGACATTTTATATCTTTACTATGGCACATAAATGAAAAAGCGTCACGCGGAGAGCGTTACGCGGAGATTCCCTAATGATCCCACGATTCTGAGATTTGGTATGTGGGCCCTTGAGGGACTTCTGAACACAACTGACCGATCCCAGATCAGCTGAGTGGCTCTAGAATCCAGTTTTTTCCCTAATGATCCCACGATTCTGAGATTTGGTATGTGGGCCCTTGAGGGACTTCTGAACACAACTGACCGATCCCAGATCAGCTGAGTGGCTCTAGAATCCAGTTTTTTCCCTAATGATCCCACGATTCTGAGATTCGGTATGTGGGCCCTTGAGGGACTTCTGAACACAACTGACCGATCCCAGATCAGCTGAGTGGCTCTAGAATCCAGTTTTTTCCCTAATGATCCCACGATTCTGAGATTTGGTATGTGGGCCCTTGAGGGACTTCTGAACACAACTGACCGATCCCAGATCAGCTGAGTGGCTCCAGAATCCAGTTTTTTCCCTAATGATCCCACGATCCTGAGATTTGGTATGTGGGCCCTTGAGGGACTTCTGAACACAACTGACCGATCCCAGATCAGCTGAGTGGCTCTAGAATCCAGTTTTTTCCCTAATGATCCCACGATTCTGAGATTTAGTATGTGGGCCCTTGAGGGACTTCTGAACACAACTGACCGATCCCAGATCAGCTGAGTGGCTCTAGAATCCAGTTTTTTCCCTAATGATCCCACGATTCTGAGATTTGGTATGTGGGCCCTTGAGGGACTTCTGAACACAACTGACCGATCCCAGATCAGCTGAGTGGCTCTAGAATACAATACGGGGTTTTATAGGAAGGGGAAAGGGGGCGCAAAGACATAAAATGTCTCTCCTGGTTGCGTACTTGTACGAAAGCTGTATCCACTGTATGAGTTTCAAGAGGCTCTAATACCAAGTTCAGAGTACATACGTTTCAAAGTTTAACATAGTCCCGAGCAGGTTTGTAATGTCCGTAACGAAATTAACGATGTTTCCTTTGGCCAATTCTGATTTCTGCATTACCCCCTCCATTTTCTCCTTTCCATCGTTGAATTCAAAATGTCTGAGCTAATTGCACAACAAGACTAACATTGATCCCTGTTGGTGTACCTGAAAGCCACTGAGCTTTACAACAAACTGTGATATTCTGATCTGAGATATATTCATTTATTTATGTACATCTAGTCATACCTTTATTTAACTAAGATATATAGTATTTATCATTATATATTTATCGATAATATTTATGTATTTATAAGGATCATCTAGTCGTAGTTTAGTTCTTATACGGGGTATTTTTATCCGCTGTAGGGGTTACAAAGCGGTCATCGCTGTATCCCTTGAGGCAGAGTGCGGCAATGCCTCGTTTTGCAGGTTATTATTATTATTATTATTTCTCCCCCTCCAATCTGCCAGTAGAGTCCGTGATGGCAATCCGTTTAGTGACGGACAGTCAGCATGGCTCCCCTTAGAATCGTGCCCATTGCAGTGTCCTTCTGACACCCCTTCTTGATTGCCGTTAATGACCCTTGTGTTAATGTTAGAAAAAAATACTAACGTTGAGATCGAACAAAACATGGAAGAGCGTACTCATTCAACTATCAAACAGTCATAAGTTCCATGCATACGCAACAAAACATGGAAGAGCGTACTCATTCAACTCTCAAACAGTCATAAGTTCCATGCATGCGCAATTACTGATATGCATTTTAATTATACACTATGTTCAATGCCGTGCCAAATGGGACCTATTGTTTATATTATCTTTATGTTCCAATAAATATGACTTGCCAACTACAAGTCTTGGTAGATTCAGATAAGTTTTAAACGAACTTTGAATTGAACTGGTTTGAAGTCGTAGAAGAACTCTCCATAGTTCGAGGATGGAGTAAATTTTCCATCTCATTCATATTCGATGTATTTATTTATTTGAATAGATATGGGCAACGCCCAATTACAGTAATAAATCAAGATTCAAGCATAATAGAACAAATCAACAATAATAGGTATATAATAATTAATTATAATAATTCAATTGATATCAATTCAGAATAACAATTTAGCAAATATAATGAATTGAGGTTATAGTAATAAATAAAAACAGGAAGATGCAAAAAAGAGGGCTCAAATATACATATTTAACAAATAAAACAGTTTAATACTGTAATAATCAATGAAACAACAAACAAAGGAAGGGACAAACTAGGAATTCATGTCTAGAGAAAAAATAATCTTTCTGATAGAAAACAGACCAATATCATCAGACCAGGAGGCCAAATAATTCAAGGTCCTCTTCATTCTTGTAAGGGATATTTAAAAGGTAATTACTCGTAGAATGTTATTCAATGTATATAACTGAGCGTCCAATGAAATGATTATGAGTTCACATCTCAACCATTTTCAGTAAAGTGACGATTTCTAAAAGCTGGTCATCAGTAGGTTTATCTAATGCTTATTGTGGCCACGTTGGAACCAAGACAGTAAGCAAACTGCCACATAAAGCGAAATTGGTGGAATATAATAAAAATCACCCAAAAAAGTACACATACCTACATAATACATTTAATACACACTTCGGGTTGATGTTTAATTCCTCTCTACAGGTCTTGAAGGGCTGCCATCATTTCACAGTTGGACGGGGCTGGATCGTTTCGGCAGTACTCAGAGGCTTGTAATCACGGCTGGACTGCTTATCATTCAATCGTGTTGCTTTCTTCTTTTCTTGCTAGATGGCTGAATGAATTTCGTTCTCAATTAGCCTCTTGGCCCGCGGGTTCGTCTAAGTGATTGGCCATCCATTTATCGTAAGCCTCACTGGAGAGATCTCTGGTGACAACTGGCCCCATGCTGATGCAGCTAAGTAAAGAGAGACAAGCAAGCTTATTTTTTTGGTGATATCATTGGCATGTAAAAGGAGAAGGTCCCATTCTCAAGTCCTTCATCCAGGATGGCTAGCATACTTTTTCTTATCACTGACTGATAGTTAGCCTTAAACGTGCGAATGACACCCTGATCACAAGGTTGAATCAGAGATGCAGTGTTAGCCAACTCTTGGTTAAACTGAGAAATGATGATGTGTATGTTTACAAGTGTTATCAGCGATTGCCCAGTTTTATCCCCAACAATGATACTCCCTGATCTCTGATTTTCGCCACAATAACCGAACTGACTGCCACAATGAACAGATGTTTCTCTGTTGAATATATGTGTTGAATCGTGCCGGGTCTTTTCTGCCATAATAAGCGGATTGCTCCATTAACTGGTGATACAATAAGCGGCGTCTACTGTAATTAAGTTTTTCAAAATATGGCATAACAGACAAGGCCTTGTTAATGGAGCTGTATTGGTAAGAGCGAAGGGCTTCACAGTTTGGAACCTTGGCAACGAGAGACTACGTTCCACAGTCCTAGCCTGCCACAATTGACACAATGAGAAACATGTGTGTCGCCGATGTCTTCGACTCAAAAGAAAAGAAACAACACTTAATGTTATACAGAGTTTGCAGTAGGTAACAAAAATATTAACAAGGTTTATTAAACTCAACACCGCAATAAAAAGTTGTTACTCATTCGAAACGTAATTTCTGAATAATAAACATTGCCAATCACATGTTGAATTTTGAGGCCCGATTATAATAATCAATGAATGAAGTTCTGTTGATGGTTCTTCACTTATGTCCTCCAATCGTTGCTTGCTAGGAACATACTCAACATCGAAAAAGCCTTCGGTATATTTTTCTCTCACAAAGTGATATCGTATATCGATGTGCTTTGTGCGTTTATGGAACTCGGGATTTCGTATCAGCTTAATGGCACTCATATTGTCCATAAACAGTTTTGGATACGGACATGCATATCCTAAGCCATTCAGAAGCCTTTTTAACCAGACAAGTTCCTTAATAGCCTCCAAAGATGCCACATACTCAGATTCTGTCGTTGACATGCCAAACTGTTTCAGTGTCAAATTTTCAACAGCAGCTATCGATAAAATTGTTCTGATAGAATCAAAGCGAACCACAGGACTATAGGTCTCTTTGTAATCCAGTACGTGTTCGTGACTAAAACCCCTGGCTACTAACCGGTCCTTCCACCTCTCTATTCACCACCACCCTGAAAACCCACCTACAATCCACTAGTTTTCTCCCTGGTATTGGCTCAGCTAATTTCCAGGTTTTATTCTTATTCAATGACTTCATTTCGCTCTTCATTGCTTCAAGCCATTTTTCAGAATCTTCGCTTTCTATAGCCTCTTTATAGGTAGTTGGTTCTGGTGGATCCACGTTAACTGTAGCAGAACAACAATCAAAACTAGGAGGTTTCAACTGTGATCTGTCTCGAAGGTTATACCTCGGTTCTTGTGATGCAGTCGTAGGTAGATCTTCCAGTTCAGGTTCTATAGAGGAAACCTTTTGATCTGAAACTTTCTCGACAATCTGAGAACTTGTTTCAGTCATAACTCCTACGTCTACTTCTTGAGGATTCCTTTCACCTAAGACATTATTTGTTGTCTTATGGTTACTTTTTGAATTTTCTGGAATAATTTCACCACCTAAATCTTGTTTTTCTACCTTTGGGAAATCTAAAACCACTATGCATTCCTTGTTTTCATATTTTTCTCCAATTTTAGAACATGATGTAATTTCCCTAAATATAATATCTTTACTTATCTCAACTCTATCCATATCAGGAAAATACACTTTATATCCTTTTACAAAATCGTCATAGCCAACAAAAATGCCTTTCTTACTTTTTGCGTCTAGTTTCTGCCTTTTCTCTTTAGGCACATGAACAAAAACTTGTGACCCAAACACCCTAAAATCTTTGAATTTGGGTTTCTGGTTTGTCCACAGTTCGAAAGAGGATTTTCCCTTTAAGAGATAAGTTTGATTTAGGATCAATGCTGCAGTATTCACTGCTTCGGCCCATAATCTCAAATTCAAAGATTTGCTGTGCAGCATTGTTCTTGCTGCTTCAACCAAAGTCCTAATTTCTCGTTCAGCAGACCCATTTTGTTGAGGTGTGTACACTACAGTTCGTTGGTGACTAATTCCTTCCTTGTCCAGAAGTTTTTGCACTTCTGCATTGCAAAATTCTAGTCCGGTATCCGATTTAAATGTTTTAATCTGATAACCCCTTTGATTTTTGAATTTTTTGAGAAATAAATCCAGCTTTTCTCTTACTTGGTTCTTATGCTTAAGAAAATATACTTGCCGATAGTGTGAGAAATCATCCTTCAACATGAGAAAAGCTGGACAAGGAAGTGCAGCTTCCTGCACACCACCCAACCCTTGGCTTCCTGCCTTGACTTTCCAACAGAATCTACCTGGAATGGTACGCACAAGTCACTGTGAATAAGTTCTCCAGGTTTTGTGGTAGAGGATTTACTTTCTGGAAATGGTAATCTAGGTTGTTATCCTACAACACATACGTCACAAAAGAAATTGTCTTCACCTGTAAAATTTATTTTATTAGTACTTAGATACTTTCTGACTCTTCTTTCATTTTGGTGACATAACCGCTCATGCCAAATCTTGAACGTCTCAGCTTTGTTATTTACTAAACTAATAGGCTTGCAATCATTTGTAGTAATAACTTTTACATTCAACCTATACAACCTCTGGTATCGAGTGCCTTCTAGAATTGTTTGATTATTCTTAGTAAAAATGCACTTTCTCTCATTGCTTACCCTTTTGATACCCTTGTCCATAGCACATCCAGTAGAGTACAGATTCATTTTTAGGTCTGGTATGTAAAGGACGTTCTCAAAATATCTGTCGTGCCATCCATGATCTACGTATGCTAGGATTTTACTGCCCCCTCTTCCAGTAGCATACATGCAGTCTCCATTTCCCATCTTCACAGGAATCTGTTCTGGCAAGGATCTGAAATTTGTAAACCAATTTTTCATACCTGACATATTATGGTCACTGGCGCCAGAGTCGATGTACCAGTTTTCGTCTACCGTTCCATCAGCAGCAAGAATTATTTCATTATAGCGGGCAACGTTGCATGGCTCCTCCGGTTTTCCTTTTCCTGTTTTTTTCCAGTGGATACAATCCTTTTTCCAATGTCCGGGCTTATTGCAAAAAAAAAAAAAAACATGGTCCTTTCGATGATGTTCTTCCTTCTTCATATGTTCCTTTTGAAGGTGATCTTGATTCATCCCTAGCTTTCCATTTTTCCTCTGATGATTTAAATTTTCTTTATTTTTCAGCAACGCCATTCTCTCTCCGGTTTCGTTTTTCTCTGATAACCGTGTTTCTTCTGTTAGCAATCTTGCTACAAGCTTCTCTATGGTTTGATTCTGTTCTGAATCCCAGGCACTGTGAAAATGACTGTATGTTGGGGGCAGCGTCATGAGGACTTTTGTCATCATAAACGACTCATCTACTGGAGCTCCTAAAAGTTTCAGCTGCTTTCCGAGTTGTTCGAGTTTGCTTACATGAGTAAATATATCGTCTGAGGGATCCATTTTGTATTCGAAAAATTTCTTTTGAACAATATGTAAACTTGTTACTCCTTTTTGTTCATACACAGTGTGCAGTTTATCCCACTTATCTTTAGCGCTTTCACAGATCATAAGATGTAACAATGGTGCCTTACCGACAGTTGATATAAGGGCCTTTTTGCACTTGGCATCTTTTATCTTCCAAATTTTTGATTCAGTTTTGAACCTCGCTTCAGTTTCAGCTTCCGTTTCGCCAGCGTGTGGAGTTCTGTGAGGTTTAGGACACTCACCAGAAATGATATCAGCGTATTCGTGGGCATCCAGGATTATCTGCATCTGGAACTTCCAGCATGGCCAGTCACCTGTTCCTTCAAGACGGTCAATCTTGCTTACTTCCACTTCAATTTCTGATTACTTCCTCTTTGAGACTCGCGGTGTCTTGTTCCTCTGTTTGCATGTTCTGGGCCCGATAACCACTTAATGTTATACAAAGTTCGCAGTAGGTAACAAAACTGTTAAGAAGGTAAATTAAACTCAACTAACAAAAAGTTGTTACTCATTCGAAACGTAATTTCTGAATTTCTGAATTTTGAGGCCCGATTATAATAATCAATAAATGAAGTTCTGTTGATGGTTCTTCAACAACTCATAAATGTATACGTTTTTCGCGAGGATTTTGATAGTTTTTGATCTGTTGAGAAGACTTTCAGAGCACTCCGATCCGATGCAACCTCGATATTGGACGACATATCTCTAAAATACGTATTTATGGTATCATTCCTGTTCTTTTTGGACGCTGAAACGAATCAATGTCATCTTGGTATTTTCTCCTTTCTAGCAAAGTCTAGGTGTATCTTACCACGACTGCTAAGTCATTTCGACTAGGTATTATAAGTATGTTTGTCAAATTCGAAATTTTATATAAGTTGTGGCAGAATATCAGTAAATTATGAATTATGTGCTTCATGTGGGTAAATTATGGTTAAAAACTATTATCTTGATTATCTACAGTCCCTTATACTGATACGGTAATAGAAGTGATGAAGTAACTAGAGTCGTAGTATCAGGACATGCGAGTTACTCTTAGTATTAAATGTGGGCAGATATCATCCCAACAGCTTCGCCCTGTTCCGTGGGATGTAATTTTCCAAATTCTGATACATCATCTACTAACTCTAGTACACATAACTGTCCAGGATGAAGTTGGCCATGAAAGTCCATTGATATGAGATCATTTCGATTTCTAGCATCAACAGGAAGCTCATGTTACCCATATGGGACATGTGTAATAAATGGTTTTTTTCCTCAGTATGACGAAATAAAGATAATCGGAAAGTAATTTATTAGTTTTTTAGCGAATTTTTGAAGAAAATTAAGCTATTGCTCTCGCCTCAAAATTTGTAGAATGTGAATTTTTGAAAAAAAAAAAAAAAAAAAAAAAAAAATGCAGAAATCCGTTTCAGGCTATTCTGAATCATATTCTGAAGTTTAACGCATTCATTTTTTATGTATGTATGTATGTATGTATGTATGTATGTATGTATGTGTCATTCCAGACGATAACTGTCCGTAGAATTGTGCTAGAAACTTCAAACAAATTTTAAAATGTTAAGGACACAAAACGAAAGTTCATTGGCCAGCATGATCGGATTACATCTTCGGGTTGAAATTTTCAAAAATGTAGTCAAAAATTTCAAAATAGCCTGTTTTTTGCGATTTGTTGTGCGAAATAATTTTTTCAGCATACTAACATGTGGTATATTCGGAATCAGCGCAAAATTTCCTATAAGAATATGTATCAAGTTTTCAAAAATTTCAAAGTTGAAAAATCAGTCAAAAATCGAAATAATGCCGTTCGCTAGTTGTAAAAATCGGTAATATTTGCATGAAACATTGTCCAAATTCAGATTGAACTACTCTTATGGAAGTATCCCTGTATAACCAATCCTAGAACCATGCTGTTTAAAACGTAGGTAGTAGGTGCTTGTTTAAAAAAAAAAAAAAAAAAAAAAAAAAAAAAAAAAAAAAAAAAAAAAAAAGAAGTAATCACAACTGATGAGTTTACTCTTCAAAAATTCGCTCATGGGGTCATGCTGCATGACTGGACTTTTCAATACCCTTGTGATTGTATGTACTAACTCATCTTAAAAATGACTTGGAATGCATACTCTTTTATCATGGGTTCAGTTGATTCTCGTTTGTAGAAAATTGCATGTATGATGGTAGGCTTTTTATTTTTCAGTAATTACCTACCTTCAATGGTAATGACTAGCTCCCCAACGATTTTTAGTGTTCAAAACTTCCGCTATTGTGGAGCTTCAGTCGGTGCGCTATTCGTCCAACTAATCTGAATTTTCACTCAGGGATTGACTACTTGATGTTATGTATTTTTGAGATGCGAGCATCCAGACCACCACAGAGCATCCATTTGTCCCACTAATCTGTATTTTAGCAGCGGACATACATCAATAAAAATTGAGGCGCTGCTGTAGCGGAAGTTTTGAAAACTAAAAATCGTTGGGGAGCCAGTCACTGCCATCTTCAATTGATTTGTTTCTGTAATATCTGTTTGGTTAGAACCTCTTTAATTGAATGTTTTAATGTTCACCTTGATGCTCTCCTGTTCGTTCATATTAGATGAAAATAACTTTGCAGATCCAGGAGTGACCATCAAGGAAGAGCTTGACGCTTCTGATTCATCAGCCAACAAAGATCAGCCAACAAGCCTCACTTCAGGTAACTAGTCAAATATTCGTCAGGAAATGACCCACAATGGTGATATCCATCTTTTGTAATCTCACTCACATTAAAAATAATTTATTCTGAGCTGGGGGTCGGTTGATTTTTTTTTTTTTTTTTTTTTTTTTTTCGTGATTTATTTATTGCAACTGAAACATAGTACATTTCATCTAGCAATATTTCATTTCATGTTAAGCTCACTAAGGGGGGAGGTTTACAGCAAAACCTGGCCCATACTTGTATCAAGTACAGTTAAAAAACACTGGATTACACTTGCACTATTTGCACAGCACAATTAGGTCCAGAGGTTTATTTCTCTTGAGTCGCCGAAGTTCTCCTTCGTTGTTTAAAACGTTGAGCATCTCCAGGTTCTCGTGTTTGTGGAGGCGATGTTCGTGCTTCCTTGCATATTTGGCGATAATTTCGGTGACCGTTTCTACCCTCAAGTCTCGATGAATATCATCATTCCGCATGAACCAGGGGGCCTGAACTATACTTCTCAGTATTATATTTTGTCGGGTTTGGATTGTTTTAATATTTGATTTTTTCGCACAACCCCAAAGCTGAATCCCATAGGTCCAGATAGGGCGCAGTATCTGTTTATATATGAGTAATTTATTGTATAGTGAGAGATGGGAGTTCCTTCCCATCAACCAGTACATCTTTCTGAACTTGATTTTTAGTTCCTGATTCTTTTTTTCAATGTGATATTTCCAGTTAAGTTTGGAGTCAAGGTGCATCCCTAAGTATTTTACAGTGTCAGAGTATGGAATTTTATTAGAATTGATCTCAACTTCTGGGGCTATGATTTTTCTATTAGTAAAGTTGATATGCACTGACTTTGATTCATTTAGTTTCATTCTCCACATCTTGGTCCAATTGACAACCTTGTTAGTGGACGTCTGTAGATTGCGAGTTGCAGTTTCAGCGTCATCTCCAACAGAGAGGATGGCAGTATCATCTGCAAAAGTAGCTACAGTTGTATTTTCCTGTTGTGGAAGATCTCGTGTGTACAGCAGGTAAAGTACTGGGCCTAGGACACTGCCTTGCGGTACCCCTGCTTTTATAGGCTTCAAGACAGAGTACTGGTCACCCTGCTTTACCCTGAAGTGTCTGTTCGCTAGGTAGGATTTTAGGAGTAAGTAAAACTGTTTTGGGAGATCCCTGTGCAGTTTATACTCAAGTCCCTTGTGCCAGACCTTGTCAAATGCCTGGGCCACGTCAAGAAAGATACTGGCACATATTTTTTTACCTTCCAGAGCCTTTTCTATTATGTTAGTGATTCTATGAACTTGATCTAGCATAGAGTGGCGTTGCCTGAAACCGAATTGGTGGTCTGGTATCAATTTTCTGTCTTCAATAATTGGTTTAAGCCGTTTGAGCAACAATTTTTCGAACAGTTTTGATAAGACAGGGAGGAGGGATATGGGTCGGTACCCCATCTTCTCATTTGGTGATTTTCCTGGTTTGGAGATCATTATGACTTCCGCTACTTTCCACTGGGAAGGTACATGTCGTAACCTGAACGTGGCGTTGATGATATGAAGTAGTTTTGTTATAGCCTTTTCAGGGAGCTCTTTCACAATTCGACCGGTTATCAAGTCATAGCCAGGGGTCTTTTTAGGATTAACGTTGCCCTTAATTTCATCTTTGAGTTCTTTTAACGTAACGGGCCGAATATCAAGCTCATCCGTTTTTTCTATCAGTGTTGCGTTTTCTTCAGGTGACTGTACTGGAAGAGGTTGAAAAGTTTCATAGAGATGATCTGCAAAAAGTTGAGCTTTCTCTCGGTTACTTCTGGCCCATGTCCCGTCATCCTTTTTGATTGGAGGAGAATGAACTTTAGGTCTATTTATATTTTTGGTTACCTTGTAGAGGGAGTATTCGGTGTCTTTCTCTGCAGTTAGGTTACTCAAAAAATGTTCAACTGATTGGTTATCTATTGATCTAATAAGATATTTAAGTTTGTTACCGAGTCTATTGAGAATAGTTTTGTTTTCAGGGGTTCTGTTATTCTTCCATTTCCTTCTGGCTTTACGTTTGGCGCACAGGAGATCCCTTACTTCTAACGGATATGATTTCGAATTAGTGTCATAGTTACTGTTTTGGTTTATTGGGGTACATAACCAGGCTGCTTGTTGTATGTTATTGATGAATAAGTCGAGTTCGTCTTCCAGTTGTTTAGGGGTTTTCAGAGGAACTTTAAGGTCGATCGATGTTTCCAATTGCTGCCGGAAACAGGACCAGCAAGTAGTTCTATTGAATAAAATCGGAAAATTTTCACCAATGATTACTTTTTCACTGATTGTTATTATGACAGGCGAGTGGTCAGAGGGTAGGTCATCGCTGTCCTCTAGATTTATGTAACCACTTGAGATACCTTTGCTTATAAAGAAGTCTATTAGGTCTGGGGTTTTGTTAGCATCCGTGGGCCAGTATGTAGGCCTTCCAGTTGAGAGGAAGTCGCACTTGAAAGAAGCTGCTGCTTCATACAACTCTTTACCTTTAGCCGTGGTTAATCGCGAACCCCAGAAGGTATTTTTGGCATTGTAGTCACCTCCTATTATAAAGTTGTTACCAAGCGATTTAAGAAGGACCGTATAATCATCTTTCTTTAAGTTAAACCTGGGGGGACAGTATATTGCGGCTATACTAAAGCTTTTATTATTGAGTTGTACCTTGACCGAAGTTACCTGCATTTTTTCCTCTTCGATTTTTGGTTCTTCATGGTGAGCGATGTTAGCTTTAATGAGAATTGCCGAACCTCCTCTAGCTTTATTATGGTGTAACGTATGATAACACGTGAATCCTCTTATTTTGATGTATGACGTCCGAGTGAAATGGGTTTCAGAAATAAGTAAGATGTCTATCTTGTTGGAGTGGAGAAATAATTCGACTTCCTTAATGTGATTTAGCAATCCGTTCGCATTCCATGTTGCTATTCTTAAAGTCGGTCCCATTAAATTAGTCCATAGCTAGTAAGTCCTTTTTCTAGCTTAGTTATTCTTTCAAATAACTGTTTATTGGTATGTTTTTGTTCATCCAGTCTTTCCAGTATCTGTGCCAGCATTTTTTCTGTGTTCGACACATTAACCTCTTTTTTAGCAACGGTAGCATATGAAACCTTTGAAGTAGTTGCTCCTGTCATGGTTGTAGTAAGCGATTTCCGCCTATTAAAATTCCTCTCAGCTGAAGCATCGCGCTTGGTCTGTTCTTTCAGTTGGGGTTTAGTAATTTTGTTTCTCATTCTTTGTAGCTCCTTAGCTACTTCGCATCCTCGATAATTAGCTGGATGATTCCCTTTGCAGTTGACACATTTGGGGGAATCCGCTTTGTTCAGGGTACATTCAGAAGTTTTATGCTTTCCAGCACATTTCACACAAGCAGATTCCTTCCCGCAGTAAGATGGGGTATGCATGTATGACTGGCAATTCTTACATTGGGGAATGAGTTTAGAAGTTTTTTTCACCGGCTCAATCTTCACAATTATGTTGAGAATGGCCTTAATACTATAGATTTTGTTTACATCCTCATTTTTGTCGAAGGTTAACATAAAGAGAGGAAGAGGTTTATGGATGGTTACAATTTCACCACTATCATTTTTCCTTTTCTCTTTCTTGAGAATGTTGGTAACATCCAGGATGGCAAGACCTTGCTCCTTAAGGTCTCCAATAATGTCAGTTTTCTCACATGTTTCATGTAAACCTCTAGCCATGACCTTAATAGGTCTGTCTGCTTTATCTTGATATGTGTACCACTGTTTTTTATCTGAACGTAGTTTGTCTGTGATCAGTTTCCAATTAGATCTTGAATCTACGTTTATTTTCCAAACGTTATTATTGAGAGCAGTGACCTTGAATTGCTCTCTAGGGATATTCGGTAACATATCTTTGAGGGCTGCGTAGCTCTTTAGCCCTACAACATTTATGGGTGGTGGAGGAGGGTCCTTTTTAGGCTTAATCATTTCTACCTTGGATACGTCCTTGTCAGTCTTAGGCTGTCTTAATCTGTATTTTAGCAGCGGACATACATTAATAAAAATTGAGGCGCTGCTGTAGCGGAAGTTTTGAAAACTAAAAATCGTTGGGGAGCCAGTCACTGCCATCTTCAATTGATTTGTTTCTGTAATATCTGTTTGGTTAGAACCTCTTTAATTGAATGTTTTAATGTTCACCTTGATGCTCTCCTGTTCGTTCATATTAGATGAAAATAACTTTGCAGATCCAGGAGTGACCATCAAGGAAGAGCTTGACGCTTCTGATTCATCAGCCAACAAAGATCAGCCAACAAGCCTCACTTCAGGTAACTAGTCAAATATTCGTCAGGAAATGACCCACAATGGTGATATCCATCTTATGTAATCTCACTCACATTAAAAATAATTTATTCTGAGCTGGGGGTCGGTTGAAAATTATCATGTAGAAATTGCAAACATTACTTTCCTAACGTCCTTAGCACGTTAAGGGAACAAGACTTTTTGCCTTCGCACTACCTATTTCAGGATAACTGAAGTATTAATGGTATCGAGCAAACTCAATTGGTCACGATTTTATCGCACCCCAACCTCTATTCTATTTGGATTCCCTGTTCTTTACTAGCATGAGGCTAAATAAATTACCCCTAACCGTCCTGAGGTGAATTGTCTGCATCAAGAGAATTATGTCTAAAAAAACAATAGTCTGGTTTATCTTCGCTCCCTAACAATCTTGACAAGGGTGTGGAAACGACGAAGTATTGGTAGGCGTAGTATTTATTAGGAAATCAGATATATAGTAGGTATGTTGGGTGACACAAGGGTGGGGCTCACACAGAACCAGCTAATCTACCTTACCACTGCTGCTAGTTAATAATTTTGTGTTAGATAGGTCTTCTGCACAGATCACCAGTCTACACGTGTTTAAACATTATCAACTTACTAGAAAATGGAATTAGATTGAGCTGAATCGGTGGAAGTTCAGCCTGCTCCTGCATGCCAAAGTCGATCTTCGTGTTTGCAATTCACATTCGAGTTGATGACTTTTTCCCCTATCATCACAAATTCTTTGGGTGCAAAAACAGTTGGTGGCACATTGCTTTGCATTGTCTGATTCTATTCATTGGACTGAGTTCTGTTTGAGTTAGTTGAGGGAGAAGGGGGGGGGGGGGGACTTCTATTTCGAGAGTTTTCAAAATCGTGATTTCTCTAATATTTCGACCCCTTTTGATTGATCACAATTAATGCTGAGATTACAGACACCCCCTCGGCGGGAGTATGATTTTTAAGCAGAATTTAATAAAACTCGGTCCAGTAGTTTCAGAGAAAAGCTTCAGAAGTGGGATGGTTGATAGATAGTTTTTTTTTTTTTTTTTTCATTTTAATAGAATTTTTTGAATCTACGTATCTTGAAATGTAAACAAACTAGTTATAAGGGGGGGGGGGGGGAGTTAACTTTTTATTGGTCTATTACAAACGTTAACCGTCTTCTGTTTGTTGATATTTATTGAAAATATCTTTGCAGATCCAGGAGTGACAATCAAGGAAGAGCTAGACGCTTCTTACTCATCTGCATGCACATCACTTCAGCCCCAACTTCGGCTCCCTGCTATGGATGTGCCGACATGCTCCACTTCAGGTAAATTGTCCTTAGTCGTCTTGAAATGGCCCACTACGGGAATATCCACCTCCTCTAATCTCACCCAAATTAACTTATCTTCTAGAGGGGGGGGGGGGGGGGGGGGGGGCACAAGTTAACTGCATTTTAGTTCATAATTTCATCAACCCGCCAGTTCCTAAATAAAAACTACCATAAAAATTTGAAATTTTTTTATGAATTCTTATTATTGGACATCTAATTGAATGAGGAAAAAAAAAACCATTTATATCACGCTCCAAGTACTAGTAGTGGTACTGCTGGAGGGTGCATTAGGCATGGGAACAACAGAAATAAGATGTTTGGTGTAAACATTACTTTTATTTCATAAACCCTTCAGAATAGTGTAGGCAGTATTATATAGGTAACAATCAACGTTGAAAAGAATTTTCGAAGCTTCTTGGATGCAATTTTAAAGCTATTCACGAGATGAAGGTGCGACGTCCGCTTGAATGTCCTCATGGAACTGATATGATACCAGCAATGAATGTGGAGTAGCACTCCACATGCTCGGCACATTTGCCTCGTATTCTTGTGGCATCTTTTGCATCGCCGCTGATTACAGGGAACTGGCTCGTGGGAAGGCTTGGCTTGACTTGGGATATGTCTGGCCTTCATTTTGGGGATGTTTGAAATAGATCGCACCTTTTTGGTTGGATTCCTGTGACTCAGGCATTCGGACTGAACGATGGCCCTTCTGAATTGACAGTATGTTTCATTTTCTTTATACGTGCTCTTCTTTAGCTGCCTTGTATTCTGACAAGCAGCATCAAGTCCAAACAGGAAGAGAGGGTACCACCATTTCCGTTCCTTCAGAGAGCACCTAAGATATTCAACATTTTCATCAAACCGGTCGACTTCTCCCATATATCGATTGTACGTCATAACAACATTCGGGCAATCAACGGAAATCCTCTTCTTCACCTTGTCAACAGTCCCAATCCAATCAACTTTACTAATAGGACTTATCCCATGACAGTTGGAAGCCATGGTTACAATATTGTTGTCATTCCACCTCACAATGCAGAGGTCTCTGGTAGTCTGGACGGTGGAGGATCCTCTTTCCTTCTTCTTCATTTCGGTTATTGAGGTTAAAAAAAAAAAACAAAACAAAAAAACACAGACACTGACAGACACTACGAGTCCAAGTGAGATAATACAGACATAAATAGTTACTGACACAAGCATAACAAACATGTACCTACTTACCACCAAAACCCAAAGTTGTTCTCAATCCTAATGCACCCTACAGGGTGCACCGAAGTTGTATTTATGATTGGGAGGCCAATTTTGCTCAGTTCTCTGATATTTTTTGTTAGGGTTTCTCAGAAACAACTAGAAAAACAAAATCTGGAATGAATTATTGGTTACTTACCGTTTTTTAGGCATGGTGAACGAAAATGAGAAGGCAGGTCACACAGACGCAAAAATCGCGGAGGTTGGCCACTTTGAACTGAATTATCAAGATAACAGGTGGATCTTATCAACTTCCTTTTAATCAAGTCACTTTGTCACGTCTTCAAAACTCTCTAGGACCGCTAGGATCAGTTAGTGGATCAGTTAGTGGAATTTCAGGGGCCAAAAAAGAGGTGCACCCTGTAGGGTGCATTAGGAACTGGCGGGTTAAATTGCAATGCTATTGATATTATGATCAACTTCAAATGCAATCCCCGTGTAAACTCTGTCACAAACTACCAAAGACCTAACATCAACAACTATGATGAAATGGCTATGCTCTCAATAGTCATAGAATGAACAAGAGATTATGTATCATGAGAGCCAACACCCTCACATCCAGAGTTGGGCGAAATCGTAATCATAAATACGATTATAGTCATAGGTTACGATTACACTTATGATTACGATTATGATTACATTCGTAGTCACAGTTTTCCTGTAGGTATATTCGTAATCAAACTTTTTTGGCGACTGTAATCACAAGTTTTTGTTTTTTGTTGCGAATTTGGCTGCATCAACCAGTGTTCCCCATGAATAAGCCCGTTACCGCAGATATTCCCTCGTAATTACAATCACAATCATAATTTTTCCTGTGATTACACCAATAATCTTAGTTGTTTCAATGATTACTGCCATAATCTTAGTTTTTCCTATGATTACAATTGTTGTGTGATTACGATTGTATTCACCGGAAAAACTAAGATTAAGGCAGTATTCACAGAAAAACTAAGATTATAGCTGTAATCAAAGGAAAATTCATGATTATGACTTTGTAATTACATTGACATCAGCGGTAATGTGCTTATTTATAGAGAATATCCGTTGTTATGGCCAACATCGTATTAATAAAAACTTGATTACGAATAAAATTTAGGAAAACCTGTGTTTATGAATGTAATAGTAATCATCTCTCCAGGTTCTTTGTTTATAATCCCAATTGTACCCACAAATCTAAAACAATATGATTGAAATCGTAATTTTGATTATGATTACATCCAACTGCTCAAATCTATCCCTGATGTGGCTGTGAGGGGGAGCTCTAGGATTATAAACTACATAATGAGGAACAGCCGAATTCATCCTTCCTCCCTCACTCCCTACCAAAGTAACTGGGTGGTATTCATGGCATAGAATTGATTTGTTCAGAATTGGCAATTTGTTAGAAATAAGCTGAGGCTGTTAAATAAGAGGCTGGTCAAACCCTCCCTTAGGAGGTTGTAGTATCATAAAATTTTAAGTAGTTCATCAATTTTTACACTTAAAAGCTTTATTAGTTCAATTTCATTTGTAGGTGCTCCTAAACCAAAGAAAATTTTTTTATATATTATAATTACATAAAATTGATATGGTATAAAATTTGTCATTATTTTGTGGGGTTTCAACGCTTTCTCTGGTGTTTGTGGGCAGATTTGCATGAAATAAATTTTCCTGGTTTCTATTTTCCATCCTCTTTCCACTAAACCAAAGAAAACGGTCAATTTACGAGTTTGCAAAATTGGTAAAAAATGACCTGAAAACTGCACAAGAAGCGATGTGGTAGAGTAAGGGGGGGGGGGGGGCTTCTCGCTCAAAGTTGGCGGGTGGCAGTACAACCTTCCCCCCCCCCCCGCAGAAAGGCTCCCTCTTGTCGCTACCCCACCTGCTGCATCGTATCCCGTAGGTGGTGAAGTAGGTTGTAGAATAAATAGAGTAGCCTTCAGCTTATTCTCAGGGCGCTTGCTATGTCAGTTTTCCCCTGCCCACAGATCGAACCACCGCTCTGGGCTCTGGTCCTCCAATACCAAAAATTTCCTTGCTTTTAGTAGTTATTCCTCGCTCGATTTTTGTTTCCTCGAACGTTTGTTAGTAAATCAATGAATGAATCAATCAGTGAGTCAATGTTTCAATCAATATATTTATTCCAAAGTGACAGATTTGATTTTTTTTTTTTTTTTTTTTTTTTTTTTTCGTGGACACATCTCACTAAGATGCTGCTGGAAATACAATCACTGAACCAAGCTTGTAGAAGCGTGAGATACATCTGCAATGAGAATCAGAAAATTCAAGAACAAAAAAATAAAGGGAAATACGTGAAAAAAATAACCTGTTCATTTCAAAGTGCAATGAAAATCGCGTAGCTTATATAAGACCAAAATAAAAATAGAAAAAAATTAGGAACATAAATATGGCTATAACTAAACCGTACAAAAGTGAATTACAGAAAACTGATGCAAATGGGGAATTTTCATGATTATTCCTTATTTGCCTATTAAAAAGAGCTAATGAGAAATTTCGAAAAAGGTGCTATATGATGGGTATTTGACCAGTAATATGGATCTTGAAATGCATTTTGCACGATGACGTCACGTTCCCAGCCCTCAGCTCCCTTGCACTAGTACGTCACTAGTGATCTTGCTACCCGTTTTTTGGCCAAACTAAACGGTCTTTTGATCTAAAAATTGGAGGTCAAAAGTGTGAAATACCGACACATTGAAGTTCCCCATTGGGGTGTGGACAGCTTGGAAAATATTTCATTGGTATAAACGGTTTTTTATTATAACTCCCTTCATTTCTCCCTTCCAACATGAAATTGGTATTTCCAACATTTTAGCGAATTTTTGAAGAAAATTAAGCTATTGCTCTCGCCTCAAAATTTGTACAATGTGAGTTTTTGAAAAAAATTTATGCAGAAATCCGTTTCAGGGTATTCCGAATCATATTCTGAAGTTTAACGCATTTTTTAGCGAATTTTTGAAGAAAATTAAGCTATTGCTCTCGCCTCAAAATTTGTAGAATGTGAATTTTTGAAAAAAAATTATGCAGAAATCCGTTTCAGGCTATTCTGAATCATATTTTGAAGTTTAACGCATTTTTTTATGTATGTATGTATGTATATATGTATGTATGTATGTATATATGTATGTATGTGTCATTCCAGACGATAACTGTCCGTAGAATTGTGCTAGAAACTTCAAACAAATTTTAAAATGTTAAGGGCACAAAACGAAAGTTCAAGTTCGTTGGCCAGCATGATCGGATTACATCTTCGGGTTGAAATGTTCAAAAATGTAGTCAAAAATTTCAAAATAGCCTGTTTTTTGCGATTTGTCGTGCGAAATAATTTTTTCAGCATACTAACATGTGGTATATTCGGAATCAGCGTAAAATTTCCTATAAGAATATGTATCAAGTTTTCAAAAATTTCAAAGTTGAAAAATCAGTCAAAAATCGAAATAATGCCGTTCGCTGGTTGTAAAAATCGGTAATATTCTTCAAAAATTCGCTCATGGGGTCATGCTGCATGACTGGACTTTTTTTTATGTATGTATGTATATATGTATGAGTCATTCCAGACGATAACTGTCCCTCAAATTGTGGTAGAAACTTCAAACAAATTTTAAAATGTTAAGGACAGATAACGCAAGTTCAAGTTCGTTGGCCAGCATGATCGGATTACATCTTCGGGTTGAAATTTTCAAAAATGTAGTCAAAAATTTCAAAATAGCCTGTTTTTCGCGATTTGTTGTGCGAAATAATTTTTTCAGCTTACTAACATGTGGTATATTCGGAATCAGCGTAAAATTTCCTATAAGAATATGTATCAAGTTTTCAAAAATTTCAAAGTTGAAAAATCAGTCAAAAATCGAAATACTGCCGTTCGCTAGTTGTAAAAATCGGTCAATAGCGACTGAAATGTCGAAGATTTCTTCAAAAATTCGCTCATGGGGTCATGCTGCATGACTGGACTTTATACTTAACTAAACTAAAACTGCGACCAAACAAAAAAGAATCATCCTGGCTTACATCTGGATTTTAATGGATTTGGTTTAAGAATAGCCTGAAACTGATTTGTTATCTGGATCGTTTATTTTTTCTCTTATGCTTGGGTTGTCTCACAACAAACCCCCCTTAACACTTTCAATGCGAGTCTGAAATGGGTGAACACACCCCACACTGGTGTTTCATCTCAAAATGATGGGGGGGAGCCACCCTTATCACTCTTATCTGTGCCCTGACTGACTGAAGGTCAGTATCAGAAAACGGCGACCTCTGGTGGGTAGGTAGGTTCCTACTGAGTAAATCGTGCTGCCGAACGGCCTTCTAAACCTTTCCTATCCAACACACGTGGCTTTTGAAAGAGGCACTATCGTTCTTTAGGCTCTGTGTCATATGACACTGCCCGTGTGAGAGATGAGCAGACTTGTGTCATATGACACGTCCCGCATTGAAAGTGTTGAACAAGGAGTAATGCCCGCATATTTGTTTTACATTTTTAAATGAAAGTAGGTGAAAGTCTAAGAATACAGGCACCAGCCGCACTAGGATATCCTACTAGGAGTAGATTCCTTTCTATGATTTAACAATTTTTAACTAGAAAAGTAAGTCAAGGCATCGGTCTTACCTGGGCATGACGTCACATTTTGCCAATACTTAGAGCAACAATAAAAATTAAACCATCCATCGTGGAAAAGTAAGGATGTTGTCATAAGTTCTCAGAATGAAACCTACCTTCATTTAAAAATAGTAAACGCAAACATTTTCAGACCAATGGGCACTCCGCATTTTAATATTTCGTACCTCTGATATACGTTGCTTTTCCCTATATGGCCTAGCTTCTGAGGAGCGTCCTAAAAGGGAGGGCAGCCAATCTGACGTGTTTTTGATAATTTTGCTGGCATATTTCACTACCTGATACTTATCGAACCAGCTGATGAGTGTTATATGTATATCTTTGTTTAGGTCTCGATCCAGATTGGGAGATCAAGATGGAGCTAGTTCACACTGATGACGAGATTGAGACTGATCCCCTTTTTGTCGACAAACACTCAGAAGGTAACAGCCTTCCTGAAGGATCAGCCAGAATACTATTTAATATTAGGTTTAGTAGGAGAACTTCTTATTTATCATTTTCAATGTTGAGATGGACATGGGTAGTTCCTTTTTCTTTTCTTGAAAATGCTACCCCTCTTGGCATATTCCTGATGTTATTCAACCTGCAGGATATCCTCTGGGTGAAGCAGGTTAGTCGCCTCTCCCCATTCAAGGAGTAACCACTACATTTCCATCACCTCCATTGTCTTAATGTAGTTCAGAAATTCACGACATTACAAAAAAAACCTGTTCTGATAAAACATTCATTGCAAAAAACCAGAATCAAGTAGGTTGAGGCTTAATGAATGAATGTTTTTGTCAACAATGATATATGCCAACTATGGTGACCGTATGTCCGTCCGCCGTCCGGGCCATAAAAGGCCTTAGAATTGACTTAAATAATCTGTTCTTTCGCACATAGACTCCACTTGGGGTCTAGTTGGTCCTAACTTCTCGCCAGCTCGATCGCTCCACTCTCATGGGTGCTATGAGCCAAAAATAGGTGAAAAAGTGCCTTTTTTTGTATATTTCAAGTTGGATAGAAATTGGAGATTCATTAGTGAAAAGAAAATGTTAGCTATTAATTTTATGGAAAAAAAAACGTATTCTAAATGATACTCTTCTATTCAAAAAGAGATTTTGGATTTTAGGCTATTTATTGCAATTTTTTAGATTTTTTAAAACAAAATTTAATGAACGTTTTTAGCATAATTTCGTACATAAATTTTTGAATGTTCTATTTCATAGTTGATAAACTTTATTTGACCAATCTTATGCTAAAAAATATCAATTTAACAATTCTTAGCCATTTTCAGCGATTTTGTCAGCACATTTTTTGAAATTTGACCAATTAGATGATATCAATATACAATATAGTCAATACTTTTATGTGTTGGAAAGATGACTTGGTAATAAATTGTTTTGTTTATCAACTATGTTAAAATGGTAAAACTTTGAGATTCCGCTGCTGTAATGGATTGCACCCATTTGTGAGGTCCGAAGCTCCGAGTTCCGATACTAAATATACTATAAGCGGCGTTTAATAATTATGGACCAGAGATTTACGTAGAAGGGCTGTCTAATACATAAATAATAAACCTTTGTGTAATAATTTGCAGCGTTTTTTATTAGCATTTCTACAAGTATATCAACGCGAATTCGTAGGTAGTTCCCAAAGTACCCCCCGAAAACCTAATTTCTTCAATATGACCGTAATCCTAATCTCAATCCAAAAAGTTCCAGTCATGCAGCATGATCGTATGAACGAATTTTCTTAGATTATCGTAACATTATATTGTTACTGTTTTGAAATTTTTGCATTCCGAGTACAAAGGAATTGTTAACCACCAATTTTATGGCAAATAAACTCGTTCCAAATCATATTCTACAAATAAAAACAGATTTTGGATGTTTAGCAATTTTTCAGTTTTTCTATCGATTTTTCAGCAAATATTGATAAAATACAAGTACAATTCTCACCATAATTTTGTGAATATATTTTTGAATGTTTTAGTTCATCGTCAATAAACTTCTTTCGGCTACGATTCTGATAAAAATATAAATTTAACAGTTATTAGACGTTTTCAGTCATTTTTAGTGATTTTTTTAGCACAATTTTTGAAATTTGACCAATTTAATGTGCTCAAAAAGTGTTGTCCAACGAACTCATCCTTTCTTTTGAAATGCTTGATTTTTTGGCGAAAGAACGAAGTTGTTATCTCAATTCTATCGAGAGTTATCGTCTGGAATGACATATATATATATATATACATATATATATATATATATATATATATATATATATATATATATATATACATATAAAAAAGCGTTAAAATCCAGGAATCATTTCAGAATGCCTCAAAACAGATTTCAATGAAGAAAATTTTTGAAAATTTCTATTTTAAAATTTTTGGAGCCATTCCAATAGCTTTATTTTCTAAGAAAATTCGCTAAAAAGGACGTCATTTTCCCCAGCGGTTCGGAACTTTCCCCTCCCTACCCCTCCACCAACGACATCTCGTTTTTACTCGAAATTTCTTTGAACAGCAGATTGATGTTTAGAATCAGGCTCTTGCTATTAAATTGGTAATCAACAATTTATTCCTACACAGTCCTCAATTTTCAAAACAATGTTACATTATATAGTGTGATAATTTACGAAAATTAGCAAATATGGTCATGCTGCATGACTTGAACTTATTACATTATGAGGTGATAACGTCATCCAAAAGGCTGAAATTAAATTAGAACACAAAATACCCTGTATATCTGCTGTATATCACCTTGTTAAGTTTGACTAAGATGCTCTCAAATCAGAAAAACCTGTCCGCTGTGAATTTTTTTAAATGCGACACTTCGCTTTAAGCCACATGGCTCATGCTTTCGACAGGAGAGAAGTGGTACACCTATGATAACGGCAACTATTGAGAGGGTTTGATTGGTAGTCTAAAAAATCACCTAGAAACACATACAGGTATGTTCTTGTTATTCCCTGATTCAATTACAGTAACACTACTTCATTATCTGATATCTACGGTAGCTCTTTTTCTTAACACTACTTAATTATCTGATGTCTATGGCAAATCAGATTCCAGAAACTACTTCTTTTGTTCCCTTAGTATAGTGAGAAATCTGACGTTTCATTGACAGGTGAGAAGCCCTATACCTGTGATAGCTGTGACTATAGAGCTAGTTGGCTTGTTACTCTGAAACGTCACCTGACAACACATACAGGTTTGTTTTTGTTATTCCCTAATTTAATAACAGTAGCACTACTTCATCATCTGGTGTCTATGGTAGATTATATTCCTGAAACTACTTCTTTTGTCTCTGAATATTCTCGGAAATTTTACGTTTCCGTCACAGCCCTATGCCTGTGACTATAGAGCTAGTAAACTTGGTAGTTTGAAAAGTCACCTAAAAACACATAAAGGTTTGTTTTTGCTATTATGTTATTTAATTACAGTAACACTACTTTACTTCATTATCTGATGTCTACGGTAGCTCATATTCCAGAAACTACTTCTTTTGTTCACTAAATATATTGGTAATTTGACGTTTCATTGACAGGTGAGAAGCCCTATGCCTGTGATAGCTGTGACTACAGAGCTAGTCAACTTGGTAATCTGAAACGACACCTAAAAACACATACAGGTTCGTTTTTGTTATTCCATCATATAATAATACTAACACTATCTCAATATCTGATCTCAATGGTAGAAGATTCCAGAACCTAAATCTTGAGTTTGTTGAGTATAATGATAAATTCATTGTTTCATTGACAGGTGAGAAGCCCTATACCTGTGATAGCTGTGACTATAGAGCTAGTTATTCTGGTACTCTGAAACGTCACCTGACAACACATACAGGTTTGTTTTGTTATCCCCTAATTTAATAACAGTAACACTACTTCATCATCTGGTGTCTATGGTAGATTATATTCCAGAAACTACTTCTTTTGTTCTCTGAATATTCTTGAAAATTTTACGTGTCATTGACAGGTGAGAAGCCCTATGCCTGTGATAGCTGTGACTATAGAACAAGTCAGCCTAGTAATCTGAATCGTCACCTAAAAACACATACAGGTTCGTTTTTGTTATTCCCTAATTTAATAACAATAGCACTACTTCATTATCTGGTGTCTATGTTAGTTCAGATTCGAGAATGTACATCTTGTGTTTGTTGAGTATAATGATAAATTCATTGTTTCATTGACAGGTGAGAAGCCCTATGCCTGTGATAGCTGTGACTATAGAGCGAGTCAGCTTTGTCTTCTAAAAATTCACTCAAGAACACATATTGGTTTGTTTTTTATATTCCCAGATACAATAACACTAACACTACTTCATTATCTGATGTCTATGGTAGATCAGATTCCAGAATCTACATCTTGGGTTTGTTGAGTGTGATGATAAATTCATTGTTTCATTGACAGGTGAGAAGCCCCATGCCTGTGATAGCTGTGACTATAGAGCTAGTCAGCCTAGTAATCTGAAACGTCACCTAAAAACACATACAGGTTCGTTTTTGTTATTCCATAATTTAATAACTATACCACTACTTCATTATCTGATGTCTACGGTAGCTCATATTCCAGAAACAACTTCTTCGGTCCACTGAATATATTGAAAATTTGAGGTTTCGTTGGAAGGTGAGAAGCCCTATGCCTGTAATAGCTGTGACTTTAGAGGTAGTCAACTTGGTAATCTGGAAAGTCACCTAAAAATACATTCAGATTTGTTTCTGTATTCTATGATATAATACTTACATTACTCCATCGTATGAAGACTGTAGTGGATCAGAGATAACTCCAACACTACCAGTACAACAGATTCCAGAAAGTATCTCTTGTGTTCGCTTAATATATTGAAAAATTGGTAGTTTGAAAATCCACCTAAAAACACATACAGGTCTGTTTTTAATATTCCCTGATTTAATAGCAGTAACGCTACTTCATTATCTGATGTCCATGGTAGATCAGATTTCAGAAACTATCTCTTGTGTTTGCTGACTACAGTGTAAAATCTGTGTTGGAGCTGTGACTATCAAGATTGAAAATAAAAATTCAATTCTAAGGTTGAAAACCTATGATTGGGGGGGGGGGGGGGGGGGGGGGGGGGGGTGAACTGAGGGTTTACAAGAAAATAAGTAGCTAACAGAAACTTTCGATCTGAATTGAACCAAATAATGTTCGACTTCCTTCAGGCCTGTTCCCTGTACTGTATAAGGCTTCTTACTTATAGTTTAGCTTTGGGTGTATATTTCAGTTAAAAATTTTTTGTTCATCTCAAAATCAGTGGCACAAATAGAAAAAGTTACTGTAAGTAAAGCATTTTGGATCTGTGAAAGAACGAAAATTTAAAGGTATAAATGTTAAAAATTAGGATCCTAGAAACTTTTGAAATGTGAAAAATGCTTTAATTTTGTTGTTTATTAAAGGTAAATAATGGGTTACATTTTTCAATGCCGAAATATAGAATGAATGCAAGGTAGTCATTTATTGCGTTATTCAGAACTAAGTACCGATGAAGAACGAAGGTAACACAGTTAAGTTGTGTGCTGCTAAACAAGCGATCAGGTCGGTGTTTTCATGTTTTATAAACGGCTAGATAATCCAAGATAACGGTGATACTAGTGAGCCTGATTGATCTCTCAGAACGCTAAGTTTGTGTCAACATCATGGTCGTCCCCAGTTGTTAGGTACCCACTGTTCTGACAGTTCGGTTGTTGTGATGGCATCCATGAAATAAAGAACCATGAAAACTCCCCATTACACCATCTGTATCATCAAAATAGACGAAACCTGCTCCAATGCCAAAAAAGCCCTCTTGGTTCAGTAATTTTACAGTGGGGACAACCCATTTTGACTCAAACGGAATTCAGTCAAAAAAGCATCTATTTCCACGAAAAATTAAGAGTTACTGAATCGATTTCGATGCATAGGTCATCATCAGTAACAAACACTGCATTTCCACTACTGTCCCGATTGATTTGGTTCGTACCATTTTGACATGCACTGTTCTCCAGGCCAAGGTTTTTAATTAGGTACCTTAGAAACTACTTTTTAGCTGTAGAAGGTATTTATTTGATGTTAAATATATTTATCCAACATTCAATGTTCTGTTCAGGGTTCTAGGTTTTTTCTACCGTGCAATATATTTTCTAAAGGTGTATGTTTTTTCCAACCTTGGTTTCAAAAAAATATTCCAAGCTTTCATTCTGTTTTGGCTTAACATTATGTATTCCACGTAAATTATAGTCCCCTGTGACATGTTTTCTCTTTCAAATTCCCTCTCTTCTCTTTTTGATGTCGATTCCGGGCCCCGGGGATAACGTACCAAGTACACCCCCCCTCCCTCTACGGGCTTGCTTACACCGCCGTGGTGGTGGTTGTACATTCCGTATAATCTCAGACACCATCCCCAAACAACCCACAACGACTTATGGGATAACAGATAAGGGACAGGTACACTTCGAGGTACTGGGCCGATCATTGAGGTCGTTGAAGATACCCCCATATGGCCTTTATTAAGGCTTACTTTCAACAGAAATTTTCAGAGCCAACAAAAAAATATTTGTTTGGTGTTACATTATGGTTTTTAACACAGAATGTTACGGAGGGTTATTTGGTTTGAAAATGTCTGTCCCGTAAGATCCCCCCGAACCCCACCCGTCTGTCGTGTCTATGCACGGCCAAACGGCTGAGTGGGGGGAGTGTACGAGTGGGGGGATCTTCTTGGGATTTTCCGAAAGGGGGCATAAGCGACTTTAAAATTTTCTAATCCCACCCGAACCATGGGCCGTAGGGCGGGAGGGGGGTCGAAGTAACGGTTAATGTGCGCTTTTTGGACTTCCCCGCTTCCTGTACCCCTCTAAACGGCCGTTGAAAATTCCGGAAAAATACCGGTTTTGTAGGTTTTTCTACGAGGAAGATGACGGTGCGATCGGATCACAGAAAAAGTATCGGGAAATGCGTCAAAAAATGAAAGAGTACGGACCCGTTTTCTCGAAAATTCCGACGAAAAACTTCGTTTTTTCCTATTAAAATATACCCCATAAAGGTACATTTTTCGGAACGGTTTTCACGGGCGAAATAAAGGTTTGATCCCAACGAATCTGAATCCGAAATCGGATATCGAAAAAAGTGACGGGAAGTCGGTCAAATTGCGAGGCGAAGCGATTAAAGTGACGTGGAGGCGAGCCGGAGCGGCTAGTATGTTGATAATGGTGAGTGGAAACGCTGCTCAAGTGTTCTCTACGGACTGGGCAATCAGTACCCTACTCACGTAGCCCTGCGACCCATCATTCGCACGAGTGTGTGTATAAATGAAAATATATAATATAATGTAATAGATTATAATATTCATATAATATAATACATAGTGGCAAGCATTATTATAATATTATTATAAATAAGCCGGTAGGTAAGAAAGACCGGTACGTACTGCTCCCATTTCATTGACGGTTAGTATTCAGACGTTAGTTGAATTTCTTGTAATCTTTATGATTATTTGACTAATTCATCAGGAAGTGGCTGTTTTCTTGTTTAAAAATCTCGTTTGAAGAAGAAAAAAATCACTACTTCTATTAATAATAATTTTCCAATCGGACTGATGTTGTGATACTTTAAATGTACCTATTGTGATTAAGTAGGGTAATGTAACCCGTTCTAGTTCAGAAACACAAAAATTTACCTACCTATATTGCTGAATTGCTGCTATTGTATTGTTGAAATCCATCCACAATTGAAAAATTCATTCAGCCTCTTGTAATAATTAATAGTTCGAGTCTTAAAACCAGTTAGTTTGTCCAAGTTCAATAAACTTACTCCTCGAGGTGAAATGCAATGTTTTGAGTTTTACCTTCAATTCAGCTGAATACAATTCGCACAAAACATTTACATTTTACATGTTTAGAGTTCAATTCATAATTCATCTTTTTTTGTGTGTGCAGATAAGCTACCAAGGACAGCACGCAGACCCTCGCCTGCAGGCCAGAGCTGAATATATTTTTCAAGTCTCCTACTGAAAAAGCTACGGGGAGATGAGATAATGAGGCAGTACGAGCCAAGACATCACCTTCACAACGATCCTGGGGGTGTCCATCATCATCAGCAGCTGTTAATAACTAATTCCTCTAATTGTACATTATCCACTCACCTATAAAAGGCGAGCCAATTATCAAATAAACATTCAGTTCGGTTTATCTAATCGAATTCTTCATGCCATCCTCGCACACTACAAGCACATTTTTGAAATTTGGCTGGTTTTTTGTACTCAAAAAGTGCTGGCCAACCAACTCTTCCTTTCGTTTAGAAAGCTTCATTTTTTTACCAACATATATGTGTGTGTGTGTGTGTGTGTGTCATTCCAGACGATAACTCTTCTTAGGATTGAGATAAAAATCCTCCCGTTCTTGCGCAAAAAAAGCAAGCTTTCCAAACAAAAGAATGAGTTCGTAGGCTAGCATTTTTTCAGCACACATTTCAAAACTAGCTCAAAAATCACAAGAAATAGCTAAAACGCCTAAAAATTGTTGAATGTAGATTTTTTGCAGAATTTTAGCCAACAGAGGTTTATTAACGATGAACTAGAACATTAAAAAATGTGACCGTGCAAGGGAAAAGGGAGCTTAACTTGCCGGAGGTTAAATCTGAGTTTACATGTACAGGGTGTCCCCGAAAATCCCCCTCCCCGCCCCCCTGCTAAAATCGTTAATTGTTCAAAAACAATTTTTTTTCTTTTTTTCAATCAATGTTTTATTGTAAGGATCTCAAAAAAATACAAAATTGACATAAAATTTAATTAATATTTGCCAAAAAGACATCGGTCTTGGATAAATACTGCAAACAAACTAAAAATGTAATTTAGAAAAAAAAAATGTTTAATCGCTAAATATTATTTAGGAAGGGTTTTTTGCCATAAAATTGGTAAGTAAGTAGTTGAAAATTCCTTTTTACTAAAAGTGCTGAATTTTCAAAACAATTTAACGTATAGTACGAAAATTTGCTCATACGATCATGCTGCATGATTGGAACTTTCCAAAATTAAATGTAGTGTTTAATTCTGTTGGATTCAATTCGAAAAATGATAAATTTAAGGGCCTTCCTAAGTCAATGCTATTTTGAATGATCATCGAGGTTCCTTTCTTCCGCAACCACTGGAGCTAAATTCAGGAATTTATTTAGTTATTTATTTTTATTTTTTTAATTCTGAGCAGTGACTCTCTAATCAGACTTTTTTGTTTACTCTTTTCATTCAGTAACTGAATTTATAGGACAAAATCTCCCACACTCTCTTTTTTGAATCGCACTCACTTGTTTTGAGGTTAGAAAATGATTTTTGTGGTCGAAAGAATGTCAATTTGTTCTGCAACTGTTCCTCTAGATTTAAAAAAAAATCAACTCAATAAGCGAAAG
Organism: Adelphocoris suturalis; assembly: GCA_030762985.1. Taxonomy (NCBI): domain Eukaryota; kingdom Metazoa; phylum Arthropoda; class Insecta; order Hemiptera; family Miridae; genus Adelphocoris; species Adelphocoris suturalis. The sequence continues at coordinate 3,775,551 of CM061043.1, read as the reverse complement.
TCAACCACAGAAAATATTCCTAAAGTGAGCGAAAACACAGTTTTGAGAAAACGACGGGAGAAGTTGTCACCTACCTCGAGTCTCAGAACTAGACATAGCTCACACTGTGGCGCGGAGCTGATGTCCAGTTGTATTTTACCTTCTGATTTAGATACACTTGTGTAAGAAAATATGTAAAGAAAAAGGATAGGATAAGTTGGTGAGGTACAGGTTGAGGTGCAAATTAAGGGTACAAATGGTGGTAGATAATCAACATCTCATGTAAGAGAGAGTGTTGATACTAACAGATTCTAAATCATTGGTGGAAGCACTACTAGCCCTTGGACACAGTGATGCTCCTCCAATTCATCTGCTGCATATGTATAAAACATAACTACTGGCAATTGATAGAACAAAGGAACTGAAAATTCAATGAATCCCGTCACATGTGGGAATTGATCACAACGAATAAGTCGATTCCCTTGTCACCACAACCATACACCATAGCATCATTGCCAACACAAACTAACCACAGAGACTGCTTCATACAGATGAAAGAGTGAAACAAGCAGACATGGGCAGAGGAATACGTGGGAGAGACAGAGGCAGTCGGTTGGATAAGAGATTAGATCCCTGGTTTCAGGAAATGCGAGAAATAGACAACAAGACTACAACTCGTATAAACAGATTGTTGATCGGCCACCTTGAAGATGCCACGTTTTAATTTAGAATGAAAAAAGAAATGACCCATATTGTGATCTATGTGAGGGAGGAAGGACTGAGGATGGAGGCGGGTGGTTGGACGAAAGCAATCTTGAACAACCCCAACCAAGATCTCTGGTTTCAGGACAAGCGAGAAATGGACGACAGGACCATAACAGATTGCAGATCGGCCACCTTAAAGATGCGTCATTTTAATTTTGAAAGGAAAAATAAATGACCCATATTGTGATCTATATGAGGGAGGAAGGATCTAGGATGCAGAACATATATATTAACAGAGTGCAGAAAAACAAGAGATGAAGTAGTAAGAATAGTGGGGGCAAACAGATTAAAGAAACAAGGAAAACAAAAAAACAAGAATGGATGTGGGATGTCAAATGAGGAAAAGACAAAATCGAAAGGGTAAATGTGGGATATTTCCTAACAGAAAAGGAAAATACGAGAAACAACGCACACAAAGAAGAAAAGAATGAAAGAACAAGAATGATGAAGGGGGAGGAAAGGCCAACTACAGCCCAACTGAAAACGAGATCATGACCACGATCGAGACAGACCACGGCCAAAGTATGAGAAAACAACCAACCACCTAGGTAGGTTGTGGTAATTGCAGTCACTGTGATTATGAATGTAATCATAAACGTAATAAGTGTAATCGTAACCTATGACTCGTATTTATGATTACGATTTCGCCCAACTCTGGATGTGAGGGTGTTGGCTCTCATGATATCATATCTTGTTCATTCTGTCTATTGAGTATTGAGAGCATAGCCATTTCATCATAGTAGTTGATGTTAGGTCTTTGGTAGTAAGTGGCAGAGTGTACGTGGGGATTGCATATGAAGTAGATCATAATATCAATAGTATTGTAATTCAATGAAAATATGAATTAAAATGTGGTTGTGTGCTCCCCTCAACCCCCCCCCCCCCCCCCCCCCCCCGAAGATAAGTTTAATTTGGGTGAGATTAGAGGAGGTGGATATTCCCGTAGTGGGCCATTTCAAGACGAGTAAGGACAAGTTACCTGAAGTGGAGCATGTCGGCACATCCATAGCAGAGAGCCGAAGGTGGGGCTGAAGTGATGTGCATGCAGATGAGTAAGAAGCGTCTAGCTCTTCCTTGATTGTCACTCCTGGATCTGCAAAAATATTTTCATTGATTATCAACTAACGGAAGACGGTTAACGTTTGTAATTGACTAATAAAAAGTTAAACCCCCCCCCCCCCCCCTTATAACTACTTTGTTTACATTTCAAGATACATAGATTCAAAAAACTCTATTAAAATGAAAAAAAAAAAATCTATCTATTCACCATTCCACTTCTGAAGCTTTTCTCTGAAACTACTGGACCGAGTTTTAATAAATTCAGCTTAAAAATCATTCTCCCGTCGAGGTGGTGCCTGTAATCTCAGCATTAATTGTGATCAACCCAAAGGGGTTGAAATATTAGCCAATCACGATTTAGGAAACTCTTTAAATAAAAGTCGTCGCCCCCCCCCCCCCCCCCCCCCCTCTCTCGCACCTTAAACAGAACTCAGTTCAATGAATAGAATCAGACAATGCGAAGCAATGTGCCACCAACTGTTTTTGCACCCAAAGAATTTGTGCTGATAGAGAAAAAAGTCATCAACTCGAATGTGAATTGCAAACTCAAAAAGGGACTATGGCATGCAGGAGCAGGCTGAATTTCCACCGATTCGGCTCAATCTAATTCCATTGTCTAGTAAGTTGATATTGTTTAAACGCGTGTAGACTGGTGATCTGCGCAGAAGACCTATCAAAGAAAATTATCAACTAGCAGAAGTGGAAAGGTAAATTAGCTGGTTCTGTGTGAGCCCCACCCTTGTGTCACCCAACATACCTACCTACTACAAATCAGATTTCCTAACGCTACGTCTACTTCGTCGTCTCCACACCCTTGCCAAGATTGTCAGGGAGTGAAGATAAACCGGACTATTGTTTTTTAACCATAATTTCTCCTCTTCAAGCAGAAAATTCACCTCAGGACGGTTAGGGGTAATTTATTTAGCCTCATGCATATTTAAATTAGTAAAGAACAGGGCACTGTGTGGTGCAATAAACTCGTGACTTATTGAGTTTACTCGATTCCATTAATACTTCAGTTATCCTGAAATCGGTAGGGCAAAGGCAAAAAGACTTGTTCCCTTAACGTGTTAAGAACATTAAGAAAGTAATGTTTGCAATTTCTACATGATAATTTTCAACCGACCCCCAGCTCAGAATAAATTATTTTTAATGTGATTGAGATTACATAAGATGGATATCACCATTGTGGGTCATTTCCAGACGAATATTTGACTAGTTACCGGAAGTGAGGTTTGATGGCTGATCCTTGTTGGCTGATGAATCAGAAGCGTCAAGCTCTTCCTTGATGGTCACTCCTGGATCTGAAAAGTTATTTTCATTTAATATGAACAAACAGGAAAGTGTAGGTGAACATTGAACGTTTTAATAACAAGTTTGTAACCAACTAGATATTATATAACCAAATCAATTGAAGGTAGGTAATTACTGAAAAATACAAAGCATACCATCATAGATGCAATTTTCTACATACGGGAATCATCTAAACCCATAATAAAAGAGAACATGTGCATCCCAAGTCAGTTTTAAGACGAGTCGATACATAAAATCACATGGGTATAGAAAAAACTAATAAATTACTTTCCGATTATCTTTATTTCATCCTAATGAGGAGAAAATCAATTTATTACATCATGTCCCATTTGGGTAACAATGGACTTTCTTGGCCAACTTCATCCTGGACGGATCCGTTCAGGGTGCTCACAAGTTACCCACATGGGACATGATGTAATAAATGGAGTTTCTCCTCATTACGATGGAATAAATATCTCTCTTTTCGCACGGGTGGCGTGTTGGACATGAGTGGAGGCCTTCCTGCAGCAGGTGACCTGCAGAGCCCGTCGGATGGATTTCCCGTCGGACCATCCTGCCGTCCGGGGTCCCCCACTCCCTCAACCTGCAGGGTCCGAGCGCGTGTGTAGCTGCTGGACGATCTTCCATGTACTTATCACCCACCAAGATAGAAAAATAGATCACGGGGTGTAGTAATTTTACTTTCACTTTGCTAATTAGGCGAGAAAACTATGTTTTAATGTTGAAAAACATTGTGTATTCAATGAAATCGAGGGTTTTCATGATAAAAAACTTTCTATGAAAATACGAGTTTGGTGTCGGTTTCTACGGATTTATTTACTCTGAATCGAATGGTAACACTTGCATATTATCTCCCCAACACTAGTTGCACCCCTAAAATGACATAAAATTTGTCATACCACATGAACTCAAATTTATGAGAAAGTGTAAAACTTGGATATACGGGGTTGGGGAGATATGCAAGCGTTACCATTCGATTCAGCGTAAAGAAATACGTAGAAACCGACCCCAAAGTAGATCATTTTCCAAGGAAACCTTCAATTTCATTCTTTTTTTTTTTTCAAGTTTTTCAACATTAAAACATAGTTTTCCCCCATAATTAGCTAAGTAAACGTAAAATTGACCACACCGTTGGCAAGAGGAGATTCTGGCGCATATTTTAAGACTACAGGCTAAATTTGACATGTGGAATTTTAATAGCTCTACACAGTATGAAAAAAGTGGTCATTCTGAAGAGTTGAAAAAATTAACTTAGATTGATTGTTCACCAATTAAACCATATTAAAAAAACTTTCATGGAAATTGAGCACTCTTCCCAACGATATAATCAAATTTGAATTTTCTCAGGTAATTAAGGGAGTTATGGCCGTTTAGGTGAGTAAGGTCAAAATCTAGAAGGAGAAATCTTCTACCATAGAAAGGTCAAATCTTCTACCATACAGCAATCAAAAGAAGTCCGAAGTGGAAGTGTTTTGAAGTTTTATCTTCAAAATCCTACATGAGTTACCATTTTATATAGGTATTTTATCTGTTGTGAAAGTTTTAATATGTCAAAAATCGGCAGGGGCAAAAAATGTGATATATTTGACTAGTGATGCAATCACTACACAAATATATTTTGTATTATTTTTATTTTTTACAATATTTTTCGAACTGAAGTATTTAAAAAAGCAATATTTAATATTAATAAAATTTGAATCTTATGATAATGTATAGGTATAAATGTGATATATTCAAATTTTGATGCTATATTAAACCTACCTTTTTAAATACATATCTTCAATTATATTTACGATACCAAACATCCTTTTATCCGGTACTTGAGTTTAATTAAAAAAAAAAAAAAAACAATTTAAGGACAGAAGGCCTCATTTATAAAGCTTGTTATAATCTGAACTGTCCGAATAAAGAAACGTTATAAAATGAATACTTAACTATTTATTATTTTTTTACAGTTTTCGAAACATAATCTTGCTTATTTAAAATGACAGTTGTATTACCTTTATCTGCTTTGAGGGCTCTTATGATTCACGGCTCTAAACTTAATATTTTCGAAAACGATGAATTGTTTAATTTGATGTCTGTCTGTATGGATCAAAATTACTTTTTATTCAAGGGCAATGCTATACACATCCAGGTGTTGCTATGGGTTCTTCGTTATCTCCTCTGCTTGCAGATATTTACATGGATTATCTTGAGCAACAAATATTTACGACTTCTAACACAAATAATCTGCTCTATTGGTATAGATATGTCGATGATATTAGCATTCTATGGAAGGGCACAGAAAGACAACTAAATTCTTTTCACGAAAAATCAATAAATTAGATCCCTATATCAAATTTACCTTCGAATTCGGCGGGAATAAACTAAATTTTCTTGATCTGTCCATCTCTTTGGTAAATGATAAGCATGATTTTTCAATCTATAGAAAAGATACATATAGCGATATAACGATCCATAGTACTTCAAATCACCCTTTAGTACATAAGCATGCAGCCTTCCATAGTATGATCAACCGAGCACTATCTATTCCAATGAGTGAACAAAATTTATCAAAAGAAAAATCCATTATCAAAAGCATAGCGGCTAGTAACGGATATGGAGGAGATCTCGTTGATACCATATGGGATAAGGTTCTTAGGAAAAAGAGTAGGGAAAAAGTGTCCAATCTGGCTCGGGAAGATGTAACTTTAGAAGAAAAGCAATGGATAAGTTTACCTTATTATGAGAAAATTTCTGATAAAATTGGCAAAATTCTATCATCGAGAGGTTATAAAGTAGGTTTTAAAACTAAAAATAGTCTTAAAGCATTACTAGGATCCGTTAAGGACAAAATTAGTGTTCAGGATAAAAGTGGAGTTTATAAATTAAAATGTTCTTGTGGCTACGAATATTGCGGTCAGACTGGTAGGAAATTTAGGGAAAGAATAGACGAGCATCTGGAGGATTTCAGGGAAAATAAGGGTAAGTCTACATTTGCAAAACATCTTAAGGAATCCAATCATAGTTACGATTTTGATTTGACAGATAGACAGTTTGTAGAATTTCTTCATTTTTGCCCAAAGGGAGGTATGTTGAATGTACTTGAAAAATTCGAAATTATCAAAAGTGACAGGTCTGGTAAATGTTTAAATGAGGATATACCTCAATATATTTCACCACTGATAGGTCCATTTCTGTAAAGCTTGGAATTATCCCTTCACAATGTTGAAACCATATTTAGTTATTTCCCCCTTTCACTTCATCTGATTAGCTATAATCCCCTTTCACTTTGTATGCACTTAATTGGTTGTGCCTCCTGCCCCCTTTCCTTTCTCTCGACCAATGGGATTCAATCTCCCTTCACCTGTCACTATATAAGCTGTGTCCTTTCTAATGTGTCTTCAGTTATTGTTTGTTACTGATGATGGCCTAACCGTCGAAATCGATTTAACATTGTAACTCTTTATTTTCGTGGAAATAGACAACGTTTTTTCACTAACTTCCGTTTTGAAATGGGTTTCCACAATTTCGTCGCGAGTGATTTAGTTCGTCTCAATCCCTAACTTTCAAACGTGCTGGTTGTAAAAGAATTCAGAAAACAATGTATAAAAAAAGCCACATCTACCAAAAGGTATTTGTTAATATTTTCATATAACTATTGGTCTCATAGTTAGATAGGTCTCATAGATAGACCTTGGGAAGTTTCAACTTGTCATTCAGCACAATAAAAAATAATCTATGTCCCTGAATCAAAGATCTCAGAAACTTTATATAATTTACCTACTTTCTTTGATTCTTCCATACATCAAGCATTAACTAAAATCACTTATTCAAGTTCAACTACAAGTTTATACATGTGAGCATTGCGCAATTAGCCAAAAACATGTACCTCTTTTGGAATCCTTAGGTCCCCCTTTGTTAGATGGGATCCTTTTGGTTGGATGGGGTCTGGCAACCCTGATACCATGTGAAGACCATTACAAAAAAGTGAAATTTCCGGAGTGCTGGGTGGAATGGCCCCCAGAGCTAAGATATATTGATCCATGTTGAAAATGTTCAAGTTAATGCCTTAGGGCCCCCACGCACATGCGATTTTCAGTCGCAGCGATTAAAAGTCGCAGAAATGAAAGAAATGAATGAAATGAAAAGTCGCAGCATGCTACATTTTTTGGGCGACGCGACTGCCAGCTGCAGAAAATGTGAACCACAGAAGTGAATGACCTTGCACGCACTGGCTCGTCAGTCGCGCGACTTTTTCCCACTTGCGTTCTAGTCCGAATGACAGTTGCGTTCTAGTGTCTAGTCCGAGTGACATCATGTCATCAAGTTCTAGTGATGTTGAGTTGAGTGAGTTTTCTGTCGATTGCGACAAATTAATTTTAGAAATAGAAAAACGCCCATGTTTATTCAACAAAAAGTGTCGAGAGTACATGGATCGGAATATAAAACAAAAAAATTGGGACGAAGTGTGTGAGGCAGTGATCAACGGTTGGAGTCGACTGACTGCAAAGGATAAACTAATCAAAGGTATATTACTAATTAATTTTTATTTATCAATATTTTATTAGTTTATATTAGTACAAATCAAGTTCATTTTAATACAATACGTACCAAGTTTATTTCAATACAAACTGTGAATAGCATTTTAGTGAATGTACACAAACAACATACAAAAACAATGAAGTAGGAACGTGTCCTATACGTCGTCGTGTAGGTTAGGTAGGTACAATAAAAAGTGAGAAATGCATTGTACCAACCTATATTTTGTCGTATTGCCATGGCACAAAACCCTGGGGCGAAGTAAAGTAGTTGGCAACATAGTCTCTGACATTTCTCGCACTCCTGGGTGGCCGAATCCTTGCTGGCTCAACATCACGCATTGGGCATGCATAGAGTTCATCTTCAAATCGAATTCCATCATGTTTCCTCACAAAGTTATGGAGAGCACAGCAAGTTTTAACAATCGTTTCCGATAAAATTTCATCAGATGGTAAGCAGGTATGGAAAACTCTCCATTTGTTTGCCATAATGCCGAATGTGCATTCGACCATCCGACGACCTCGGAATTTTATGAAATCGCCCCTTGCTTTCCCTCTGTGAGATAATAGGATGAATCCAAAACCTTTTTTTAAAACGCCGTCGCCGACACTTCAACTTTAACGCCAACGCTATCACACAGGTTAGCTCCAAGTCCTCCATTGTCGCACTGCTGCGCATCCAGTGCGTGCACCGACAGAACAGCCCGCGACTTTTTGTCGCGAGCTATTTTTTGTCGCTGCGACTGAAAATCGCATGTGCGTGGGGGCCCTTAGTATACTTAATAATAATGTTGAAACTAACATTTCATTCAGGCTCGCCTACGATTAATGAGCAAGTTCGCCCAGAAGTGCACGAAGTTACTTCCGAAATGGGAAAATCTTCCGCTACTGGATCTCACACGACGTTTCATGTGACCCCTCAGTTGTCTCAAGGTGGGTTTAACTAGTGTGAAAACGCTTATTACTAAACCCAATCTTAAAAATAGCACAGTTATATGGATAACTACTACTTGTTTGATAATCATGAAAAAAGAGGGATAGCAGATAAACTAAGTAGTACGAGTACATGATTCGATATGACTTACTGGAAGATCTCGCCTAAGGTGATTAAATTTTTGCTAGTAGGTACCTTGCTCAGATTGAGCTTTTGCGATGTCGCGTCTCTTCTTTCATTTGACCATGTATAAATACACACTTTAAACAATGACGTCAGTTACAGGAAACGTGGATGTATTGGTTGATTTTTAATGACAATTATTGCTCATCATTATTTCACAACTATGGGTGGTCGGTGATGCAATAGGTACATTCATTTATAAAAGATAAATATATTGATATTGCTGATGCAGCTCATGGGTTAGGGACATATAACTTTATCACACTACATATTATTACATAGGTGAATTATGCGAATGAAAAAAATAATTATCGAGTGGTGGTTAAACTGTTCAATGAGTAAGAGAGGATATGTCTTTGGCTCCTCTGTTTACTATATCACCTAGTAGTAGGTGATGTAAATTATACGATTTTCGTTTTAGAAGCATTAAAGGTGGCGCATTTTACCTACTTCAAAATAACGAGAAGAAAATATTTGACTGCAATTTTTTGTCAGGGAAATTTAAAATTTCCAGTAGGGGGCTACCCTGAATAAGTAAAGTATATTGTTTCACATTAACTGCTTACACGTTTGTATGATAATTCAATGTTATGTTTGGCAGGTATTGTCCGCCGGTCCCTGTTCATGCCCACTGGGAAACCAGAGTCATCACTGGCTGAGCCCCTTCCAGGTAATTATAATAGCCTACCTCAGCAATGTAGACTTTACTTACCTATTACTACTCACCACAGTGCTTTACGAATATACCAGTGAGTTGTACATATATACGGGTTCATCAGTTGTCAATAAACAACAGTTGTTTTCTTGGCCTTCCAGATGATTCTTAGTAGTCAAATAATGTTTATAGAGAATTTTGTTAGAATAAAAATCCAGTCATGCAGCTTGAACATAAGAGCAAATTTTTAGTTTTCGAACTATATTTATGTTATCTTGGCATCAGTGAGATAGGAAATTTACCGCTGTTTCCAACAGTGCCCTTATTTTTAGGACGTCCTTCAGAAGCTAGCTCATACAGGCAGAGCTTTGTTTATAAGAGGGACGACCTATTGGAATTGATCCAGGGAGGTGGAGGACAACCAAATCATGAGAAACAAATAACCGAAAACAAATCCGTTTCAGACCATTCCAAGACCGAATCCTTGAAAAAACCATAGGTGTGTGTTTGTTTGAGAAATTCTTTGAAATGCTGCCCAGGCTACGATTCTCAACCTTTTTTCGTGATTCATTTTTTGTTAGATCCCAATTTTAGTCAAGTTGTGAAACAAACCTTGGAAATTCCCGATTTGTGTTTGTGATGGGGGTGGAGGGGGGTTGTTATAATTCATTCAAACTGTGCTCAAGCTGCGGTTCTCGACCGTTGTTTTTTTTTTTTTTTTTTTTAAGCAAGTAAGAATTCGGTCTAGTTTTGGAATGTTTGTCCCGAGTTTCAAATTTCATTATGGAGGGGATAATACTACTGATCTTGAGAAAATATGCGTTATTTTCAAACATCTGAATACACAGTAGTTATGCTTGGGTACAAGGTGCGTGGACACTGTGATTAGCAGAACCAAAATTGTTCAAAGAGGTTTAGAATATAAAATGTGACTTGATATTCTAATTTTGGACTAACAATTTCAATTGTTCTCTAAAAACTTAATGTTCTAGAGAGAAAACAGAATTTCGATAGGTTAATAGTAAACCATCATATACAACATCACATACAATTTGATAGGTGCCTTCCTACATTTTCATTTGTAATGTACCTATGCTTCCTCTATGGTTGTATTTTCCTGGACTTAATTTTTTGTTTCTAGGAACATCTAAGACTCGGAAATCCCTAAGTTCAAGAGAAGCGAAATTGAAAAAGCAGGTTATTGAAGCAAGAAAGAAGTGCCATAGTTTGAGAATGCAGTTGTTACGCACTCGACGAGCCAGGCCTACAACTGCAGCAGACGTTGCTCGGGCGGCTTCCAATTTCATGTCGCCCGTAGCCCACAAATTGCTGTGTAGTCAAATTAAGTTGTTTTCTAGAAGTAAGTATGGCAGGAAATGGTCCGGCCTATATTATCACTCCCCACGGAGTTACAATTTCCTGAGAAAACTCCTGTTGCTCCCCAGCAAAAGTACATTGAAGCGTTTCCTTGCTAGGATCCCTGTAAACACTGGGATGCACAGTCACGTAATAGACTTTCTAAAGGAAGAAGTCCCAAAGTGGTCTGATGACAAGAAACTGTGCACCATAGTGTTTGATGAGGTTTCTATCAAGAGAAACCTTCAATACGACGCCCAACTTGACAAAATAGTTGGGTTAGTCGACGATGGGGTTTCTCGGAAGAATGTTATAGCCAACCAGGCGTTAGTTGCTATGGTAAAAGGTACAGTGACTTCGTGGAAGCAAGTTGTAGGACATTGGTTTACCGCCAGTGGGGAATCTGCACTTGCATCCAAAAAGCATTGTACCAGTGCTTGGAGCAACTGACGTTGGTTGGCTTGAATGTCAAACTTATAATACTCGTATGTGATCAGGGTCCCAAAAATAGAAGTGTGATCAAAAGCATGGGGATCTCACAACACAGGCCATATTTTATTTTTAATAATGAAAAAATATTTTTCATGTGGGATCCCCCCCATCTAATTAAGTCCATCAGAAACAATTTGATGGCCTACGAATACCTATGTAAAAATGGAGTGGTGAAGTGGTCCCACATTTCTAATGCAGTGAAGTGTGATGACCCACTTTGCTTCCGTTTACTTCCCAAGGTAATGATGGGACATGTCGATTTTAAGAAAAATAGTTTTCGCAAAATGAAGGTGAAACTGGCTACACAAGTGCTATCTCGGTCCATGAGCACAGCGATAATGGTACTGCAATTGAAAGGCATTCTTCCTGCTGATTCTATTCACACTGCCGATTGTGTACAGGATTTGAATGATCTTTTTGACTGCTTCAACGGCACAAAGCACAGCGATAAGTTCACTTATCGTTATGCTATCAGCTCCTCCTTTCGGCACAAAGTGTTTTTACAGGAAATGCTGAAGCATATGACAAGGTCCAAGTTTCTTTAATGTCCACGACAATCAGACTGTTTGGGCGGTTGGATATTGAATATCCGCTCATTGCTGTTGTTCAGTGAGCACCTGTTGTCTGACTGTGGAGTAAGTAAAATCAGGACGCGCTTGTTGAATCAAGACGCTCTTGAAAATACTTTCTCCATAGTTAGACAACAGCACGGGTGTTCAGATCATCCAACTCCCAAACAGTTTGAAAGTGGCTTGAAGGCCTTATCATTGTCAACTATGTCTAAGCTCCCAAGGTCAACCAACTGCGAGGAGGAGTTAGAGCGTGCTTTGGTTCATTTAAGCAAGTTAAAATGTCATTCAAAATCCGATAGTTCCGGTGAGAATCAGGAGGAAGTATGCTTTGATGACATCGAGGCAATACCATTAGGGTCTGTCGAAGAAAGTGCCTTCTACTATTGTTCTGGGTTTATTATAATGAAATTTTTTTAAACGCATAATTGTGACGGATAATTGTGACCAACTCACCAACTCCTATCTCTCACCTACTCGCGGTGGGCCCTGTTACGCTGAGCAACCTTCTATGAGAGTCTTCCTTGAGGGGACAGGATGGGAGGTCAGCAAGCTGACGAGAGAGGGGGGATACCCAACCCAAGGTGGAACAGCATACGCCGATGGGTGCATGGCCGAAGGGAGTTCGGTCGTAAGTATGCGGACTCTGAGCACCGGGCGACCCTCAGTTTCAACCCCTAGCCTTCCCCCGGCATGCGGGGCTCTGCCGGTGGGTGACCGCCGATCCCTAGCTTATCGTGGGAACAATATGGAAACAAATAAAATTATTATAGTAGAAGAAGGAGAAAGCAGTGCCGTGTGTAGTTGGTTGGCGAAGGAGGAGGAAAAATGGCGAGATCTGCAGGTGTTAGAGGAGCAGACTCGGGATAACCTACAGGACATGAAGGAGCAAATCAAGAAGATGCTCGACTATGTAAAGACTAAGAAGAACATGATGGTCATCAGGAAAGGGCTATCGAAGCTGGTTGATTTGCATGAGTCTCTGTCCTCGCTTGCACTCAAGAGGAAAGGCGTGGAGCATAGGCTGAAGGAGAGGATGAAAGGGGCCTACAAAGAGTCCCCAACAAAAGAGAAGGGAAAGAGCTCCTCAAAAAGGGGAAGGGGGAGCGATGACGGAGGTGACAACCTGACTGACTCCTATACCGATGCCACATACAAGGACTCAGACTCGACGTCTGGCGCTGCTGGATTGTGGAAGCATGTGGACAGGGAGGCCAAAAAACTGAAGAAAGAGGAAAGAAGAGAGCCAAGAAACGACGCCAAGGAGCAGAGGAGAAGGCAGGATGAAGTGTGGAAAAAGGACGCAGAGGAGAAGAAACGACAGCAGGAGGCAAAGAGGAAGAAAGAGGAGGAAGACAAGAAGACGAGCCGCCCAAAGGAGAAGAAAAAGCTGCTGAGGTGGGCAGACAAGAGGCCAGATGCTCTGGTCATCAAGGTCTCCGAAGCCCTGTCTTACACTGAGGCGCTTCGCAAGCTGAAAGCCCAGGTAAAACCAGAGGAGTTGGGCACAGAACTGACGGCAATAAGGAAAACCAGGAAGGGAGATGTTCTAATAGAGTTAGCGGCTGGATGCAAAATCAAAGAAGATTTCAGAAAAGCAGTAACAGCAGCAGTAGGGGAGGACAACTTGGCAAAAGAGCTCTCTCCACAGATCTCCCTGGAGGTGAGGGACCTTGATGAGTTAACCACCGAGGAGGAGGTTAAGACAGCGTTGGAGGCCTTATGGGGTGGGGCTAGAGGTGATGTGAACATCACCCCCAAACACCAGGAACCAGAAGCTGGCAGTCATTGAGCTGAGCGTACAGGATGCAGAACCGATACTGGCCATTGGGAAGGTGAAGATTGGATGGGTCAACTGCAGGATTCGGGTCCGCGCCCAAGTCTCCAGGTGCTTTAGGTGCCATGGTTATGGGCACTTGGCAAAGGTCTGTAAAGGGGCGGACAGAGGCCTGAAGTGTTTCCAGTGTGGGGGAGAAGGCCACAAGAAGGCGGAATGCACTCAGGCGGAGAAATGCGTTCTGTGCGAGGAGTTGGGAGTCTCGGCAAACCATAAGTCTGGACGGAAAGTTTGTACTGCCTACCGGAGGGCACTGGAGGAGGCGAAGAAAAACCTGCGATGACCAGGGTCTTGCAGATTAACCTAGGGCGTGGTCAGGCAGCGGCTGCTCTACTGGAACAGATGGTTTATGAAAAGAAGGCCGACATTATCATCATCTCTGAGCAGTATGCAAATAAGGCGGGACCAGAGTGGTGCACCGACCAGACGGGTTATGCAGCCATATGGTGTGCGAATCGACAGATTATGGCCACGGCATCAGGAGGGGGTCCAGGGTACACATGGATAAATACTCGGGGAATAACCTTTTTTAGCTGCTATCTTTCCCCAAATGACCTTATCGGGGATTTTGAGTGTAAGTTGGCTGGAATTGAAGATGCTGTCAGGAACGCTGGAGGGCCGGTCCTTGTGGCGGGGGACTACAATAGCAAAGCCATAGAATGGGGGATGCCAGCCACTGATAGAAGAGGGCAGAGGGTCCTTGATATGGCAGCCAGACTGGGACTTGTGATTGTGAATGAAGGAACCACCCCAACCTTCCGGAGGGCAGGGTGCAGGGGGACCATCCCGGACATAACCATGGTCACAGAAGCGCTTGGGGCAGAGATCAGAAGCTGGCGAGTCCTGGAGGATTACTCAGCCAGCGACCATCAGTACATTGAGTACCACATAGGAGTTAGTGAGCATCGACAGGCTAGGAAAACTCCTGTCTGCTGGAACGTAGAAAGGCTGGACAGAGAGCTGTTAGACACCATGCTAGAAATGGGTAAGGGTGCCCTGCAAGGCATACAGAGGAGATCAATGGGAGGCCCGGTGGCCCTGCTGTTGGTAACCTCAACCATGGGCCTTCTCACCAGGGCTTGTGAGGCTGCTATGCCCAGGAAGAGGGCCATGAGAGACCGACGTCCAGCTTACTGGTGGAACAATGATATCTCAGAGCTTAGAAAGAGCTGCTTTCGAATGAGGAGACTTGCCCAGCACGCCCGCAGGAGACCCTCAGACTTTGAAGCTTTAACGGAGCAGTATAAAACCCTGAGAAAAGCTCTAAAAAACGCCATCTCAAGGAGCAAGGCAAAGAAGTGGAAGGAACTCTGTGACGAGGTAGAGAGTGACCCGTGGGGGCTGGGCTACAAAATCGTCCTACAGAAGCTGCGAGGCATGGACCCTACAGCCGACATGCCAACGGAAGTGAAGGAGAGGATAGTGGATGAGCTCTTTCCTCCCCACGAGACGAGCAAGCGAGTGACACCGGAGGTACCACCCGACGCTATACCGTTGTTCACCAGGAAGGAATTGCAGGAAGCTATAAAGAAGATGAAAATTAAAAGAGCACCAGGCAACGACCGCATCCCAGTCGAGATCTTGAAGATCGTGGCTCAGTCACAGCATGAATTGCTGCTGGAAATGTTCAACACCTGCTTGATGGAGGGCATCTTCCCAGGGCAATGGAAGGTAGCGAGGCTGGTGTTGATTGGGAAGGGGAAGGGTGACCCAAATACTGCCTCAGCGCACAGGCCATTGTGCATGCTCGACACAACTGGAAAGCTTCTTGAGAAAATGCTAAAGCAGAGGCTGCTGTCAGCCATTTCAGATAGCGGAGGGCTTTCCCCAAGGCAGTACGGTTTTATCCCTGGAAGATCCACAATAGATGCAGTTTGTGAAGTGGTAAACGCAGCAAAAGCCACGCAGACAGGTAACCACCGATCCAGGAATTTATGCATGGCAGTTATGCTGGACGTAAGGAATGCCTTTAATTCAGCCAGGTGGGATGACATCTTGAGCGCCTTGGCCAATAGATTCCACACACCAGCGTACCTCTACCGTGTGATCCAGGATTACTTGGCAGACCGCTGGCTCGTGTATGAAACCCAAGACGGGCCAAAAAAGAAGAAAATAACATCAGGGGCAGCACAGGGATCAGTACTATGCCCTGACCTGTGGAACACCAACTATGACGATGTGCTGCGCATAGAAATGCCCACTGGGGCTTTTCTGGTGGGGTATGCGGACGACCTAGTGGCAGTTCTAACTGCACGGACGGTAGAGGAGCTACAGCTACTGCTAAATGGGACCATGAGGCGGATTCAGGAGTGGATGGAGTCAAGGTCGTTATCTCTGGCCGTCCACAAGACAGAGGCCGTCTTGCTGACTACAAAGCGGGTTGAGAGAGCAGTCCCGATGAACATTGGTGGCCAAACCATCACGACATTGCCTTCAGCAAGATATCTGGGGGTGATGCTTGATACGAAGCTGACATTCTGGGAGCACATCCGCAAGACGACGGACAAGGCAGCAGCGGTAGTGGGTAAGCTGGGCAGACTTATGTCGAATGTCGGGGGCCCATCGCCCATCAAGCGGAAGCTCCTCATGAGAACAACAGAAGCTATACTGCTGTATGGAGCCGAGGTGTGGGGTGACTCAATGCGATTTGCAAAGTATCGATTGAAGATGGAGTCGGTACAGAGACGTGGCGCGCTGCGAATATGCAGCTCGTACCGCACAGTATCAGCCCCCGCCGTGCAGGTCATTGCAGGGGTAATCCCAATAGACCTCCTGGTGGATGAAAGAATGAGGATTTATCTCCGCAGAGGCGAAGATGGAACAAGAGGAGTGAAGGAGGAGGAGAGAGAGGAGACCCTTCAAAGGTGGCAAACCAGATGGCACTGTGAGACGAGAGCCCAATGGACCCACAGGTTAATCAGGACTGTTCGGGAATGGGCGGAAAGGAAACACGGGGACGTTAGTTATTACCTAACCCAATTTCTAACGGGTCATGGGTATTTCCGGTGTTTCCTACGGAAGATTGGTAAGACGCAGGCCGATCAGTGCGTATACTGCTGGGAGGAGGTGGACTCAGTTGAGCACACATTTTTTGTATGCCCGAAGTGGGCGCGACTGCGAGATGACCTTGCGCAGAAGCTAGGAGGTTTTACCCCTGAAACTGTTGTCGAAAAGATGATTCAGAGAAAGGAGTATTGGGACGATGTCCATGCATTTGTCCGGGAAATACTCAAAGACAAAGAGATGAATAGACAGTGGGAAGGAGAAGACTAAAGGAAAGAAGATGAGATCGGAAGGAAAGACAGAAACAGCAGAGAAGCCTACTTAGGCTAGAAATGGAAGCCACCCTGAAGTAAACCAAACCGGAGTCCCAGGGTGGTCCCAATGAGCGAAAGAGGTTAGGGTTTTAGTCGGTAGGGACCTGGTACAAAGATCGATTACGCGCAGAGACATGTAAAAACCAGGTCGAGTCCGACACCCTGAGCCGTCCATCCTCAGGTGTGCGAACATGCATTTCCCTCTTCCCTCTTACAAAAAAAAAAAAAAAAAAAAACTATTGTTCTGGGTTTATTATAATGAAATTTTTTAAAACGCATAATTGTGACATTTGCAAACGCCAACTGCTTGTTCAGTCGGACGAAAGAGTCATGGTACACAAACATCAACTCTTTCCCTACTTTAAAGCTTTTAGCGAAGCTATAGGTAAAGAGTTTGGGAATTTGTGTGTCCCATCTGAACAAGCATTTGGCGTTTTCCAGAAAATGGAAGGCATTTTCTTCAGGTGATTTCGTGTGGTGGCTCACAGGACCGGGATAGGGCGAATTATTAAGACAAGTTATAACGTGCATAATATTTCGTTCAACTTGTGTAGTCAGCAAGCCGAAACTATTCTGCAAAACATGTTCATAAAAACAAGAATCTATTGAGAGATGAGATCTCTCAATAGAAAAATTAATGACCCTGATTCTAGAAATAGATCAACCATGAAGAAATTGTATAAATTGTAAATTTAATGTACATAAAGTAATAGTATTCTAACAGATTGTAAATAATGTAATGTAGAAGTTGTATATAGTGTAATATATTATCATTGTCATTAGTCTTGTAAATATTAGTTGAGTAGGTAATAATTTAAATGGTAATATTGAGTTAATAGTCATGTAGATATTAGGTTAATGTATAATGTTTTAAACTAATTGTATATAGGTAATCAGGATATAGCTGTAAATAAAATCATTATTATTGTTATTAAGTAAGAGATCAACTTTGAAAAAATTATGAAAATTGTAAATATTAATGTATATAAAGTAATAGTATTTCAAAAGTAGTACCTATTCCAACAAGTTGTAAATATTGTAATGTATAAGTTGTATACAGTGTATTATTATCATCATTTTTAATAGTTTTGTAAATATTAGTTCAGTAAGTAATAATTGTAATGGTAATATTATGATAATAGTCGTATATAAATAAAATTATTATTATTAATTGTGTATATTACTTCAAATAATATTATCCTTTGCACAGTACTTCCAAAACAAGTATAGTTAAATTAATCATTTGTGCTGCTTTTTGTCAAAGACCCATGATTTATTGTATTTTATCCCCATTCCAACTGGTTTTGCATGGTACAGATGATTCACATTGAATTTATCG
Source organism: Adelphocoris suturalis (assembly GCA_030762985.1). NCBI lineage: Eukaryota > Metazoa > Arthropoda > Insecta > Hemiptera > Miridae > Adelphocoris > Adelphocoris suturalis. The sequence continues at coordinate 3,757,229 of CM061043.1, read as the reverse complement.
GTGGGCAACATTTCAAACAGGTAAAAGTCCTGGGTGAACAAGAATATCAACAGTAATGGTCAAACTGAAAACTAATTTTCTTATGATAGGTTTCGGAAAGTGTTACTTTTGGGAATCATCATTATTATTGTAACAGTATATAAAATTAAATTGATAGATTTAGATTACTTACCCAGCTCAAATGAAATACCTATATGACATTTATATTCAGACTTTATGAAGTTTTAGTTTATTCATTTTGTCTTAATCATTAAATAAACAAATGTTAGAACAGCAGTCTGGGTATGAATATCGCGTATTTTATTTGAGTGGGGTAAGTATTTTAAATCTGTCAATTTGACATTGTGGTAGGTGATTGGTGGAAATTTTTTAAAATATGGCGGGATTTTTCAAGGGGATTCTATGCAGCAGCGCGATCTATGAGTGCTATGCCGAACTACAGTTACTCCGAGGCTCGTCTTAAAGGTACCGCTGCGGTCGTGTATAGTATCCATGCGGCACTCGGTTTAACACAGAAGTGAGCCTTCCTTTTCTTTTCTTCCATGGTGCCGTCCTTAGGGTGGAGCGGCCGCTCCAGGCCTCGCACTGAGGAAGGCCTCGCGCTGCGAGGCCTTAATCTCGCTAAAACACAATAAGTAAAAGTTTTGGTTGAATTGAAATAGTGTGCAGAGTGAAGATATACATGCCTAAAATATAAAGTCTGATTATACGCGCAATATTTTCAATTATTGGATATATAAAACGAACAAGATATTAGTGACTTAAAGAAAGCAATGCAAAACATCTTTTGATAGCGGCGCGGCGGCAAAATGACCGAACCCTAGCCTCGCGCTCGTCCGCACCGGTGAGTCATACTCGCGTTGATAGACCGACGAGCCTGTCACAACATGATATCCTCCCCTCCCCTACGTCCCCTCGCCCGACAGTCATGTCACACCCTGCATCCATGACCCATCAGTTCAGTAGTAACGTTCTTGTTATTTGCATCGCGATCGCGCATATTAATTATTGAGACTGACTTTGTAGTTAATTATTTATATTTAAATAAGGTGTTATCCTGAGTGCCGACTGTGGTAGGCGGTTATTAAGATTCCTATTGTTTTTTTTTTAACCTGAAACGATATTACTCGAAACATACCAACCTGAAATGGGTGTTTTGCACCACCCCTCCCCCTTTTAGAGTGTAAGAGATAAACGTTTTGTTTATCAAAAAGCTTACAATTACGACTTTGCAAGTATAGCTTGACAAATATTTTCCGGACCCCCCCCCCCCCCCCCCCCCCCCCCCCCACCCGGTATCCATAGTTAAAAAACGCCTCGCAAAAATGTTTTGCTCCAGGCCTCGCATTTTCTAAGGACGGCACTGCCTGGAGTTGATCAACCGTAGTTAATCAATCAAGTTTGTGGACTGTCTACAATGACACGCACAGCACAGACACAGAACAATAACAAACCTATGCTCCTTCTTAAAATCACGCTAAAATTTAAAGTAACTGCAATTACCTTCTTCTGTTTTATTTATATGGACGTGGAGTCTTCTCCGTGTGTCCACAATGTGTAATTCGATGAAGTTACCCTTTGAGTATTAATAAGATGGAGGGCTATTGCTCTGAATTCAACGCTGTTTCCCTGTCAAGGCATACATGCCACTACAGTCGAGTTGGCTATGCAATTGACCCCCCCCCCCTTACACTTTTTCAAATTCAAATGACAAAGCAGTTTATTGTAATTTAAGTTTTGTTTGATATTACTTATTATTGTTAAATATAACTATCTCATGACGCATCTTTTGATGAGTGCTTTGGAGTAAAAGTGTTACGCAGAATGCCGGATACGGCTAATGATCGTCAATTGCAGCAGTCCGAAAGGGCTCATCGTTGGGTTTTAGGAGCTAACAGACCCCCTGGCCTCAATATAAATGATTAATTAATTTCGGAAAATGGCACCACAAATTATTCTGTTTCGCGGCCATGGATACAAAAATTGAAGACGCAACCAGGACTCATGAAATTATTTCTATTCTTCTTTTTTCTGTGATCAAGACTTGCTCGAAATATTAGAAAATTCTTTCATTCTATTTATGTGTCTAAATTTCTTTCTCACAAATAATTATATATAGTTCAGTAGAACCATTTATTAATTATATATATATATATATATATATATATATATATATATATATATATATATATATATATATATATATATATATATATAGATTTGTATTGCCCTGGTAGTGTGTCCATAAAACACACATTTAAATGGCACAGCGGCCCCGAATTGGATTCTCTGCGGGGTCTCACAAAAGCGCGGAACGGAAGATTTCAATCCTTAATGTATCCATAAATGGGATTCATTACGCTAATTGAAGGGGCAGACGCTAATTGCGGTTTTTGTGCGTTGCTGGTTAGCATACATGGTCATTTGAAGGCATTAACAGCTTCGAGGGTATATTTTATTTTTTTTCTTCAAAAGTCTATAGGTCTGGTAGTAATATTGGCAACTTTATTGCCCTTCTCGTACCTATATATCCCCACTCAAAGAGAATAACTCCGAGCTGCGTCCTAAATACTAAAAATTAATTTTTAAATATTTTAACATCAAACAAAAGACATAAAAAAAATATATAAACAATAAATTTACGAGTTTATTTAGCACACTAAAAAAAAGAAGCAAACGACTGATAGATTTGAGAATACGACATTTGGTTAGAGAGCTAACCAAGCTTCTCTGGCTCACTATGTGAGATAAAATCTCTCTTGTTTGTCAACCTATGAAATTAAATTTGACAGGGAGGATTTAACTTTTTCTTCTAAACCGCCAAAAATGCGTGATATCTCCCCCATACCCGATTTGTATTCTCTTTGGTTCTAAGTACTTCGGACGAGAATGATTCTTACTGGGAAATACCTACGACCGTGAAAATTACTCGTTCGGGAGTTTTTTTCGGCTCTGCTTCCGGGTCGAATGATATCGTCCCCTGTCTGACAGACTGGCGTAACTTTTTTTCGTCCCACAAATTCGCGTAACTGCAAAACTCGCGAAACTACACTAATACTGTCAAAAGGATGATCTCGGTGACTTCTACTCTCAGTATGAATTTCACGGTCTGATGTTGCTTAGTTTTTTCTCGACAGCTGGTGTTTAATCCACCTAACTGCATGTTGCGTACTTCCTAATATTACAAACTAGCGAAACTGTTGTTTCGTTCCTTTGCATAGCAACAGGCGGCTTTGTTTATTTTTGACAAACTAGCGAATCTGGTAGTTTTATTTCTTGACATAGTAACAACCTAAACTGTTTACTTCGACAAACTAGCGAATCTGCTGTATTTATTTGTTCGGCTTATTTTACACCTAAGAAGAATAAAGCTCCAGCTGAAGGAGACTTAAATTATACACGTTGGTATAGGCCAGTTTGAGAATGTGATTATCCGCCCATGCAGTGTCATAGTATTGAAGCAGCTCAAGTTTGAAACATCACAATGGATTCCAACCAATGTGGTCAGTATAATTTCATAAAGCTTAATTTTAATGACATAGCCTATTCTTGAATTCTTTACTTTCAACACATTTTGGTATAAGCTCTATATAGTTTTATATTTTTTGATGTACCATCTAACCTTTTTTTTCAAAAACTGTTTTTCCTACTAGTTATTCAGATCATATTTCCACTAGCATAATATGTTTCCTTCAAAACCATGCAATTAAATGCATCATAAAAATTGATAAAATGGTTGAAAATTGCAAGATTTATATTCAAAATGTAAATTCTTTGTTTCCAACAAATTTTGGTCTAAGCTCTTTTTTTCAAATTGCATGATATTCGTAAAATTATCATCCATTGTCATATATTTCCAATGTAGAAGCAATATTCATAATTCTTGATGAACACCGATTGTTAACAAAGCTAATACTTTAAGTATTTTAGGCAACAATTTTCATACTTTCAACTAAGCTTTATTTTCTCTCTAACTTCTTGCTATTACACGTCCATTAAATATATTTAAATATCAAAACAAATTATAATAGTAAGCTATTTTCGTTATACCCAAACTTCAAATAACTCGTTCTTGTCGTATTTTTCAAGACACAAAAATATAGGGGCGTTGCTGTAGAGGTCTAAAAATTAGTCCTATTGAAGTTATACTTCTTTGCGCCCGTTAGACACTTTGGGATGGGATGTTGGTCGAGAAACCGCGTCACGCTGAATTTTAAGAACTATCGGATTTTAAGAACAAATTTTTAAGAACTATCGATTAATCGAGGAGGAGGAGGAGGAGGGAGGAGGAGGAGGGAGGAGGAGGAGGGAGGAGGAGGGAGGAGGAGGAGGAGGGAGGAGGGAGGAGGAGGAGGAGGAGGGAGGAGGAGGAGGAGGGAGGCGGAGGAGGAGGGAGGCGGAGGAGGAGGGAGGCGGAGGAGGAGGGAGGCGGAGGAGGAGGGAGGCGGAGGAGGAGGGAGGCGGAGGAGGAGGGAGGCGGAGGAGGAGTTAGACCCTTTGGGATGGGATGTTGGTCGAGAAACCGCGTCACGCTGAAAAGTAATTTTAAGAACTATGTTTTTAAGAACTATATTTTTCAATATATTGAAAAATATATTGAATAATATTGAAAAATGTCTTATATTTCATTTATATATCCTGTCTGTTTGTGTGCGTGAGTGGGTGTATGAGAATGGCCACAGAAGTATAACTTCCACCGTGTGGTCCGACGCACACCGATTTTTTTTTATTTACTAGTTTCAATGGTTCAACATATTCTTAAATTTCATACTTTCAGCTAAGCTTTATTTTCTCTCTAACTTCTTGCTATTATAAACTAGGGGATATCAGTGATGGAAAAAAATTGCACTACAATACAAGTTCATTAAATATATTTAAATATTAAAACTAATTATAAAAGTAACCAATTTTCGTTATTCCCAAACTTCACATAACTCGTTCTTGACGTATGTTTCAAAATACAAAAATATAGGGGCGTTGCTGGGGAGGAACTCTCGAAATCTGCCTTTTTTAACACCGTCGCGTACCTTTTTGGCAGAAATACTCTGAACGTTTCGTTGTTCCACTCGTCTTCAGCAGTCAACAAAACGGAGGTGCCAAACTGTTTGTGGACGACGAATTTGACCTCCAGTACCCTATAATCAGTCCTTATCGGGAGTTGCCACAAACGTCTTCTTTCCACTCCAAACCTATTGTTGTTGAGTGCAGAAGTTCTGAAAAGAATAGAAAAACAGTGTTTATTTCAGTTCTGTTCGTATTTATATTTCAGACCGTCGAAGATGACGGAACACTCACACGGAAGCTCACAATAGAGATTCAGGCAGATGAGGCCTCCCAGCGGTTACGAGAAGTAAAGATGAAGCTATCCTATGGCTTGCGTGCTACTTGACATCAATTCCTCCATATTTCATTTATGCGAGGAAACGTATAAACCTTCAGTTGATCAGGAATGGGCCTGAAGGGTGTGACATGAATGTAACGGTTGCAGCATTTCAAAAACTATACAAATCCATCTGCTCATACATCCATCCTCCTTATACTAGGACAACCACGTTTCCCATATTAGTCTACAGGCTGTAATGTTCGCAAAAGAAAGTAACATTCACTTGTTGTCTTTGCCGCCACACACAAGCCATAAAACCCAACCTCTTGCCAAAGTGGTTTTTAAACCTCTGAAAGCCTTCTACGGTGATTTGGTCGATGGTTGGACAACTTCTCGTCCCGGAGAAACTCTCAGCATTTACGAACTAACTGGCAAGACATTTCAGAAGACAACCACTGTTGAAAAAGCTGTTCTTCGTTTCCAAGTTACTGGCATCTTCCCATTATGCCCAAGCATATTTTCTGCTGAGGATTTTCTACCCGCTGAGGTCACTGACCAGGGCAGCCACATAATTGAACCCTGTTAATTGACCAAATGCCAAGGAAGGTTGCCCAAAAATAAGAATTTCATCACACGACAAGGCATTTTATGATGCGTTTAGGCGTTAGATTAAATGAAGCTCGCTGTTTAGACCGTTGATCTAACATGCATTGACCTTTTTTTCATCACGGAACACGGGACCCCCTCGTTTTGGAAGGTTTTTTCAGGTTTTCTGTTAACCACACTTTCAGGAGGTCCGCAAGGTCATTCACACGATATCAACGAAGTAAATCAATTGCTTCATAGTTGTGGAAAGCCATTCCAATGACGAGGAACCTTTTGCCAATTGGCAATTCAACGTTACGTATTTGCATCAGGCAAGTCAGGGAGAATACCCCTCCCAGAATATGATAGATTGATAGATAGATGTTAAATACATAGGAGAAAGAAAAAAAGAAATTCTGATATGAAAATTTAGCTCAACAGCCAATAGTGTAAGGCACAAAGAGAGAAATTAAACATGAAAAGATGAGGCGCATAACATCAAAATCAAAGCGGTTGACTATTCCATGAAGGATCACTCGGCAAAAAGAGGGGCTCACACACCTTATTTGGCACAAAAAGTTTCTTTGTAAATAATGAGTAGTCAACTTCGGTCATTCGTCTTCTCGCAGCCCAATATAACGTCGAGTTTCTAATGTAAATACAATTTTCGGCCTCCAAGGATGCACGGACGTCTTCAAGCTCTGGACAATTACCCAGATGCTGACCATATATACCCAGATATAGTTTGTTTGTTACGATTATAACGTAGTTGAGATATCTGCAAGAGTTTCCATTCGATCCAGCGAGAAAAAATACATAGAAACCGACCCCATACTCGTTGGTTCATGGAGGGTCATCCTTCGAGAAAACCAACAATTTCATTGAAAACCCCACATTTTTTAACATTAAAATATTATTGTCTCTCCTAAATAACAAAATAAAAGTAAAATTGATAATACCGTTGGAAAGCGTATTAGACGAAGCAGTTTTCATGAGATTTGCCGGTTTCCAGGATTCTTTTTAAAAGAGTAGTAAAGTTTTAAAGATTTTCAGAAATATTATTTTTTCAAAATCGTCAATGTTTGAGCTGATGTGAGGGCCTTTGGTTCAAAACGTTCTCGAGATATGATTTTTTAAAGGTTTTTTCGGGAAAACCGTGTTTTTTCCTTTTAAACTCAACTTTCTTCGCTTTACTTCATTTAATTTCAATTTTTGACCACATTTTCGGAATCAGCACTAAATTTACTAAAGAGATCTACAAATGTTACCACTTGATAAAACGTGAGAATGTGTGATATCACTTACGTAGATGCAGACATGATCCAAGTACAGTAGGAACGTAATAAGTAGTATAGGAACGGAATAAAGGTTCTTGTACGACTGAAAATAATAACATTTTGTGTCTCTTATATATACTGAATTCTCGAGGGGATGTCTGATGCGATCCACGTCTCCCGTGTCAAAATGACATCAGACAATATTAATTCAGGTAATGCTTTTGTAACGCCGGAAGGCTTGTACAAATAAACAATTTCATTTCATTTCCATTTCATTTCATTTCAATTCAGTTAATGATACAAACAACTCAGCTATGGATATATACACCCCCCTCAAGATTTTAGTTAATATATCACGAGGTTATGAATTCAATTCTGACACGCGTGTCGTGACAGTGGCAGATATCGTGACAGTATGTCGTGTCAGCGCAGTAACCAATTTGGCACGAATGCCTAACGTATCCGGGTCCGAGTGAATATATATATCCCAACGTGCGTTCAATTCCACCTCAGTCGTATTTTGGAATCTTCAGACCTTCGGCTCTTATCAAGGTAAGTACGATTTTTTCAGTCGACCGTTCCATCTGCATTTAGACAATGTTTCATGCAAATATTACCGATTTTGTCTACTTTGAAATTTTTGAGAACTTGATACATTGGTATGTTGAACAAATTATTTTCGCGCAAAAAATCGTAAAAACCCTACATTTTTAGTATGAAATTTTATTTGAATTTATCCCAACTTCTGGGTTGAGATTTTTCCACTGTTGCACATCACAATTAGGTCTAGATGTTGATTTCTCTCAAGCAGTGTTGGGCAAAAATTAGCTAGCTAACGGCTAAAAGCTACAGCTATAATTTAGGTGGAGCTAACAACTAAAAATTTAGCTATTATCTATTGAGGAATTATTCCTCTATAGATAGCTATTAAGCTAAAATTTCCAGGTAGATTAGCTATTAGTCGAAACGTATAGCTTAACAGATTTAGATGCAAAAATACAAACTTCGTAAAACAATAGAATTAAAATAAAACGATTAGGATTTGGCGATTGTTGCCACGAATCCGGATCGCATTTTTGAAAATTTCAACTCGAAGATGTAGTCCGATCATGCTGACCAACGAACTTGAACTTTCGTTTTGTTTCCTTAACATTTACAATTTGATGAAGTTTCTACCACAATTCTACCTGGAATGACACATACATACATACATATCGAGGGGTGCTTTCGAAAAGTACCCAAGTCCACTTTTTTGCGAAAATGAGTTACTGGTACCTACGTGACCCAAATAACATTCTCTTTCATAGAAAAATTGAACTGGGCGTTATTACAGCGCTAATACCGGTTTTTGAAGTAGCCCATTTACCCAAGTCCATAAGGCACATGTTCGCTTGCTAGCAAAAGTACCCAAGTCCGCAGAGTGGACTTGGGTAGTTTCACTGGAATAAAAGTGTTGGAATAATGGGACTTGGGTGCTTCTACCCCACTACTCTATCTTCCTACTGATCTCTTTGCGGTCATCTGACATCTAATGGTGATATAATTCTATATTTTCTTAATGGCACATCCCTAAGCCTCTGTAGTGTTGAGGAAAGCTGAACGCTAGGGTATGAACTATAAATGTGTAAAAATTAATCATTATTAAATGATCCGACTGTAGAACCATAGGTCTACCGTCGAAGTTTTTCATTGAGATAGGTTTCATTTTCATTTTTGAGATAACTTTGGTCGAAAAATATTATTATCGCGGCGTTGAAACCACGTTTAACCTAAATTATCGGTCTTCTTTAAATATACTTAAAACGCTGCCTTGGATAATTTCTAGGTATGGAACTAGGCAGATTCCTCCTCGGAGCTCGAGGGGAAAAAAAGTTGCGACCGAAAAATTCTCGGCCCATCGATCCTAGAAAGAAAATTCTTTCGGCCCGTGATCCGAGCCGGAAAAAAATTCCGGAGCGACGAAATAGTGTAACACTATCTCTCAACTCTTAAGACTTAAGACTAGAGAATACGGAGTCATCCCCACTCCCTACGTCTTAGAGTAACTTTATATCGAGCGGTTTTCGGCGTTAAGCTTTAGTGTCCACCGGTATTTCTTGGGGGGAGGATGTATATTATTATTATATATATATTACATATATATATAATAATAATATAGTAACTCTTAACTCTTAACTCTTAAGACTTAAGACTAGGGACCTGGGAGCTCGAGGAAAAAAAAAAGTTCGGAAGAACTACCCGAAAGAAAATCAGAATCTAAAACTAAAAGCGAAAGAGCCGAGACAAAAAACAAAAGAACCAACGACTATTTAGTCGTAGATTCGAGAATAAAATGTTCTCGTTCGAAAATCTCGGATCTCGAGGGGAAAATAAAAGTTGCGACCGAAAAAATTCTCGGTCCTTCGATCCTCGAAAAAAGAATCTTTCGGCCCGTGATCCGAGCCGGAGAACAAAGTTCGTCGCTCCGAACTCTTAACTCTTAAGACTTAAGACTAGGGAGATTCCTCCTCGGAGCTCGAGGAAACAAAGTTGCGACCGAAAAATTCTAGGTCCTTCGATTCTCGGACGAAAAAATATCGTACGAAACTGATTTACTCTCATTCCTGTTTTACCGCTTTATCCCCACTCCTTAGGTATTAGAGTTACTTTATATCGAGCGGTTCTCGGGGTTACGCTTCAGTGTCCACCGGTATTTCTTGGGGGGAGGGTGTATATTATTATTATATATATATTACATATATATATAATAATAATATAGGTAGTAACTCTTAACTCTTAAGACTTAAGACTAGGGACCTGGGAGCTCGAGGAAAAAAAAAGTTCGGAAGAAATGCTCGAATTGTTCAATTCCGAAGTATACGAGTTATTTATGTCGGCTACATTAGTATTGAAATCTTTGAATAAAGAAACTACTTCAAATTGGTGCATTACCTATTTCAGATAATATTTCAAAAATAGTAGAAATGCCTCCGATTTTTGGGTATCTATAGAGCAGTCCGAGTAGGCACTTCTTTTTATGAAAGGAGAACCCGATCAACATAATATTTGGGTGATCTAGAATATTCTGACTGCGATGCATGAACTGTTTTGTAATTTTTGAGTGTATGTATAGGTATATCCCTCCTCCACCGGTTCCTGTCCTGCCAACCCTAAGAAGATTATAGTTTTCTAATTCAATAGATTTAGAATTCAGATTGGGCTTGAGAAAGGACTCGGAGACCCCAATAATGTCTACAGTTTAATTTTCAAAAATATGGTTGAACTCTTCAAAATGAACAACGAGAGATTGAGCATTTACATGCGCAATTATTAAATTGTCACCAAGACCAAGCATACAATTTTTCAAAGTTGGATAATCAAACAGGGACATTTAGCATAAAAATTAAGAGAAATAATGACAGCATAGCATTATTCACGTTGGAAGCACCCGTTTTAGCTACCCCTGTAACTGAAAAACAATTGACAGAATCTAATAAATATAACGGATTGCAATTACCAGTAATTACTGACTGCGTAGTTCCTATTTTGTTGAGCTCTAGTATGGTGGGGCCTAAAACGCTCGCTCCTGCTTCATCTATAGATTTCCAAAAGACTTGCACATCGCTGATAGCAAAACCTGCGATAGAATCTGAACAATTTACCTATTATATGCAATACACGTAACGAGCCAAACGACAAAAACGTATAACTACAAAAAAAAAAAAACCTCTAACCCCTAGATCTGAGGGCTTAAGATAACAAGGCCCAGGGGGCCTTGGAAGGGGCTCTGCCCCTTCACCCCGCCAGGGGGGGAACCCCCTGGACCCCCCGGTTGATTCTGTTTTGAGCTTTAAGCTAAAATTCAAAAAACATGGAACATGCTTTATCTGTCTGCTTTGTTTTCTGAGTTGTAGGAAAAATTTGAATAAGAAAATGTCATTCTGAAATATAATACATTTTATTTAATCATTAGATGTAATGGCCAATATTGGTTTGTGGTAACTGAAATAGCTGATGTAATTTTTTGAATCGATCTTGTCAATATGACGAGTGAAGATCATATCGATGCACGATCCTCCGCGAGTTGTCGCTAGAGCAGGGTTTGTTTTCAGTTGTAGTCCGAATGTTTCCTCCATGAAATCAATAAAACGGCGGTTTTCTTTCTTTCTGAGATCCAGATTTATATCACCGGATAGAATGATTGGCAGAGTGTGATATTCGCGTTTTTGGATCACTTTAAAAATTGTTGTTCCCTTTGGTGTATAAGCCATCAAATTCAATTCGAAGAAATCTTCAATATCGCTAATGCTACTACCGGGAGATATGTAAACAGTCACAAGTAAAACTCGTTGACCATTGATTGTACTTTCGACTGCACAAATATCCCCACATTCTTCACTCACTGCCATACTGCGGTTTAGTTTTAACATGTTTTTATCAAACTTCATCAGAATGTGTGGTGTTGAAAACAACATGCAATTTTCTTTTTCGTACATTGCTACACCTCCTGCTCGAACGTTCTCCCGTTTGAACTGAGTGACACATCGGTAGCCTCTCAGTTCAACCTTTTCATCGTTATTGAGCCAAGTTTCTGTTAACGCCATAATCTTGGTTTCTGGCAACTGGTATGTAAATGGGGACTCGCGACTCGTGACTCAGATGTAATTACTCACCCACTCACTTCCTTACAAGGAGGCATTCTTGAGGGGTCGCTCCCGCGTTCCCCTTCCGCGTTCCCCTTCCGCGTTCCACTTTCGCGTAACGTTTTTCGGCTAGTTAGTCCATCGTAAAAGCATGTTCCATGCTAATAATGAAAAATAATGTATCAACTTCGTTTTGTTTAAATCGTAAGAACTGAATACATATTTTATTTTAACATATTGGTTTGTCCTTTTGAAATAATGGATTTTGGTAACAGGCAAGGTTTTTGATTTACTGTGGGGATTTTTAGTTTTGCTGTATAAAGGTGGTGATACTCATGATGATGAGTTTTGCATTATATACAAACATATTTGAGATCACTAATTTTATTAATTAGACTTTTTCTCCAAGTATGGACCGAAAAAATACGACCACTTCTGGACTTGGGTATAGCCCTGCTGCCAAAATTGGACTTGGGTACTTTTTGAGACACCTTTTGTGGGGATGGGGAAACGAACGTTAAGCGGTATTTTTCTTTGCAACAACATTAGGGTAAAAGCACCAATTGTTGACACTTATCCAAATGTTGACACTTCAATTTCAAATGCAAGAAATAAGAAAATGAAACACTGTAGATTATCAAAATCGACGTCATTCGAAAGATAAGAAAGTAATTATTAAGGTTGACCGATTCCGCTAGTTATGAAGAAAGTAGTAAATCGTCTGAGTGATGTGATATTGATGACAACCGTAACCTGTCACTCCAGCGGCATTGTCACAGCTCTGTAGCTTAGTGAGGTGGGTCAACAAATTTGGATGTTTCTGGTCAAGTGAGTAAAAATTACGATTTAAATTCAGATGATTTATTAATAATATGAAGAAGAAGGCATTACCATGAAAACCCTAAAATTTCAACACAAAAATATAGTATTGTTCGGTGTCAACATTAGGTTCCATGAAACGTGTTTATGTCCTAATGTTGACACCTGTGTCAATATCAGGAGGACCTTTTAACTTAATTGTAAAGTTGATATTTGGATTTAAATCAACAAGGCGAATATAGAGAGGTAATATTTCTGAGCAACTATAGATATAGAGAAATAATGTTTCTAAGCAACCCAACGTTACCCGTACTTTATTGTATCGCTCCATTTTCTAATAGTGGCCTACTAAGCCTAATCCATTTTAAGATATTCTTTGAGATCATCTTTGAGAAAATCTTGAGATTTTCTACGGGTTCACAAGTATTTTTGTCCATTTTACCACAATGCCAACTTCAGGTAAAGGAAGCATTAAAATTTAACATGTGTCAACATTAAGAACTAAAAATGTCAACATTTGGAATTCCTGAAGGCATATGTGTCAACATTTGGTTAAAAAAGCTGCATTTCAAAAAAATGCTTTGTGATAATCAACAACGTTATTTGGAGAAATTGAAAACATGCAAACTATTCTCAACGAACTGCCAATTTATAAAACCTACTTGGAAGTTCCATTTTCTTGAACCCGTGGGTAAAACACAAAATCTAAGAGAGATGTCCCCTAATAGTGTCAACAATTGGTGCTTTTACCCTATTTATTATTAAACTTACTTCTGTTGTGGTAAAAGAACTCGGCCCAAGGGCCTCGGAAGGGGCTCCGCCCCTTCACCCCGCCAGGGGGGGAGCCCCCTGGACCCCCCGGTTGATTCTGTTTTGAGCTTTCAGCTAAAATTCAAAAAACATGGAACGCTTTGTTTTCTGAGTTGTAGGAAAAATTTGAATAATTTGAATATAATTCATTTTATTTAATCATTAGAAGTAATGGCCAATATTGGTTTGTGATAACTGAAATAACATATATAATTTTTGGAGTCACCCACTCATTACCTTACAAGGAGGCATTATTGACCGCGCGGTCGCTCCCGCGTTCCCATCCGCGTCACCCCATCCGCGTCACCCATTCCGTGTGACCTTTTTCGGCTAGTTAGTCCATGCTAAAAGGGACTTGAAGGTATTTTGAAGTATTGGCTTAGTACATTGAGATAGGAACTAAAATTACCCGTGATAAATAGCATGTTGTTTGTCGTTAAAAACTTGGAAATTAGCGTCTTTGCTGAGAACATTAAAATTAATAGGTATTGAAAATACGTATATGAAGTTGAAGAATGACATAAAAGCACATGCACATAAAAGAGACAATTTCCACTACATTGTCTCCTACGTAGGAATAAAATTATTGATTGAAGTTAATAGTTTCACAATTAATCATCGTCTTCTTCAGAAACGCCTTTGATGTCTGGCTCGGAAAGCCTGCTGTCCCTCTTAGACTTCTTAGATGAATGCAGAGCTTTATACCAACTATGGTATTCGGGTGGTATAGCATTTGTTGAACAAAGCTTCAGAATATCATTTTTTTGTGTGGCTTTTTTGGCTTCTGAAATAGGTAGGTTGGATTTATAAAGTTGTATGAGGTTGGGCTTTTTCAGCTTTACTGGTCTTCCTCGGGGCTTTTTTCAACGTTCAATTCATTATACCCTCTACTGGAATAAACTGAGGAACTTCTTAGGAAAAATAGAGAGAAACAATCACCAACTAAATGCGATTTATGCGGGAACTTTGAATTTTCAAATGCGATTTACTCGAGAATCAGAAAAATGGACTTGGGTACTTTTCGAAAGCACCCCTCGATATATACATACAAACATACATACACACATAAAAAAATACGGTAAACTTCAGAATATGATTCAGAATAGCCTAAACCGGATTTCCGCATAAAATTGTTGCAAACAATCACATTCTACAAATTTTGAGGCGAGAGCAATAGCTTAATTTTCTTCAAAAATTCGCTAAAATGTGCTGACAAAATCACCGAAAATGGCTAAGAATTGTTAAATTGATATTATTTAGCATATAAGTTTGGTCAAATAAAGTTTATCAACTATGAAATAGAACATTCGACTTCATTAAATTTTGTTTTACAAAAATCTATAAAATTGCAAAAATATCCTACAATCCGAAATCTCTTTTTGAATAGAAGAGTATCAATTAGAATACTATTTTGACATTTTTGACTACATTTTTGGAAATTTCAACCCGAAGATGTAATCCGATCATGTTGGCCAACGAACTTGAACTTTCGTTTTGTGTCCTTAACATTTTAAAATTTGTTTGAAGTTTCTGGCACAATTCTACGGACAGTTATCGTCTGGATACCTGCATACATTCATATATATATACATTAAAAAATTCGTTAAACTCCAGAATATGATTCAGAATAGCCTGAAACGGATTCTACAGAAAATTGTTTCTACAAATCACATTCTACAAATTTTGAGGTGAGAGCAATAGCTTAATTTTCTTCAAAAATTCGCTAATAAAGTCCAACTCTTTAAAGTTCATCGACACGTTGGATTTTCGTCCGCCTCGATTACAACGAGTAATAACATTTTGTTATTTCGTAAATTGTTCGTACAACAATATCATAAATATTATTGGGTGACTGTCCTTGAAAAGAACGAAATATTCAACACATTTACTATTGCATACGGTTATGATACAAATTTAAGGGTACGAGTACGTGGATGTACATGCTATGTTATTATATCAAGGGATTGAAATGATATTCAATCTAATTTACGTTTGCGCACGGGCAAAGTCAAGTATTGATTTGGCGACAGTAAAACTGATAGAGGACCGTCTTCATCCTAGCCCGCACATTCCCTGAAAATGTCATCTGAATCGGATGAAAACTAAGGAAACAACGATGCAAATTATTACACAAAGGTTTATTATTTATGTATTAGACAGCCCTTCTACGTAGATCTCTGGCCCATAATTATTAAACGCCGCTTATAGTATATTTAGTATCGGAACTCGGAGCTTCGGACCTCACAAATGGGTTCAATCCATTACAACAGCGGAATCTCACAATTTTACGCTTTTTAATACAGTTGATAAACAAAACAATTTATTACCAAGACATCTTTCCAACACATAAAAGTGTTACCTATACTGTATATTGATATCATCTAATTGGTCAAATTTCAAAAAATGTGCTGACAAAATCACTGAAAATGGCTAAGAATTGTTAAATTGATATTTTTCAGCATAAGATTGGTCAAATAAAGTTTATCAACTATAAAAAAAACATTCAAAAATGTATGTACGAAATTATGCTACAAACTTGAACTTCATTAAATTTTGTTTTAAAAAATCTATAAAATTGCAAAAAATAGCCTAAATTCCGAAATCTCTTTTTGAATAGAAGAGTATCATTTAGAATACTTTTTTTTCCATAAAATTAATAGCTAACATTTCCTTTTCACTCATAAATCTCCAATTTCTATACAACTTGAAATATACACAACAAAAGACACTTTTTTACCTATTTTTGGCTCATAGCACCCATGAGAGTGGAGCGATCAAGCTGGCGAGATGTTAGGACCAACTAGACCCCAAGTAGAGTCTATGTGCGAAAGAACAGATTGTTTAAGTCAATTCTAAGACTAAATATAATACTGAGAAGTATAGTTCAGGCCCCCTGGTTCATGCGGAATGATGATATTCATCGAGACTTGAGGGTAGAAACGGTCACCGAAATTATCGCCAAATATGCAAGAAAGCACGAACATCGCCTCCATAAACACGAGAACCTGGAGATGCTCAACGTTTTAAACAACGAAGGATAAGAGGTCTCTCTAGAAGGTCGGATATTTCCTTCCGATCTTTATTTCCCTAGAGCTCTGAGGAATCTCCCTAGTCTTAAACCTCAAGAGTTTATTATAATAGTCTTTGAGTAGGAGCGGGGGTGAATAATAAGCGTATCAGTTTCGCAATACGTTTATTTAGCCGCTCCGAACAGGATGAAGGATCAAAAGAGGTTTCGAACGAGAACATTTTATTCTCGAATCTACGACTAAATAGTCGTTTGTTCCTCTTTTTGTTTTTGTCTCGGTTCTTTCGCTTTTAGTTTTCGTTTCGGATTTTCTTTCGGGTATTTCTCCCGAACTTTTAGCATGGAACATGCTTTATTTTCCTCGAGCTCTGAGGAGGAATCTCCCTAGTCTTAAGTCTTAAGAGTTAAGAGTTAGTATATTATTATTATATATATATGTAATATATATATATAATAATAATATACACCCTCCCCCTAAGAAATACCGGTGGATTCAGCGACTCAAGAGAAATAAACCTCTGGACCTAATTGTGCTGTGCAATTAGTGCAAGTGTAATCCAGTGTTTTTTTAACTGTACTTGATACAAGTATGGGCCAGGTTTTGCTGTAAACCTCCCCCCTTAGTGAGCTTAACATGAAATGAAATATTGCTAGATGAAATGTAATATGTTTCAGTTGCAATAAATAAATCACGAAAAAAAAAAAAATTCTAAGACCTTTTATGTCCTGAACGGCGGACGGACATTTCAAATTTGGATTCTACGCATCTTGAAACGTAAAGTGACAAATAAATATCAACAAACAAAAATGTTTTGCACAAAATAAAAATGTTTTGCTATACGATCACGTAGGCTTATTATTGGAAATAAAAAACTACAATTGGTAATATTATTTGCATGAAACATTGTCCAAATTCAGATTAAACTACTCTTATGGAAGTATCCCTGTATAACCAATTCTAGAACCATGCTGTTTGAAACGTATTTAGGTGCTTGTTAAAAAAATTTAATCACAACTGATGAGTTTACTCTTCAAAAATTCGCTCATGGGGTCGTGAGGTATGACTGTACTTTTGTCTTCCTTTTTTCAGCTAACATCACTCTCATTGTAGAAATGGAAAAAGAGACCCTCAAGCCAGAAACTACTGCGACGGAGTCGACTTCCCACAGTGCGCCACTGCCTGACTTTGACGACCTCTTCAACAGGCAGTGGCACAAGATGGCACTTTTGCCGAGCGGACCTCAATTTATTGAGGAGGTATACCTCGCTCAAGGTCTTACGACACCCGTTCCCAGAAGGTCGCAAGCTGAAATCGATAGAATTTTAAAATCGCGACCTTCTGTCAAACCTATATATAAAAGGAAAAGGCCTTGGGCTATGGTAAATGTCAAATCCGACGTAAATTTACCCCCAGAAATATTGTATATGATACAATCGAATGCAGACACATTCGAAACATATTACAATTTTACGGCCACAATAGGCTTACTGTGGAACTTGAAGAGAGTGGCTAAATACATTAAGCCATCTTCGAATGTAAACAGTAGGTACGTGTCGTTCGACAAATTTAAAACTATTCTAAATAGATACCTGAATTTCGACGATGAGGCTCATGACAAATTTAACCAAATATTAGTGGATTCCACGAATGCTTCGAATTTAATGTTAGTGTTCAACGAATGTTTACAGTGGAGTAGATTAACGACCAACATTATTCGTAAATCGGGTTCATCTGAAAGAGCAGAATCGATATTGCGAGACGTAGCTGGTACGGTCGACTGGGGAGCTGTTTCGTACGATAGTTGGTGTCTGAGTCTAGAATTCTGTCGAGAATTTGCCGAAAAACTAGATTGGATCACCATATCGAGACACGCTCTATGTAATCGCAAGGGAGACATTATGCAATTTGCAGAAGTGTTTACCGAACGTTTGGGTTGGTTCCATATATCCGAGGATGTCCAAAAATATATAACGAGAATGGACAATGCCATCGAATTCTTTCGTAGGTTCGAAGGCAACTTTGACTGGCAAGCCGTATCAGATAACTTGTCTAATTCGAGTTTAAATGACGAGTTTAAACGCCAATTTTCTCATCGGTGGCGGCTGCTACCGGAGACAGAACCAGCTCAATTACCCTTCAACAACTATGTTCCCAGGAGGCTACGTCCAGTTGGATACGTCGCCGTCCAACTATGAATCTAACTCCATCCTCTGTAAGACTTTCTTTTCATACATTCAGCAACAGTTTTTTTTATTGTTCCGCTATTGTACCTCATCGGCGTTTTTCCCGGGACTTCCTTCTGTCAACACTCTGACTCGAAGGATGACTCATCCCTCGCACTGTGGGAACGTCTCATTTTTCCGCAACTACGCCGCTCGCATCAGCAATGCCGATTCAGCATCTCGCTCGGCGTCCCCATACAGTCAGTAAACTTCCTCGACACCTGGATAATGATTACGCTATCAACGTCCACATCAAGCGCATGTCGATCCATAAGTCATCTTACTTGGCGGGACACGTTAAGAAAAGAAAAATCGTCAAAGATCAAGACCAGTAGAAATTTTCAATCCTGACAACCTTTTTTTCTCTTTTGGGTAAGTACCAAAGATAGTCCATTCATTTACACTTTTTTATGCCAGTATTTAAATATTGGCACTAAAATTTCTAAAAACCTGACCCTTTTATGCCCTCTGGGTCAGAGCCCTTTGAGCGGATTTGCACCAAACTTTACAAGAACAATCCTTGAATCAGGCCTAATAATATCTGAAAGTTTCATTACGATCTGTCGAGCGGTTTCGGAGTCTATAGGCAATATACATATATATACATCCTCTTTTATAGATATAGATTTTCACATTGTAAACTACCTCTAATTGACTAAAGATTTGTACGTTGTTTCAGGTTGTTTCAGGGTTCAGACTCGCTCAAGAATATATTTCTGAACAATGGATGTCTCAGCACCCATTTGTGATCTGCATATAATTCCGGCAGGACGAAACAAAGTTGTTCTAATATCCAATACGACGGTTACTGTATCAACTAGGGAAGAAGTACAGCCAGATAGAATGCCAAATCTTAAGGATCAATCAATGCAAGTTGATTTGACCGATTTACCCGTTATATCAGCAGAACCTGAAGTTCAAAACCTACAGCAGCCCGGGGAAAAAGTTGTTATTTCGACAGAGCAGGAAATGAAAGCTCCAATGTCAAATCTTAAGGATCAATTAACGCAAGTCGATCCGACCGATTTACCCGTTATATCAGCAGAACCTGAAGTTCAAATCCTACAGCAGCCCGGAGAAACTCCAGTATACAACGCTACTCGGCATACCACATTGATGGGTCCACCTCCGACGCCGCAAGCTACTCGGTATACCAGGTCGATGGGTCCACCTTCGACACCGCTGAAGGAATCAATTCAGTGGGCACCTCCTCGGGCAACACGGAGAGCCGCTGCTGCGTCCAATTATCCCGCTGTTTCTCCCGGTGAATCGTATTCCGTTGTCTCGCCGACTACCGCTCATTTGAAGGGACACGCAGATTTGTTGTATGTGAGCTTGGAGATGTTCGACGAGAAGAGCTTGATGGAAAATGCCGAGAAAACGTTGAAAACCGACTTTGAAAAGTTCGACAGATTTCTCGGCATCATGCTTCGAAATATAAACGACGGGGTACATCAGACAATCGTTCGCAAACTTATTTGTTTGTGCCTTTCCGCCGACTCGTTCAATAAGGACGAAATTCAATCGTGGACACCACCCACTTTGGACCAGATCAAAACCCGGATTGACTCGACTTTGATTCCCGACAACTTGATCGTCAAATTCGTCGATATGATACAACGCACAACGAACGACTTAATAACTAAATATTCCACGTTTTCCCAAATAGAAAAAGAAGAGACGGGGTCGCAAAATAGAGACGACGACGACGCTAGCACGGACGTTACGCTAGCTGGACACCAAACAAGGCATTCACCTTATGTGTTGGGAGTGGGATCGGGAAAGAAGAAAATCGACAAAAACGCCCCTTCGCCGTACCGCAGAAACGACTGTAATAGTGAAAAGGGCGATGACGACGACGATGACGACCGATACAACATAAACAGGGTTATCGAACGAACCGCATCTGGAGTTATGAGAGGCCCGATTGAACAACCGACTCGAGGGATTGACGACCAGAGTGACGGAATTCCATCTCCTTTATACGACAATAACAGTGATAACAACGACAGCGATGACAATGAAGACTTTGATTCTCGCGATGAGCTTCAATCAGCGACAGATTTCCTAATGCAGTCGCTGCTTGCAAATGAAGTCGAACCAGCGGTGGAGTTGCCAGCGCTGCTTGAAAACGAAGCCGAACCAGCAGTGCCGTTTCAAAGTGAAGTCGAACCGACAGTGGAGTTGCCAGTGCTGCCAGAAAACGAAGCCGAACCAGCAGTTGTTATTTTGACAAACCAGAGCGAGGCGCAATTGGATATAGCGTATGATTTTAGTATGGATCTTGATTTTTTTAATGGTCAAAACTTGACGCAGGTAGACTCAACCCAGATCGACAAAGAACTCAGCAGAACATCAATAATAACCACCAACATCGACAACATCAATGCTGTTACTAACCGACATCCTGTAGCTCCAATTGATGACGACTTGGCCGACATCGAACAAGCGCCAGTTATACATAGCAAGAAGATACTTGAGCGAATAGTGCATTACGAAAGCACTCTGAAACGGATGATTCAAGAACAAAAACAAAATGATGCCGCGAAAACGGATTCTTTAATCCGGTTCTTCATCCGCACTGCGTTTGTTAATAATTTTTGCGGAATCAAAAAAGAAATAATGAACAAGAAACAAAAGCCCACCCACATTCTCCAGAAAATTATGAAGGATGAGAATAAGATCAAGTGTAATGACAAAAAGCTACTCCGAGTTTTCGAGTTATTGAACATCGCTTTGTCCTCTGGTTCTGCTCATATGATTCCTCGCGAGGATTACGATAATACCACCCTGTCTGGTTCCGTTGGCACTCGGAGCCGGAGCCGTTCACCTTGTCGGCTTCAGGCTAAAGATGACCTGGGTCGCTCGTCATCGCCTATGAGATCAAATCATATTTCTCAAATTAGTGATCCATTGATAGATCTTGATTATAGCTGTTCCGCATCTGAGGTAAGGATTCCCATGGAAATGTGGCGTGGAATATTGAGTTCTCAGCAACAGAACTTAAATAATATGATGAAGACTTTACAAATACAACAGAATCCAGATACCTCACGAATTGTATATCTTCCAGAATTCGACCCAGAGAAAGGAGACAGTGATGCAAAAGCATGGTCGTCTACCGTTGGTTTGATTCTCAGTGAAAAACCTCTAGTTGGTGGTGCATTAGTTATGGCATTGAGTCGCTCCTTGAAAGGCTCAGCTAGTAGGTGGTTGGCACGAGTCTCATTTGAAGGAATGGAGTGGGAGCAATTTAAGGACATTTTTTTTATCCAAGTATGTTAAATCTGAGACTCCTGCTTCCACACTACTGGGTGTTCTCGACGGAAAACCTAACGAAGGAGAGAACTATAGTGCCTATGCTGAGCGCATTCTATCTTCTCTGAGTGCTGGATGGCAAGGTTTAAATGTCGAAGAAGCTGCAGTTGCCACTGTTCTTGTCCATCTTTCACAATTTGACTGTAAAATACGTAGACTTGTTTTTGCATCTAATGTAAATAGCAAAGAAGCGCTTCTTCGTGAAATGGAGGCCATAACCATCCAGGAGAGTGGACGACGAGAATAACAAGATTGCCCGATCTCACGTGCCATGGCCCAGAAGACATTTGCCGAGCTCAACAGCCTAATGAAGGTAAATCGAAACCATATAATATGATTCTACAGATGCAACAGAATCCAAATATCTCATAAAACCTTCCCCGTACTGGGGGTGTCTGACCCATGCATGTGTGCGGACCCAAGCTAATAGGTGGTTGTCTCATTTGAAGGAATGGAGTGGGAGCAATTTAAGGACACTTTTTTATCCAAGTATGTTGAATCTGTCCTGCTTCTACACTACTAGGTGTTCTCGATGGAAAACCTAACGAGCGCATCATATCTTCTCTGAGTGTTGGATGACAAGGTTTGAATATCAAAAAAAGTCCAGTCATGCAGCATGACCCCATGAGCGAATTTTTGAAGAATATTACCGATTTTTACAACTAGCGAACGGCATTATTTCGATTTTTGACTGATTTTTCAACTTTGAAATTTTTGAAAACTTGATACATATTCTTATAGGAAATTTTACGCTGATTCCGAATATACCACATGTTAGTATGCTGAAAAAATTATTTCGCACGACAAATCGCAAAAAACAGGCTATTTTGAAATTTTTGACTACATTTTTGAAAATTTCAACCCGAAGATGTAATCCGATCAAGCTGGCCAACGAACTTGAACTTTCGTTTTGTGCCCTTAACATTTTAAAATTTGTTTGAAGTTTCTAGCACAATTCTACGGACAGTTATCGTCTGGAATGACACATACATACATATATACATATATACATATATACATACATACATAAAAAAATGCGTTAAACTTCAGAATATGATTCAGAATAGCCTGAAACGGATTTCTGCATAAAAAGTTTTCAAAAATTCACATTCTACAAATTTTGAGGCGAGAGCAATAGCTTAATTTTCTTCAAAAATTCGCTAAAAGCTGCAGTTGCCACTGTTCTTGTTCACACAGTTTGACTGTTCACTTTTTCGTGAAATGGAGAAACTAGAGCGAGGCGCAATTGGATATACCGTATGATTTCTTTGATGTATTTCAAGAACAACAACTAGTACCCAGGTAGACTTAGCCCAAAATCGAAATACTGGCTGACTCAAAACACGCTTACCATATATTTGAAACTTGTCTATGCTGGGCACATCCTATCTTCTCTGAGTGCTGGATGACAATGTTTGAATATCGAAGAAGCTGGAGTTGTCACTGTTCTTTACTCATATTCTGTCGTACAAGACCCAAAAGACATACCGATTTCAGCGGGATGAGGGACGAAAATATTACCACTCGTTTTCGTATAACAATTTAGATAAACAATTAGTTTGTCTTTTCTCCATTAATTCTAGCACTTGATCACTTTTTCCAGCAACCTGACAGTTATTTATTTATCTTACTGTCAATATACATAAAACAAAATATTTGTGGTGTGTTACAGAATGGCTTCTGAACCTCTGGACCTGACGATAGCTCCACTAGACCTTACCACCTCTGAGAACAGAAATAGTCTCTCTGCATCGCCTTTCACAATAGACCTTACCACCTCTGAGAACAGAAATAGTCTCTCTGCATCGCCTTTCACAATAGACCTTACCACCTCTGAGAACAGAAATAGTCCTTCTGCTTCGCCTTTCACAATAGACCTCACCACTTCTAACATGAATACTGTGGACCATTGGACCGCCTTCGACAACCTAGCCGACAGCCCAGCGTCACCAGACTTAGACACCGCCTTATCCCACGATAGCAGGGATATTGATAGCAGGGATATTCTGGAAGCCTCGGATAGCGAGGCTTCCGATATGGTTCATGAAAACCTAGTTTTATATTTAACCGATAGAATCCATTTTCTTATACATGATAGGATAGACTTAATTTTACAGGACGTGTTAAATGAATTTTTCTCGAATACAGTACATTAAAAAGAACAATGGTATCATTTCTCACTTGTGTATGGACCCCAGACCTGGTCAATAATTAACATTAAATACATGAAGTATTTTGTATGGAGTACTTTATAACTCCCGTAGGGGGGGGCCCTTCAGGTCCTACAGGGCTGGCGTCCCTGCGGCCCCGAGCTAGCGTTGATAGGTCTAGAAGCGGATTCAATGTGCCTCATGTTCCTCTGATCTTATATCCCCTCATTCTACATTATTTTTTCAATCCAATGCCCAATTCCATTCATTGTCTTTTTAGTAGTTAGGTCATAACCCAATCTGATTTTGGTGAGGGTGAGAACAATAGATGAGGCGAGACGAGGGAATCAAAGGGTTGCGGGGACGGACGACTCGACGCTTCATTCTTCAAACTTGACACCACCCTTAGCGGTCCCGATTATTCGCCACGGGTCCTGGGGATGTTGCTAGTTCGAAATATGAATCGTCGTCGCGGAAAAAAAGTTGGTTGGATTCTCGTCTAAACGACTCCACGGCGTCATTCTTTAAACTTGCAGTCCCGATTATTCGCCACGGGTCCAAGTGATGTTGCTAGTTTGAAGTATCGCTGCCGGTCGTTTCGAGGGGAATCTTTCGATCTTGTTTCCGTCGTTCCTGGACTCTGTTTCCATCGTTTCGAGGCGAAGAGAGAGGCAAATTAGACGAGGGAATCAAAGGGTTGCGGGGACGGACGACTCGACGCTTCATTCTTCAAACTTGACACCACCCTTAGCGGTCCCGATTATTCGCCACGGGTCCTGGGGATGTTGCTAGTTCGAAATATGAATCGTCGTCGCGGAAAAAAAGTTGGTTGGATTCTCGTCTAAACGACTCCACGGCGTCATTCTTTAAACGCCACGGGTCCAAGTGATGTTGCTAGTTTGAAGTATCGCTGCCGGTCGTTTCGAGGGGAATCTTTCGATCTTGTTTCCGTCGTTCCTGGACTCTGTTTCCATCGTTTCGAGGCGAAGAGAGAGGCAAATTAGACGAGGGAATCAAAGGGTTGCGGGGACGGACGACTCGACGCTTCATTCTTCAAACTTGACACCACCCTTAGCGGTCCCGATTATTCGCCACGGGTCCTGGGGATGTTGCTAGTTCGAAATATGAATCGTCGTCGCGGAAAAAAAGTTGGTTGGATTCTCGTCTAAACGACTCCACGGCGTCATTCTTTAAACTTGACACCACCCTTGCAGTCCCGATTATTCGCCACGGGTCCAAGTGATGTTGCTAGTTTGAAGTATCGCTGCCGGTCGTTTCGAGGGGAATCTTTCGATCTTGTTTCCGTCGTTCCTGGACTCTGTTTCCATCGTTTCGAGGCGAAGAGAGAGGCAAATTAGACGAGGGAATCAAAGGGTTGCGGGGACGGACGACTCGACGCTTCATTCTTCAAACTTGACACCACCCTTAGCGGTCCCGATTATTCGCCACGGGTCCTGGGGATGTTGCTAGTTCGAAATATGAATCGTCGTCGCGGAAAAAAAGTTGGTTGGATTCTCGTCTAAACGACTCCACGGCGTCATTCTTTAAACTTGACACCACCCTTGCAGTCCCGATTATTCGCCACGGGTCCAAGTGATGTTGCTAGTTTGAAGTATCGCTGCCGGTCGTTTCGAGGGGAATCTTTCGATCTTGTTTCCGTCGTTCCTGGACTCTGTTTCCATCGTTTCGAGGCGAAGAGAGAGGCAAATTAGACGAGGGAATCAAAGGGTTGCGGGGACGGACGACTCGACGCTTCATTCTTCAAACTTGACACCACCCTTAGCGGTCCCGATTATTCGCCACGGGTCCTGGGGATGTTGCTAGTTCGAAATATGAATCGTCGTCGCGGAAAAAAAGTTGGTTGGATTCTCGTCTAAACGACTCCACGGCGTCATTCTTTAAACTTGACACCACCCTTGCAGTCCCGATTATTCGCCACGGGTCCAAGTGATGTTGCTAGTTTGAAGTATCGCTGCCGGTCGTTTCGAGGGGAATCTTTCGATCTTGTTTCCGTCGTTCCTGGACTCTGTTTCCATCGTTTCGAGGCGAAGAGAGAGGCAAATTAGACGAGGGAATCAAAGGGTTGCGGGGACGGACGACTCGACGCTTCATTCTTCAAACTTGACACCACCCTTAGCGGTCCCGATTATTCGCCACGGGTCCTGGGGATGTTGCTAGTTCGAAATATGAATCGTCGTCGCGGAAAAAAAGTTGGTTGGATTCTCGTCTAAACGACTCCACGGCGTCATTCTTTAAACTTGACACCACCCTTGCAGTCCCGATTATTCGCCACGGGTCCAAGTGATGTTGCTAGTTTGAAGTATCGCTGCCGGTCGTTTCGAGGGGAATCTTTCGATCTTGTTTCCGTCGTTCCTGGACTCTGTTTCCATCGTTTCGAGGCGAAGAGAGAGGCAAATTAGACGAGGGAATCAAAGGGTTGCGGGGACGGACGACTCGACGCTTCATTCTTCAAACTTGACACCACCCTTAGCGGTCCCGATTATTCGCCACGGGTCCTGGGGATGTTGCTAGTTCGAAATATGAATCGTCGTCGCGGAAAAAAAGTTGGTTGGATTCTCGTCTAAACGACTCCACGGCGTCATTCTTTAAACTTGACACCACCCTTGCAGTCCCGATTATTCGCCACGGGTCCAAGTGATGTTGCTAGTTTGAAGTATCGCTGCCGGTCGTTTCGAGGGGAATCTTTCGATCTTGTTTCCGTCGTTCCTGGACTCTGTTTCCATCGTTTCGAGGCGAAGAGAGAGGCAAATTAGACGAGGGAATCAAAGGGTTGCGGGGACGGACGACTCGACGCTTCATTCTTCAAACTTGACACCACCCTTAGCGGTCCCGATTATTCGCCACGGGTCCTGGGGATGTTGCTAGTTCGAAATATGAATCGTCGTCGCGGAAAAAAAGTTGGTTGGATTCTCGTCTAAACGACTCCACGGCGTCATTCTTTAAACTTGACACCACCCTTGCAGTCCCGATTATTCGCCACGGGTCCAAGTGATGTTGCTAGTTTGAAGTATCGCTGCCGGTCGTTTCGAGGGGAATCTTTCGATCTTGTTTCCGTCGTTCCTGGACTCTGTTTCCATCGTTTCGAGGCGAAGAGAGAGGCAAATTAGACGAGGGAATCAAAGGGTTGCGGGGACGGACGACTCGACGCTTCATTCTTCAAACTTGACACCACCCTTAGCGGTCCCGATTATTCGCCACGGGTCCTGGGGATGTTGCTAGTTCGAAATATGAATCGTCGTCGCGGAAAAAAAGTTGGTTGGATTCTCGTCTAAACGACTCCACGGCGTCATTCTTTAAACTTGACACCACCCTTGCAGTCCCGATTATTCGCCACGGGTCCAAGTGATGTTGCTAGTTTGAAGTATCGCTGCCGGTCGTTTCGAGGGGAATCTTTCGATCTTGTTTCCGTCGTTCCTGGACTCTGTTTCCATCGTTTCGAGGCGAAGAGAGAGGCAAATTAGACGAGGGAATCAAAGGGTTGCGGGGACGGACGACTCGACGCTTCATTCTTCAAACTTGACACCACCCTTAGCGGTCCCGATTATTCGCCACGGGTCCTGGGGATGTTGCTAGTTCGAAATATGAATCGTCGTCGCGGAAAAAAAGTTGGTTGGATTCTCGTCTAAACGACTCCACGGCGTCATTCTTTAAACTTGACACCACCCTTGCAGTCCCGATTATTCGCCACGGGTCCAAGTGATGTTGCTAGTTTGAAGTATCGCTGCCGGTCGTTTCGAGGGGAATCTTTCGATCTTGTTTCCGTCGTTCCTGGACTCTGTTTCCATCGTTTCGAGGCGAAGAGAGAGGCACATTAGACGAGGCGAGACGAGGGAATCAAAGGGTTGCGGGGACGGACGACTCGACGCTTCATTCTTCAAACTTGACACCACCCTTAGCGGTCCCGATTATTCGCCACGGGTCCTGGGGATGTTGCTAGTTCGAAATATGAATCGTCGTCGCGGAAAAAAAGTTGGTTGGATTCTCGTCTAAACGACTCCACGGCGTCATTCTTTAAACTTGACACCACCCTTGCAGTCCCGATTATTCGCCACGGGTCCAAGTGATGTTGCTAGTTTGAAGTATCGCTGCCGGTCGTTTCGAGGGGAATCTTTCGATCTTGTTTCCGTCGTTCCTGGACTCTGTTTCCATCGTTTCGAGGCGAAGAGAGAGGCAAATTAGACGAGGGAATCAAAGGGTTGCGGGGACGGACGACTCGACGCTTCATTCTTCAAACTTGACACCACCCTTAGCGGTCCCGATTATTCGCCACGGGTCCTGGGGATGTTGCTAGTTCGAAATATGAATCGTCGTCGCGGAAAAAAAGTTGGTTGGATTCTCGTCTAAACGACTCCACGGCGTCATTCTTTAAACTTGACACCACCCTTGCAGTCCCGATTATTCGCCACGGGTCCAAGTGATGTTGCTAGTTTGAAGTATCGCTGCCGGTCGTTTCGAGGGGAATCTTTCGATCTTGTTTCCGTCGTTCCTGGACTCTGTTTCCATCGTTTCGAGGCGAAGAGAGAGGCAAATTAGACGAGGGAATCAAAGGGTTGCGGGGACGGACGACTCGACGCTTCATTCTTCAAACTTGACACCACCCTTAGCGGTCCCGATTATTCGCCACGGGTCCTGGGGATGTTGCTAGTTCGAAATATGAATCGTCGTCGCGGAAAAAAAGTTGGTTGGATTCTCGTCTAAACGACTCCACGGCGTCATTCTTTAAACTTGACACCACCCTTGCAGTCCCGATTATTCGCCACGGGTCCAAGTGATGTTGCTAGTTTGAAGTATCGCTGCCGGTCGTTTCGAGGGGAATCTTTCGATCTTGTTTCCGTCGTTCCTGGACTCTGTTTCCATCGTTTCGAGGCGAAGAGAGAGGCAAATTAGACGAGGGAATCAAAGGGTTGCGGGGACGGACGACTCGACGCTTCATTCTTCAAACTTGACACCACCCTTAGCGGTCCCGATTATTCGCCACGGGTCCTGGGGATGTTGCTAGTTCGAAATATGAATCGTCGTCGCGGAAAAAAAGTTGGTTGGATTCTCGTCTAAACGACTCCACGGCGTCATTCTTTAAACTTGACACCACCCTTGCAGTCCCGATTATTCGCCACGGGTCCAAGTGATGTTGCTAGTTTGAAGTATCGCTGCCGGTCGTTTCGAGGGGAATCTTTCGATCTTGTTTCCGTCGTTCCTGGACTCTGTTTCCATCGTTTCGAGGCGAAGAGAGAGGCAAATTAGACGAGGCAGGACGAGGGAAATACATAGGACAATTCGAGATGCTTACTTGAATGCGAAATTAGAAAATCAGATAGGGTTTACTATTAAAGAAAATGATATCGAGTAATCCGGAAGTGTGCGACTAAATATCCAAACTGAAAAAGGTAAGGAGAATAGTACCTAAATGGTATCATGATACAGAATCCTTTAAGGGCCTTTCTGTGACTGGATCAACCCAAATGGTACCACCTCACAGGTCAGATCTGGGTAATTGATCTAAATACAATTTTAGACACTGTAAGATATTAGGTAGGTTTAATAGACTAGCCTTCTCACCAGGAAGTTATATAGATAATATCGTAGACAGGTCTATGTCTTCTAGAGAATTTCAGGATGCTCGACAAGACTGGATATTTAAATTGATACATTGACAATAAGTAAGGATACGTATTTATATTGTAATCATGGGCTCCACTCTTCGACAATTATTTATGATGAGGACGGAGGACGACGTGCATTCAATATGTTAGTTTGTTAGTTTGAAGCAACAGCCTTTCTGAGACTGAATCAACCCAAATGGTACCACATCACAGGCCAGATCTGGCTAATTGATCCGAATAAAATGATTTTAGACTAACTCTCTCACCAGGCAGTAATCGTAGTTAGGTAGTTAGGTCTATGTCTTAAGATTAGGTAGGTATGTATTAGCTCTACGTCGTAAGACTATCTCGCCTCCGTAGCGCAATCGGTTAGCGCATTCGGCTGTTAACTGAAAGGTTGGTGGTTCAAATCCACTCGGGGGCGTAATTTTTTTATGCAAAATCCGAAGCAACTTAAGACTAGGCAGATTCCTCCTCGTAGCTCGAGGGGAAAATAAGTTGCGACCGAAAAACTCTAGGGTCCCTCTATCGACAAAAATATCTTTCGGCCCGAAGTAGTTTCGGGGCGATGGAGTAGTGTAACGCTAACTCTTAACTCTTAAGACTTTAAGACTAGGGACCTTGGAGCTCGAGGCAAAAAAGTTGAGATCGAAAAACTAGGTCCTTCGATCCTCGACAGAAATATCTTTTGCCCCGAAGTTCGTGCCGAGGAAAAAAAAGTTTGGAGCGACGAAATAGTGTAACGCTAACTCTTAACTCTTAAGACTTGAGCCTAGAAACTACAGAGTCATCCCCACTCCTTACGTTTTAGAATCACTATATACTAAGCTGTTCTCGGGGTAAGCTTCAGTGTCCACCGGTATTTCTTAGGGGGAGGGTGTATATTATTATTATATACATATATATAATAATAATATACTAACTCTTAAGACTTAACTCTTAAGACTTAAGACTAGGGAGATTCCTCCTCGGGGCTCGAAGGGAAAAAAGTTCGGAAGAAATATCCGAAAGGAAATCCGAACCAAACGTTGAAAACAAAGGAACGACTATTTAGAGAACAACGAATTACGATTCGGCCCGTACTCTGTGCTAGAAAAGAAAAACTGGGAGCGACGAAATAAACGTCTCGAGAAAACTACGTATTTTATTTTCCTCCTTACACCCACTCTTTACATCTTAGACTAAGTAGTAGTTAAGTTCAATTCATAAGACGTGGGATATAACCCTGTCGACGCCCAACTCTTTAGTGATAATTTCTAGTCTCTATATCTCGGAGTTCGAGAAAATTAAGGTCTGGAAAAATATTGGGAAGGAAACCCGAATCGACAGTTAAAAAACGAACGATCGGCTTTCTAGTCGTAGATTCGAGAATAAAATGTTCGAGGCCGCTAGATCTCGAGGACAACATTTTTTTCTGATCTTTATTTCCCTAGAGCTCTGAGAAATTTCCTTAGTCTTAAGACTTAAGAGTTGGTGTTATTATAATAATAATATAGTCATTGAGTAGGAGCGGGGTGAATAATAAGCGTATCAATTTCGTACTACATTTAGTTAGCCGCTCCGAACAGCCAAGTTCGAACGAAGGATCAAAAGAATTTTCGGACGAGAACATTTCATTCTCGAATCTACGACTATTTAGTCGTTGGTTCTTTTTTTGTCTCGGTTCTTTCGCTTCAAGTTTTCGATTCGGATTTTCTTTCGGGTATTTCTTCCGACCCATTTTTTCGTCGAGCTCCGAGCCCTAGTCTTAAGTCTTAAGAGTTAAGTCTTAAGAGTTAAGAGTTAGTATATTATTATTATATATATATGTAATATATATATAATAATAATATACACCCCCTCCTAAGAAATACCGGTGGACACTGAAGCTTAACCCCGAGAACCGCTTCTTATAAAGTTACTCTAAGAGGTAAGGAGTGGGGATAAAGCGGTAAAGCAAGAACGGGAGTAAATCAGTTTCACGAGATTTTTCTTTCGAGGATCGAAGGACTGAGAATATTCTCGGTCGCAACTTTTTTTTCCTCTAGCTCCCAGGAACGTCCCTAGTCTTAAGTCTTAAGAGTTAGTGTTACACTTTTTCGTCGTTCCGAATTTTTTTTCTGGCTCGGATCACGGGTCGAAAGATTTTTCTATCGAGGATCGAAGGACTGAGAATATTCTCGGTCGCAACTTTTTTTTTTCCTCGAGCTCGTAAATTTTCGAACGAGAACATTTTATTCTCGAATCTACGACCAACTAGTCGTTCGTTCCTCTTTTTGTTTTTGTCTAGATTATTTTGTTTCTAGTTTGATTCGGATTTTCTTTCGGGTATTTCTTCCGAACCATTTTTTCCTCGAGCTCCGAGCCCTAGAGCTCGTAAATTTTCGAACGAGAACATTTTATTCTCGAATCTACGACCAACTAGTCGTTCGTTCCTCTTTTTGTTTTTGTCTAGATTATTTTGTTTCTAGTTTGATTCGGATTTTCTTTCGGGTATTTCTTCCGAACCATTTTTTCCTCGAGCTCCGAAGAGGAGCCTCCCTAGTCTTAAGAGTTAAGTCTTAAGAGTTAAGTCTTAAGAGTTACGTCTTAAGAGTTAGTATATTATTATTATATATATATGTAATATATATATAATAATAATATACACCCTCCCCCCAAGAAATACCGGTGGACACTGAAGCTTAACCCCGAGAACCGCTCGATATAAAGTTACTCTAAGAGGTAAGGAGTGGGGATGACTCCGTATTCCCTAGTCTTAAGTCTTAAGAGTTAAGAGTTAGCGTTACACTATTTCGTCGCTCCGGAAATTTTTTCCGGCACGGACTACGGGCCGGATGATTTCTTTCTTTCTAGGATCGAAGACCTTAGAGTTTTTTGATCGCAACCTTTTTCCCCCCTCGAGCTCCGAGGAGGAATCTTCCAGTCTTGAGTTAAGAGTTAGTTATTCCGAGAAGGAATCTCCCAGAGTCTTAAGTCTCAAGAGTTACGTCTTTAAATTATTACGTTAATTAGTTGGTAAAGTTACGTATCATAAGCTCTGAGGATTGTTAATGGCGAGGCTGAACTTTTTCTCTCAACCATGTTGCCTACAGTATTCGACATATTTAATGATGCTGAAATGAAAGAAACTAACGCGAAATTGAGATATACGTTAAATGGACGTTTGGTTCTAACTTCTGTAAACTCTACAGCTAAAGACAACGAAGTATTGAGAGAATATTTATGGACAGATATACTCTTGAAACATCAAAATGGGGTGCAATACTTGAATCGCTCAGAAATTGACCAATTGAAATATTTTCTAGAACATAAAGCAAAACATACGGACATATACACGAAAATGCAAAATGGCTCATTCGTCGATTTGCCTCCTGTATTCAACAGATTATTACAGTCGGAAGTAGCGTCTAGTCAATTAAACAACAACTACGATGAAGTCGAAGACAATTATCAGCTTTCTTGCTCATTTGTCGATTGGCTGTTTGCGTTAAATGTCGGGATAGGGGCTCTGCTCATATCTAAATGCATCGCGCCCTATTTATCGTTATGAAATTGCGGGTAACTAGCATAAAATACGCACAAGCGAGGGGTAGGTATCTCGTTGTTATTTACAACGTAACGATAATGTAATTTCAATAATGACAAATTTCCCAACTAAGTGACAATAATGTTTTATTTTCATGTGGATATTAGAACAAGAATAAATATTTTAACGCTACGTTTACGACTAATTTCCGAAACATTACGACTATTTTCTTTCGTGCCACATGGTGCCTATTCCAATGATGCAAATACACTGAAGAGTAATGATGACAGATATTCCCACGAATATTCTAGTTATTAATTGTCTTAAGCATCGACCAGAAAGATGATACGTATCGCTGTCATTATTATTGTCAGACAGGAATCGTTGAAATCGGAATAGAGCGTTTTGACGTGGTAATGATAGCGACGAATCTATCCTGCGACTATCACCTTGGTTGTTCTTGACACCGTCCTCATATTCGACGATGGTAACTGAACTATTGTCCTTGTGGCTAACGCACTCGAACGTTTTTTCTTCACCGCCGTCATATCTCGGTCTATCAGGATTAAGTTTCGTGTAAATGTGTTGATTATGCTCGTTGTTCTCGTTTTCATCATTGTCGCCATCGTGTCCTTTGTTTCCTTGCTTGGAGGTAAATTTGAGTGATGTGTATAAAACCGGTGTTGGCGTTTTCTGTTTCACGAAACGGCGAGGCGGCGGAGGGCTAGCGTACATTGTTGCTGCTTGGTCTAATTTATTGCGTGCGAGGGAGCTGAGAGGGAGCGTGCGAGGGAGCTGAGATTTATTGAGAGCTGATGCGTTTTGTTTTATATATTGGCGAGGTGGTGGAGGACTAGCGTACAATGTTACAATTTCATTTAACTTTTGCGTAGGTGAGGATACCTGAGTCGGTACGTTCGCATTTCCGTATAAATGAATGGGTCGAGGTTCAACATATTCATCTGCAACAACAGATGTAGGATTGGCTGAGATGGCAGATTCAAAATATGACGACGAGGGAGAAGACGATTTCTTCTTCGTCATATTCAAATAAAGAGACTCGCTTTCATTGTCCTCTTCTGCTAGTGAAAATAACGAAATACTGCGTGTTCCATCATCATCGTCAGCCTCGTTATTATAGAATAATCTTTGCATTTTTATCAAATACGCTACCTTTTTTTTTGTTGTCCTCGTCGAATCGTGTGGACAAAAATGTAGAAGAAAGATGAAGACGTTCTCCAACCGAAAGTTGAAAGAGGGTATGAGAGACTGCTACTTGTTGATTGCTACTTCTCCTTCCCACCTCTCGAACTTGACACGAAAGAAAGAACGAAAAAAAAAAAAAAAAAACACGCGAAGCGCTTCATCCAGTAAGAGGGGACGACATGGGCTTCTTAATTTCTCCTCGCTGCATCGAGCACCAATACATGATGTATCGTTTCTATACTCATCTGGCTATTGATATCGTCTTCCCAACCAATTTTAGCTAAAGGTGTTTTCATCATGCCGCGAGGTTCGGAAATCGTATCGTACAAATGGTAACCCAAGGATAATAAATTCAGAACTAGATTTCTACAGTTAGGTACCCCTCTAATATCGTTATAAATCCCGTAAACGAAACGATCCCAATCTATTTCTTCTTCGTCTCGGTTGTTGCCCTCGACTAAGGATTTGTTGACTTCTTTTAACCACTCACTCCAAGCTGCATCGTCTTTAAAATTCTCAAACCTAATTTTCGGTGACTTCCGTTTTGAGCGTAGATCTATGGGTTTTGCTTCCGAATCTTTTATCAATTCAAGCAGACGAAATTGCGTACAAGTTATTGAACGATGCAGAAAGGTGAGAACATGTTCCATCTTGTTCCAATAACAGGGATTGTCGCTTCCAGAAATTATTCCAATCCCTTTTTTTGTTTAAATATATCGAATCAGGAGGGATTTGTGTCGGATTCAGTATTGTTGTCGATTTATCACTACCACGTTGTCTGCGATCACTGCGCTTCTTATCCCCCCAACGATTTTTTCTGTTATTGATACTGCAGAAAAAAGATGTTACGAATCCATTGGGTACTACCGAAGAAGATTGCCTGTAAATAATATTATCGACGTAATTAAAGAACTCTGGGTAATTACTGTAATTGTACGTCGGAGCTTGAATATTTGTGACGACTTTCTTATAATCGGTGTAGGGCATGATCATTGAGATGTCTGTGTATTTCGAAGAAGATTTAAATAAAACTCTACCATCGAGACGGTGACAGTGGTGGTGGCGATTGTTGCTACGAAGCTGCTCCTCCGCGGTATTACTCGTTTCCGTCGTTGTCAATGACGATGCGAGTTTGTAGAAACTTAACGTATTTAATATTACGGGAATTAAATCGTTGTCTCCGATTTTAATGAAATATTTTTTCATTACTCTCTTGTCTACGTCGAAGATGAAATCCTCTTTCGAACAAGCGACGTACATTTTATAATCCCACATTTTACCGTCATCTTCCCAACACAAATCGAAACAATCTGTAACGATTCGTACGTTTTTATTGATACATTTCGTTTCTTCCTTAAATTCTCGAATAGCAGCAGTCACATATTTCTCTTTAGTTTCGACGTGTCCTCGAGGTAATTGTATCATTTCAGGAAACGACGAATCAAACGAAATAATATCGTTAGAGTCGTCGAAGTGAACGGCAGTTGTGGCCATCCTCGTTTTTCTGTTATTCGAATAAGGAATCATTCTAAGAAGACAAGTTATATTTAAATTTCTGTCAAACATGATTATCCCGGCTCTTCCAGTTTTATTTTTCATGTGACGACAGGGGTATTGTGGAGCATTGAAAGATGATTCCTCTACAGAAAGGGTTTTCTGTTGTCGCGACCGTCTCCTGTAGGCAGTATGTTTTAAGGAATTTTGAAGTTGATTCGAACAAGGAACAAACTGGTCTGGTATTATAGCTCGTGTTTGAATTTGATTTTGACAACAACAACGTCCACTATTAAATGTTGTGGCATTTTGAGAATCACGTTCAGGTGAATACGATCGTCGTAATAATTGTCTTAACGCGGTGGTTTTTGTCGGATGTTTGGGAGAAGGGATGAATGGGACGTTGTTGTTGGATATTATGGATCGCGGCGTTTGAATAAGTTGATGGCAACAACTACAAGATCGATTACTGGATTCGTCAGTATTATTCGGATCGTATTCTGAGCAACGTATCTGCTGGGACTCGTTCATTGTTAATATACGCAGGATAATCGACGAGGAATTTCTCTACGGCGTGATTCTTCATCTCACACCCGGGAGGGCTCGCTAGAATCGGGTAATCTTATTTCCTTTAAAAACGCGCGGCTATCGTAACTGTCAACGTTTAATTGGAAAAATGAGTTCTCTATCACAGCCGTCTGAGCTTCAACCTTTGCCTTGGTTCCAGAACCACGAACAGCATCGCAAATATATGTTTTATCCGTCCAACAAATTTGATGTGACATCGCCGAATTTTTTTGTCTCGTCAAAATGGAAAAATAATACAAATTATGCCTGCGTAAAACGAATGTACAAAGAGTGGGACGACTACGTCAACAGAGTGATGTCTAATTTGCTACCCAAAGAACGAGAGATTATGACAACTGCAACGAGCAAGCAACTGTTGTTGTGTCCGTGTTTTGCTTTGATGAGATTCAAAATTGCTAGGATGAACAGTTTTTGTGGACTAACTAGTTTACACGTTCTTAATACATTTCCATTAAAAAATGATTATTTCGACAAAGATATATACCGAGAAATAGAACGAGCCAACATTCTATTTCTGTTTTCGGTCGGCTTAATAAGTCCTCGAGTTACTTGGCTGCTAAGGCTCGTCACACCGGCATCAACTCAATGTAAAAAAATTCACGAATTTAAAACCATGAAAAAATTATCTAAAGATAGAATTAAACGGCATTTATCTAACACGCCTATAGTTGATTTGCATAAGCGATACGAAAACAAACTAAGTAAGCATATCGAACACACTCTAACCTCGTCAATGCCCACGTCAAAAAATGAAACTTTCAAACTCCTGTCTCTCGCAAACAAGCTAAAATTTGCGCAGCAGCATAATTCCGAATGGAAGTTGAACGATATTTGGTATTTGAAATACAGAAAAAATGTAGACTCGGTAAATAAACAGGTCTTTGCCGAATGTTGGGCATCGGTATTGCACGATACATTTAAATGGAAAAGAGAGTGTGCCGATAACTATCCCATTTCGCAGAAATGGAATAAATGTCAACACACGGACGTCATAACTAGGTACGAACAGCGAAGATCTGGCGACGAAGTCATGACTCAAATTAAAAAATGCCTTAAATGCAACCGCTATTTGTAACTGCGGCAACGGAATTAGATGGAATAACGTACACGAAGGAACAAAATGACGTTGTTACATATACATTATTCATCGTTTAATATAATGCTGTTAATGACAACTATACCGTACAAATCTCAACTATCAACACACATTTTTATCTCCGTTACAACGTTTTTATAAATCATTTGTCGTAAAACTGCATTGAAATCTGGATGATGAAACTCACACAACGCGACCTCATGAACGTCTCGCAAACGAACGACTCGTCGAGGAAGAATTGAACAGTGAATCAACTGATATCTGGGAAGAGGGATTGATGCAAGAATATAAACGACCACCTCGGGAAACTGTGTTTCGTATCCAAATATTACGAGATCAATATTGGCTATCACTTTTAACGATGTTTCGAAATAAAAATAAATTAATAAATTCGACGATATTTTCATTTCTTTATGCATGACCCATGTTTCTGAAATAATGACCAACTCATTCGTAACATCATTTCGCTTTATTTCGTCTTTATTTATATACAACATATTACAATAACAATACGACTATTTTACACATCCTTTTTCCGGTACGTATACGTAATTGGGTCGTTATACTATTATGTGTTCTAGCGCATATTTAGGCTGATGCCTGGCTATACTCGTCCATCGTGTTTTTTTTTGTGAGAGCTCCCACTTTTTCGGCTACTTCTTGTCGTCGTAAAAGATGAAGAACGTTGTTTGTAATCAGTTTAATTGCGGATTTAAATCTACGTTTGTGGGTGGATCAGATAAGAATGGACCCAGGGATTTAAAAATATCCGCTATTTTATCGTCGCTGTCTGCTGTATGTTTATCGGGACGAGTTTTAATAAAAGTCAACGTCCCATTTTGAGGGTTAACTTGAAATTCGCATACAATCCTTCGCGTTGTCCACGTCGGAGCAACGAGTTCATGAATAGACATTGGTGTCAACAAATGTTTGTAACTAGTACCGGAACTAGATATAAAATCTACAGATCTTGTGTTCCAATCGGCAACGGAGATAACGACTCGATGTTGCTGTTGTCGTCTCGTAACAGCATTTCCGTTGTCTCGGATTCCCCAATGGAGAAGGAGTTCGATCGTATGCACATCTTTGATTTTGACGTAATATTCATCGGTAATTACCGGAGGACAGTCCTTTAACGTACAACTCGATGGAGAGTATTCTATAGCTATTAGCAACAATCCATCGTGTTTATATTTGTCTAATGTCTTAGTGGCTGCTTCCGTCTTTATTTGTTCTCGGAAATGTCGAATTATCCTGGTCGAATTTTTCGGATTCTTGAAACGTAACAAGTCATTTACGGAAGTGGAACAGCGACGATAAATGTCGTCATAATTTGGAATTGACTGCGAATACACCTCGTAATTCAAAGCGGATAAACGTAGAGTAGTATAAAAAGTAAATTGAGCCTCCCATTTATACTTTTTCAAAAGGTTGATCATGAAAATAGAATCTCGAGTCCCGATTTTATCAAATAAACATTGAAGTTGCTTCTGAGTGATAATAGAAGTCGTAGATCCATTGTAGGTTCCTTCACCAAGTGGCAAGCTTCTGTATTTCCGATTTATGTCCAATACGTTATCGGGAAATAATTTATGCTCGCACACTGCCAGTATTTCTGTTATTATAAAAGGTAGACTCACGTCGTTCTCTCTGTCTTCGAAATATTCGCATTGAATTACAACGCCACAATTGAAAGGGGATTCTAAGATGTAACACCTTTGTTTAGTGGGCAACGTAACGACGATACGATCGTTTATCCATATACCGACACCCTTGATCCCATCCCATTTGGGAGCGAGATAATAGTCGTTCATTTCACTCGGGTCCAACCGGTTACCCGTGGAATATATTGTTTTATTCCAATTTCCGAGTACGATCGAATGCTTATCGCCGGTCGGGGTTGCCATTCCTCTCGTGGGAAATTTTAAATAATCTCGTATGAAAGTCGAAAGGTTATTGCCAATTAATTTGTTGGCCCATTTCATGACGCAGTAGAGGATTTGTCCGCCTAATTTGGAAAACGGAGCGAGAATCGGCAGCGAAGCCTCATTCCCGATTTGGAACAAAAGTGCGTCACTACTGCTGTATTCTTTTGGATTCTTCCCTAAACTGCTTAGTAAACGCTCGTAATCGAATTCTAGTTCAACTTCTAGTAGACTGAACGATAAATCGGTGCTCCGACACACCCCTGTACCCCTATATTTCGAGAATGTAGTAAACGAGATTCGGCAATGTTTAAATAAACATCGGACGTTGTCATTCTGGGTTTTGTCTCTGTCGTTCTCCCCGCCGCCGCCGGTGTCAACGACGTAAAAACATATTCTTCTCTTTGCAGTGAGCATTCGATGTTTCCCCGTGAAATCGTTTGATTTTTCCAATACATTTTTAAATTCGTCTTTAGAGAGAGGAGTTTCTTTCGAAATCTTGAACACCCAATTATTAATAGGTAAAAACGGCACACTACGAACATTTCTCTGATCCTGATCATCAATTTCGTCATCTTTATTGCTAAGAAATGCCGTACAATAATGATTCTCAGCGCGAGAATATATAAGTCGTTTTTCGTCAAATTGCTGCGCTATTTGTCCTTCGTTGGTTTCTTTGTCGTGTAAAGATAAATCCGTATATTGATACGCCGGTATCACGCAAGTAATATCGGAGGTTGTTGCCACGTTCCTCGCTACAGTGTTCCCCTTGTTGGATTGAATGGTCGTGACCGTCTCGTAAACCCAATCCTTACATTGGACTCGATCCTCCCGACACCATCCATTGTCGACCATGTATTTGACTATATCGGCTCGTAACTTTTCGCGGAAAGCTTTTACATTTAATCGCTTGCATATCTCTTCGTGTAAATCGTCTTTCAATAAATGTTCGGTCGTTATTTCTACTTCAATATTTTCTTTCCCCACTGCAGTCGTCATGCTGGTTGGCGTCAAACTAAAGAAATATTCGTGACGACGGGTTAACCAACTAAATCGTTGGAAGGGGGCGGGGAGGATGTGAGTTGAATAGAAAAATGGGTCAAAAGGGGAAGGAGCTCTACATAAACAAAATGCTCAGCTCCTACGGAGACCCAATTCACAATCGGGAATCAACTCACATCCTCCCCACTGTCGCCATGCTGGTTGGCATCAAACTAGATAAATATTTGTGGCGACGGGTTAACCAACTAAATCGAGCAACGTTGGTTGGGGCGGGGAGGATGTGAATTGAAATAGAGAAATGGGTATAAAGGGGAAAGGTTCTCTACATAAACAAAACGCTCAGCTCCTATGGATACCCATTCCATCATTGACGACGATGGCATCCACACCTACCTCCTCGTCATCATCATCATCTGCAACCCCAAAACGAGAACTCGTTTCAACTCTTTTGAGCGAGGATGAAGAATATGAAAACGATACCCAGTATTTCCAATATTGCAACAATGACGGGGGCAAAGAAGATGAAAACGCATATTCGGAGAATGGGGATGAAGATAATTTTACATCGGTGTGTAAGCGTTTTTATGAAATCAGAAAAGCTTCTTCATTATTCGACGGAGTACCCGAAGAGATTGTGGTATCTTTTATTATAAATCAAATTTCCTCCTCTGGAGGATTTGATTTGAAGGAGCCACAAAATATCCCATACAAGAAATGTCTAGAAGAACTGAACGGAAAAGTGACGGAACAGTTAACCTTCCTGGACTATCAAGAATTGTTTAACAAACTTTTCAGTTGTTTGCAGGCTCTTCAACGTAAAAGGAGTAAATTGATACTCGCCAGTTCATTCATTCCTTCCATTTGTAACGAATTACTCTCCCAGGACAGACAAACGTTTATTCCACGAATTTCGTTGAGAAAGGGAACCCCACCCAGGAATTCTACTGCCAAGGTAATGTTTTTCGTCGACCTTCCTGCCACTTTCCAAGTTGTTGGAACTGTTAAATCGGTTCCCGCGGAGGTTGGAACGGAATATATAGTTATACCTTTTACCGAAACCTCGACGTTTTACTACGTAATTTCCAAGGCGATTCCCAAGAAATGTTTAAAGCAACTACAGGAGATTTATCACCCTTCTCCGAATAACGCTCCAAATAAAAGAATGCGACGCGTGACGAACCCAGAAGAAATGGAAAACGTTGATTTTGAAAGTATGAACTGTAGTTGTACGATTCGTCTTACGCAAAAGGTTGACGCTTGTAGAATAAACGTGAACGCTGACACCAAAATGTGTGTCATAGAAAAACTCGAAAGCAAAGGACATTCGAACGATAATCGACCGCTTATAGATCAACACTGCGTGGTGGTAAGCCTCGATGGAGGCTATTTGAAAATATTCAACAACAAAGAGAATAGAGACAAGAAAAAAAGAGAGCTCGCACTAAATGATCCCACTCAACCTTCGCATACTGCCAGTCTTACATTGTGGGCCAACCTCGCCATTGTACTGGGTGAA
Source organism: Adelphocoris suturalis (assembly GCA_030762985.1). Lineage (NCBI taxonomy): Eukaryota > Metazoa > Arthropoda > Insecta > Hemiptera > Miridae > Adelphocoris > Adelphocoris suturalis. The sequence goes on along the minus strand of CM061043.1, from coordinate 3,715,118 downwards.
TTGCCAGAAATCAAAAAGTATTGGAAAGAGGCCGGACCGCTTGATGCGGATAACGCCGCACAAACGCATATTTAACAACTTTGATGATATGTAAACTGTAAGTGTATTAACAAATAACAAATAAACGTGCTTGGATATTTAAAAACATTAACGTATTTTCGGTTTCATTTTCCTTTCCGTTGCAGCAATTGTGTCATTTTTTCACTTGGCTCGCATTTGAGAGAAAGAATACACAAAATTTACGCAAATCTTACGCGCCTAATTTTATTCTTTATTGGAGAGTACCGAAGGTTCAAATGTTTGTTGTTGCGCGTTTTTCGTTTATAAAAATTGAAGTAAGATCAGTTTCATCGTTGTTTCCCTTGAGAGCTATTCGTCCCACGATAAGGATCTATGGTTGATATTACCCTTGTCATTCACCATGTCATAAGGAACTATCGTTCCAGTAATATAATGTGCGTCGTTTATTTGCAACGTGGGTTTGGATAAATAGTTGCTCGATAACACCGGAGATGTAATAGTGGATTTAATACGAACGTCTCCGCGAGTTAATCTACTTCTAATATCGTCTATCGAGAGTTCTTTCAAAGAGGACGTTGCTTCCGTTTCCAAGTAAGACGGAGTAATTAATTCCATATTCATACACGTGAATATTCTTCCGATTCGACCGTTAACTTTGAGCCCAATCGTACTATTGCAAGGGAGCGTCGGCGGGTCTATTGTGCGATCTTGTAATGGGAAACCATTTACACACCAAGTCTGGGTGTTGTGATTAAAAAGAGCGCTGTTCACTAAATATTTCAAACCTCGTTTGAAATCCGATTTTGTTCTATGAGAACACAACGCATTTATATTTTTATTAACTAACGAAGGCAACACGGTTTTTACTAGAGGATTTTCGCTTAAATCTTTTTCGAATACGTAGCCTAAAGAATTACTGGCCAACGTTTTAGGATCTGTGACAGTAGAGAGGGTTTTAAGCGCCTCTAATTTATCGTCGTCGGTCGCCAAATTAATTATCATGGTAAAGACGGCTACAGAAGTCGTCGCCACTTTGTCGGCAAAATACGAGTTAGTGAAATAGCCCAAATTAGAGGACTGCAATGGAACATATTTTGCCGTTGAGGTACACTGTACGAATGAAGAAGTTTGAGTATTGAATTCGTATAGAACTCGTTTATTCGTCCACGAGCAAGTATAAAACGGCAGAGTAGCCGTCCTCAGAATAATTTCTTCTTCCTTCGTAAGTATCAAAGGAACACAATCGGTAGTTTCTACGATCAAATCTTCATTTTCAGATTTACGTTTATTTTTCTCGACGTCTATATACAAAGAAAACGCAACAAAGTTGAGGTATTGTCTACGATTTGTAAATAACGTCTGTACTCGAATTTTGCCGTATTTAAACAGATTAGAAGGAACGTCTCGAAAAGATTTTGGTTGAACAATCGTCTTGGACCCTCCTTCTCCTTCTTCTTCTAATAACAAATATTCGGGGATACTGTATTCGATATACATCGGACCCAGAGCTCCTGTGTTGGAAGGCGTTGTTGTTGTTTTATAGATCATCTCTTTAACCGTGTAAAAAGCTGTTGAAGCTACACCTTCGGTCGTAACGAGACCGTTGTGACATTTTACGAGACCGGTTTTTATCCGAGAAACATCGGCTAACTGAAGGATTTGATGCGTAGAAGAATCGGCGGAAGAGGCAACCATGTCAGTCTCTAGAGGAATCGACGAATTTGGTAGAGATAAACATTGCATGTCCATACATTTGTTATACGGGAATCCGCTCATTAATTTTCCGCCGGGCATACGATCCGCACAATTCTTTATAACGTACGAACCATTTCTATCGCACGACACGTAGGAATTTGGAAACGATTTGACCCATTGCTCTGGAAGTTGGATATCTGCGTTTTTCACGTTGTTTTTCTTACAAGGATTCATGTATACACATTTTTGTAACTCTTCGGAAAAATATTCTCGGGGTCGACAAGACATTTCTACGTATAGCTCCTGCTTTGTGGGATCGCACGCATAAAACGTGTTGCTGCTACCGTCACTTTCGCCCGGTTTATTTATTTTAGGAGACTTCGAAACGAGTAATTTCTGATAACATTTGTACGAGGCCGAATGAACGCCACCCAACCCTTGGCATTTTCCATTCCCAGAATAAAAGGTGAATCTAGGACAAGAAAACGTTTTCAACTGATTACCGACACATTGATGATATTTCGAATTTTCGAAATCGCTCGAGTCTCCTATTCCAAATATCCGGGATGTTTTATCATACTCATATTTGACGAGAGACGCTATATCTTTCAATCCATTCACATTTTTGGGAGACGGAAAAAATCTGTTTTGAGGAGCTCCACTACAGGCGTAATATTCGTTGTTTCTATGAACGGTGAATCCCCGAGATAACTTTATGGCTATACTTTCTCCACTTCTGTCCGTAGTGCTGTCGACTTTGCTGTCACTACTCTCGCCTAAGACAATGTTTACGGTATTGTCGGCTCGTTGTAACTCCACTTTAGTACCAGGACCGAGCAGTTTATCTTCTTTTAACACTCCTTTCGAGTTATCGAACTTGTAATTACTATCGGGTTTTATGATAACCTGAGAAGATGACGAAGAACCACTCGTGGTTGCGGCTGCAGCAGCGCTGGCAGCATTGGCAACGACGATAGCTTTTTTAAGAGCGGCGATCTCCTCGTTTTTCTCTCGGACCAACTCCTTCAATTTTGTAATTTGGCGCTCAGTAGCAGCGAGAGCGATGGCGTTATTCGAGCCTGTGCGACAAGATTCTCGAAGCAGTGCAATTTCGAGTTCATCTCGGCTTTTCCTCTCTTCAAGTTGCACAATTTGATCTGTCTTATTTCGACAAGTGGCAATGTCCGTTTCGAGCCTTTGGTTCTGAATTTGAAGAGAGTTTATGTGTTGACTCAATGCCTGTTTTTCTTTTTCGCTTCCATTCTTCAGATTTTGTATTTGATTTTCCAGGGCACTGATGCGGGCTTCGTTTCTATCTTTAGCTTGATGAAGGGCGTCAATGTAATCTCTTTGAGTTTTTTCTTTTGTGGTCGATGCTGCTGCCTGCAATTGGAGTGACAGAAAAGAAAGTGCGTCATTAACCTGGAGCGTACAAAAATAACATATTTATACCGATTAATAATAAATTAAATACAAAAACGACCAGTTTGTATCTACCTCGGTGTTGCATTTCAGCTCTGTCTGAGATCAGATATCGGTCTCTGTATTTCGTCTTTATTTTTTGTTTGTGTCTTCTTTACCCGGTTTATTTCCTCTAAACGAGTTTCATCGTCCGAGTTTAAAAAAATCACTCGCTCGATGAGAGTTCTCTATTTTATATCGCTATCAATCCTATCTATTTTCAATTTCTCCGACTCTTGCGACAGATTTTTGTCATGGGTTGTCAGTCGTTTTATTCCACCGTCGTTTTTTGTTTGTGTTTCTGTGAAAATATCATTTGCTCGTTGGTCGCTTTCAATTTATTCTCACAACCAGTCTTATCTGCTTTCAATTTCTCCAACTCTAGCGACAGATTTTTGTTGTCGGTCGTCAGTCGTTTTATTTCGCCGTCATTTTTTGTTTGTGTCTTCTTTAACCGGTTTATTTCCTCTAAACGAGTTTTGTTATCAGAGGTTAAAAAAGTCACCTGCTCGTTGGTCGCTTTCAATTTATTCTCACTATCGACCTTATATGCTTTCAATTTCTCCAACTCTAGCGACAGATTTTTGTTGTCGGTCGTCAGTCGTTTTATTTCGCCGTCATTTTTTGTTTGTGTCTTCTTTAACCGGTTTATTTCCTCTAAACAAGTTTTGTTATCAGAGGTTAAAGAAGTCACCTGCTCGTTGGTCGCTTTCAATTTATTCTCACTATCGACCTTATATGCTTTCAATTTCTCCAAATCTTTCGACAGACCTTGGTTATTGGCAGTGAGTCGTTTTATTTCACCGTCATTTTTTGTTTGTGTCTCCCTTAATCGGGTCATTTCCTCTAAACGAGTTTTGTTATCAGAGGTTAAAGAAGTCACCTGCTCGTTGGTCGCTTTCAATTTATTCTCACTATCGACCTTATATGCTTTCAATTTCTCCAACTCTAGCGACAGATTTTTGTTGTCGGTCGTCAGTCGTTTTATTTCGCCGTCATTTTTTGTTTGTGTCTTCTTTAACCGGTTTATTTCCTCTAAACAAGTTTTGTTATCAGAGGTTAAAGAAGTCACCTGCTCGTTGGTCGCTTTCAATTTATTCTCACTATCGACCTTATATGCTTTCAATTTCTCCAAATCTTTCGACAGACCTTGGTTATTGGCAGTGAGTCGTTTTATTTCACCGTCATTTTTTGTTTGTGTCTCCCTTAATCGGGTCATTTCCTCTAACTGAGTTTCCCGATCTACCTGATTTACCCGGGTTACCAGATCGCCGAATTCTTTTAGACTATTTAAATGCTGGTCGATATAGGATTCGAGAGACTCGAGTGTAGTTTCATTATCATTTCTTCTTTTTAATGATTCATATAGTTTTATATTTCGTTTGGCCAAAGTGTCTATTTGACCCTTTTGTTGTTTATCTACGTCAGCTAAGGATCTTAGATCAGAAACAATAACATCGTTACTTACCAACGCTTCTTCAAGACGTTTTTCGAATTCTATAATTCTGTCGGTGTCTTCTGTGCTGGGATACACGGATGCTACGCCAGAATCTGAATTGACGATGGTCACAGGACTCTGCGGATTATTTCGTTTATAGTTATCTACGGTAGTTTTGTCGCTATTCCCACGAGCTGATACTCGTTTATTAACTACGTGAAAATATACTGTTATTACTATACTTAATATTACCACCAGAGAACATACGACTAATAGCATTATATAATTTTGTACCTTTCTCTTATTTGGTACGGGCATCGCTACTACTTTTTGCCTGTCTTCTCATTATCAAGAACTAAAAGGTGTCAAAGTATTGGGTGAGAGGAAGAATAAATATAATAGTAACGCGAATATAAGGATTTATTATATTCTCACGATACAAAAAAAAAAATAAAAAAAAAAGTAATATGTACATAATAAAAGTAATAGGTAAAACGTAAAAAACGACATATTCTGTTACTCGTGCACCCATGTTGATTGACGACGAGAATGCGTTGAAAGTTTATATGGAAGGCGAACAAACTCGAGAGGGTTCGCATGCCTACGCAGGGTCATCTTCCTCACTGTAAACTCCATCTCTTCTTCGTCGTTATCATCTTCAGTATCGCAATTTTTCCCATTTTCTACGTCCTCTTTCACGTTTGTCTCGCTGTCACTCTCTTCCTCGTCTGGAGTAGAAAATTCGAATAAGTCATTTTTTGTAGCTACTCCTTTTTCTTTGAGCCGATCCGAGAGCCTTTCGATGAACTTTTTTTCTGTTCTGTCGTGAAAAGGGTTCTTTTTTCAATACCGTATATGTACCATGGACTGAATGTTCTTTTGAGACGTACCAAGTACTGTTCTTCGGACGGAGAGAGTTTTTCCGTTTGTCGAGACAATCTATACAATTCTTTTCTATCCATTCTACGTTTTTCAAGCTGTTTCGAATACCGACCCTGACTATTTATCCACGCAAATTTGTATCTGAATCCTCCTTCGACTCGTTTACAAATAACAAAATAAAATTGCCGAGTAACCTCGGTAATATTTTCTTTTTTGCGTTTACGAGTTTCGCCTCAGCCTCCTCGTCTATTTTCTCTTGGATAGGTCTTGGTTCGACTCTCGTTGACAGTTTCTTCTTTTCCTGTCGTTGGCTCTATTTCTCCCGTCTCTCCTTCAGCTTGCATTTCTCTAATAACATCCTTCAACGTGATTCGCATGCCTACGCAGGGTCATCTTCCTCACTGTAAACGTTGGTTGAATGCACTCGAGACCGTTTGCATCGACCCGTCTCTTCGTCGTTATCATCTTCGGTATCGCAATTTTATTAAGCCACACGAACAGAAATCGCTTTTGCCGAATTCACACGGTATGTGGTAGGGGGATACAAATTTTAGTAGAAGAAGAATGTCCGTCCACGTAGGCCAGGAAGGTTTTATCGATCCACTCAAACAGAAATCTCCTCCCTCTAGTCCATACAAACGTGGAAGGGGCACAAACTGTAATAGTATGTGATTCGGTGGCCAACTCTGCCAAAAAGTGGGATAATGATAGTAATAGCGAAACACGTTCGTCTCGAACTTCTCGGGGAAGATGTTAGCAATTAGACCAGCTCGTTGGTAGATCTCAGAGCTGCGAGAAAAACAGTTTTCGAGAAACGAATTGGCTCTGGAATCCGAAGACGAGAGAACAAAAATTGTTTTGAAAGGACAATTAATTCGTAGATCTATAATTGGAACAAACCGTAAGCTGAAATAGGGTTTGTAGAGGGGGATTCAGAGTCGGCCAGTCTTTGGGGGACATATATATGAGAGCTCACTCCACTCAACAAATTAGTTCTCTATCGTTGACAGTGCCTTTATCACCCTTCTTCTACATCGTTCTATCCGTTCGTAATATAATGTACACGGAGGCTTGGAAGCTTTTAAAGAATGATCACCATTACCAAACTTTTCTTAGTGAACCAATGTGCAATATAATTAATAGTGACTTGCCTGATCCTTACCTCGATTGTTTAAAAATGTTGCGTTCACTGAAGAAGAAACTTACATTCCTCGAAGGAAACGTCTCAGTCGATGAATTGTCGTTTATTGACGCTTGCATACGTTGTAAACGAGCACTCTTTGCGATATACTCTGATGTCTACAAATTTTCCAGATCAGGTGATAAGATCACTGATGACATTGCATTCGTAAAGCGTTGGAGGAATTGTATAAATAATATCGACAAAGACCAAACATTAATTAAGCTGGTCGAACTCAGACGCTGCTACGACTTACGGTGTCACCAGGAATAAAGTTCAATGAAGAGCAGTTTCCACCCCTGACCACCAACAACGCAAACCTAAGAATACGGGAAGTCCTTCTCTCCAAATGATGCATTTTGTATTCCAGTAACATCACCAACAACGTAAACCCAAGAAGACAGGAAGCCCTTCTCTCCAAAAGATGCATTTTGTGTTGCAGTAACATCACCAAATTGTAAATACACGGTGGTAACTTATGTGTAGTTCGTTTATAACTAACGATGCTGACTTATGTTGTCAAATTATCTAGTTTTAGTCTGTTTATGCGCAATTAATTGTAAAACCTGTTTATAATATAAATAAAAAGCGTTGAATCGAATCGAATTACTTTATTACAAGACGCAACAACGAGTAACTCAAGGTATCAAAACTACGCAAAGTATCTTTCGATCAAAGATAAAACTAGCGTTAAAAATGGTGTATCGACGAATCAAATGATTCCAGTCAGATTTCCTTAAGTAAAATCCTGGTTTGGTTATCTCAGAACCTAAGTTACCAGTGGTTCTATAATTGGAACAAACCGTAAGCTGTAATAGGGTTTGTAGAGAGGGACTCAGAGTCGGCCAGTCTTTGGGGGACATATATATGAGAGCCCACTCCACTCCACAAATTAGTTCTCTATCGTTGACAGTGCCTTTATCACCCTTCTTCTAAATCGTTCTATCCGTTCGTAATATAATGTACACGGAGGCTTGGAAGCTTTTAAAGAAAGATCACCATTACCAAACTTTTCTTAGTGAACCAATGTGCAATATAATTGATAGTGACTCGCCTGAACCTTACTTCGATTGTTTAAAAAGGTTGCGTTCACTGAAGAAGAAACTTACATTCCTCGAAGGAAATATCTCAGTCGATGAATTGTCGTTTATTGACGCTTGCATACGTTGTAAACGAGCACTCTACGCGATATACTCTGATGCCAGACTCTGCGGATGTACCCCTGATGAAATTGCATTCATAGAGCGTACATGGACGGACTGTATAGATAATATCGACAAAGACCAAACATATATTAAGCTGGTCGAACTCAGACGCTCCTACAACTTACAGTGTCACCGACAATACCAAAATTCAACGAAGAGCCGTTTCCTCCACTAACCACCAACAATGTAAACCTACAAAGACAGGAAGCCCTTCTTTCCAATTTTGTGTTCCAGTAACATCACCAACAACGTAAACCTAAGAAGACTGGAAGCCCTTCTCTCCAAAAGATGCATTTTGTGTTCCAGTAACATCACCAACAACGTAAACCTAAGAAGACATGAAGCCCTTCTCTCCGAAAGATGCATTTTGTGTTCCAGTAACATCACCAAATTGTAAATACGCGGTGGTAACTCATGTGTAATTCGTTTATAACTAACGATGCTGACTTATGTTGTCGAATTATTTAGTTTTAGTCTGTTTATGCGCAATTAATTGTAAAAACTGTGTATAATATAAATAAAAAACGTTGAATCGAATCGAATTACTTTATTACAAGACGCAACAACGAGTAACTCAATGTATCAAAACTACGCAAGGCATCTTTTGATCAAAGATAAAACTAGCGTTAAAAATGGTGTACAGTCGAATCAAATGATTCCAGTCGTATTTCCTTAAGTAAAATCCTGGTTTGGTTATTTCAGAACCTAAGTTACCAGTGATTCTCGGATTTTAAATTTTCGAGATGCCAATTTTCCATGCACCGATTTCATCCGGACAAGTTGATATAGCGAGAGTCGTAGCGGTTATGCCGGTCGGTTGTAGGAAAGTTGAACACCTCCAGCATGTTAGTATGGACGTTCGTATCGTAATCAACGAAACAGTTGTAGTTGAGTAATATTTTATATAAATATCGACACAATTTCAGTCCATGTTTCGAATCAAGGACAACGGTATCAGAATTGATGTCGACCAATCGCGTACAACTCTGTAAAACCACCTGATCATCGACGAGTTTCTTGCTCTTTCGTTTATCTACTAGTTCACAAATTGAGAAGAGTTTCGTGGAAACAAAATCTCCATCGACGCTGATTTTTCCTGAACTAATAAACGTTGATTCTCCTCTGTCTTTAACTACCATAGCTCTCGGTATATGGTATGACGACTCGAATATACGTTGTATCGATTTTAATGTGACAGCCTCTCTGCCGTCGGCTGAATAGAAACGAAAACCCAAATAAGACGACAACGTTCTATTGCCAACCACGTTGCAAATTATATCAGCAGTCGCCATAATATCGCTCAACGACCGATTCGACTTTGTGTAATTCGATGAGTTAGGGTCAGTACGACGCGAGATAATGCCCACAGTGAAGAAGACTGAACGTAATATACCACGATCGCTGTGCCACCTTTTACCCTTTATTCTTCTCCTCCTTTCTACCAGCGAGGCTAGTAAATAAATGTCTCGATTTTTCGTACTGTGCGTGACAGGATTATTTATAACTCTGACGATGTCGATGATTTACGTGAAACTATGCGTATTTTTTGATTTAGCTCGTATAGTAGATAGCAACGAGGTTTTTGAAGACAAGCAAAGACGAAAATGTTTGGGGGATGAAACTGAATTGCTAACCCTTCGTGTCAATTTGAGAAGATATCGAAACAGACATTTTGTACCAAAACGTAGAGACGTTATTAGCGAACTTTTTTACGTGTATTCAGAAAACGCAAAATGCAATTTACCCGTAACGACCTTTAGAGAAGCTTTTAAAACGGTGTTTTTTTTAACGTCTGTAAGTAGTATACTTTTTGGGGGTATACTTGTATCTTTAGTTTCCATTTCGTCAGAGAGGAATTCTCCTCACTCCCTCCATTCTTCCTCCGACGGTTGTTGGTTTTGTAACATAACCCCCTTATATATACCAGAAACCTGCCAAAGTCTTCATTCTGTCTATGACATTTATAAGAGTAACCACCCATCTGTAGTAGGTAATACTTTTGGGGGATCTAGCCCGGAGTAGTACGTAGAACATCGACACCAAATGTACAGAATCGACATGTCGAGGATCGACACAAAACTAAACACAACGATGTTAAATCGTGTTCGAGAATTACCTCGTAAAGATAATAACGAGTACGAGAGGTTATATTTGTACCTAGCATCAATCGAAGTAAATACTCCGGTCGACATATTGTGGTGTGATTACGACGCTCCATCACCACAATCCACTATAAAGCATCCATCATCGACTATGCATCTTTACCCGCATCAATCAAATTTAGTGCAACATCTATACGAGTTGGAGACTCAAATAATGACAAAGCAGTGTACCCACGAACCTGTATATATTGGGATCGGAGAAATGTCGGGGTTTGGTAAAACGCACGCTATGCTGTCATTATGTTTAACGAAGAATGACTCGACCTGCGTGATAGCCCCAGTCAAAATTATTCCTCAGTGGATTTCAGCTTTGGAAGATTTCAATGTTCCTAAAGATTCGTGGGAATGTGTTCATTCAGAGAGTTCGATGAATAATTTCTTCAGACGACTGCACGTGCCCGAAAATTCTCCTCGTCGGATTACATTGATCAGCTCTGCTTATATCACCACATTCAACGGTAAACTAGGATCGTGGGGTCATAAGCATATCAGATTCGACAGATTAATCGTCGATGAAATAGATTCCTTAACCCCCAAATTTTTCAAACATCCGAATTTCGAACCGAGACTCGCTAAAACATATTATACTTTCTGTTATGGGATAAGCAACACTATGTTTCAGCTAGATATTGATGGAAATCCCATACCCAATTTCAACAATATGTCGTATTTATCCGTAGCTCCCGTTTCCACGGATCGGTACTACGAGAGCTTAAGACAATCTCATACATTTTGGGCATATACAAAATTAATCGTTCATCATCCAACTGCGATACTTGGCCGTTCTACGATTAGACCTGGTTACCTTTTTAGAGAGCTGAAGTATACAATGTCTCCAACGAGTCTACCGCTGGAAAGAATTATATTTCGCGTTAGTCCGTCGAACCTGCGTCGTCCGTACGTAAATGCCAAAACAGTTAAACGTATACTCAACTTGATATTCGCAAAAATGATAACTGTCAACGGACAATTAATGCGTACTGCGCATCGTCACATTGAACATCTCCTTTCCAATCGGGATAAGATGGTGGAAAACATAACCGACAGATTAAGCGTGTTGCGTATCTTGATGGGTATTAAGCCCGAACGTACCTACCTCAAAACTCGAAAAAAACTCAAACTTGCGATAAAAACTCTAAAACCCCTAATGGATAGCAGTACCATAAAGGAAAAAACCTATTTCTCCAACATAATGGTTGAATTGTTAGACGCGAACAAGATGTACGATTCCCTAGTGGATTCTACGAACAAATTGAAAACTGCCCAAAAAACAGTACTAACCGTCCCAGTCACATGCGGAATATGTCTGAATGATAACATTACAGAACATTATCTACTCGCTACATGCTGTAGATTCGTCGTATGCCCGACGTGCTTTTTTAAGTTGGAAGCTTTGTGTCCCCAGTGTCGCAATCCAGATTTTAAATGTATACGTAACTTAGTTTACTTCGCGAAAGAAACCGACGATTGTTTCAATTTTTCCTCTTCGTGGAATCAATACAGAGATATATTTCGGGCAATATACGACAACAGCAATGCAAATGCGAATGACGCGTTGCAATTGACGCCTAGGATTAAAGTAGTGATATTCTCTCCTACGAAAGATATAGTAGAATTTTTATCGTACTGTCCAGAGTACAAAAACAAATTTCAGGTTATCCGCAACTCTTTCGAAGAAGCAAGCGTATATTTACCCGCTTTCAAAAGTACATCCTCATCTCCAGTCAATATTTTAGTATTCGTTTCTAAAACATTATCAGATTATGCTGGTTTAGATTTAACGGCAGCTACTCACCTCATTAATTTACATTCGAATATATCGGTTTTACAGTATAATCAAATGATCGGCCGAGCTTATCGTTTCACACGAGTCGGTCAATTACAAGTTTATTCCTACAATGTCACTCCGTTGTATGACTGCTACCGTAAGCCACAGTCAAGAAAAACGATAGTCGAGATGAAAACAAATCAAGAAGATCGAGAAAGATTGACTCAGCTTAATTATTCGTCTTCGCCCGTTGACAGTGTGACTCGACCGGTTGTTCATACACCTCGGAAGATCACCTACTCGCTACAGGATTTAATTCCTTTTGTCGAGTTCGTTAATTCCCATTATCGGAAGTGATACTGTTCATCAGGTCTACGATATCCATTATTGAGATACTGACTTGAGTGTCGGCCGTCTATGAGAGCCGTTGATCTATCCTCCAAAGATTATCCCGATTATTAGAGATACGGTTAGATAAATTGGGCGCTAACAATCGTTCTGAGCCACTGCCCTAGCACCCGAAGAAGTATCGTGAGGCAATCACGGAAAACGAATTTGAAACATTTTAAATGTACAAAAGGATAGAAATGTACAAAAACTCTGTGTATATACAATAAAATTATTTAATCTATTCGAATTTGTTTCTCATTGTTTCCAAAATCCATTTTGTCTTTTCAGGTAGTAGGCACATATGTAGAAAAGAGGTTAAATTTGCGTTTGAAATCCCTAATCAAAATAGTTCACGCGCTCTGTCCATTTAGATGTTTCTTTCCGAACATCTAGGATAACTTTATTTTACTCGAGTTGTTATTGCTAAGACCTAATTACCAAACAATACAATAGCATTATACCGTTATTATGTATATATACATAATAACAACCGCCCACTACTCAACTACCAGTGGACACTCTAAGAACTATTGGTAACTCAAATATTTAGATTTAGAATATTGTATACCAACTTAGAACAAATTGCAGTTTCCAAAGAAAAACTGCGAAAAGGTAAAACAAAGGCAGAAAAGAAACTCGTTGATCGCGCATTTATTTATTATGGTTCGGAAAAAACGACATAATGAATAATTTAATGAAACAGAAATCTATTCAAACAACTCGGTAATTGTCGTAATATTGCCTTTCAAGTTTTCAGCCTAAAAGGCATTTTCACGGGGGTTTTTATTCAGGCACAAGAGGGTGAGTGATTTCATACGATTTACGAATCCTAACATCGTGTTGGACGTTGTCGTCGTCGTAACCAGTTGATCCAACGACGGAGAAAATACGTTGGCATCGTGTTTACATCCTCGTTCGCTGCGCACAATAGAGCGTGATAATATCGTAAAGCTGTTGATGGGAATGGCACCAATGGCCGTCAATCCGTGTTTGAGACGTATTTGCCGCAATATTATATCCTCAGTCGAATAATTGCACGACAGTATCATACTGTCATCGTCGCTCATTCCCCTGAGCTTCCGCACTAAGATTTTGTAAAGTTCTTTGTGAGCTGCTTTTAATGTTTGACTCAACGCGTTGCCACGAATGGACCAGAGGTAGTCGGCAATCCTTGCTTCTTTTAGGATTGATCGCGGAAGCTGGTCAGCATTACCCGTACAATGCAGCAAGTTGTCTATATGATGATTACGGGTGACATTCTTTGAGGGGAACCAAAACTCGGCGACGTACCTGGCAATGATTTTGTCGTTGGTAGTCATTTTTAGCGAACAATATCTTCGAAGGTGACGAATCCGACGACAACTTTTGCCCTGCCGAGAAGACGATCGAATTGTATTAGTTTCTAGTGGTCATCTCAAACGTACGTGTGTGTATATAGGAGTGGGGGATACAGCCTCGCAATTAAACAGTACCACGAATCTCGAGACTTTTTCTCCTCTAAGAACTCGATACAAAAAATCTTTCGATCCCTGCTCCCGACCGGACAACAACGTTTGAAGCGACGAAATACTATAATACTAACTCTTAACTCTTAAGACTTAAGACTAGGGGACTCCTCTTCGGAACACGAGATAAAAAAACGTTTGGAAGAAATATCAGAAAGGAATTCTGAATCGAAAGCTAAAAGCCTCGGAGCTCGAGGAAAAAAAATTGCGGCCGAAAAATTCTCAATCCTTACGTATACTAAGCCGTTCTCGGGGTTAAGCTTCAGTGTCCACCGGTATTTCTTGGGGGGAGGGTGTATATTATTATTATATATATATTACATATATATAATAATAATATACTAACTCTTAACTCTTAAGACTTAACTCTTAAGACTTAACTCTTAAGACTTAAGACTAGGGAGAATCCTCTTCGGAGCTCGAGACAAAAGACTAGGGACCTGGGAGCTCGAGGAAAAAAGTTGCGACCGAAAAATTCTCGGTCCTTCGATCCTCGGACGAAATAAATATCGCACGAAACTGATTTACTCTCATTCCCACTTTACTGTTTTATCCCCACTCCTTCTTGCCTCTTAGAGTAACTTTATATCGAGCGGTTCTCGGGGTTAAGCTTCAGTGTCCACCGGTATTTCTTGGGGGGAGGGTGTATATTATTATTATATATATGTAATATATATATAATAATAATATACTAACTCTTAACTCTTAAGACTTAACTCTTAAGACTTAAGACTAGGGAGGCTCCTCTTCGAGCTCGAGGAAAAAAAAGTTCTGAAGAAATACCCGAAAGAAAATCCGAATCAAAAACCAAAAGCGAAAGAACCGAAACAAAAAAAAACGAACGACTATTTAGTCGTAGATTCGAGAATTACAAGAGTTTTCGGACGAGAACAATCCTCTTCGGAGCTCGAGACAAAAGACTAGGGACCTGGGAGCTCGAGGAAAAAAGTTGCGACCGAAAAATTCTCGGTCCTTCGATCCTCGGACGAAATAAATATCGCACGAAACTGATTTACTCTCATTCCCACTTTACTGTTTTATCCCCACTCCTTCTTGCCTCTTAGAGTAACTTTATATCGAGCGGTTCTCGGGGTTAAGCTTCAGTGTCCACCGGTATTTCTTGGGGGGAGGGTGTATATTATTATTATATATATGTAATATATATATAATAATAATATACTAACTCTTAACTCTTAAGACTTAACTCTTAAGACTTAAGACTAGGGAGGCTCCTCTTCGAGCTCGAGGAAAAAAAAGTTCTGAAGAAATACCCGAAAGAAAATCCGAATCAAAAACCAAAAGCGAAAGAACCGAAACAAAAAAAAAAACGAACGACTATTTAGTCGTAGATTCGAGAATTACAAGAGTTTTCGGACGAGAACAATCCTCTTCGGAGCTCGAGACAAAAGACTAGGGACCTGGGAGCTCGAGGAAAAAAGTTGCGACCGAAAAATTCTCGGTCCTTCGATCCTCGGACGAAATAAATATCGCACGAAACTGATTTACTCTCATTCCCACTTTACTGTTTTATCCCCACTCCTTCTTGCCTCTTAGAGTAACTTTATATCGAGCGGTTCTCGGGGTTAAGCTTCAGTGTCCACCGGTATTTCTTGGGGGGAGGGTGTATATTATTATTATATATATGTAATATATATATAATAATAATATACTAACTCTTAACTCTTAAGACTTAACTCTTAAGACTTAAGACTAGGGAGGCTCCTCTTCGAGCTCGAGGAAAAAAAAGTTCTGAAGAAATACCCGAAAGAAAATCCGAATCAAAAACCAAAAGCGAAAGAACCGAAACAAAAAAAAACGAACGACTATTTAGTCGTAGATTCGAGAATAAAATGTTCTCGTCCGAAAACTCTTGTAATCTTTCATCCGAACCTGGCAGTTCGGAGCGGCTAAATAAATGTAATACGACATTGATACGTTTATTATTCACCCCTGCTCCTACTCAATGACTATAATAACAATAACTCTTAAGTCTTCAGACTTCTCAGAGCTCTAGGGAAATTAAGATCGGAAAAAAACTTTGTCAATAACAATAACTCTTAAGTCTTAAGACTTCTCAGAGCTCTAGGGAAATTAAGATCGGCAAAAAAATTTTATCCTCGAGATCTGAGATCTGAACATTTTATTCTTGAATCTACAATTGGATAGTCGATCGTTCGTTTTTCAACTTTTGGTTCAGAATTCCTTCCCGGATATTTTTTCTCGATCTTAATTTCCTCGAACTCCGAGATATAGAGACTAGAAATTATCACTAAAGAGTTGGGTAGTTGTCAGGGTTTTCGATTTCCTAAAGAAAACCCTAGAATTTTGAGGTCGTACATTTTTTCCCGCGCTCCGAGAATATCCCACGTCTTAAGAAGTGGACCTTACTACTAAGAGGTAAAGAGTGGGAGTAACGAGGAAAATAAAATACGTAGGTATAGTTTTCTCGTTTATTTCGTCGCTCCCAGTTTTTCTTCTCCGGCACGGATTACGGGCCGAACGATTTTTCTTTCGAGGATCGGAGGACCGAGAATTTTTCGGTCGCAACTTTTTTTTCCTCGAGCTCCCAGGAATCTCCCTAGTCTTAAGTCATAAGAGTTGAAATGAAATGAAATGAAATGAAATTGTTTATTTGTAAAAGCCTTCCGGCGATACAAAAAGAGTCTTAAGAGTTTAGAGTTAGTAATATAGTATTTCGTCCCTCCGAACTTTGTTCTTTGGCTCGGATCACGGGCCAAAAGATTATTCTTTCGAGGATCGAAGGACCTAGAGTTTTTCGAACGCAACTTTTTTTTCCTCGAGCTCCCAGGAATCTCCCTAGTCTTAAGTCATAAGAGTTGAAATGACATTGTTTATTTGTAAAAGCCTTCCGGCGATACAAAAAGAGTCTCAAGAGTTTAGAGTTAGTAATATAGTATTTCGTCCCTCCGAACTTTGTTCTTTGACTCGGATCACGGGCCGAAAGATTGTTCTTTCGAGGATCGAAGGACCTAGAGTTTTTCGAACGCAACTTTTTTTTCCTCGAGCTCCCAGGAATCTCCCTAGTCTTAAGTCATAAGAGTTGAAATGAAATTGTTTATTTGTAAAAGCCTTCCGGCGATACAAAAAGAGTCTCAAGAGTTTAGAGTTAGTAATATAGTATTTCGTCCCTCCGAACTTTGTTCTTTGGCTCGGATCACGGGCCAAAAGATTATTCTTTCGAGGATCGAAGGACCTAGAGTTTTTCGAACGCAACTTTTTTTTCCTCGAGCTCCGAGTCGAACGAGAACATTTTATTCTCGAATCTACGACTGAATAGTCGTTCGTTTTTTTTTGTCTCGGTTCTTTCGCTTTTTAGTTTTAGGTTCGGAGTTTCTTTCGTGTATTTCTTCCGAACTTTTTTTTCCTCGAGCTCCGAGGAGGAATCTTCCTAGTCTCATGTCTTAAGAGTTAAGTCTTAAGAGTTAAGAGTTAGTATATTATTATTATATATATATGTAATATATATATAATAATAATATACACCCTCCCCCCAAGAAATACCGGTGGACACTGAAGCGCGACACCCGGATCTGTCTAGTATATAGTATGCGAAGGAGTAGGAGTGGGGATAACTCAATAGTCTCTAGTCTTAAGTCTTAAGAGTTAAGAGTTAGTGTTACACTATTTCGTCGCTCCGAACTTTTTTTTTCCTCGGCACGAACTTCGGACCGAAAGATATTTCTTTCGGGGATCGAAGGACCGAGAATTTTTCGGTCGCAACTTTTTTTTCCTCGAGCTCCCAGGAATCTCCCTAGTCTTAAGTCATAAGAGTTGAAATGAAATGAAATGAAATGAAATTGTTTATTTGTAAAAGCCTTCCGGCGATACAAAAAGAGTCTCGAGTTAGTAATATAGTATTTCGTCCCTCCGAACTTTGTTCTTTGGCTCGGATCACGGGCCGAAAGATTATTCTTTCGAGGATCGAAGGACCTAGAGTTTTTCGAACGCAACTTTTTTCCCCTCGAGCTCCCAGGAATCTCCCTAGTCTTAAGTCATAAGAGTTGAAATGAAATTGTTTATTTGTAAAAGCCTTCCGGCGATACAAAAAGAGTCTCAAGAGTTTAGAGTTAGTAATATAGTATTTCGTCCCTCCGAACTTTGTTCTTTGGCTCGGATCACGGGCCGAAAGATTATTCTTTCGAGGATCGAAGGACCTAGAGTTTTTCGAACGCAACTTTTTTTTCCTCGAGCTCCCAGGAATCTCCCTAGTCTTAAGTCATAAGAGTTGAAATGAAATTGTTTATTTGTAAAAGCCTTCCGGCGATACAAAAAGAGTCTCAAGAGTTTAGAGTTAGTAATATAGTATTTCGTCCCTCCGAACTTTGTTCTTTGGCTCGGATCACGGGCCGAAAGATTATTCTTTCGAGGATCCAAGGACCTAGAGTTTTTCGAACGCAACTTTTTTTTCCTCGAGCTCCGAGTCGAACGAGAACATTTTATTCTCGAATCTACGACTGAATAGTCGTTCGTTTTTTTTGTCTCGGTTCTTTCGCTTTTTAGTTTTAGGTTCGGAGTTTCTTTCGTGTATTTCTTCCGAACTTTTTTTTCCTCGAGCTCCGAGAAGGAACCACTCTAGTCTTAACTCTTAAGAGTTAAGTCTTAAGAGTTAAGAGTTAGTATATTATTATTATATATATATGTAATATATATATAATAATAATATACACCCTCCCCCCAAGAAATACCGGTGGACACTGAAGCGCGACACCCGGATCTGTCTAGTATATAGTATGCGAAGGAGTAGGAGTGGGGATAACTCAATAGTCTCTAGTCTTAAGTCTTAAGAGTTAAGAGTTAGTGTTACACTATTTCGTCGCTCCGAACTTTTTTTTTCCTCGGCACGAACTTCGGACCGAAAGATATTTCTTTCGGGGATCGAAGGGCCGAGAATTTTTCAATCTCAACTTTTTCTTCCCCTCCTGGTCCCAAATATTCGTTCGGACGGAAAATATTTATTCTCGAATCGACGACTAGATAGTTGTTCGTTTTTTTTCTTTCGGATATTTTTCTCAAACTTTGTTTTCTCTCTCGAGCTCCGAGGAGGAATCTTCCTAGTGTTAAGTCTTAAGAGTTAGTCATGGCATTATCAAAAACACGCCTCAAAGATAATAGACGTGTCAAACATTAGCTACCGAAACATATTATCTTGAGAGGTAACGAAAGGAAATCCTAACCGAAAGCTAAAAGATAAAAGAATCGAGACATAAAGCAAAAATGCAAACGACTGTCTAGTCGTAGATTTGGGAATAAAAGTTACTAGGAAAGGAATCTTTCAGTTCAAAATTGTAGCTAGAAAAAACTTTAAACCGCGCATATTTCCTACAATGGAACCTCAACCAATGTTCTCGGAGCTAGAGGATCGAGGATTTCATGTCCGGAACCTGAGCTGAAAAAACTGAGTAGCGTGTGCGTGTGTGAGGTAACGTCCTAAAAAGTGACGCTTGTATGTATAAGGATATCGATAAATTGGGTAATGTAGACCTACCTAAAAGGCAGCGACGCTTTCTATTTTCTCACCTATAAATTTCATTCGGGGATATAAACCAATAAAACTGCATTATCCTAGACAATATTAATCTTTATTTTTATATTACGTATACGTTACAACGATGGAAATGGATTGTATCAATTTCAAGCGCTGCCGCCGTTGTTGTTATATATACGTTGCAGTTTGACAAGTCTGTTCTTCTTGTACTCATCTTTGATTTGCTGACATAATAGTATAATGTCGGTTAAACGGGAACTTGTCCAAACAATACCTTCGAGCCCTGAACGAATCCTATTCAAATAATGGCAATAGTCTATTTCTAGTCGCTGGGAATGGGAAGACGTGAAAGAACGTTGCGTGGCCAATACCCTGTCAGGACGGTAACTTCGCAGCGATACTCTGTTCATATGTTTAGGTTTGACGAAAAATTCGGGATGATACAAATAATTTCGTATTTCCGATTCATTCATCAAGCAAAACGGATCGACGATAACGTACTCGATTAGATCTCCTACTTTAGGTCGTTTCCCCGTTCTTTCGAATATATCCCACGCTACTGCCGTATGAGGTTGACTCAACGCTCTTTCTTTCGTAGCGAAATGTTCTCTACTTTTAAGTTCCGTGGTACAAATAAAGTCCTCTACTGGAGAATGCGCGATACAAGAAGATAGTTGAGAGGTGAGAAATTCCGTCATTTGTTCGGAGCTGGTTCCGTCTACGATCATATTTATAACGGTTTGCAATAGACGATTGAACAACTTGAACGCGTCTTTGCGAATTAATCCTTTAGCCACAATCTGCCGTCCTTTTAGGGTAGGATCGTAAGAATACGCTCCGGCTATATACTGTTTTTTCTTTTCGATTAGAAACGGTAAAAATATATTTTGATACGAAACGTTTATCGGAGGGACGAATGATCTAGATACATCCTCCATCAATCGGATCCCACGTTGCATCGAAGACGAAACGAGTGATATGCGGGTGTCCGTCTCATTATCTCCTTCTTTTTCTTCTTCTTTTTCTCGTTCTGTTCGAATCACCGACTCTGACAACGTAGACGAACCCTCGATGCTCGGCTGTTGGTGTTTATCGTGCCATTTTTTCAAACATAGGATCATATCCTCCGTTCCTTCGTATTCATAGTCTTCTGTTTCCATTTGTTCGGTCGTCGTTGTCGTCATCTCAGGTAGTGAAGATCTATTCAAGAGCATTACCGAATCGGTATCGCCGTAAATCGTTCTATATCCTCGAGCGTGAGCGTACTCTCTAACGAATTTGTTATAATGTTTTCCCAAGCAAGTAACAGTTTGAGCCAGCATGGTAAAAGGAGCGATCGCTCCTTTGAAATTAATCCCCATGACTCCGTAAAAAGAATTGGATATAAGTTTGACGACTGATTCTTTAACCCGTAACACGCGTTTATCTCGTTCAGAGATATTCCCGATAGACGATAACTCGGTTTTTATCTGACCCCTCATATCCATGAAAAATTGTTCTATTCGAGGAATAATCGACCTAACGCCGATGGCAAATTTCCATTCTCGCATCTTGGGATGTTGTATATACACAATAATTTTGGGAGGAATGAAAGATGTTCCCCTATCGTTGACTCCTCTAACCCAGTTGCGTACGTTGACAAATTTATCTCGGTGTTTGTCGTAGTATTTCGGCAATATAAACGTAGAATAACATAAATTGTGGGCTACGATGAAACTGGGATACATACTATCGAAATCTCCGACTAATACGGGCGTTTCCCGATAATATCCTATCTCGGGTTTAACGACGTATCCACCTTCGTAGCTGCTTCCTTCGTCTGTTTCAATCTCTGGATACGCATTTCGCATAGTAGTTTTCGAAGGAATCATCCATACCCGTTGTCGTTGATTTCTAACCCTACGATTCCGCAATTCGATATCGAACGAAGAGGAAGATACGTATTTACTTATAATGGACAAGACGTTTTTTTGGTTGATTACCCGTTTATCTATTAATCGTTGTATAGGCAGCCCTATCAATTTCGATAATTCCCACAGTGTTTGTAGCGAGTTCAATTTATCGAACAATCCCAGAGTTAAAGTTGCGCCTTGTAGACAATATTCGCACAATGTCAGACCTCCATCGTCGGATGCATATTTTGACGCGATAAGGCTGTGGTCTAGCAACTCGTACTTTTCACGTAAAATCTTTTCACTTAGCGCGTTCAATGAATAGGATGGTAGAGAAGGCATATGTTCTCGACTGTAGGACAACATATCTATCAATAAACGTCCCGAGATCGTCGTAGCTGGTCTTTTAGGCCGTTGACGCACTCGTTGTGAAGATGACGATGACTGCCTGTTTAATAAAAAACAACAATCTTGTATCGTACCAGTATCGTCGTTGTGGTATTTGTGCGGATATCTGTCCAAACAGTAAATACAACGTACCGACAATGTGCCCTTCCTGTTGCCGTACAACCCATCTCTGCAGTGAACGATAGAATGAGCTTGACGCAAATGTAGAAAGTAATCATGTAGTTTTCCAACGAATCGAGAGGCCGTAGTGCTAGGACCGGTAACTGTTGTTGCCTTCGTTGGTTTCATACACATTTGACATTCAAAATAGCCATTCTCTAAAAACGTGGCCGGTGTATCTTCAACGCTGTCGTTGTTGACAACGAATCCGTGTTCTCCGCGTGTCCTTCCGAAATTCGAAAAAAAATTGGAGGGCAGGTTCAACGCTTTTCCTCGCTCGAAAATATAAGGCAAATCGAAAGATTCGACGTTGAATCCGATAATTATATCGGGATCTAACTTCTCGACGTAGTCTGAAAAAGCGAGTAACATGGCCATTTCCGAAGAGTATTGGAAGAGAACCGCATTAGGAAATCGCCCTCCTCCAGTCTCGTCGATTATTTCTTTACCGAAATAGAAAACTGTCGCAGGTTCTGTCGTTAGCTGTACACCTGTCGTGATTCGCCCTGAAATACAACCAATGACGACGATGGGATTTATACGGGGATCTGGGAAATTTTCGCTTTCGCTTAGACATTCCACTTTAAAACTAAGCACGCTCAAAACAGGGAGTTCTGTTGGACGTTGGGATTGCGGCGGGTCAGAGATTGATTTCAACTGATCGTAGTTAATAATCATTTCTTTCAGACGAAATGTCGAGACGTCCGTTAAAGCAGCGTTCCAACAATTTCGAGTAAACGCCAATTTTCGATTGCCTTTAAACACTGGATCGCTAGGGTACAATGCAGGCAAAGCTGGTAGATCAACGGCAAACCAATCGCAACCTGAGATCCTTTTATCGTTCAAAAATAGGGTTTGCCAGTCCAAAGATATTCCGTATATACCTGCGACGATGTCTTGAAATCTGAAAGAGAGGATATTTTGCCGTATAATTCGTTCCAATTCATAACGGTTGAGGTAACCTTGATAAGTTACAGTAACTTTAAACAACACGAGATCTTCTTCATTATGGTCAATCTTGTCCTTGTTTTCATCCTCGTATTCTTCGGAAAGTTTAAAACCGAATATAGATCTTCCGGGATAGTTACACCGACAAACGGCTTTAACCCAGTTCCCGTATTGCTTCACGCACGTAGATTCCAATTTCTTTCCTATTCTCTCGTAAGTATCCTCGTCTACTCCAGAATCGATTCGTTCTAGTCCCACGTAGAAATAATAATCGAAATTTCTTACGTTTATCCTTACATTCGAATCGCTGTCTCCATCGTCGTCGTTATTTCTCGTTTTACAAAATAGGGCTACGCGAAAATCTATCGCTGTATCCGATTCTATCATATTTCTGACATCTAATAAAAATACGGAGTGAGAACGGACTTTAATCATCTTCGAGGAAACATACCAAAAAAAGTAAAGGAAAGAAAGAAAAAGGTGCATACGCGCAGGTTGGCAGATGCGATAGTATTTACTTAAGGGATACTCCAAAAGCGAGGCGATGGTTCGTACTGTTTGTACGAGGATGGAGATTTCACAGTAATGTATCTATCATTGATTAAATCGTCTAACGTAAAATGTGGGGAGTTGTTTGGAAACACAATGTCAAAGTCGTCATCATCATCCTTTGGTGGGGGAGATGCGTCCGAAGAAGGGTGTTTTTGTGCTCTCACCCTCGTCCTCCAGCGAATGTTTGGAATAGAAATATTGTCTTCCTCTTCTTCTACTATCGGTCGGTCATTTTTGTAATTAGTAATGTTCAAGTCAGGGTATAGTATTATCGCCGGATGATCCGAAACCTTTAATTTGGGTATCGAAGAAGGATACGACATTGTGCAGGGTTGAAAGGAAGCTTCGGTAAATATCCGTTTGAAAACCCGTAATATATTCGTTCTTCGTATAAATTCTTCAGGACCCATCCCGTTTGCTTGTAACCAGGTTCCAGATTTAATCACGCATCTGTGTCTAGTTACGTTGAACATTCGTTTATTACACGTTTTATTACTACACCGTGTTGAAGTAGTGATCAATTCTGGTAATACCTTTTCTCTCTCATCGGTTAGGTTAGATGTCTGATTTACACCGCCGTACATCACGATAATAACTTTGAATTTCGGTTTAAATGCAGAGGGACGACGAACGGTTTTTTTGTTTCAAGTATTATCGTCTAACCCGAATAACATATGGTCACTTTATACCGACAGTATGGACAAGTTGTATACATATGGTTATGCAACAACGAACGTGACGCATTTGTTTCATACCTCTCACCACCACTGCTGTAAACTTCCTGTATTCCTCCTATTCCTACCCCTCCTATATCTTCGTTTCCCCGTTCACCTCTTCCTTGTTCGGCGGAGCTCGTTTTCATGTCGGATAAAAACCAGGTTTTTAAACAGTGTTCGTGAAAATACGAACTGAAATATTTAATATGCACGCATTCGTCGTTCGATAAACAACGACTTTCGAAAGAACAATAACGTTTCGAAACATTTATTCTTTTTTGCCATCTACGCCACTGCCACCACCATCGCCATTGCCAGTGTTGTATCAATGGGTTGCTGTTGTTATTTATCGAAACGGATAATTTTTCTATGCAAATTAAACATCTATTATTTTTGTCACTTTCCTCTTCCACTCCTATAAACGTTTTGTGACATTGACGACGTATTATATTCCATATCTGACGCGATATTGCATTTAATCTACCCCATTGACGAGATTTCATAATTTTTGAAAATACTTTTGCGACTATGGCGAACGCACATATCGATATTACTACCACCCACTCCAGTTCGACATTTTCGTCCTCTTTATTCATATTACGAATTTGTACCGTTGATACGATGTTTCTACAGTTCTTAATCTATTACGGCATGTTAGAACCTTAAGCATAAAGGATAGGGTAAAACGAGGGTGCTAGGCCTAATTATAACGAAATAGATTACACGTGTGATCGTTCGTTTATTCGCAAAACATATATCTTGTAGGTTAGAGATACAGTTAGCACCTGATTAGAATTTTACATATCATTGTCTCTTACGAAATGAATACTCTAAGCGTTCCAGCAACATCCTCTCTACATATTACGCATTTCATTAACGGTACTGCACATCTTGTGCAAGCTGCTACGTGCATGCAAGGAATGAATATTGTACCGATTTCGTCCGAAAAACATATTTTGCACGCTATTCCGTCGGAACAAGTTGCTGTTTCCTTCTTGTTTTCCATCTTCGTTTCACTGACTGTAGTTGTCTTCAAAGTGGAGGTCTCGGTCTCGGTTGCAACATGAGTGGCTGTGGATAATGAAGTTGTCGTGATAGCACCTTTATTGCTCGTCTTCTCGTTAATAATTTCGTCGATAAAATCTTGTCCTTTAACAATTTTTACGTAGCGACATTTAGGGGAATACCTGGCGTGTTCAGTCCAGGGGTCGTCTGTATCTTCCCAGTCCTTCGTATTAAGCCCGCAATGGAAACAGATAGTTCGATCGCCTTTCCCGGAATAATAAAACCCGGCATCGCTAAGCGTTTTGGGTTTGACTCTGAGAGAAATGGGCCAATCACGGTAAGACGCAAGCCTCGCGTCTTCGGGAGCATAATTCGTGAAAAGCGGACATTCGGATCTTACGAATCCTCTAAGACTTGCCAAGCCGTTGGCAGTATCCGAACTACTACCGCCAGTCCCACAAACGTCCTCACCGTCGTTGTTTTCAAATGTT
This sequence comes from Adelphocoris suturalis, assembly GCA_030762985.1. Lineage (NCBI taxonomy): Eukaryota > Metazoa > Arthropoda > Insecta > Hemiptera > Miridae > Adelphocoris > Adelphocoris suturalis. The sequence continues at coordinate 3,689,734 of CM061043.1, read as the reverse complement.
TCTCCTAGTATTCTTCCAAATATTCTTTCTAGTGGAACATTTAGTGTTTGGTGATGTTGGACAAATCTACAAGCCGGAGCCCATCTTTCGTGTTCCGCTATTGGGTCATCGCCTTCTACCCACCTTCCAATTTCGATATTGCAGAACGCGCATCTGACGACATCCCTGATCGTAGTAAAATAAAACCCAGCAGCGGTCATGGCTCTCGGAGCAATAAAAGACACTGGCCATGGGTACGCTTCTATCTCGAACGTTTTTAGTCGTTCAGACTCGAGAAAATATCTACAGTTACCGATAAGTGTCACTGTAGTATCGTTGTTATCATTATTCGACAACAAGCTCCAAGCAAATCGATGCTGCCTCGAACTCATCATCTAGAGTAAGGTGGTCCTTTTGCCCAATAGCAACGTCGTCGTCGGTTAATCTCTGTCTTTTGGATCGTCGTGTTCAAATGACGATCTTATTCTGTATTTGAGCGAGAAAAGAATAATCTCCTCTTTATGTACTCGTTTTTCAACTTCATTTCCTCTACTGGGGTGGGGATGTTGCTCATCGATCATTCCAGAATGAGAAGGGTTAAAGAAAATTACTAATGGTTCTATATATTCATAGCTGGGTTGCTTGTATCATTAACTGAATTCATTTTGTCTCATGTCATTTCTGACGACGGGACACATGGATCGCATCAGACCTCCCCTAATGGTTTTATTCCTAGATTCATTTCCGCCATCGTAGTTTGTTAAATCGCGATTTATAACCATTCAGACGGTAGGCAATAGTCGTCTAAATTATGATCTCAGTTTGCGAGAAGAAGAAATGAGTCACCATCACACACACACATGCGTGCGTGGGTGCTGGACATGGGTTGATTGATAAAAAAGGAGACTGGAAGAGATTAGAGAAGCCCTTACGTATGCGATACGTGACACGTGGTTCGATATAAAAAGGGGGTAAACAAATTAGAAGCCACAGTCTGTGCACAACCATTGTCGCTGCCTCAGTTCTCAATATGAACATTGACCCATGTCATAAAAAGTCTTTAGATTATTGTATTTGTGAGGTAGAGTCGACTGCGAACGACCTTCTCCAATACATAACCACCGACGAAATTGGTAAAATTGTAAAAACAAGGATGTACAGTGACTTGACGAGAGATCTGAGTAAAAACGTGCGTATATTACGCCTTAATATAAAATCTATATATGACCTTTATCCAGCCGTATCGCCAAACACACCCGCAACAAATCCTCCCCCGAAGGTGATTTTCCGCGAATACGACTATCCTCGTAATTATTCACCAGGATTCATAATTCTCGATATACTGACATTATTGGAAGAGTTAAAACAGTCGATCAACCAGTTAAACCAAAAGAGAATGCGTGACACATTGATTGAAGATTTACGCGTTAAGACGGAAAGGATATGTACGTGAGGATGCCTTGTAAATCACTTCCTACGAATTTTCAACTTTGATATCATCAACAATTAACTAACTTAAGCTAACTCTTAAAAATTAAGCTAACTCTTAACTCTTAAGACTTAACTCTTAAGACTTAATACTAAGGAGATTCCTCCTCGGAGCTCGAGGGGAAGAAAAAGTTGAGATCGAAAAACTGTAAGTCCTTCGATCCTCGAAAGAAATGAAATGAAACGTAATTGTTTATCTGCAAAAGCTTTCCGGCTATACAAAAGTCCTTGAAAGAAATATCTTTCGGCCCGTAGTCCGTACCGGAAAAAAATCCGGAGCGACGAAATAGTATAAGACTTAAGACTATAGATAAAAGGAAATCAGTACCAAAAGCTAAAAGCTGAAGAATGAAAACAAAAAACTGGCAATTACCTAGTCGTAGAGCCAAAATAAAATATTTGAGCTCGAGGAAAAAAACAAGCCCCTGGACTCTGTTTTGAGCTTACAGCTAAAATTCAAAAAATATGGAACATGCTTTATCTCCATTGTTTTATGAGTTGTAAGGAAAATTTGAATAAGAAAATGGCATTCTGGAATATAATTCATTTTATTTAATCATCAGAAGTAATGGCCAATATTGGTTCGTGATAACTGAAACAACATATAATTTTCGGAGTCACTTCTGTCAATATGACGAGTGAAGATCATATCGATGCACAATCCTCCGCGAGTGGTGGCTACAGCAGGGTTTGTTTTGAGTCAATCCAAAGATGTCTTCCATGAAGTTTACCAGTTTCCAATTTTCAGGTTTCTTGAGGTGTACGTTCATATCGCCAGACAAAATAATCGGGATCCTTTTTCGCACAATTTTCGTACGAGTTCAAACATTTCTGATGCTTTTGGTGTATCTTCTTCTTATGGAGTCATAAATCGTCCGAAGGTGTACTGTAGAAAGCGTCGAGTTGTCTTCTTAACGAGTTACACTTCGCGAGTATTTTGTTGCCCGAAGTTTTTTTATCGGGGTACACGACTTTAGAATATATCGAATGCAGTTGACGCAGTATATTCATGCGCGCGAGGAACCGTTCCGGATTTTCATCTATTATATCGCCTATTCCTTCACTGATAAACGCTTTGTAGTGTACATCTTCCTCGAAACTTTTCCAAGCCGCTGACATTGGGTAGGATGGTGATGGTTTGTGAAAGGCAAGGTACTGGTATGGACGGGATAAAGCGCCTATATATATACCTACAAACTGGCCCACTCTTCCGTTTTTTCACGAACGCGTTGAATAATTTGGGCAAACTAATACGTAGAGTAGAGTCGGCTCTCGTATTTAAACGACTGAAGACCGTCTGATCCTTGATTCCTCTCTACGAATCTTTCTCCTCCCCAGTTTAATTGTTCATTCTACTTTTAGATCTAAACATCGAAATATTTCCGTATTAATGCAGAGAACTACGCAAAGTCACTATCTTGTCTTTGCCAACACGATGACGTTTGTGGATAACGTCAGAATGTGATACGGCTATGATAATTGGGATAGCCATAGCATCTATATTTGGGCGTGTTTCTGACAAACTCAACTGTAATAGTAACATCGTTATATATTACATGTCGATTATATGTTGGGACACTCAACAGAAATGTAGAATAGGAAACATCTGGATTAATGTATCCAACATAAATAAATAAAACAATGACGATATATCAAATTTCGATTTATTTGTACTATGATATATACATACAAAAGCGACTAACATTATTATAAGCGATCGTATCTTTCGAATTTTGAGAGAAATACGACGTAATGTTGATGCATTTTTCAAATCACAACGTGTCGCGCCAGTCACAATTCGCTGTTGTCACATTTTCGTATCTCGCGTCGTCGCTGTAAATGTCGAAAACAATGCTTCCAACGTGTACCATCGTCTTCTTCGTGTTTAAACGAATTGCTTGCCTTTCAAAGGAACAGTGGGAGATTGAGTGATATCTTCGACTAGTTCCGGTTGATAGATAAAATCCCTCGGCAGCAAGAATGAAAAATCCGGCTTCCATACAGCCATTAAATAATCAGATTTCCCCAGTTGTAAGTTCCAAACAGGGGAAGAACTCACGTTCATCGTCAAATCGCCTTTTTGCAGTTTGTTGGATTGCGTTTTATGTAATCTTAAATAAAGAGGAGACTCTGCCATTTCATTGACGTCGGCTAAAGAGCCCAAAAACTGCACAACAGAAGGCAGTTTGCCTTTGTACGTACAATCCGTTTTAACCGCTACTTCCCACGTGTATAATTCAGTTTCTAAGTTGAAGTTCATTTTGTGATAGTTGCTGATTCGCACGGTTCGGTTCAGTATCTTGGAGAGTTTTTCGGTAGCATCGGCTAGGACGTTGTTAGTTATTTCAATTAATGCCGGATACGCTGTTATATGTTTCCTCAACCACGAATCCCTCTCTTTTTTGTCGTATTTCGAGGGGATAACGAAAAATACCGGCGTATCTAAATGCGCTTGGTACAAATCGAGCTCGTGCGTCTCGGTAATATCCAATTTGAGCGGGGGATAAGACTGTGGCAATGGGTGAAACGGAGTACAAACGAATGCCTCTCCCGCGTCTTCGTGTAAATATCTGACCACCGTTTGTAGAAAATTCTCTTTCGCTTTGTAATACTCGTCTTGAGTGGTTAAATCTTCGTCTATCCATTTGAGAAACTTTAAAAGCTTTTTCGAAACACCGCATGTCGCGCCAGTCACACCGAACAACATTTCCAAGGCAAAACTCGCCCACTTCGCCGTTGTCACATTTTCGTGTCTCGCGTCGTCGCTGTAAATGTCGAATTTTCGTTTTTTGAACAATGCTTCCAGCACAGTATCTTTTCTTTTCCATATGTTTTCAACCGATTCGCTCGCTTTTTGTTCGAACGTTGGTAGTAATTTCCAACGTGTACCATCGTCGTTGAGGTCGTAATCATCAAACAACTTAGAGCATCGATGATCGATGCTCATATCCTCTTGTTGCGATGGGGTCTTTCGTTTTGGTGTCAACCAATCCTCTTCATCTTCAAAATCCTCGCAAGGAATTCCATCTTCGTCGGACAAACGGTCATTTGACAGATCAGCAGCGAATCGCTTGTTGGATGACATGATGAAACTGAATGAAAAGAACTGAAAGGCAGACGAGCTATAAGTCCGATTTGAAAGTAAGGAGGGTGGGGATATGGAAACATAGGTAAAAAAAAGGTCCTAGTAGGAAGGGTGGAGAAAGAGTCTTTCTCTGATTCGATCCACCCCCAAGTCGTTTGGTGGTTTAAAATATTTCTCTCTGATAAACTGAGAGAGGACACAAACAGTCTCCCGTCGATTTGCATGACTCTACCTCCGCAGTTTTGTTTTTTTGTTGTCTTTCTCGTCATCATTTTGGGTTCTACATCTAGCCTTTGAAGTGTTATAATGAAGAGTAGAGTGGGGACAGGTATATATAGGCGCTTCATCCCATCCATCCCCAGTACAGTCTCTTGCCTTTTCACAACCCATCACGCGACGTCATCCTACCCAATGTTTTAGTCGTGTGTATCCAGTGTTTGTGCAAAATAATAATGTTACCTCGTTACGAAGATCATCGGTTTAGCAGTGCCGGGCGTCGTTGGTGCATTTATGTATATTCAACCCACAGTGTGTCTGTGATATTGAAGATAGACACTACTAGCTCGGTCAGCAATGAGTCTTATCTGAGCCTGACGTTCGAATCGTATGGCGCACCGCCACCGCTGCAGCACCAAAAGAAAGTGCTACGACTAGAGGAATTGCGAAGTCCTGACATTAGGCTTGAGACAACCGTTGAACAGAAATCGTTCGACCTTGTCCCATTTTTCACCGAATGCAAAATAAATTTAATCGACGACCCCACGCAGACAGATCAAATGCATAACACCATTCATATAATCAACAATAAGTATGTGAGTTTGAGCAAACTTAGTAAGCGATATCCGATATTTTCGAACAAAAGATTCGTTTACTACTATAACGACGCCATTAACTGCGGGACTAAGAGATTGGTAATGAGCCCAACTTGCTACAATACATTGAGTCATGACATTTTCAACTGTGCCTTTTGCGAAGCACTCAACATTTTCGTTCATTTCACGATAGACGTCGCTGTTGGGGTTGATCCAATGTCTGTTTATAAACCGTTGTCTTGCTGCCAGAGCCGGCGATTTTATGGCATCCCGCCATTTTATAAATTGTTCCCATTAAGCGACTGGGGAAACTCTGTCTACGTACTCTCTTCTTGTTCGGCAAAAGGGACAGCGGATAACGGTAGAGGAGACTTTTGCCAAAGTGAGTCGAGGCAATGTGAAGACTCAAGATACCCCCCCAGAAGCGTCTCGAGACATAGAGAAGACCACCGCAGAAGCGTCTCCAGACAGAGAGAAGACTTTCACCGCAGAAGCGTCTCCAGACAGAGAGAAGACTTTCACCGCAGAAGCGTCTCCAGACAGAGAGAAGACTTTCACTGCAGAAGCGTCTCCAGACAGAGAGAAGACATCCGCCGTAGAAGCGTCTCTAGACAGAGAGAAGAATTCCACAATAGAAGCGTCTCTAGACAGAGAGAAGATTTCCACAATAGAAGCGTCTCTAGACAGAGAGAAGACCCCCAATACCAAAGTGTGCCCAGACAACTCCCGGAAAGACGAAGCGTCTCTAGACAGAGCGAACTCCGGGAAAACGGTAATACTACCTTCAAATCTGACGCTCGACAGATTATACAATCAAAAAGAGCATACAAGCAAAGCCCCCCGTCTTCAAGCTCTACAACCATAGTCGTTATACCAAATGTTTTAACGACAAATGGAAGCCACAATTCCCCCCGTGAAAAAGATGAAAAAGAAGAAGCCAGCGATAACTGGAAACGGCGAAAAGAGGAAGGAAAATGTAACGCATCGAAAACGCCTGCATCGAAAACGCCTAAAGCGAACGAAGAACTCGATCTCGATTTTTCACATTTAGAAAACAGGAGTGGGGACGACGAAGATTCGTACTCTACAAATACTTCGTCCTCCTCCTCTTCCTCTTCTTCTTCATCGTCGTCCTCTTCTTCGTCATCATCAGAAGAAGAAAACGAAGGTAATCAAACAACTGCTAAAAGGGCTAAAAAGCACAAACGTACAAAATCTCCCCCTAAACAGCATTCTTCTGATCTCAAACAGAAGTCGAAACAACAATTGTCTGATATGAAAAGGAAAAACTCGAATAAAAATTTAATGACGAGTAAAATGTAATCTGCTGTCAATCCGGCCAAGTTATCGTTTTGTTATATAAAAATACGAAAACAAAAACGCATTGTATATAATTATATGCTCGCATTTTGTTGATATTAACTCTTTTGTAAGTAAAACGTTTGTATTATATTTATATTCGTGTATATAATGTCGTTTGTATATATATATATAGGTACTTATTTTTGTACAAAATAAATGTCGTATTCCTAACGTGCACGCTGCGTTGAAATAATTTATTGTCTTTACCTTCTTTTTATCCGTGTGTAAACGAAGAAATATAGGAATTTAGTTACTTAGACTGGAATGAAAATAATTCTTCCACGCTCAAATAAGTAGTTGATAATATCAAACTCAAAGTTGTAAATGTGAGTATTGCGGTTGCTGAAAATGTGTCACCGATTGCAATGTTTGAGAATGAGGAGGAAGGGTATGAAGTTAACGAGCGAAATGCGTAAACTATTAAATAGACGATAATAGAGCAAAGAGAAGACCAACAAATGAGGAAATAACCGTTGAGTCGTGACATTTTGTCACGGTAAGTTTTATTATATAGCTGAGCATCCGCGTCTGAATAATTGTAAGTGATTACGTCAAATTTATCGAATATTGTTTTAACGTCCTCGTTTGTTTCTAAAGCTTTGACGCCTCCTTCGATGATTCCATGTTCCAACCAATTGAGTCGAGACCCTTCACTGGTGATGCTTCGATGTTGCATATACAAAAACGTACAATAAGCGTACACTTCGATTATTTTCAGATCTCGCGCTTCGCTCGATGAGGGTGATGACGGTGCCATATAGAAGGACCATAAATCAGACGGCGTAATTTCTGTAGCGTAGTTTCCTCCTCCAGCTTCTTGCATATTCGCTAATACGGATTTACTCAACAGCTCCATATGATAATCCGCGTAAGCAGTCGTATTGAATTTGAGCGGATCGTAAAACAACCCAAAGAATAAGTCTAGAAGAGCTCCGACAGCCATAATCCACCCGATTACCGAAATAGAGCCAATGGCGAGTCGTCCAAACTGAGCAGCTCCTCTTCCCACGGACACTATGGTTTGGTGAAGAGCAGTGAAGTTGATTAGTGTTGACGTACAAAACGTTAATAATTTAGTAGGGACGATTTTAGGGAGCAACGTTTCCATTATGACCGGACTCCGAACCATGTTACTAACGACTGGAGTTATTACTTTAATTCTGCTTTTAATGGCGAGTAAAATGTAATCTGCTGACAATCCGGCAAAAAGATTTTTCCAAGCTTCGTGAGAAGTAATCATAGCGTACACTTTATCGAAAGTGGATTCCATTAGCTTCTCTAGGTATTCCGGAGTAAACGAACGGATATCCTCTCCGTCTTCCAGTAAAACTGGTGGAATTTTATTGTTCTTCGAAACAGCCGCACTTCCGTCTTTCATATAGTCGATGTCTCGCTTTCTCCGGTTTTGCGTCGTTGTAGTAGTTGTCGAGTTTTCTAGAGAAAACCCATTGTCCTCCTCTTCTAGAGGTGACGATTCGTTTTTTATTATCCTTCCTCCGTATTTATCCGATATTGTGTCATCGGGAACATCGTCAGTCCAAATATCCCATTTGTGTTTGCCTACTAATCCGAGCTCTGAAAGGGTAATAGTTCTAGGTATAGGGATTTTGTGGGAATATAATTCCGATTGGGCTTTCCAACTAATTACCGATTCAAATTCTTGTTTCGTAGGAGGCCAGTATCTAATTTTTTCCCCGTCCGTTTTTTCTAAAAGACGAGTTATTAAATGTTCCAGTTTATCTTTCCCTAATTTATACAGTCGTATCAGGGACGTTCCTATAAATATACTCAACAAGTATTCCCCTCCTTGCAGTTCGCATTTATATAAAGGTTCTTTGTTCAAGCGGTCTGCGCTAACGTTACCCTCGTCCTCCACCATGTCCATTTGGAATTGTTTACAATATTCGGAGTTTATTCTTCCCACTGTTACGACTGTTTTAGAAAATGGATCTAATTTTGCCACTTTCAAGTCAAACACGACATCGTCTGATAGTGGTGCGTAGGAAGACAAAGGGTCATTCGACAATCTCAATAAGGGATCGAGATACATTCCAGTCATTCCTATATCGTCTCGAAAACATTTTTCCTTTTCTGGATCCCACGAAAGATAATGAGGTAAGTTGGAGTCACTATCATCGCCACCATCTCCGTCTGCACGAGGAACTTCAATTTTCTGGTCCAAGGACGACAGATCGTCACCACTTCGAAGAGAAGAATTAGCTTTCAAGCCGAAACAAGCTGGTTGACAAACATCGAAATATTTGGATATTGGCCTAGGCGAAGGATCCCCCGTTGAATCGTAAATACTGCGACCCATACGAATTGATACAGGGTTGTCAAATTTAGAGCATTTACTCAATCCCAATTTACGAGGATAACACGAAACATTTTTACATCCCCGCTCGTTGAATTTCCAATCTACTACGAGACAGAAATCGTCAAAGGAAGATTCGTAAATATAATCCCTTTGCGGCGAAGCTCTCCGTATTTTCAGAACAGTATGAACCGCTACGTGTCTATTAGTAAGTAACATATCGTTCCTATCTTCTAATGTCATTATTTGAGAAGCGTATCTCGATAAAGCTCCGTAATCTTTAACAGGAAGTGCATCGTACATTATGAAGATAAAAGGTGCACAATGTGTCGTAGCGCTACCTCCTCTTTATTTCTTATCGTTTCGCTTTCACCTTTACTCCTATCCTCTACTTCTGAGACAGTTACTACCCTTCTCCTTCTCATTCTCTCTCTCTCTCTCCCCTCTCTATCACAGCTATCAAATTGCAGCCAACCCCTTCTTCTTTTTACATACGGGAGTAAGAAAGGGGCGATGTGAGGAGAGAGATACGTAATTACATGGGTGACCGTGAACAAAATTCAGTTTGTCTCGTGTCATTAATGACGACATGACCTATGGATTGTACAAGACTTTCTCAACAATAATGACTATTCCCGATCGATCATCGCTACTTCGCCATCGTTATTGTTTTACGTCACTTATTGAATAAAAACTGGATCATGATGATGGGAACGACGACGAAGAAAGCTGGAAGAGGAGGATTGAGTCGATTCAACGCTACTGTAGATAACGAAGACGATGAGACCGCAAATAGAATCATCAGTGATGGGAATGAAGCATATTTAAAGTGCATATTCAATTCTGATCACATAGTGTTGAGCAAATTTACTCCTGGAAGAATTAGTTTAGGCGCATTCGTTAAAAACCATATTAAAAATAAAAACCGAGAAGAAGATGCCGACGAAGACGACGAAACCGCCAAACGGATAGTCGAATTTAATGGAGAGTGTGGAGGCAGCATTACAATTACGTTACCGATTGATAAGTTCATCCCTAGATGCTACGACGACTCTGTGGTGGGTCACGATTTCAGTGTTCTTCTCAACACGGAATGGTTGCACAAATTAGTTTTCGATGTAGACTGTAGGCGATGTAAAAAGGGAGAAGGAGAGAAAAAAACGCATTTGTCTCCTCCTTTGTTACAAGAACAAATCGGGTGGTTACGGGAACGAGTAAAGGCGCATTTCCGTCCAAAATCCGGCCAATTAAACAACCATTATTATACCCGAGGACACTCTTGTGGCTATCACGTCATCTTCCCGTACATCATAGTGGATAACATTTCTCATAGGTTGTTTATAGAGATCATTCGTAACGAATTCTCCGAAACAACCGAAGACGAATTTGTTCTAGACACACCTTCAAGTTTTGTAGCTGAGTACGGAAGAGGTCATCGCCTCGAAACGGATGGCGCAAACCAGGGGGACATTCCACCATATAGCTCGCGAACTGCGTTTGTGATACGACCGTTTATGTCCAATATGGTAGAGGAACTTTCCAAGTTCGGCTTTTACAGTTATTCTATTCACAAACTATCAAATCCTGATTGTATTCCTCAGGGGTATATACGAGTGGAAGATACAATGGGGTCTGCTGCTGCTGTTTCGGCGATGAAACCAGGAAATAACGACCATTTGACCAAATACCAACATTTGTTTTCTAATGGAGAAATTTACGCGTATAACCGAACAAACATGCTCTATCGATGTTCGCCCGACACTATATCAGCGTATCGTCAGAATATATTGTTAGCAGACTGTTATCGTCTTATGAAGGTTCCTTCTACATTTCATACAATGAACGCGATAATCGATCGTATTCTGAAGAATATAGCGAACAAACAAACAGACCCGAATGAAAAGAATAAGATTACTCCAACCGTCAGTACTTCCCGTGCAAGGGAGACTATGTCGGCTCCATCTACCACGTTGTCCCTCTCCCCAACGGATTTGACGCCTTCCTCGTTTCAAAATCACCGTAGACAACAGGCATCTCCAACCTCGTCCTTACAATCAAAACATTCAATGGCCGCAACTTTGGATATAAAACGAAAAATAGCTGAAGCTGAATCGAATTTAGAGGAAATTAATTCCAACGTAGCGAAAAAAATTAAATTAAAAAACGAAGACGATAACTTTAAACACCGTGAACACAACCTAAAACCAAAAGTTGAATATTCGACAAATTCGACGCCGTCTTCGTCTCAGGATCGTAGACAACAGGCATCTCCAACCTCGTCCTTACAATCAAAACACTCAATGGTCGCAACTTTGGATAGAAAACGAAAAATAGCCGACGCTGAATCAATTTTAGAGGAAATCAATTCCGATGTAGCGAAAAAAAACAAATTAAAAAACGAAGACGATAACTTTAAACACCGTGAACACAACCTAAAACCAAAAGTTGAATATTCGACAAATTCGACGCCGTCTTCGTCTCAGGATCGTCGACAACAGGCATCTCCAACCTCGTCCGTACAATCAAAACACTCAGTGGTCGCAACTTTGGATAGAAAACGAAAAATAGCCGACGCTGAATCGGTTTTAGAGGAAATCAATTCCGATGTAACGAAAAAAAATAAATTAAAAAACGAAGACGATAAATTTAAACACCCTAAACACAACCTAAAACCAAAAGTCGAATATTCGGCAAATTCGACGCCGTCCTCGTCTCAAGACAGTCAAGAACGACTGTTACCAACGCAACATTCTTTGGCAACAGCAGAGCAATTGTCTCGATTCGAGTTTAATGAATACGAAGGCAATTTATTATCCTATCATGATACCGATTCTTCTAGAAAAAGAAGCCCTGCGGTGCAAAGAGTCAAAGATCACGTACCATCTAAAAATTACGTAATGTATAGGCTAAAAGAAATTACGTACGCCTACAACCCCGACCATGTAATCGAAAAATCCGTATGGGATGCCTTCTTAGAGTACGTCTACAATTATCAGTTTATTTCAAACAAATTTATGGTGGCTCTGCTCAATTACACGAATATATTCGGCGGAAAATCAGCAGAAACGATGGATCCAGTTGTGGCGATGAACATTATCATCAAATACGCTCTTCAGCATATGATTTATACTGGACTTCTTCACGATCTCTACTATTTAGCAAAAGCGATGATCAAGGAGAAAGAAAATGCGGAAAAACCCACAGAAAACGAAGAACAAAAAGAGTTCAAACAGGCCACGGGTCTTACAGCTCCAACGATTGATCTTAATAGGGAGACTATGTTTTCGACGAGTGAGTCTGGGACGGTCGAAGCTACTGACTTGACACAAAAATACACGAGGCTGGAAAAAATTTTTTCTATAGACAACCTTTGCGTGTCTTTATATTATTATTTTCCCAAACTCGCAAAGCCCGAAGTTTATCTACATTACTACAATTTCGTAGAGGATACTTATATGGTTAGTCTGTTGAACGAATTCATGGCTTCCGAACATCCTCCCCCGTTACTCGTACTTTGGTCATTTTTAGGACAACTGGCCGCAACACGCTACGCGTCTAGAGATTCACTAAAAGATGTCTCTTGCGAAGTAACCTCGTTGTATTACTATTACATTACGTATCAAAAACCTCTCGTGCACATCGACAACGAATTATTGAGCGATGCCCAGCAGTCTGCTGCTTCGGATTCTTCTTCGGTAGTGTCAGCGGAAGAAGATAACACAAGAAAAAAGAAACCAGAGATCAATGGATGGGACTTATTCGTAGATGACGAGGAAAACGAGGAGGATAATAGGGGGAATAAAAAGAAGAAAAAAGGAAGCGGGAGAAATACCAACAGTGGCAATAAAAGCACGAAGAAAATACTCGATCCTACTTTCGTCAACTTTTTGTGTAGAGTATTCTGGAAACCATACAAATACGGAGAAAAGGATATCTTCATTTACGATGGCAGAATACACAAAACTATTCAGACATCTACGTTTCAATATGCTGGAACTGCGTTGAAATCGATATCTGACATAGCGCCCGTATTTAACATGTACTCGCCTTATCCTAAATTATATTACACCAATATTCCTTCTACCGTAGAATCGTCAGGAATGTTGACACACAATACGATACTCAAAATGAAAGAACATACATACGGGTGTTTACGAGGCCGTCTCGTTCGAGAATATCTAGAAGGTTTGCCAAAACACCGATACGATCCTATTTTGTACAACGGAATAGTGGATATATTGAACGCGCTCACGCCTCACTCTATAGAGCAAGAACTGTCATTTATGAACATTTTGCTTTGCAATCCCGTGTCTCCTGTCAGCTACGAAAGTGATTCGGAAGTGCTTACACATTTCCGAGAGCACGACCTATGGCTATCGCTCTCTTGTACAGATTATAAAAAAATGACTGCAACGTACGTGTCTCCTAATCTAGATCAGGAGTCTTCTAGACGCTATGCGACTAATAAATTAACGGCTTTCTTCAAATGGTTCACTACGGAAACACTATCGAGCAGATCTCCTCATTATCGGGCAATCGGTAAACTGTTTATATGGGTACTCGACTCGTTGTCAGAATTGATTAAATCGGGGTATCTGAAAACACGAACTTTGGATATCGCGACTATTCTGAATATATACTTTAGATTCAAGAAATCGGGTCAAATCGGAATGATGAAATTCGTACGAGAAGCTGCAGAGATGTCGACTGGAAATAGGAATAAATACAAGAAGAAGAACAAGCCCGAAGATGGCTTGGCACCACCACCGCCAGAGCGACAGAAAATTCATATTTTTCAACCTAGCAACGATCCAGATGAAAGGAATTTAAATGACGATGAAGACGAAGACTACGTAAATTACGAGGATTGGGTGAAATCCAATATAAATCACGGAGAAGAAGGCGATAGTAATGGCGATTGTGTGAACAACAGAACCGACGACGAAAGATTTGTGATGGCACAGGCAGAAACATTCGTGCATAACGTGGAAAACAACACCTGTGGTTTCGATAGCTACGTAATTTCCCTTTCAAATAAACACCAAACTATTCGGTTGATATCAGCCACGAAAACCGCTGAAGACGAAGGATTCCACGAAGACTCTAACACTAAAGATCAATGGTCAACTTCATCTGTCAAAATGGATGTATGTAATTTGGTTAATTTCGAAGAAGACGATTGGAACGATTTTAAAGATGTCGACAATTCACTGTGTAACTACGACGTTCATAAATCCACCGTCAAGCAAGCGCAAACATCTACAGGAGGAAGGAGCTTTCTGAAAAAACTCAGATCCTGTTCTCACAACAAACTGGTGGACACGTTGTACAACCCATATTCGCATCTTCTTGGTCCTCGCTGTCATGATGATGCCGAAGTGGCGAAAAAATATGAAAATCAGTTTCAAACTCGTATTTTGAAAACTTTACACGAAATCTTCGAAGAACCTTCTCTAAGATCAGTGACGATTTCTGCGTTTATTCTAACAACTCACTTAATCAAACGTTTATACGATAAAGGCCCTGAACAGGAAAGCGACGACGAATCTATAATGCTTCCTACGTCTTTGTTGAAATATCTCAAAGAAAATCGTTTTCACCTGATTAAAGGACTGTGGAATATCGCTCAATTATCGTTTGACAGATCGTTTTATACCGGGTTGAAAAACGAAAACAGATATAAAGAACTCAGAACATTTATAGAAGGGAACAGACAAAAATACAAGTTTGCCATGGACTTGCTCGGATTAAAGAACAATGTGGCCACCTATTTGTTGGATGCAGTCACATTTATGTACTATTTGTGTTATTGCAATCCAAGAGAAGTAATGTTTTTCATACGATTCCACGCGTGTCTGGAATATCCCGGACAAAATAGGACCATTTTCGCTTTCATCGGTGAAAGTGGATCAGGGAAATCGAAAATGTTCGAAATTACAAAAAGGAGTTTTGGGAGGGCTGACACAATGTCTAATTTCAGAAACACGGAAAAAGAAAATTCCCCCGAAAAAAGTAAATTAACGGAAAATTTCATCATCGGGATGGACGACGTCAGAGTGATATCTCAAGACACACTGAAGAAATTGTCGTCCGAGCAAATGGATACATTTAGAATGAACCAAGGTAACGCATTTACGTCTTTCTATACACTGCCTAAAATTATACTTACGAGTAACGGTTTTGTCATTTTGGATCCCGAGATATCCGCGACAAACCGTATCATTCCTTGGGAAATCAATAAATCGTACGCCTCGTGCGTCACTCAGGCGGAGGGTGAATTGAGGTATTTATCGAACGACGAATCTAACGTGATAATTCAATATGGCAGAATAAAACCGCAAGAACAACACGAAACGTCATCATCATCGTCATCATCATCATCGATACCACAAAAAGAAGATCCACCGACGAAAGACAAAAATGAGGACGTGATGATCATGCCCGCGGTGCCATACGGGTATTTCAACTCTGTATATGGGAACCAAATTGATTCTCCGATCCCACAATCGAATATTGAAGTCGGGTGTCAAATAATGTCTTCATTTTTCGGGATATTTTATTACTCGGACGGACTGAAAAATCCGACAGGCATATCCGAGCGGACAATGCCGGAAAAGATGAGGCGTTTCAAAATCAGGTGGATCAAGTCATTTAACCCGTTAGATCACTATCTGAAACTCGTCGAGTGCGAAAAAATCACATCTGAAGGATCGCAAACAAAGGGAGTGGAGAAAGATGTGATCGTCGAAAGCATTAAAGGGTATTGCAAAACCCGAAAGTTAAACCCAGATAATCTCATTTCGACGTTCCAAGCCAGATATAAAGATGTACTCGTAAAAATAAACGACGAGGAATTATATTTCGTCAAGTTCAACACCAAAGAGCTTGAAAAATTACACAAAGCGGCATAAATATCCGTTGTCGTTCTTGAAAGGGACGTATATTGCATTACCGATCAACTATTGTATATAGATGTATATTTGTAGTATAGATTAACGCTCGAAATATATCTATATATATATAGAAACTAAGAAAAGAATAAACGATTTGTACATGAAAAAAAGTGGTTTATTGGCGTCTTATTTTTATTTTCCTCGTTGTGTAACATGGCAGGTACATCATCGTGCCTACGTGTTCTTTACGAAATTACTAGCTAATCTATAAGAAAAATAGACATGTTGCTAACTAATATAACTTGTTATCGTCGTAGTTTTGATTTAAACGGAATCGTTACGGACGATAGAGAGAATAATGAAGAAGAGGAAATCGGGAGAGAGCTTTCAGGAATCGACGACTTGGTGATTGAGGAAGATATTATTAGGACTATAATTATCGATTACCGAGCGTGTAAGTCTAAACGAGGAAATAGGAAAAAGCACATTTTGTACGGAAACAAACGTAAACGCGGCAAATATAAACCAAATGATTAACAACTAGAGAAACTAGTTACATTTACACATCCCTATACATTGTTGTAGAGGGAAGGGAAGAAGATCGTTAATATTGTTACATTTACGACTAAAGTCGTACACTCTTTCCTTAAACTGTTTCTGATTTCTTTACACTCGTTCCAAACATGATCATTTCATCTCACAGGGATTTTCGGGATCTAAGACCCGATATATATTTTTGGAACATTTTTTCACGAGCTTCGATAGATCTTTGAAAGGAAAGATTTTCGAGTAGAGAATCTACGTTTCCTTTCGGTGTGCTCATTTTTGTTGTTCTCCGCTCAGATCGGATTTATAGTACGGGGGAGGGGGTTTGTACTTTTGTCTCGAGCTCCGAGACTATTTCTTCATTATTAAGCCGTTACTAGATGGTATTTAAAAGAACGGTGGCGTATCGTATCATTTACTGGTAATTCTTCCTACGGTCCCCCAACTCCCTTACTGCTACGTTCGTCCAATATAAAATAGTGGGATCCCCGGATGTTCCGATCACTCATGTTGTAGTGGTGATTCCGGCAGCTGTTGGTGAACTATATATACCGGTTTAGGAGCATGTCTGTCGAGATAGTATAAAAGAAAAGACCCTATTTCGCAGACGGCTACTATAAAGTATAGAACAAAAACCCAATCGTAACGCATAATTTTGTCTTATATTATCCACCGGCTCGCTGACTCTGACGTTACACGATGTTAAACGCCGCAGACGCGAAATATTATACGGATATACATCTATTTGCTCGCACTGACGAACACGATGAAAATTATATCAGTAAACGGGTAATGAAAGTATTGAACAACGACGAAAAAACTGAAAATGAAAGCAGTAAACACGTAACGAGCGTATTATTCGATACTGCGGACAATCATAAAACATCTGCCGCCGCCACTGTCAATCCGTGGGTATTATTACGAGAAATGGACACGAACGACAACAGCAAAATGAAACGATACGGAGCTTATTACAGTCAGGAACGCGATCATTTAAGATTGCCCGTTTCAGTTAAAAAAAAAAGTGGAGGAGGAAATGATATTTTCGACGATATCACTATTCTCGAAAAAGACGAACAGTCTTGTAGGTTCGTAATGTACTACACTGCTGTGCCCGATAAAAAACAGAAATTTCCCGAATGGTGGCAAACCGAAGAATTCCAAAGACTAACCAAACCCCATTCCAGTACCCTACACATTGTCAGGATTATCCAGTCGTCGCCGCGCTCACCTCCTACGTTTGTTAACACTATTTACGGTACATTTCTAATGTTACACGGGGACATTCATTTACCGGACAACGACGATGGAATCATTAGTCGGATCAATAATGTGATTCCTTTGACTCACGTCGCATATTCCAATTATATGGATTTCAAATGGAGAAAGATCTCGAAAAAGATTAACGAGCAAGATGCGACTATCAACATGGAGCAAATACGTAGAATATGCGCGTCGCATCAAATAAATTCGGCCAAAGTGAACGACCCTACAAATCTCGTTAGATTGGATCTCAGTGGAAGAATGACCCCTTCGCCAACAACAACAATGGCAAAGACGAAGATCGATGAGGCTAAAAACAAGTTGTTCGACATATACAAAGATTTCCCGACTGAACCCGAAGAACTCGCCGCATCTTCGTCGTCATTGCGGACAGAAGGGATCAAACGTACGATGATGTTTGAATATCCGACAGTGTTGAACTATTGCGACTCGTTTTCTACTTTTGAAAGTTTGTTTATTCACGTGCTTCAACGAATCAGCGATGACAGAGATTAAATATATGTAAACCTTAATGTAGTGGTATGGAAGGGCGAAATAATAACGTTCGTTGGCATTTATATTTGTGTAATCGACCCCTTTATTCATTTCTTCTTTCATTTGTGATCGACCAACTCCTCTTTTGTGGCAACGGGGCAAAGGGTGACCAGTGTGTAAACGAAGGGCTAAAGACGAGGGACGGCAATGTTTTTGTTTGACAGTAGAAAAAGTAGAAGCAAAAAGAAGATTGCCAAGCACGTGGCCAGTTTCTGGTTCCCCGAAAAATGCAACACCAGTAATCATCACATGGAAAACACGCGACCCATTGAGCATTGGAGTGGCAAAGATTTACGGAATATGAAAGTATTGGTAAAGAAAAACGACAATTTTTGGCTGTCACGCGGTGGCAACGCTTTACGTCAAACACTGAAAGCGGCTCATCAAGACCTCTACAACACTCTACTACAAAGGCTCAACAATATGGATGACGAGGACAGTATCGAATTGTCGTGCGATTATAAGGCTAAAGACGAAATATTGCGTCGGATATGCAGAAAACGCGGATTAACGGCTGTAGGTGCTATTCCAACCAAAAGTTATACGAGAGTGTCAATCTCCGAAGTGCTCAGTGTATGCGGATTTCGGGCCGGAGTGTTTTATCCTAACTGAAAGCATAAACTATAACTCTCAAAGTAGAAGGATTTGAAATGCACGAGGTGTTGGAATGCTAATGTAGATTCTTAAAAAAAGAATCAAGTTCAAACACATCCTTCTCCCCATTTTTTAGTGCCCCTTCTCTGTTGCTAGTTCCCCCCGCCTTATGCCGATCGCTTGTTATATATAAATGACGATTCTCATCTACTCCAGTATATATCCAAGTTGAGTCAGAAATGTTGTCATCTACGCTTTCACCCGCGACACAGAGTAATGTATCTTCGGTGTCATCTAATCAGCCGTCATCGTTGTTTCCAGTTGACATAAACCACGTCATTCAAACAGAGATCAAAGAGGATGAACCAAAGATAGAAGCTATAAAGGAGGAATTGTTGGATATAGCCAGCAGTGGCCCTACACAATCGGAGGATATCATTACTGCAATTTCTTCTACTCAGTCGCACCCCGTTGACACCACTTCGCTTAAATCCGATTCGCTAAAATTGTTACGAACATTATCCGAGGATGCGGGAAGACGACGAATAAGATCTAGTTCTCCGGATGTTTCGGAATTTTTAATAACGAAGAAAAAACAACGTTTATCGCCAGTCTCGTTTTCTTGTGCCACAGAAGATGCTGTTTCCTTTCCTTCTCCTCTTTCATTCTGTACCACCACGATCGATATGGATCAACTATCCGACCTAATGGGAAGGGGTCGTCAGAGTCCTTCAGTGCCACCTCAGTTAAATAATATATCACGCGTAATAGCTGAATGTGTCGACAAGACTGTATCTCCGATAGATGACGTGGAATCCAAGTACGCTATTTTTGACGAGAGCCAAAAATATATTACAAACCACCTATCACGCATGAAAGGACCTTTGGACCAATACCATTTATATAAATGCGAGAGTAAATATACAGAGTCGATCCAACGAGCTGTAATTGTGTACACTTCCAAGCTCCCTAAACTCATATTAAATAGGGAAGTGCCTCAAAGCAAATGGACGGTATTTGGTATAACGTGCAAACTTCCTCAGCTATGGTCCAACGGCCAGTATTATTTCGAAGTACGCTGTAAAGATGACAGAGAAGTTGAAGAAGAAGACAATATTATAGCTGAAAAGAAAGAAGGTCGAACTCGGAAAAACACAAAATCGAAAAATATCAGCGCAATGTGGGAACGAAGACTACCGACCGTGTGTCCTGTGATAAAATTACCAATGACTAACGGGTTAGATATAGCGAAAAATATCAACTCCCTATATTCGGAAGAGCTGTGGAAAAGACTTAACAGAATGCTCGGAAGACTGGAGTATTACAATTTACCTCGAGATGCCTCGGAGAATTACAATGTACCTCAATGGCGTTCGTCAGACATCAATGGCGAAGCCATCACTTACAACCCTTTCGTATTTTCTTTGCGCGGATTTGAAAATATGGTCGCCCTAAGGATTAAAATCGATGCAATGAGAATGTCACTGACAACGCCCGCAGAAGACTACATTGCAGCGAGAGACGCATTTTTGAATTTTGTTTTAAATAGATTACATTTTGTTCAATTTGCGATAAACTTCCAATTAATACAATCTCTGCACATACAAACGTGTTTCAACAAAGGACATATAGTGGTTTTACCACTTGGACAACTTCCTAGAACCCTATTATGTGGGATAGAATCCCAGTTGTTATATTTCAAGAAAGTGGCGTGGAAGAGCGAAGGCGAATCAAAAAATAAAGTGTATAAGTTATTAAATGAAGGAGTGACCCGGGTTTGGGACACGGACACTGTGTTGTCAGATCCGAGTCATGCGTCAAGTTACGCAGTAGCGTATATAACACCCAAATTGGAAGGAGTCGAAATGTATGGAGTATTGGAATGTATAATTATTGTACCCTCCTCGCTGAGCGAGTGAATATCGGAACACCTTCAGCCGGAACGCCGTTATTTCGTATTTGATCGATGGAATCATTCTGCGCCATAATAAGACGAGCAATAACATTAGAAGAAGAAGGAATGAAAAGAAACAAAAAGGAGACGTTTGAATTGTTAACCGATTTACTATTTCGAATAAACTATATTTAATTATTATCGATTCGTTTATATCGTACTTTCCTCTCTCGTATGGTTCTTTTATTTCCTCAACTGCCAAATTAGCGTAATGGAATGAAGGATATTACCGTTTATCAATGTCTGTTAATGTATTCATTTTTATCTCTCGTGACGATATGGGCTATTTTATTTTACACTGACGACGCATCGACCATATTTGGTAAATTGGCAAAACGGAACAATATTGTGAAACGAACAGATATTCCTTCTATACTGGTATATTAATTTTAATTTTTGGGGGTATTACGAAACAAAAACCGAAAAATTAACTCGCGATGCCAGCTTTATTGAACTTTTTCAAAGCTGCAGAGGAAATAAAATTCAAGTCAAAAGTAGTCAACACGGTCGAAGATTTAGCGGAATTTAAAACAGGAGCCTCGAAACTAGTTGAAAGTATGGCTAAAGATTTAAAAGAAATGATCCTATTCACCGCACCTCCGTCTTCCAGAGGAACTAGTAGTGTAATAGAAGAAGTTGGCGCTTCGTTCGAAAAAAGTATGAATCAAATGCTCCAAACTGTGATTGTCAAACGATCAACTAACGAAGTGCTTATCCCATTGGACAAAGGACAACATATACCTCTAGCAAGCGGGATAGACGATATATTAGCGGGAGACTTGAAAATACTCGAATGGAATTTCAAAAGAATTACTAAACGACCAATGAGCAAAGAAGCACTAAACATAATGAAAACTCATTTTAAAACTCGTTATGCTACGCATAACGTACGAATGTTAGATAGTGCGGTCAAAGACGTTCGTAACATCTTGGACAAAATCAACGGGAAATTAGATGAGATCCCGGTAACGCCACATGACGTCGAACACGCTTACGCAAACAATATTCATAACACTAAGGACATTATGGCGGCTCTCGTGGAACATTTAACGAAAATTAAAAAAACTGGTACTTTCGAACATATAATTAAAGGTATAGGTAACAGCTGGAAATTGATTGTCTTCGGAGGAGTTATTGCCACAGCTACTTTTGTAAGTATGTCTCAAGGAGCAGAGAACGCGACGGGTTGTTTTCAATTGTTCAACGATTCGCGGGGTCAGTTAAGAGCTTGTCGAATATCGAATGCCACTTGTTCTGTATCTCACTCGATAGGGACGGACAATCAAGAGGAACAATGCTCTATTTATCCTAGAATTATAACTAGCGACACTTGTAACGGGTGGCCGTCGTTGCAGGATGTACCGGAAGGGAACACAGGGAGAATTTGTAGAAGATGCGATCCGCTAGCGCCTCCTGATTCTTTACAGTACCTAGATCCTAAACATGCGATGGAAGCTGCTATTTACCAATGCCGACCGCGTCCTAATTTGGGAGCGTTTTTTGCAAACTCTCTAACCAGATTCCCCAAACAGATTTTAGAGCAGATTTTTGAAGACATCTTAGACACGGGTTCTTTCATTAGAGACATCTTCAAATGGGGGGCTGTAATGGGTTTAGCAGGGGCAGCTTCCCTCTCTGCATATTATATATACACAAATTACAAAAGCGCCGTTAAATATTCGCGCGAGATTGACAATAAAGAAGAAAAAGAAAACGAGGATGACGACAAACGGTTTGATGACTCAACTACTGAGACTCGATAGCTCTCTATACGATACTCAAATCCGTATATATTGGGGGATAGCGAGTTTTACACCACTCAAACGTTTTGCAGCAATGTCTGAAACTTTTAACATGTTTGTTAACTTCCCGACACAAATTTCAGTTGGATTCCAACGAGAGTTTTGCATCACTCGGAATCCGAGTTTTGCGTCACGACAAAGCTACTCCTCCTCCTCTTTCTCATTCGACCACTTCTTTCTTTCCTCCCTCCTCGTTGTCCGAGCACTCAGATATTTAAACTGACATTCGGTTAAGGATACCACAGTAGGAATATTACGAAGCAATGGACAGCAGAAAATTGATCAAGGGAGATGCACAACAGTCTTTGTTTTCGTTTAACCACGAAGTACAACCACTATTGAGGACAAAGATTGAGGAAGATGTTCCCAAAAGGATTTGGTTGTCTGCTTCTGCTTTAGATGACGTATTGCAACAGCAACTGTCACTCGGGGAATGGATTCAATCGACGGCAGACTTTCTCGTTCGACACACAGCGGGATACGGTCCGGGTGTACCGACCAACATAGGAGAGTTTCAACGCAACAATATATTCAATCCGAGTAGCATTACATCTCCATTAGCAGAACTCATTTCGACGGTGAGAAGTATTCCTATGCACGATGTTCGTACGCCGTTAGACAATGACAAACAACGGCTCGGGTATTTTCCCATATGCTCGTCTCAAGTGCAGCCCAATACTTCGCGACACGTCGAATTGAAGATTAAAACGTTATTCCAACCTTCGATGTATATTTTGATTCCTTGCAAAGTAAAATTAAATACTAACAAGAAATCGGGAAATACGTTCTTATCGGTATATATGGCGAATTGTACGTTTTTAAGAGAAATGCTGGACACGATCAGCAATGATAGCTTTAGAAAGATGCGGCAATTCAACCGAAATATACGAGTCTACCGTAATGTCAATTCGACTATGTATCTGTCGAATAAAGTGACATATTATACCTGGCGAATAGTTCGTCAATATTGTTTGGGCCAACCTCGTCACGTCAGCGATAAGCATTTACCTTCTGTATCGGAATACTTGAAATCTACTCCGTCGGATCAAATAAACCGCAACGGATTCATTATTATAATCGACGAAATGAAATTCGAAGAGCTGAAACCAGATCAATTACTCATTGGTTTGCAAACGCACCCGAGAATCGATTTCGAGAAAACATATTCCTCGAATTACGCGACGTGCACTTGGAAAATCGATACATATTTTGTTATACCCATCGACCTTAGCATCGAATGGAATCAGGCTACATTTTCGACTGAAGTTCCTCTAAAAAAGCGAAAGCTATTCGTTTAACGACACCCTGTTGCTGCAACGTAATAAATTACCTCTGTTTCCTTATTTTTTCAATCGTGTTTTAGGATGTAAACATACCTATCAGTAAAAGACTTGAAACATATTATTATTATATATACGGAGTAATAATATACACCTGTGTACTTTCATCATACCTCTCTTGTAACGGTCAATGACCTCTACAAATTCTATCTATCCATATCATCATACCTGGGGGTAAATAGCGTGAGGTTGGTTTTAAATAAAGAATCAACTGATAAAGTGTTTCTTTATTTACTCGTTTATCCTAATACATGTCAAGTTTTCTGAGTAAAAGTAATACTTAATTCAAACATAAGTACTATAGCCTTCTCGTCTAAACAATAAATGCGAGATTTGTCTTCGTATTAATACGAACAACATATATGAAAAGTTTAAACGGTTCTTGGGGGCAAAGGTGGAGGAGATGGAGATATTCTGGTTGTAGAAAATGGAGAGTCGTTGAACGTTACCCGTCGCTGCTGACGATGAGATTTTGAAAGTTCTTCTTCCTCTTTTACGGGAGATATATCCGCCCCGTTGACAGTTACTGTCGTTGTTGCACAAGGGTTATCGATAAAAGATGCCTCTCCTACGTGTTTACCTTCTCGCAAAGAGGACAAAGGCGGAGATACCAAAGTATACTGTCCCGATCCTCTTCCTTGACCTCCCTTACCGTTATTAGTTTTTTTGTTGCTATTTTCGGGAGAATTAATATAAATAAAACGGGAAGGGAACGGTGAATGCTCTTTGGCAGTATGTTTCGCTGCAGATGAATATGGTGCAAATGCTGATGGTAGTGATTGTGCTGGAATATCATGATACTGAGAAGTGTTGCTGTTGAGTTCGCCGATTCCCCGCGTAACACTCAATAACGCTTCGATGTTGCTCAATTTATCGAGTATCATTTTGCTCATTGAATAATCGATCATACCCGTCGTCGAAGGAATAAGGTAATGAGACATTGGGACAGAATGTGACTGTTGTTGCTGTTGAGAAGGTTGAATACGAATATGAGAAGGAGGATGATCGTTGTTAGAATTACCGTAGTAATAGTAATGCGGTTGTGACAGAGGTTGAAGAAATTCCGGAGTAGTAGTTTCGACGGAGGACGGGCAATAATAATTCGTAGTCCCGCTGCTATCTATGAAAGAAGAAGTGAGGATCGGTTCTTTTTGTAATCCGCATCCACCTCGAAGAAACGCGGACGAATTATAAGGGTGTCCTTCAAACGCCCATTGTTTAGGATAATAAACGCCATTTCCTCCTTCACCGACAACTCTTGCGGAGTTGATAGGACGGAATGGAGAAGAAGACGAAGCCGCTACTGAAGAGCAGTTGACAACAGAAGGCTTCATGGTTCAACCAGCCGGGAGGTACAACAATCAACAGACTGACGAGATTGACGAGTGACCGATCGTGTTTTAAAGGTTGGAACAAGCTCCATATACACACCCCCTCTTTATTTTACGATCGAGTTAGTTCGAATCACTTCTATTCTGGTGTGTGTGCATTCAAGACAAAAACGACACAGGTTACATGTCTGCGTTACATCGGATGTTTTTATTCGTCTAAATATCTCGGAGGCTCCAGAACGAGAAAGGTTAAAGACAATTACTAACGGTTCTATTCCTAGATTCATTTCCGCTATCGTAGTTTGTTACATCGCAATACCGTTCTTAGAAAGATTCAGACGTTCTTGGAAAGATTCAGACGGTAGGTAATGGTCGTATAAATTATGAGCTTAGTTCGGGAGAAGAGGAAATGAGTCATCATCGCACACACACACACACATGCGTGCGTGCGTGCTGGACATCGGTCGATTATTAAAAAGGAGACTGGGAAAGATAAGAAGCCCTTACGTATGCGATACGTGACATGTGGTTCGATATATAAAGGGGGTAACCAAATTTGAAGCCACAGTCTGTGCGAAACCATTGACACGCTGCCTCTCAAAATGAACACCACCAGCGAGAAAGATATCACGCCGGTAACTACAGAGTTGACCCAAGCAGCTGTATTGCCGAACACACCCGATACAAATCCTCCCCCGAAAGTTAATTTCTACGTTGGAACCAGTTTTCCGCCAGCTGACGAAGATTCGACGGATCGTGTTCCCGACTTACTGACATCATTGGAGGAATTGAGACAGTTGATGGACCAAGAAGGAATTGACTGAAGAACAAGCATCACCCCAAGAAAGAGGACCGCATCATCACCTAATGGCGGAAGATATTACAATTTCTGTATAAAATGTACGTAGTGAATTTCTACGATGGAGCGGGATTTCCGTCGGCTGACGAAGATCCGACGGATTGTGTTCCCGATTTACTGACATCACGGAGGAAGGACACAAGCATCATCCCCAAGGAAGAGGACCGCATCACCGCCTAATGTCGGAAGATATAATTTCTGTACAAAATGTAACCAACTCGTTTCAACATTGTATATATAAATAAACGATATATTTACAAATGTATTTCAATTCATTTTCGCTCTTTCCTAAACTCGAAACAATTATTATATGTATATATATACTAGCGAGGTTTTATTTGGTATTGTAGCAAGTTCCTGCTGCGGCCGCTAAAAGCAGTTTAATTATTAAGAAACGACGATTCTGGTTGAGGATTATTGGGACGGCCACTACCGTCGTAATACATTTTGTTTTTCAAAGCCAAACAAACAGTAGGTATGACAACATTTTTAAATGAAATCTTGGAGAAGGGTGGAAGCGGATTGTCCAACGTCGTTGGAAATAAACGGATACGAGAATGGATGAATTATAATTATATTAACAAAGAATTTGAGGAAACAAAAGAAAGGGTACATTTGTATTCGACATTTTCTAAGATTTCAAACCTCCTTCGTTGATCATCGTAGTGTTTTGGCTGCCAGTTTGAATGTGTTGCCGAAATAGTAATAGATCGATACTTTTAGCGATGTCCGACCAAGAACGTTTGAATGGCGAATTATACCATATTTCTAAACAACGACATTGCCATCGACGAGTAATACCATTTGTGTGGAGCGAGTGCATGCGTTATTCATTTTTTTTAACAGACTTTGCAGAGTTCGGAAAATAAGTTGCGAGCCGACGAATGTAGTTGTCTATCTTTAATGTAAAATGTTCCAGTCTGAAAATCTCGGAGCTCGAGAATAAAAGTTGCAGTCAGACTTGGGTCTTCGATCCTTGAACAAAAATTGTTTTGGCCCCAAGAGCCGAACCAGATCTCGGTGCTGGAGGGAAAAACTGAGAATGAAAACTCTAGGGTCTTCGATCCTGGAACGAACAGAAAATCGGGAGTTGCTAAAATATCCACCGTCTTAAGACGTACACTAGGCGTACATTTAGAGAATAAATATTTCCCGTCCGGAAAAATATTTTGGAGCTCGTGGGAAAAAAGTTTTCGATTTATGTTTCTGACGAAAAAGTCTGTCAAAGATTGCACAACGCAAATGGTTTTTTGTTCAAAAAAGATTTCCTCTTTTCGGCTCCCTAATATTTATTTGGGGAACGTACGAGAATTTAGTTTAGTTCGTAAGTACATCACGTTTCGACGGGGCAAAACTGACGACCGCGATGAAAGTTTTTATTTTTTCGTGTTGTTCTTCCGTTACATCATCGCCTTGTAACCACTGAAGTTGATAATCCTTTATTCGCATCAAACTCGATAATATAATCTGCACACAATATAACACACATACCACTGCCTTCGTTTCCCTGCTCATTAGTGTAATTTGAAATTAATTGTGTGGTCATTCCTTCACAATTCTCTAGCTCCGGGATTTATATCGGCCAGGACAGCTCGTCTAAACATTCGTCGATGGTGTGGCAACGACACGAAACATTTGTCATGAGCGGAAAAATCACATCATCTACGTTTGTGCGTCGAATCGTTTGTGATAATAATACTGCGACTCAACTATTGGCTATCGGTAAAACGTTGTTTTCGTGTTTCGAAGTGCCGTCGTTGTTGCCGCCGGCGTAATTGAAAATGCTTAATTTCGCGAAATTGAACGTGTGATTGGCGACAAATTTCAAGACGTCTTCGGGTTGGAAATTGTGGTTGTCTTCACGTACACCATTTTCGGTTGCGGGACGAATTTCGTTCTTCAGCGTTTCAATCGTCGATTCGATAATGTCTTTGAAACGATCCTTGGCTCCAACCGAACACGTCAAGCAGCGGTTCACGGCGTCTTGTTCGTCCGCCAGCCGCAAACTTTCGAATCCCGGCGTAGCTTTACGTTTTTCGTTCTTTCGTACAAATTCGAGGTCCTGGGCGTATTTCTCGCGCAATTCTCGCTCGTTCAAAAATTCGATTTCCGTGCGGGCTCCGTTACAAAACCTGAAACCGTAGCACAAGTGCGGATGGGTCTCGCGAATTTTGAGCCACAAACTTACCGCGTTGGGGCATTTTATTTGAAGAAATTTGTCGGCGCCTCGAAGCCATCCGTACTTTTTCTCTCTAGACGCTTTCAATCGTTTCGACGGATTCTCGCGGTACTGGTCCATCAATTGGTCGCGCACTTGTATCTCTTTCAATTGGTTTCTCGTTACCCGTATACGCTTGTTGCCGTTGTGCGAGTAATCGTAACACACGGCGTACTGTTCTTTGTCCGGTCGATTTTCCAAACTAGGAACTATGCGATCTTGCACCTTTCTCACGTTGTCGCGGAGCTGGTCGTTTTCCTCGATATTCTTTCTAGCCAACAGTCCATACACTCCAAACTCGGTAGCCGTCATATTCGTTTGCATTATCAAATCTTTGATTGCCATCTGGTATTTGTGCTCCTTTTCGGTAAATTGCTTCTCCTTTTCTATGGTTGCCATCTGGTATTTGTGCTCCTTTTCGGTAAATTCCTTCTCCTTTTCTAGTAGTTGTTTATCTTTTTGTAGTAATTGAATTTGTAAATCTTTATTTTCGTTCCGTAGTACGAGTATCTGCTGGTTACAAATCGGTACGACTTCTGTGCCATTTTCTTGACCGAATTCGTATCTACCGGTTTTGCGAATCGATGGTAACACGGTACCACAAACCCAAGCTTTGAACTTCTGCGCGTTTTCGAGTTTCGAAGACATTATGAGCGAATTCAAACCTCCTTCGTTGATCATCGTAGTGTTGGGCTGCCAGTTTGAAGGTGTTGACGCGAATTTAATACCTTTAGTGAGGTCCGACCAAGAACGTTTGAACGGCGAATTTTTCAAGTGAATCGATAAAGTGGCCGCTGGATCATTGTAACCAAGCGATCTAGCGATAGCTTTCCCTTCCATCCATACTTGTTTGTCCGAAGGATGTACGAACGAGAAAAAGTTCAACTCGATATTTTCAAATGAAAACGTTTGCCGTACGAGAGCCATGGTGTACAATTGCGAATGAACGATACTCGGTCTTATATGGAACAATATACTACAAAACTACGTAGTTTTCGAAACTACGGCAACGACGCTCGTTTCACCAATAACAGGCGAGTGATGTCTCTTATCGTCGTATATATCGAAAAATCGGGAAACTGAGACTACAGAGTTATCCCTACTCCTACTCTACGACTATATCCTCACTCCTACTCCTTCGCTTACTATACTGAACAGATCCGGGTATATTATTATTATATACTAGCGAGGTTTTATTTGGTATTGTAGCAAGTTCCTGCGGCCGCTAAAAGCAGTTTAATTAATAAGAAACGATGATTACACTACCAGAATTGGTTGAGGATTATTGGGACGGCCAATACTGTCGTAATACATTTTGTTTTTCAAAGCCAAACAAAACAGTAGGTTTGACAACATTTTTAAACGGAATCTTAGAGAAAGGTGAAAGCGGATTGTCCAACGTCGTTGGAAATAAATGGATACGAGAATGGATGAATTATAATTATATTAACAACGAATTTGAGGAAACAAAAGAAAAGGTAGATTTGTATGTTTGTGCGTCGAATCGTTTGTGATATACTGCGACTCAACTATTGGCTATCAATAATACGTTGTTTTCGTGTTTCAAAGTGCCGTCGTTGTTGCCGCCAGCGTAATTGTAAATGTTTATTTCCGCGAAATTGAACGTATGATTGGCGACAAATTTCAAGACGTCTTCGTTGTTGCCGCCAGCGTAATTGTAAATGTTTATTACTTTTGCGAAATTGAACGTGTGATTGGCGACAGATTTCAAGACGTCTTCGTTGTTGCTGCCGGCGTAAATGTAAATGTTTATTACTTTTGCAAAATTGAATGTGTGATTGGCGACAGATTTCAAGACGTCTTCGTTGTTGCCGCCGGCGTAAATGTAAATGTTTATTACTTCTGCGAAATTGAACGTTTGATTGGCGACAGATTTCAGGACGTCTTCGTTGTTGCCGCCGGCGTACTTGTAAATGTTTATATCCGCGAAATTGAACGTGTGATTGGCGACAAATTTCAAAGACGTCTTCGGGTTGGAAATTGTGGTTGTCTTCACGTACACCATTTTCGGTTGCGGGACGACTTTCGTTCTTCAGCGTTTTAATCGTCGATTCGATAATGTCTTTGAAACAATCCTTGGCTCTAACCGAACACGTCAAGCAGCGGTTCACGCGTCTTCTTCGTCCGCCAGCCGCAAACTTTCGAATCCCGGCGTAGCTTTACGTTTTTCGTTCATTCGTACAAATTTGAGGTCCTGGGCGTATTTCTCGCGCAAGTCTCGCTCGTTCAAAAATTCGATTTCCGTGCGGGCT
This sequence comes from Adelphocoris suturalis, assembly GCA_030762985.1. Lineage (NCBI taxonomy): Eukaryota > Metazoa > Arthropoda > Insecta > Hemiptera > Miridae > Adelphocoris > Adelphocoris suturalis. Next base: position 3,659,066 of record CM061043.1, on the reverse strand, counting down.
CTGTTACAGAACTTGAAACCGTAGCACAAGTGCGGATGGGTTTCGCGAATTTTGAGCCATAAACTTACCACGTTGGGGCATTTTATTTGAAGAGATTTGTCGGCGCCTCGAAGCCGTCCGTACTTTTTCTCTCTAGATGCTTTCAATCGTTTCGACGGATTCTCGCGGTACTGGTCCATCGATTGGTCGCGCACTTGTGTCTCTTTCAGTTGGTTTCTCGTGCCATTGTCTTGACCGAATTCGTATCTACCGGTTTTGCGAATCGATGGTAACACGGTACCACAAACCCAAGCTTTGAACTTCTGCGCGTTTTCGAGTTTCGAAGACATTATGAGCGAATTCAAACCTCCTTCGTTGATCATCGTAGTGGTGGGCTGCCAGTTTGAAGGTATTACCGCAAAAATGATACCTTTAGTGAGGTCCGACCAAGAACGTTTGAACGGCGAATTTTTCAAGTGTTTCGATAAAGCGACCGCTGGATCACTGTAACCAAGCGATCTAGCGATAGCTTTCCCTTCCATCCATACTTGTTTGTCCGAAGGATGTACGAACGAGAAAAAGTTCAACTCGATATTTTCAAATGAAAACGTTTGCCGTACGAGAGCCATGGTGTACAATTGCGAATGAACGATACTCAAACTCTAGGTCGTTCGATCCTCAAAAGAAATATTTTTTTCCGCCCGTGTGCCGGGGAAAAAAGGTTGAAACGACGAAATAGTGTAACACTAACTCTTGACTCTCAAGACTTGAGACTAGAGACAACGGAGTCATCCCCACTCCTACTCTACGACTATATCCCCACTCCTGCTCCTGAACAGATCCAGGTGTCACGCTTTAGTGTCCACCGGTATTTCTTAGGGGGAGGGTGTATATTATTATTATATATATATTACATATATATATAATAATAACATACTAACTCTTAAGACTTGACTCTTAAGACTTAACTCTTAAGACTTAACTCTTAAGACTTAACTCTTAAGACTTAAGACTAGGGGATTCCTCCTCGGAGCTCGAGTGGAAAAAAGTGTGGAGAAAATATTCGAACCAAACAAAAATAAAATGAACGAACGACTATCCAGTCGTCGATTCGAGAATAAATATTTCCTGCCCGGAAAAATATTTCGGAGCTCGAGGGAAAAAAAGTTACGATCAAAAAACTCTGGGTCCTTTCATCCTCGAAGGAACATAAAATCTTTCGGCCCGTGGTCCGTATCGGGTGAGACAAAAAAATACTGTAACAATAACTCTCAACGAGACTCCTCCGACATTAATTTTCTCGGACTCCGAGGTATGGCGATCAGAATGTTTTAGCATGGAACGTGCTTTATTTCTTTGGGAGATCGAATACCCCAAGATTTTTCGATCGCAACTTTTATATTTCCGATGAAAAAGTCTGTCAAAGATTTTTGTTCAAAAAAATTTCCTCCTTTCAGCTCTCTAATATTTATTTTGGGAACGGGGTACGAGAATTTAGTTTAGTTCGTAAGTACATCACTATTCGACGGGGCAAAACTGACGACCACGACGAAAGTTTTTATTTTTTCGTGTTGTTCTTCCGTTACATCATCGCCTTGTAACGTCTGAAGTTGAATAATACCCAATCCTTTATTCGCATCAAACTTAATAATATAATCTGCACACAGTATAACACCCATACCATTGCCTTTGTTTCCCTGCTCATTCGTGTAATTTGAAATTAACCCTAATTCGATAAAATCTTTTTTCTGCTGACGGTGGCTTCGGAGTTGATGTATACTGCGGAGAGGAGCTTGAGAAAGATCGGTCTTGAAACAATACTCGTTCGAATATTTACTATAATAATATTTGTATTCGAATGACAAATATAAATGAGAGCCGTTGTCTTCTCGTTCGTCATCTGTGATATTTTCTGAAGACGACTGGGGGGTTGTTACGAGGGTCTTTGTTAAAACGGTATAATCCGATTCCGCGTTTTCGTTCATTCGATCTATAGGAACAAACGACGACGATGACGACAGCGAGGACGACGAAGAGTCGTGGTTATTACCCGTTTTCGTCGATATATACAAGACTACGTTGTACAATACAAAATCGCACGAATGTAACGGTAGATCCGAATATATTAATTTGAAAATGCCTTTATTTCCGTCTGTGCAACAGCCCCCTTGCTTACCACTTGTATGTTTTTGGAGCCTTCTCCTTTGCTTTCTTTTTTGTCGTATTTCATTTTTGCTAAGAACTCCATCAGGGGCGATGGAAGACGAAAGAATAGACTGAGCGTTTTTTCTCATTCGTTTATATCGAGCTAATTTCTCTCTATTTTTGAATAATAATTCTACCAATTGTTCCCTTCGCCGAGACTCGCTTAGGTCTTCTTCCGGTTGGTCGTGATCACGACGACCTAGTACTAATCGCCGAAAATCACGAAAATCCGTTTCTCCTAACACGTTTCTCATGAGTACGGAGGTGAAATCGTTTGATTCAGAAGATGCTGTTTCACCCTCAGAACTACTAGTCAATCCGATCAACAAGTCTTTCGTTCTACCGCCACTATATCCTCCTTTAGCTATAGCTATATTTGAAATGATATCGTCGTCTTTTTGTGACGAATTATTCATAAAATTGTCCACCAGTTTTTCGTAGTATTTTTTGTCGTACATTTCACAATCGGATGACAACGACATCCCCGCACTGTCCTCCTCTGCATCGTCAATAAGGGAGTCGTCGTTGTCGTCTTTTTTAACGTAATCATTCGAGGCTGCCACGTCCGTTTCTTCCTTCTCCTCCCAGTTGTTGCGACGAAACGGTGGCGACAGCGGCAAATACGGTGACATTGTATCAGTAACCTCGAAAGCCACATCTTGGTTTTCGGCTCTATATATTTCAGTATCTTGACTGTCATCTTGAGCGTCTTTTTCGCTGTCTGATATCAACAAAGAAGATAGAGACCAAGACCGTTCCAAGTTATATCTTTTTTCGAACGAGGAGGAAGCAATTGAATGATTAGAAACAGACGATACGGACAGCTGGGAAGCGTTTAGTTTTGTAGTTGGCAGTGGATGCGGCGATGGTGGTGGAATATACCCGATGGATTGATTATCGGATAATAACGTATTATCGTTACCCATAGCCTCCTCGTCATCCTGATCGTGATTTTGATGGTTGCGTAATTCTTCTGGCGTCGAATTAACGTCTTGGTGAATATTTTGCGTTTGAGGGAGAGTCTGCTCCTGTTGTTGCTGCTCCTGGGAAGAAAGGATTTGAGGACGGTCGTCTTTAAATACTAAAATATTTTTCCTAGAGACTTGCAAGCTCGCTAATATAAAACGCTGGATGAGTTGGGGTAATGTCCAAAAAGAATACGAACCATCTTTGGCGGTTTCCGGATTAGGGCGAATACTATTTGGAAACATAGAATACGTTTCGCACAATTTTACGTAATGGAAAAACGTCAAGATTTCAAACGCCCTTATCAACAACTCGGTCTCGTGTTCGGATTGAGACACTGACAGTCTTTTTTTATTCAACGGCGCAGATCGAGCTAAGCGGAAAATACCTATATTTTTCGTCAAAAACTCTTGAAATTCTATCGTCATCGCCATATTTATGCATATAAAAGGCGGATTATATATCGGTATATTATATTGCGTCCCTATCTGTTGTATCACGTGAGAAGAAGCAGGTACATCGGAATCACGGGATTCGTCATTTCTATTTATATCGAGATTAATCAAGGGCCCGTTCACGTGAATGTACAGTAGGTCGTCGTAATACAGTTTCGACATTTCAGTCATTTCAACCCCCTTCTGTTTCTTATTTCCAATACTCGGCGTTATAATCATCACTCACTTAACCCTCATAGTCCATCAGTATACCCGGTGTCGGTTTTATTTTGTATTTTCTGTCCAAGAACGGATTAAAATCATCGTCCATATTAACGTTAATGGTTATTTCCGTAGGAAGGTCTTCTTCATCGGTCTTGTCTCCAGAAGTGAGTGGTGGCGGCGATGATGATAGTTCACTAGTACCATTAATATTATTACGAGCGTTAGATGTTTTGGCCGTGTCCATTTCAGTTTCTCCGTTATTATGGTCCAATTTTCGGTGTCTTATATTATTCGTATCATCGTCGACAAAATCCATAAGATTACGAGATTCTATTTTCCTCGAGACACCATCCTCACCACTAACGCCACTACCAATCGAAGTCATACCTCCGACAGCACCTTCCTCTTCGCCATCCTTGAAACTCTCCCATCGTTCTTCTTCTTCGTCGTCATCGACAGTGTAAATACTCTTTTTCGAAGGGGGTTTTTCATTATTGGGAATGATAAAGGGAGAGGAATTACGGGGATCCTCGCGTTGTTCCTGCGTCGGCGGCCCGACTTTACGTTTCAAGTTGTGTTGTGACATATTACCTGTCGCAGGGTGTCGCGACGTAGTGTGAGAATGATTTAGCTGAGCAGTCTGCCGTGCTGCCGCCACAGGTGGTGTTTGCGTAGTTAATAAGGAACGAGAATGCGCATGGGGCATTACCGGCTGTCGCTGTTGCAACGGGTATTGACGAGGACGAGTATTAGAATGTACATGGGGCAATATTGGCGGTAACCACGGTTGCTGTCGCTGATACGAGTGTATCGGCCGTTGTGTCAATAGGTCCTCGTGGTTATTATTTCTGGCAGTGGTAGCGGCGTGGTTATTATCTTTCGATAAGATATTGAAAATTTTGTTACACGAGCCAATTTTGATCCTCGAGTTTGTATTAGAGTCTCTTACCGTGTTATTGTATAAATGATTGCTAAAATCGAACCCAGCACCTCCACCGTTGTTACCACTATATATAGGATCCGATAATGATTTTTTAACGGGTATACCAGGACAGGGATATTTTGGATCCAATGACAACGTTGCCGAGACGGAGTTGCCCGTAAAAAATAAAGTATTTGGCGGTCCTTGTAGAGTTTTATACACTTCGTACGTAATTGTGTTGCTGTTGGCGTCTATAGTGGGACATAAAACGCACCCTCCTCTTTGGGCGACACAGTTATTTTGTTCGTCTTTTTCGATAAACGTATACTCTCTCTGATGCGCGCTTATATACTCCATAGGATTATAGTGAATCATAGATCGTTTTTGTATTTTGGTTAACGCTTCCCAACCATATTTTTTGGACCCCATTGTTTTCTTATAGTCTTTCTTATTACAACATCCGTTCTACTGAAGTCGTTTATATATATTTCCAAACAAATGTTTCCTAGATGTTTGGAACATGAATGTATAGGGGTTATGATTAAGGAAGTAACAATCAACTCGGTTCGGTATCACGACAATTTATTTCATTTTATACGAAACAAATAATCGGTCTATTATTTCTATTATATTTCATACAAATAGTCGGTTTATTCCAATAATCTAGGACAATTACGATACAAAAGTAGGTACGCTATATTACATAAACATCGATAAAGTCGTACGAGAGAGGACGCTATCGAGTAAACGACGTAATTAAATACATTCCATTTCCATTTAGATCAAAAACATTTCCGCAGTGACATTTGTATAGAATTTTTGACAACTCGCGTACACCTACGTGAGAAATACGGAATTTAAAAACGCGGGGTGCGCGAAAACGAAGTTTGAAAGGGTGATTGCTGATACTATAGGACTCGTTCCGCGCACCCGTTTGCTTTTCGTTTTTGTTTCGTTTTCTCGAGGTGTCGGAAACAACTACCGCTACCATCGCGGTTACGCTTGTAACGATGATACGGTAATTCTGTCGATATCAGCGCTGTCCTCGTGCACAAACACGATCGAACAATGTTTTGACATATATCGCAGCGCGCGTATTTTTTATTTTCTAACGCGGTTAGATTATCGAATAATATCAAGATCGACAAGGGGACAAAATGTAATTGAGAAACGATGGTCCGTCGTGGCAAGTTGCATGAATTGTCATCGTATTTACGCGATTTTAAAAACGTTTTTAGTTCGTGTTTGTAGGCAATTAACGACTCGAAGTACAGACAAACGGTCTGTCTGCACTGTATCCCCCAAATCAAAGACTCGATGAGCCGTACAGCAGCATTTGGCGTGTGTTTGTCGTCGCCGATTCGACTTTGTAATAAAATACAGACCCATTCGATAACTTCGTCGTCTATTTCCGATACCTTTGAAAATCTCCCGGTCGATATTAAGTAAACCGCGTAATTTAATAAAGCAGACATGAGGCTCAGCCTTTCCGATGCTGATATTTTTTTATCTATTTCAGAGCGAGTCGGAGGACATCGCCATTTGATACGTTTTTCTTTGCTTAATATGGGCCCGAGATCTATAAGTTTTCTCGCGCAATCGGTATAATTGGGAAATCTCAATTCATCGAGGGGAACGATTAGAGATGAGTCATCGCAGGTACTGCCGGTCAATATAAGTTCGAGTTTCGTTAAAAATTCTATAAAAATGTCACTGCGGAAATGTTTTTGGTCTAAATGGAAGTCGCGGTTCCATTTTTTAATCATCCTCTCGCACGACTGATACGATCTTCCCTCGTTTGTAGAACAATAAAGTTCGAGGTATTTTACTACATAATTAAAATATCTACTCTCTACGTTATCCTTAATGTAAGCTTGTCTCATGTATACTAAAAATTCGCGTTCTAGTTTTTCGATCTCACACTCGTTACCTTGTCCCTGGATGTCATCGTCGTCGTAACTGTTGTGAGCGACTGTCGTCGTCACAGGTTCCACAGCTACTGCCAACTCTGCTGCCGGTTCGACTTCGTTTTGAAACGGCACTGCTGGTTCGACATCGTTTTCAAGCAACACTGGCAACTCCACTGCCGGTTCGACTTCATTTCGAAACGGCACTGCTGGTTCGGCTTCATTTTCAAGCAGCGCTGGCAACTCCACCGCTGGTTCGACTTCGCTTTCAAGCAGCGACTGCATTAGGAAATCTGTCGCTGATTGAAGTTCATCGCGAGAATCAAAGTCGTCATTGTCATCGCTGTCGTTGTTATCACTGTTATTGTCGTATAAAGGAGATGGAATTCCGTCACTCTGGTCGTCAATCCCTCGAGTCGGTTGTTCAATCGGGCCTCTCATAACTCCAGATGCGGTTCGTTCGATAACCCTGTTTATGTTGTATCGGTCGTCATCGTCGTCGTCGTCGCCCTTTTCACTATTACGGTCGTTTCTGCGGTACGGCGAAGGGGCGTTTTTGTCGATTTTCTTCTTTCCCGATCCCACTCCCAACACATAAGGTGAATGCCTTGTTTGGTGTCCAGCTAGCGTAACGTCCGTGCTAGCGTCGTCGTCGTCTCTATTTTGCGACCCCGTCTCTTCTTTTTCTATTTGGGAAAACGTGGAATATTTAGTTATTAAGTCGTTCGTTGTGCGTTGTATCATATCGACGAATTTGACGATCAAGTTGTCGGGAATCAAAGTCGAGTCAATCCGGGTTTTGATCTGGTCCAAAGTGGGTGGTGTCCACGATTGAATTTCGTCCTTATTGAACGAGTCGGCGGAAAGGCACAAACAAATAAGTTTGCGAACGATTGTCTGATGTACCCCGTCGTTTATATTTCGAAGCATGATGCCGAGAAATCTGTCGAACTTTTCAAAGTCGGTTTTCAACGTTTTCTCGGCATTTTCCATCAAGCTCTTCTCGTCGAACATCTCCAAGCTCACGTACAACAAATCTGCGTGTCCCTTCAAATGAGCGGTAGTCGGCGAGACGACGGAATACGATTCACCGGGAGAAACGGCGGAATAATTGGACGCGGTAGCGGTTCTCCCTGTTGCCCGAGGACGTGCCCACTGAATTGATTCCTTCAGCGGCGTCGAAGGTGGACCCATCGACGCGGTATACCGAGTAGCTTGCGGCGTCGGAGGTGGACCCATCAACGCGGTATGTTCGGAAGCTTGCGGGGACAAAGATGAAGCCATTTGTGGGGTAATTGAAGGGCACATCATATTTGTCAATACAAAATGGATCAACACTGCACGAATACGAACGACACCGAAAATTTGATGGTATCTACTGAAGAGGGTCGAACGTTGTGAGTTCGCTCAATGCCAAAGGACTAACGAAAAGAGTTGAGGGGATCCCTATTTTATACCGGCCGGGGCAAGATAAAAAAAAGAGCTATTGAGGTGGGACTGTTTATCGTTCCAATTATAGATCTACATTAGTCCGAACGTTTCCTTTTTCGCTTTGCCTGACATCTCGATTCTTACAATCGAGATTTAATTAGCTTTGGATTGAAACGTACATCCACTATCACCTACTGACCTGGGCATATAAATAAATGGAGGGGAATCTCCAACAGTGTCGCTCATTAGTAAATAGTCGGACCTTCGGTATAAATAGAGGGGTGCTCAGCTGTGTAGCTCAATAGTAAATCGTCTTAGCGTCTTTACACTCTTTTCTTTCCTCGCTAGCGTCGATACGATGTTCCCCGTCGATACGAAGTTACCCGTCGATACGAAGTTACCCACGGAGATCTTATACACGATTCAATCACGCATCGACGATTTCGTCACGTATTACGCATTCACGAAAGCAACGGGCCTCTTTTGGAATACGAAGGATCTGCATCGGATCCTTCCCTCATTAAATGTGGTTCCCGGGTTTGATCCCAGCGCCCAACATAACAACCGGGCGGGTTTCGACCAATTCGTCCAATTTATTGGAAACGGCTGTCCCGACACTAGAAGATTGACATTTGCAATGTGCAGTGTTTATTATCGTACAAATAGGTGCGTGTCAGTCCCGCATTTTTTGGAGGATTTCGGATCGTGTCTACATCCGCATTTTTTGACGTCATTCATATTATGTATACCTCAATCATTCGAGACAGAGTTGCGCAAAATGGCGCAATTCTTGGATTGGGGAGTGGTCTCCTTATATGCGAATCTAAGTATACAATTCGTTCGAGATTTCGCATGTAATATAGACTGGCGTAGAATGTCCCGCAATGTTTTTTCGAGAAACGACAGAGTTGAATTTGTGCGGGAGTTTGGCAGTCTACTCTCCTGGGAGGTCGCGTTCGCATCTAAATGGTTACCGTTCATGGATACCACATTTCAATTCGAGAGAAAAAAAACCGAGGTAGATTGTTATATCGAACTCATCCGTCAAGCTTTGTCCGAAATTCAGTTTGGTGACAATTGGACTGAATCAGAGAACATTAGTGCCCTCCTCGAAGATATCGAGAAAAGAGCTAGGTGCGCGTTCAGTGAAAGACTCTTGTTTTATTGGTTTGCACCGTATGTCCTCGGAAATAGCTGTTTCGGGGCTCTGTGGAGAAGATCCAAAAGATGGAATCTCGAGGATATTCTGAGCCAAAGATTCCACTCGCTATAATTACTGCGACGGAATCAACTTTGTATGTCCTAGAAAACACCTACGATATTCAAGGCATGGAAACACCGAGATACGCCGAGTTGACTAGATATCTCCTATTCAACGTGGATAGGTTGGCTGATTGTTTCAAACATTAATCTACGACAACTGCGAAGCGAGAAGGAAGTCGAAGAAGATATTGAAATGGGAACCGATCATGTGGGAACCGACACATTTCTCACCGAAATCTCCGAGAGAATCAGGAGACCGACACATTTCTCACCCATGAACCAAGACTAGAGAACTTCGTGACAAAGCGGTATCGCAACAATAATCGACATCACTACTACTGCTCAATCATCGTCGTGATTATAAAGATGTCGCTTTTTTTTGAGATGTAAATATATTCCAAACGTTAATGTCTCAATTTATGTATTAATTTGCCCATTTCCTTATTCGTTCTCATACTGGTTCTAGCGTAACTCTTAACTCTTAAGACTTAAGACTAGGAAGATTTTTCCTCGGGGCTCGAGGAGAAAAAAGTTGAGATCGAAAAACTCTAGGTTCCTTCAATCCGCGAAAGAAATATCTTTCATTCCAGTCCGCGCCGAGGAAAAAAGTTCGGAGCGACGAGGTAGTGTAACGCTAACTCTTAACTCTTAAGACTTGAGACTAGAAACTACGGAGTCATCCCACTCCTCTCGTCTTTGGAGAACTATATACTAAGCCTTTCTCGGGGGTTACGCTTTAGTGTCCACCGGTATTTCTTAGGAGAAAGGTGTACATTATTATTATATATATGTAATATATATATAATAATATACTTAGTCTTAAGTCTTGAGAGTTAAGTCTTAAGAGTTAACTCTTAAGACTTAAGACTAGGAAGATTCCTCCTCGGAGCTCGAGGAGAAAAACAGTTGAGATCGAAAAACCTACATGGAGGGGAATCTCCACAGTGTAGCTCATATAAATAGAGGGGAACTCAGCAGTGTAGCCTAATAGTAGTATATCGTCTTGGCGTCTCTATACTCTTTTCTTTCCTCGCTAGCGTCGATACGATGTTCCCCGTCGATACGAAGTTACCCGTCGATACGATGTTCCCCGTCGATACGAAGTTACCCGTTGATACGAAGTTACCCGTCGATACGAAGTTACCCCCGGAGATATTATACAAGATTCAATCGTGCATCGACGATTTCGTCACGTATTACGCATTCACGAAAGCAACGGGCCTCTTTTGGAATACGAAGGACCTGTATCGGATCCTTCCATCGCTAGATATATTTGACTATGACACTGGCGTCCAACATAACAACCGAGCGGATTTGGACCAATTCGTGAAATTTATTGAAAACGTCCGTCCCGAACCTATAGAGTTTACTAATGCAATGTGCGATGTTTATTATCGTAGGAAGAGGTGCGTGTCAGTCCCGCATTTTTTGGAGGATTTCGGATCGTGTCTACATCCGCATGTTTTGACGGTATACATATTATTACGTCTACCTGAACCATTCGAAATCGAGACAGAGTTGGGCAAAATGGCGCAATTCTTGGATTGGGATTTTCTCTCCATATATGGGGATCTAAGTATACAATTCTGTCGAGATTTCGCATTTAATATAAACTGGCATAGAATGTCCCGCTATGTTTTTTCGAGAAACGACAGAGTTGAATTTGTGCGGGAGTTTGGCAGTCTACTCTCCTGGGAGGTCACATTCACATATAAATGGTTACAAGAAGACGCATTACCGTTCATGGACGACGAATTTCAATTCGAGAGAAGAAACGAAAATGTAGAATGTTACATCGAACTCATCCGTCAAGCTCTGTCCCAAATATCGTTTAATGACAATTGGACTGAACCAGGGAACGTTAGTGCCCTCGACAATTTGGGTCTCGAAGCTATCGAGAAAAAAGCTAAGTGCGCGTTCTGCCAAAGACTCTCGTTTTATTGGAATGAGCCGAATGCCCCCGAAAATAGGAGTTTCGATGCTCTTCGGAGAAGATTCAGGAGGGAATGACCTATGAGACCGACACATTTCACTGATGAACCAAGAGAATCAGGAAGGAATAATCAACTGCGTCTCGCTGACTAGAGAACTTCGTGACAAAGCGGTACAGCTATCGCAACAATAATCGACATTACTACTACTGCCCAATCATCGTGTCAGGACGGAATACGATTACGTGGTGATTATAAAGATGTCGCTTTTTTGAGTTGTAAATATATTCCAAACGTTAATGTCTCAATTGTTGTATGCCTATTTCCTTATTCGTTCTCATACTGGTTCTAGCGTAACATTAACTCTTAACTCTTAAGACTCAAGACTAGGAAGATTCCTCCTCGGAGCTCGAGGGGAAAAAAAAAGTTCGGAAGAAATGTCCGAAAGGAAATCCGAACCAAAAGTTGAAAACAAACGAAGGGCTATTTAGAGAAAAAACAAGATGCGATCGAAGAATTCTAGGTCTTTCGATCCTCAAAAAAAGAATCGTTCGGTCTGTAATCTATGCCAAAGAAAAATACTGGAAGCGACGAAATAAACGTCTCAAAAAAAGGTTCCCGCTTATTTTATTTTCCTCGTTACTCCCACTATTTACCTCTTAGAGATACTATATACTAAGTAGTAGTAAAGTCCACGTCTCAAGGCGTGGGATATTCTCGGAGCGCGAGAGAAAATTTTGCGCCGCGCCGGAGAAAAAAACCGGGAGCGACAAACGTCTCGAGAAAACTATACCTACATATTTTATTTCCCTCGTTACTCTTTACCTCTTAGATATATTACTCTAAGTAGTAGTTAAGTCCACGTCTCAAGGCGTGTGATATTCTCGGAGCGCGAGAAAAAATTTCCGATCTTAAAATTCTAAGGTTTTCGATTTCCTGAAGAAAACCCTGTCAACTGCCCAACTCTTCAGTAATACTTTCTAGTCTCTACTATCTAGTCGCAGATTCGAGAATAAAATGTTTGGGGCCGCT